>CM062244.1:21426200-22026200 GCA_031216285.1 Syzygium syzygioides | reverse complement strand
CACTAGTTCAAAAAGGAGTTGTCAGAGTATCATCCTATAGCCATTGTTGGCTTGGAATTCCCGAATCAAGATCCGGCAAAGAAGGTAAATACCCTTCCCTATCATTCGCTACATGTTCGTCAAACTTCCAAAATGAGGATCTAAGTTTCATTGAACTTGATTTTGAGATTCTATTTGTGATTTTATGATTTGTGATGCCTTAAACATGTTTTTGATCATATGATTTGTTGTTTGATGCACTTTGGATCGGATTTATGTGAAAATCGTGAGTCGGCCCTCATGATCATCCCAGCCGGAGCTCCCAAACCTCACCGGATTGTTCCCAGCGGCCAATGGCCGTTCCAAGTCAGTCATTCTTATTCTTTGATTGTTTTGATTGTTGTTTTGATTGCTAGAAATGATTGGGCCGCTTTGTTTGTTGATCTGAATGTTAGGTTAGTTTAGTTTAGGATATCATTTTCACTGTTAAGTAAGGAAGTTTGAGCTTGGAAATCAATGACTTAGAGAGGTTTAATGAAAATCTAATGGGTATGAATATGTAGAGGGTCATTTAGTGAAGGTTTAGGATCGGTTAGAATGGCTAGGATGTAGCTGGAAGGTCACTGGAGATCGGCCTAAGGTGATTGTCCCGAGAATGTAAAACCAAGGATAATGCCCACACATGTTTAAGAAAATGCCACAATGAAGAAAAGGCTAAAACGGTGCCGTTTTGGCACTATTATCATCGGAGCACCGGCTGGTGTTGGCCAAACCGGTTCAGTTCAATTCACTCCAGAATAAAAAATTAATAAAAACATAAAAAAATTTCGAAAAAATGCTAAAAAAATCAGAAATTCTAGAAAACTCATCAAAATTGGAAAAACCCAAAAAAATAGAAATTTCAAAAATCAGAAAAATATTAAAGAAAATTTTATAAATTCCAGAAAATTCCTAGAAAATTCATAGAAATTTACGAAAATTCAAAAATCAATAAAAATGCTGAAAATTCATAATAATCTTGAAAAATCCCCAAAAAATTCATAAAAACCAAAAAAAATTAGAAAACCCATAAAAATTTGCAAAATTCCAAAATTCACAAAAATTGAAAATTTCAAAAAAAAATTCATAAAAATTTTCAGGATATAAAAACAAACAGATTTCGAGAAAGTAAGAAATTCAATGAACTTTTCCCAAAAAATAAAAATTATAAATTTAAAAATTTAAAATAATAAAATGAAAATAAAATTTTCAAAAATTCACATAATGGTTTGAGTGAAATTTAAATTTTTAAAGGTGCCCAAGTTGTATTTTTGAAAATTACTTAGTAACCCCTAAAGAAAAAAAACTCAAGGGGTTTTAACCCTCAAAAGGGGACTTTCTCCCTAAAAAATCCTAAAGCCATACAATCCATTGAATGAACAAGCCTTTAAGGCTTTACTAGGATTTATGTGTTTTGATTGATTTTCATTTTAGAGACCATTTTAGGATTGCTGTGTTTGATTGAAATTGTTTGCGCTTTTCCTTATTGATTGATTGATTTCTCCCGATTAGAACGGTTAGACAGGCCTTGCGAACTCGTGTAACACGTTTAGACACTTCGTATCATTTTAGGTACTGAAAGAGTATTAGAGATCTCGATTTAGGATCATTAACAAAACCAAGTCCCCTTACCCATGTAATCTTTAGTTCGTAGAAATCGTGGTAGTTCTCTCATACCTCAATTAGGTTTCTAGTCGACCAATAAGGACTAGTGACAACTTCAAAATAAAAATTTAGGTTAAATAGAAAAAGTTAAAAAAAAATAAATATCCACTGTCTCGTGAAGTATGGTCTGGGAGAGACCTTTGTTCGTCTAGTGATGGGCTGTCTATTTAATGTTTGGGCAAAATATCCTTTCCGGACTTTAGTAGCTCATTCGGGGACAGTTTCCTCATTCGTGGCAAATGAAAGTACCTCCAAAGGTGTGCAAAAGCACAGCGTGACATTTTACTTTATTGGGTATTTCATTAATGGTTGTACACCCGCTTGATCACCTTACATATTAGGAGTAAATTAAAATTAATGCAAGCTATTTGCATAGATGTTTTTTTTCATAAAAGGGAAAAGGTATCGAAAGGGAGTTAGAGTATCTAGAGTAATCATGTCCTTGAATCCATACTATCTAGTTTGTAGGAGTAAAGTATAACTCCAGATACTTTACTTGGGTTTCTAATCGACCACCAAAAATATATTAGTGGTGACTTCAAAATGAAAATGATTTTGCATGTTAGATAACTTGACCTTAAGTCGCGAATTGGTATGGGCTTGGGATAGCCTGAGCTAGGTTTAGTCATACTAATCCATTAGCTGAACCTCTAGGTGGTGCCCTCTGAGGTAAAATCGCGACAATGCCTAAAGAGAAGATGGGATCGGTAGTAGCTTGAATAGCCACCTTCACCGCCGTAGTGACATTCACGGGAGGTGTGAAGAGGGCTCCCGTGGGCACAGTGGGTTGAGTGGCTTTGCGTGTCGAAAGATCTACAAAAATTCTTCAGAAAAGATAAGTTTGGCATAAATATGGCAGGCATGGAATCTTCTAAGATTAAGGCCAACACTTATGAGCGCTTTACATGAGTTAATTGATCATGTCCATTTGTATGTAATATGTGCATACATTGTAAAAGACACGTGGTGCAACCATTGAAGCCCAATCTACCAGGCTTTCTCAATTTATATGTACAAAGTTCAAATGAAACGTGTACAATCAAGCATCATGATTAACCATACGCCTATTCAACATTAATAGTATACTCAGTGTTGCATCGACAATGCTTGCTTGCTATTGCTACACTTCATCTCAGATTACAACTACTATGACAACAAACATGCTCTTCCAGAGGATCGAGACATTTGAGATTACCAACGCACATTGGAGATTCTCTCAGTACCGTTGAGGCATGTCCCTCTCTTAATTTACATTGGTAAGCTCCACGTTTGTTGCTATCCCGGGCCACCCTTCATCTACATGATTAAGAAGTCCTTGTTCAGCAGATGGTGTGCCTTGCTCATTGGTCAAAAGACTCAAAACGTTGTCAATTTCAGTGGAGTTGCTTGACGGACTCGGGGGAAAGTTAGTGTTTTCTAAAGTTTCAATAGCTACAATCTCATTGCCACCATCATCCATACTACTATCTCTAAATTTTCCCTTCTTAAAAGTATGGGAATTGAGGTCTTTTTGCTGAAATCTTCTTCCCAATGCAACAATTTTGTCCCACAATGAACCTGAAGAAGTTGTTACTTCATGCCAATATCTTTTGACAAACATGACCATGAAAATGAGGACAGCTGAAACAGCAGCAGCTCCAGCAATCAAGAATAGGCCCCAGAAATTATTGTTGGGATTTTGAGCAAATTGGAGGGAACTCCAAATTGCAAATTTTGGAGCCAAAATCCATCAAATTGTTTGAATGATATTAAAGATGAAGGAGAGAATCCCACATAGGAAAGATGAGAGTTTGAAGTTGGATATATTAGCTTGTGTCTTCCATGAAGGGTTGGGCCCCAAGGGGTACCCCACTTTTGTGGAAGAGAGAGGTGTTGCTCCAAGCAACAATTATCGCGCGCCCGCCGCCGCCGTCCGTCCGGTTCGGGAACGGTCAGAAATTATCCAACTCATTTATTTTTTATTTGCAACGGTTCGGGGGTACCGAACCGGTTCCTTCATTGCGTCGGTTCGCTTGAATAGTCAATCCGTCCAACTGGTTGACTCGTGACTCTTCGGACTTGCTTTTTATAACTCATTCGTTTTCAAACAAAGGCTAGCCGTGCATTTTCGAAATAATCTCTCCCTCATTCGGTTCTTTGTGCGATCAATTCCGCCACGTTCCGTTCGCCGTTTTCCTCCGAGCAAGTGCCGGCTTTGAGGGAAGGATCCGTTCTATCCTGGGAGACGATTGTCCATCGACCTTGGGTACCGAAAGAGGGGGCAAATTTGTCTTAAGGACACAACGTCTCTTCGTTGGGCTCGGATCAAACTTGCTTGTGTTGTTCGAAACAGGTTAGTCGGCTTCTCTTGTTTCTACTATTGAAGTACGTATGTCGTATTGTATGTGATCAACATATTACGTATGATATGCTAGGGTGTCAACAATCTTAAGACAAATTTGTATGTTTGTTCATGTACGTGTACTGTTGCTTCGCATTCTGTGTTCATACGTACTTGCTTATAATCGGATCTTATTCTCTGTCCGAATTGGTGCTAATATTCTGTGAACTTTGCATTCGGTTATGGTGATAATCGTGGGTTCTGCATATTATACATTCTGTGTTATTGAGTTCGGTGAAGTTTATTTTCGGAAATAGTTGATTTTTCTACATTCGGTGTTACTGACGTGTGCGGTCTTCAACATCTAAAGTTTATAATCTTTTAAGTTTCTATTTTCATTCGGTCGCACAACCACTGACTTCAGTATTCAGAGTTCGGTGCATTGAGTGCTTTCACTGTATGAATATTTTAATTAGTTTATTGGATCTTTTAATCATCGGTCAGCGTACTTGCAATTGTTTTCCATTCGGCAGCGTGAATTTGTGGTCTTAAACATTTTGAGCATTTTTTTTTAAGTTTCAGACTCAAATTAGCCGCACTACCACAAAACTTGGTTTTTACACTTTCTCAGTTTGAACTTTTAGATCATCAAGTGTTCGGATTTTGGTGAAAAGCATTTTTGTTCGTGTTAATTAAACAAATTGGTGTTCGTATATTCAAGTTAATCATTTTGTGTTTGATGAAACAGAAATGGCTTCGGCTTCGATACCTACTGTGCCTACTTTGTCGATCCCAACTCATGGAGCTCATGGAGAAAAGCCTGAGAAGTTCACCAGTGTTGATTTCAAGAGGTGGCAACAAAAGATGTTGTTCTACCTCACAACTTTGAACTTGGCTCGATTTCTCAATGAGGATGCTCCTAAGTTGGATGAAGGAGATACTAATAAAGAGAGGCTTGCTGCCGTGGATGCTTGGAAGCATTCAGACTTCCTTTGTCGAAACTACATTCTCAATGGTCTGGACAATGCCCTTTATAATGTGTATAGCCCTCTGAAAACGGCTAAGGAATTGTGGGATAGTCTGGACAAGAAGTACAAGACTGAAGATGCCGGACTGAAGAAATTCATTGTTGGCAAGTTTCTTGACTTCAAGATGGTGGACTCTAAAACTCTTTTGAGTCAAGTCCAAGAGCTTCAAGTGATCCTGCATGACATTCATGCTGAAGGAATGACTCTAACTGAGTCCTTCCAAGTTGCTGCCTTCATTGAGAAGCTACCACCTTCGTGGAAAGACTTCAAGAATTATCTTAAACACAAGAGAAATGAGCTGTCACTTGAAGACTTGATTGTTCGATTGAGGATAGAGGAAGATAATAGAATCTCCGAGAAGAAAGGTGACAAAACCTTTGAGACTTCAAGAGCTAACATTGTTGAGGACACAAAGAAACCCAACAAGAAGAGGAAGAGCTATGGAGAGGGTTCCAACCAAGGTCCGAAAAAGTTTCTTGGCAAGTGCTTCAATCGTGGAAAGCCTGGACATCGATCCAAAGAGTGTAGAGCCAAGAAAAAGCAAAAGACCAATGCTAATGTGGTGGAACATATTTCTAGTGGTGTCGAAGACATCAACCTTGCTACTGTGATTTCCCAATGTAATCTGGTGGGAAACTCCAAAGAATGGTTCATTGACACTGGAGCAACTCGACACGTTTGTGCCAACAAATCCATGTTCACAACCTATACGCCGATGGCACGTGAAAAGATACTCTACATGGGTAACTCATCGACCTCCAAGGTTGAAGGAATTGGAAGAGTTGTTTTGAAGATGACCTCTGGAAAGCAAGTGACACTAAATGATGTATTGTATGTGCCGGATGTGCGCAAGAATTTAGTGTCGGGTTCTCTCCTTAGCAAGCATGGGTTTAAGATGGTTTTTGTGTCTGATAAGTTTATACTCTCCAAGAGTGATATGTATGTGGGCAAGGGGTATCTTAGTGATGGTCTGTTCAAGATGAATGTAATGACTGTTGTACCTCCTAATGTTTCTACTAATAAAGTTGATTTCGCTTATGTGGTTGAGCTTCCTACTATTTGGCATGCTAGATTAGGACACGTGAATTATAAGTCAATTAAGAAATTAATTGATATGGGCTTGTTACCAAAATTCGATTGTCCAAGAGAAAAATGCCAAGTGTGTGTTGAATCCAAATTTTCTAGACCTCCGTTTGATTCTGTGAATGATAGAGTAACGGAGACTTTAGAATTAATTCACACCGATATTTGCGACATGAAATCAACACCATCTAGAGGAGGTAATAAATATGTTATAACTTTTATAGATGATTGCTCTAGATTTTGTTATGTTTATTTGCTCAAAAGCAAAGATGGGGCAATTAATGCGTTTAAGACTTATAAGTCTGAAGTGGAAACGCAATTAAACAAGAAGATCAAAATGATAAGATCTGATAGAGGAGGTGAATACGAATTTCCTTTTGAGGAAGTATGTTCCGAATTTGGTATTATACACCAACTGACACCTCCCTATGCGCCTCAAGCTAATGGAGTAGCTGAAAGGAAAAATCGGACACTAAAGGAAATGATGAATGCATTGTTGAATAGTTTCGGTTTACCTGAGAATTTGTGGGGGGAAGCTGTTTTGACTGCGAATTTTATCTTGAATCGAGTTCCCCACAAGAAGACACAACAAACACCCTATGAGAAATGGAAAGGTAGAATGCCTAATTTGAATTATCTCAAAGTGTGGGGGTGTTTGGCTAAGGTCATGATTCCTAAACCAAAGAAGGTTAAAATAGGACCAAAGACCATTGATTGTGTCTTTATTGGATATGCCCAAAATAGTAGTGCATATCGGTTTCTTGTACATAAATCTGAGGTCTCGGTTATACATGTTAATACGATTATTGAATCAAGGGACGCCTCGTTCTTTGAGAATATTTTTCCGTATAACAAAGTATATGATTCACATGAAAATAATAAGAGACCTCGAGATGTTGCTTCAACAAATGATCCTATTGAGGATGAACCTAGACGGAGTAAGAGACAAAGGACCTCCACATCCTTTGGTCCAGATTTTCTAACTTATCTGTTAGAGAACGAGCCTCAGACTGTCAAAGAGGCTGTGACATCCTCAGAAGCTCCGTTCTGGAAAGAAGCTATCAATAGCGAAATTGAATCAATTCTATCGAATCATACGTGGGAATTGGTTGACCTTCCGCCTGGAAATAAACCACTACAAAGTAAGTGGATCTTCTAAAAGAAAATGAAGGTGGATGGCACTATTGATAAGTATAAAGCTAGACTTGTGGTTAAAGGCTACAAGCAACGAGAAGGTCTTGATTATTTTGACACTTATTCACCGGTCACGAGAATTACATCAATAAGGATGTTGATTGCAATAGCTGCGGTGTATAAGCTGGAGATCCATCAAATGGATGTGAAAACGGCCTTCTTGAATGGGGACTTGGAAGAGGAAATTTATTTGGAGCAACCTGAAGGGTGTGTTGCTCCTGGACAAGAAAAGAAAGTGTGTCGGCTTATCAAGTCATTGTATGGTCTAAAACAAGCACCCAAGCAATGGCATGCTAAGTTTGACCAAGTGATGTTGTCGAATGAATATAGAATCAATGAGTGTGATAAATGTGTATACGTTAAGAACACTCATAATGGTTTTGTCATTCTTTGTCTATATGTCGACGACATGCTTATAATGGGAAGTGACTGTGAAGTTGTTAAGGCAACGAAGCGAATGCTTACAAGCAATTTTGATATGAAAGATTTGGGGGTCGCAGATGTTATTTTAGGAATTAAAATCCATAAAACATCTGATGGACTAGCACTGTCACAAGCTCATTATATTGAGAAAATTCTAGATAAATGTAAGAATCTAGATGTTGCACCTGTAAGGACCCCGATAGATGTAAATTTACATCTTACAAAGAATTCTGGTACAATCAAAGAACAAAATGAGTATGCAAGTATACTAGGCAGTTTAATGTATGTCATGAACTGTACTAGACCGGACATAGCTTGTGTTGTAAGTAAGCTAAGTCGATATACTACAAGCCCAAATGAAGATCACTGGAAAGCTATGAGGCGTGTTTTGGGCTATTTGAAGCATACCCAGAATTATAGTTTGCATTACATAGAATATCCGGCGGTACTTGAAGGATATTGTGATGCAAATTGGATTACCGGAACAAACGATACAAAATCCACTAGTGGATTTGTGTTTACCTTTGGTGGGGGAGCGGTGTCTTGGAAGTCGTCCAAACAAACCTGTATAGCAAGGTCCACGATGGAGGCTGAATTCATTGCTTTGGACAAGGCTGGAGAAGAGGCAGAATGGCTTCGAAATTTCTTAGAAGACATTCCAAACTGGCCTAAACCGGTGCCAGCCGTGTGTGTTCATTGCGATAGCCAAGCTGCTATTGGAAGAGCAAGGAATGTCATGTATAACGGCAAGTCTCGACATATTCGTCGAAGACATGACACCGTGAGACAACTACTCTCTAGTGGAATTATCACGATTGACTATGTAAAGTCAAAAGATAATATTGCGGATCTGCTAACAAAAGGCTTAACTAGAGAGATGGTTATGAAAACTTCAAGAGGAATGGGTCTAAGGCCGATCAATAAGTCTTCATAGCGGTAACCCTACTTAGCTGACTGGAGATCCCAAGAACTAGGTTCAAAGGGACAACTAAGTTATGAAGACTGGAGTAAAGTACTATCAATCTCCACCCATTCCTGTTTGAGATAGTACTAATATGTGAAGGTTAAGCTTAAGCTTTTAATGATTCTAGAGTATGTACTGATACTCAGAAATCACCTATGTGAGTGTGAAGTGTGGGCCGCTTCTATGAGAATTGAAAAGGCCGAATTCTCTAGAACACTCATGAGACCAGGCGGTGTTCATGGCCAAAACGAACACAACAGTGAGAACGAACTTCGTTCGAGAGATCGTTGTGTGACTTCTGTTGTCTAGGCTTACACCAAAGGTTGACGGTTCAAAGACAATCGCGTCTACTGATTGACCGAGTAAGTCCGATAGATGTTCACTAGGATGGGTTCAAAGTTTCAGACTACTCACTACAATGCAACGTTCTCTCATGGATGATCGCACATTGCATTACTTGCATTTACGAAGAGTCATGATTACGAATATATATCATTCATGTGGGGGATTGTTGGGATTTTGAGCAAATTGGAGGGAACTCCAAATTGCAAATTTTGGAGCCAAAATCCATCAAATTGTTTGAATGATATTAAAGATGAAGGAGAGAGTCCCACATAGGAAAGATGAGAGTTTGAAGTTGGATATATTAGCTTGTGTCTTCCATGAAGGGTTGGGCCCTAAGGGGTACCCCACTTTTGTGGAAGAGAGAGGTGTTGCTCCAAGCAACAATTATTGCACGCCCGCCGCCGCCGTCCGTCCGGTTCGGGAACGGGCAGAAATTATCCAACTCATTTATTTTTTATTTGCAACGGTTCGGGGGTACCGAACCGATTCCTTCATTGCGTCGGTTCGCTTGAATAGTCAATCCGTCCAACTGGTTGACTCGTGACTCTTCGGACTTGCTTTTTATAACTCATTCGTTTTCAAACAAAGGCTAGCCGTGCATTTTCGAAATAATCTCTCCCTCATTCGGTTCTTTGTGCGATCAATTCCGCCACGTTCCGTTCGCCGTTTTCCTCCGAGCAAGTGCCGGCTTTGAGGGAAGGATCCGTTCTATCCTGGGAGACGATTGTCCATCGACCTTGGGTACCGAAAGAGGGGGAAAATTTGTCTTAAGGACACAACGTCTCTTCGTTGGGCTCAGATCAAACTTGCTTGTGTTGTTCAAAACAGGTTAGTCGGCTTCTCTTGTTTCTACTATTGAAGTACGTATGTCGTATTGTATGTGATCAACATATTACGTATGATATGCTAGGGTGTCAACAACTATCAAGACCCAAGCAGTTGGAAGAAACTGAGGAGGTCGAATCTAGACAGTTGGATTTCGAAGTAAGCCACTTGTTTTCGATATCTGTCATCTTAGGCCCTTCAGTTACATTGAGGATTGCTTGCGAAATATCCGGTACGAGCAGAGACCCTTTGGGGAAAACCTGTAATCAAAAGAAGGAGGACATGAGATTTTTCAATCAAGAAATAACAACCAAACCTAATAATGGAAAATTTTGAGGGTCTTCTCTTTTAGCTAGAATTGAGCGACTGAGGACTTTACGAAGCCCAATCCAGCAGTTTTAAAAGCTGGGATCATGGTATATTTGTTGCAACATTGAGAAAGAATAAGTTTAACGTAGGGGACTTCATGGAATGCTGCTGCAATCCCGCCCTTTGCGCTTCCATTGGAAAGGAGCGCATCACATTCTTCAGGAGATCGATAAGATATAAGTCTGGAATCGTCGAACTTCATTTGCCTTAGCATTCCATAAACGAAAGAGCCGGGTTCATAACCCACTTTTTCTCCACTCTTTAGGAGCTGATCCACGTTAGCCACAGTTGGTTGAAGATTTTGCACCACCAGAAGAGAGCTCAAGCTTGCCATATAACATTGCGTTAGTATAAGTACCACAAAAACCCACACAATCACAACAAATCTTGCTAGGTTGCTAAATATTCTCTCCCCTGCAAACCAAATTAAGGGTAACCACATAAATTCTGCAAAAATGTTACGTAAATTATAATGTTCGATTGATATATTAAAGTGATGGGCCGTTACTTTGTGCGAAGACCACGGTTGAAAAGGAAAACTAAAAGCTCGTGCCAACTTGATGAGCGGCCGGACCCCTGAAATCTTCATTAATCCGATGTTCGAGAATCCACACAATCGATGCTATAAGCACAAAGAAGTATCCGGTGGTTAGCCAAAGGTCCCAAGTGAGTGGCTTCAAGAAAACCCAGGCATTCTTGCTCTTGTTATCCTTGTAGGGCACGACCATTGCAACCCCCAATTCCGTGTATGGTAAGGTGAAATCCACGTATAATGATCTATTTGCAATGATCGTTGTATCACCACCACTGCATCGTATTTCTGTTCTAACCAAAGGAATGTAAATGTTTTCTTTGTCACCACATGATAGCATAGTAATTTTGAACATGTAATACAATGAAATCAAGCACTTTCAATGAGTTATCTCACCTGGTAATATACTTGATCGATCGATCATGTCATTGACACTGCCAGCCTTACTTCCATTAGGCAAGGCAAATGGAATAAGGTCATAAGCCACGGCATAAGGCAATCTTTCTATCACGGCTTGAAAGATATCAATACAGTATCCGGTGACTTGGGATGTGTTCGTGCTAGGATCTCGAGTCACCTTCACAAATTGTTTGAAACCATCCTTCACGGGAATTAAGATTTTCAACCTCTTCCCACTCGTGGGAATCTCCCAACCCTTAGCAACTGAGAACGAATCTCCTGGCCATATTATTGGTTTGAGATTACTCTTAGAAGCGGAATATTTGCTTGTGTTGGATGAATTCAAATCTCTTTTCAGCCCATTTTCTAGTGTCCAAAACCCGTTCCCTCTTGCTGCATTTCCATTAATATTAACAATTTGGAACTCTGACGACTCTAGCTGCACATCAATGAGGCTAAAATTTCCGGTAAGGCCTGTAAATTTCGTATTGGCTAGTTCTTGGAGAAGTTTACGACCATTTTGAGAGACCTCAATAGCGTCGAGATCTGTTGCATCTTTCGAAGCATTCAACATTTGGAAGGTAAAATTCGTCGTACCCATTTCCTCAACGGCCATTGCTAGAGCCTGAGTAGCATCATAAGCCTAGTATCCGAAAATGTTCAGTTTAGGATTGAGGATGGATGGATTGTCTTGTTGGAATTTCATTTTCCATTGGATCTTGAAGTTGCCCAGGGTTTGCGTGTCTGGGACATGAGTCTTGACGCCCAGCACTACAAAAAAACTGGATTTTTGCCACGAAAATTTTCCAACGAAAAATTTTCGTCGCAAATTTGCGACAAATTTTCCAACGAAAAGTCAAATTCGTTGGAAATTTCCGACGAAAAATTTTTCGTCGGAAAATTCGTTGGAAATTTCCGACGAAAAAATTTTCGTCGGAAAATTCGTTGGAAATTTCCGACGAAAAAATTTTCGTGGGAAAATTCGTTGGAAATTTCCAACGAAAAAATTTTCGTTGAAAAATTCGTTGGAAATTTCCAACGAAAAAAAATTCATTGGAAATTTCCAACGAATTTTCCCACGAATTTCAATTTTTGGGCAATTATTTTAGGGTGTACAATTTTTGTTGGAAAATTCGTTGGAAATTTCCAACGAATTTTCCAACGAATTAAAAAAAACCCGATATTGTTCAGCGTTTTTTGAAATTCCTTGGAAAATTTCCAACGAATTTTTTTCGTTGGAAATTTCCAACGAAAATTCCAACGAATTTCAATTTTCCGGACAATTATTTTAGTGTGTACAATTTTTGTTGGAAAATTCTTTGGAAATTTCCAACGAAAAAAAATTCGTTGGAAATTTCCAACGAATTTTCCAACGAATTTAAATTTTCCGGGTAATTATTTTAGTGTGTACAATTTTCGTTGGAAAATTGGTTGGAAATTTCCAACGAATTTTTTTTTGTTGGAAATTTCCAACGAATTTTAAAAAACCTGGTACTATTCGAGATTTTTTATATTTGTTGGAAAATTTGTTGGAAATTTCCAACGAATTTGAAATTTTCGAAATATTATTTTAATATGTACAATTTTCGTTGGAAAATTCGTTGGAAATTTCCAACGAATTTTCCAACGAATTTCAAATTTTCGAAATATTATTTTAATATGTACAATTTTCGTTTGAAAATTCGTTGGAAATTTTCAACGAAAAAAAATTCGTTGGAAATTTCCAACAAATTTTCCAACGAATTTGAAAAAAACATATACAATTTCCCCACACACACAATTTCCACACACACTCTCAATTTCCCCACACTCTCTCTCACTCTCTCTCTCTCTCTCTCCTTCGCCTTCACTTCTCCCTTCGTCTCCCCTTCCACCTACTCCCCCGCCGCCCCCCTCCTCCTCCGGCACCGGCTCCGCTGCCATGGACACCAAGCCTTCGATGCCCCCGACGCCACCAAGCCTCGTCGCCGGCGAGACGACGACGGACTTGACGGGCGGCGGCCTCGAAGCCTGCTCCCGCCCCTGCTGCTACTGCTGCTGCTGCTTCTTCTTCATCTTCTTGTTGGCGCAACAACGTCGCCGGCCATGGCAAGGGCCAAGCTCGCCGCCGGCGAGGGCGGAGCTCGCCCAGATCTGGGCGAGCTCGGGCTCGCCGGCGAGGGCGGAGCTCGAGCTCGCCCAGATCTGGGCGAGCTCGGGCCTCGCCGGCGAGGGCGGAGCTCGAGCTCGCCGGCCATGGCGAGCTCGGCCCTCGCCATGGCCAGCGAGCTCGAGCTCCGCCCTCGCCGGCGAGCCCGAGCTCGCCCAGATCTGGGCGAGCTTCGCGCTCGCCGGCGGCGAGCTCGGCCCTCGCCGGCGGCGAGCTCGAGCTCGCCGGCGAGGGCTATTTTTCGATAAAAAAAAATTGAACCAAAAAAAAATAATTTCGATGGAAAAAAACATTTCACGATTTTTCGACTAAAAAAAAATATAATTTCCAACGAAAAGAAATCGTCGGAAAAAAAAATTCGTTTCCAACGAATTTAGCCACGAATTTTTTAATGAATTTTTCAAGAAAAAAAATTATTGCAAATTTCCAACGAAAATTGAAATTTTTCGTTGGAAAATTTTCCGACGACGAATTACCAACGAAATTTTTTTCGTTGGAAAATTCGTTGGAAATTCCCTTTCCAACGAATTTTTCAGAATTTTTCGTTGGTAATTTTGTCGGAAAAAAAGCGTTTTTTTGTAGTGCAGTACTCCTTGCATCGAACTAACAACAACAGATGAATCCACTGAACTCAATAGATTAGCGATTCCATTAGTCAAGATCCACACATAACCTTCCCTCATCATTCTCACCTCTTTTGCTTTGGCATATAGCTGAGAACCAAGAGTAGGTAACACATACACGATGAAGACCCTCGTTTGGATCGTCATTAACTTGTAGAGTTCCTGCAGGATTTGATCGTCCGTGGCTGAAGGAGGAATGAGGCTCCTATAGGCAACTTGTGTGTCGACCTCTTCCAAAGCATCGGTAAGAGAAGGTATGACCCCTTCTCCGAACTCATTGTTCACATATATGAGGACTACTTGTTTCCAGCCAAAAGCTTGTACCACTGCGCTTAAAGCACTCACTTGGGGCGAGTCATTTTGCGCAATTCGAATGAAGTACGGACTACGAATCGAACTGAGGGAAGGACTAGTAGCCGAAAAAGAGATGATGGGCACATGGGATTTGTTTCCAAGATGAACGATAAAGTCTGCTTGCACCGAACTTGGTGGGCCTATTATGGCTTGGACTTGCTTATTCTTTATCAGATCAAGTGCTACAAGGATGAACCAGAAAAGACGGTGAAACAGTAACAACACGTCATATAAAGGAAATTCTTAATGGAAAAGGCATAGTATTGATAAGAAGGCAGCGAAACTTGATGCCATATTATAGAAATAGAAATGTTTAAGAAAAAGGAGAATAGGAGTATGAAGTTGGAAAAGAACTTGTACCTGATATTATCTAAAGATATCATTTATTCAACTGATTGCAGGCATTTGTTGTCGCCTTCGATATTGTTTGCCATATATAATGCAAACCAAGCAGAAACTAATTCTTTCAATAACAGTAAATTAAGAACAAAATAAAAGGGGATAAATTGGCCCAAAAATGATCAAGTTGATCTTCTTCATCGTTAACTTGACCTCTTTAACTTATGGCATAAGAAAATTCTACTCGAGAATCCAAGTCCCATGTTTATATTCTATGAAGTCGAAAAGGACACGAAAAATGCCATGACTTTATATGTTACTCACTTGAATAACATAACTTTTTTATCGATCATTAGATTGCCATAAAACAAGACCCTAAGAAATAACTATCTCCATCAAGCTATTACAATTGGATTGTATCTTGCAATATCATTTCTTATTATAGCTTTATGAAAAATAAACTCCAAGAATTGGAAGGAATAAATAACTTTGACGATTCCACGGTCAAATGTTACGCCCAAAGACCAATCCTGTCAAGATGCACCGCGTGGCGCGGATTGACCAAACCCCATGAATCCTCTCAAGCTATGCGTCAAGTTGTCAGTCTCATATATGACCGCAAGACTGAAGGGATATATTGAAGTATTTCTGACGGTGAGGCCGTCCTCATTCCCAGTGTGAAAGAGATCAAATTGAAGCTTAAGTACCGAATTTTTGTTATCTTTGATTTTATTAGAAGATGATTAACTTCTTGTTCACAATGATTAAAACCCCCTTTGAAAATAATGCACTTAACAGCTGTTTAGTGCAAAATTAACCTTTGTTGTTTCTTCTTGGAGAGACAATTTCGAGATAAGGATACCATAAGTGCCATAACTTTTGCATGGCGTTCACTTGAGTGCCATAACTTTTTTTTTTACCACATAAGTGCTTTATCCTCTAAAAAAACGTTCACTTGAGTGCCATCACTTTTAATCCATCACTAAAGTGCCAAAAAATATTTCAAATGTTCACACAAGTGCTGGAAATCCGACGTGACATAATATTTGTGGTAAATATTTTTAAAAAGTTATGGCACTTAAGTGATTGATTGAAGAGTTATATAGTACTCAAATGATTGAAAAAAAAAATTATGATACTCATGTGAGCGCCG
This sequence comes from Syzygium syzygioides, assembly GCA_031216285.1. Classification (NCBI taxonomy): domain Eukaryota; kingdom Viridiplantae; phylum Streptophyta; class Magnoliopsida; order Myrtales; family Myrtaceae; genus Syzygium; species Syzygium syzygioides. Next base: position 22,010,417 of record CM062244.1, on the reverse strand, counting down.
TATGAAAGTTATGACATTTATGGTATCATTTTCCCAATAATTTCTGCCACGAGAATGCATATTGCTCTGGATGGAACCAACATTATTTTTATCTTACGTCACACAAACAGCTGCATAATGTACTTAATCCTCTATGACTAGTCAGTACGCTAGAGAGAGAGAGAGAACCTGCAGCAGCAGAAACCTCATCTCGTTTGGAGTCTTTTACGTTGAGGACAAGCCTGGTCTTGTACCAGGAGTTTAAACTATAAAAGTCAGAGAGAGACATGTTAATGCAGCTCCATCCCATCTGACCCTCCCACGTCTCTAGATCAAGAACCACCCCAATGTTCACCGGGATCGTAGTCGGATTGCTGTTGCTGCTGTTTTGTGCCACCACGACATGAGGGCCGTTGATGAAGGTTGCAAGGATCACGAAAAAGGTGAGAGCCAAAGAGAGGAGCTTTTCAGCATACGAAATTCTTGGACGAACCATTGAAAAGGGTTTTGCGAAAAGGCAAGTGTGTGGGTGAGAGAGAGAGAGAGAGAGAGAGAGAGAGAGAGACTTGGAGGATATAATGACTACAATGTATTTATAATGTGAAAGAGCTTTGAAAAGTCAGACAAAGCATCGAAAGCTAGCATTCAAGGATTGCTGCACATGGCGTGACCTAGTGAACTTACATACCGTGTAAAGAGATAATGTGATCTCCAGTAGTACCGATAGTTCATGATTTTTTTTCTTATTTCTTTGATACTCCTATTGTCTTTCACAGAAGGTCTATATAGCCTCGTCTACTTTTCAATATGCCCAAACACATATGCATCTATCTCAATTACCTAACATGCAGAGGAGGCAAAACAGCTCTGTCCAAAAGGTATTCATTGCTGGTTCCGGTCATGCTAAAATTAGGATAAGTTGTATCGACAATATAACTAATATTTTTATCTCCTTCTCCTAGATTTAGGCGAGGTTGCGGCCCTCAACTCGGTCTGGCCGAGGGTCACCAGTGACCCCACCGGCCATTGTTACTGCCCTACCGGTCATGGGGTGGTGGCCACAGGTGGGGAGGGCTGGCCTAGCCCTCCTCCTTGTTTTTTTGTTTTTTGTTTTAAATTTTATCTTTTCTCTTTTTTGAAATTTTTATGGAAAAAAAATCCAAAAAAATTAAAAACGAAAATGTCCTTGACTCTGGTGAGGTCATGCCCTTTTTTGAGATTAACATGGTCACTTTAGACCCTTATTTGAAATAAAATTCACTTTAAACCCTTATTTGAGAAAATGAGGACACTTCAGGCACTTATTTGACATAAAGTCTACTTCATACCCTTATTTGAGAAAATGAAAGCATTTCGGATCCTTATTTGAAATTTTCCATTCAAACTTTTTTTTCCATCCCATGTTACCCTAGATGCCAGTTGGGTTCCACATCATAGTACATGCCGTATTGGATTGTCCCACATGTCATTTAAGCATGTCATGCACTTGTCATATTCAATTACTACATATGATCAGTATATGTATCATTCAAACACCACACATCATGCATAGCATTTTTAAAATTGATGAAGTTTACAATTAGGAGAGATGTTTCCAGGACAAACAGACAAAAAAGCGAATTAAAGAAAGACAATAGGGGTTGATTTATGTACTTCTTTGGACTATATACTAGGTATCTTCTATGTCAATATTATATTATGATCATCTCTAAAGTTTTTCTTAAGGATAAACGAAAATATGCATCTTTCGACAAATTATGCTGTCAACTTGACTTCCAAACTTTGTGAAATTCTCCTAAAATCAAAATGAATATATATGCTTATAGGCAAATTAGATGCTCTCGAAACTCTAAATCATTTTTTTCTATGAAAGAATGGTTTTACCAATTTACACTCGACCTTCTGCACAGCTTTTCATGCTAGTAAATTGAATCGACCTCTTAGACCAAAAAAACAGAAGTTTGAATCGATTTCGATATATTTTCGGCAAAATGATGAATATTACAATTAGGAAAGATGTTTACAGGACAAGAAGACAAAACACCTGCTTAAAGAAAGCCGTTATGGTTTGACTTATCTTCTTTGGAATACATACAAGATGAATGTTCTCAGTTCTACATAATGGTCGGATTGGAAGGCAATGTCCTATTAAGAACATTGGAATTCTACATAACGGTGGCCATGGTCTTGATCAGCTCCCGATATGTACGTCGAGTTGAATTTTTCCAAGTCTAGAAGCATATGAGTCGAGCAATGTCATATTGGCAAGGCATGTCTGCTAGAGATCACAGGGAAATTTCCAAGATTAGTTTAATATGCTAATTACAAGCAATGAAAACATTATTAGTTCAGTAGGAATTATTTTTACTGTACATCCAAGTGCCGTGGGCTTGTAAGGGTCACATCAAGCAGGTATAAGAGCTTGTTCTCCGACTCTTTCATATGCAAATTATAGGAAAGAGCACGATCAAAGACAAAAGTCAATATGTGTTGTTAGTCACGATATTAGAAAATCACATTGCTGATTAAGTCACGGTGTGTTCTGCGAAAAATGTTAGATTTCTGAAAAAAAATTTTGCAGGAAATTATTTTCCAGAAAAAATGATAATATTTTCCGGTGATTAGTTGAAACCTGAAAATGAACTAGAAAATATTTTCCGTCATTTGGTATAGAAAATCCGATTTGATTTTCCTCGAACTCCTTTTGATGATTTTTTTATTTTTATTTTTCATTTCTTTTTTTAATTAATTTTTAATTTTTATATTTTCTTTGTTTTTCTTTTTCCTTCTTCTTCAGCTAGTCGGCAAGGCTTGAGATAACCTAGAGATCGGCAAGCTCGAGCTCGAACCTCGCTGGCCTTAGGCAAGCTCATCCCTCACTTGAGGCTGGTGACTAGCTGAAGAAGAAGGAAAAAGAAAATAAAGAAAAAAATAATTAAAATTAGATTAAAAAAAGAAAAGGAAAAGGGAAAATTAACCCAAAGTTTTGTTGCCAATTATAAAACCACCTAAACTTAACACCATGCAAGTTCCACAATACATAGACGAAAATGCACCGGAATTGCTAATTAAATTCATCAGTCTAAGTCCAGTTTCAGTTTTGAATTTCTTGTCGAAGTATATGGAAAGTTAGGCAAGAAGTAAAAAGATGAGTTCATTGCTTGTATCGTCTCTTTCAAATAAGAAAATTCTAGGAAACAGCGTGCTTAATTTCAGAAAGAAAATATCAGACAATTTGTCTGATTGCATATTGGGTTTTGACACCATTAAGAAATTGACATATTGAAACGGTCTTGCTGTGTAGGTTATGCAGTGTGCGTGGGGCTTAGTTCAATTGAATAAAGAAAACTGTGGAAGAAAAGGAGGAGCTTAAGGGATGATGTGTCTATTTCTAGACTTGGTGAAGAAAGAAAAATAGAAGTATAAATTTCTTGTTCATATATTCTCCATGCTTAGTTTCTTCCACTCGCCTCATCGAGAATTTTGAGGTTTCGAAATTAGCAACCTTGTACTTGTGGCCGACTGATTTCATCTAAACTCTAGGAATAAATGCACAAGAAATCCTAAAATTTATATGTCGAGTATAGTTGCGTGATAAAAGTTTTAGATCATACATTTACGTCCTAAAACTAGTGAACATTGTGCACTAACATTCGTCAGTGAGGAAACGGCTGATGTGGATTTTCTTTTATTATTTTCTCTTTCCTAAGTGGCTTGCGATACTTACAGCGTTACCAACACATCATAATGAAGGCGTTTTGAGACTATAGAAGGCAGAATAGAAGCGACTGCCTGACATCATAGATTGTTGAGAGAATTGTTTAATCGAAGGAAAGCTCATACCTACTATTGCTTGTCATATTCATCAGTGAAATAGTGAAGTGATGCGGGTATTTAGGGTTTTTGGTACAACCTATACTTAAATGGAAGACCTATGTAATGTTGAATAAGTTCAGGGCTACCGTATTTTTTCCCCAAATATTACGCTGTTCTACCTAAAGTAAGGCAAATTTTGTAATAACGTGGACTTATCAATCAGTCATGGAAATGTAATTATAACATGATATATACAGATAATTACGCTCGTAAAAACAATTGAAATTAAAAAATGTGTAGATGTAGGGTTATGTAGAGATTTCCCTATGCAAATTTGATTGATTTGATCTAGGAAATTATGAGTATGGACAATATGTAATTCATACTATAGGATAAGAAAGAGATATAAGAAGATCATAAAGTAAAAAAGTAATTTGTGGTGGACCTTCTTCTTGTTAAGTTTGCCTATTGAAATTACATAACTCAGATCCACCACTTTGTACGTAGAACTCACAAGTCCAACATAAAGTACAAAAGTATGAGTACGTTATCTTATTTTTCTTCTTCGACATTTAGAAGACTCGCTAGACTTTCAGAAATTTCAGTCAAGTCAACATTTTGCGTGCGGACCAGCCAACCTGCTCCGAGTTTACAAAGAAAGGAAGAAAAAAAATATCACCACAATTTGGGAAGATGATACAGTTAAGATGTGAAGAGTGATAAATATTGCCAATAGGCATGCAACCTTGCTGGTAAAGGGATTGGGGGATGGGGACGCTAATATCACGGGTGTGGGGCTCGACTCACGCGCTCTACAAGTGGCAGAGTAAAAATTAGAGAGTGAGGAGAGTTAGAGACATGATAGACCAAAAATAAATAAATAAATGTGATAAATATTCTTAGAGCACTTAAATAGTTTTTCCATGAAATTGGGAATAAGATTGGAAGGGAGCCTTCCCAGTTAAAATCACCCACGCCATCAACCAAAGAAAGTTGTTGGAGTACTTACTTGAACTTAGGGAAAATTACAAAAAGAGTCCTGAAACTATTGCACCTTTGCCAATTTAGTTTTAAACCTTTTAATTGTACTAATTGAGTTTTAAACATTTTCACGTTTTACCAATTGAGTCCATCCGACCAATTTTGACTAGAAATCACTACCATGAAAGCTGGCCGTCCTATGTGGCACAGCAAGCATTGATGTGGATAATTTTTAAATTCTTAAATATCTTTTCAAATGATTTATTTATTTATTTATTTTTCTTTTCTTTTTCCTTTTTTTCTTTCTTCTCTTTTCCTTCTTTTCTTTTTTTTTTATATTATGGCCAGCGAGGGTTGTCGAACCCTTGCCAGCTGCTGGTGAGGGCCGTGATGCCCTAGTCGGTTGCAAACAAGGGTCGCGGCACTCGTCCGACCTCGCCCATATTTGGGTTGTTAAAAAACCTAGAGAGTGAGAGAGAAGAGAGAGACAAAGACAATAGGAATTCATCAATGAGAGCCATTCATCTCCGATCTGAGTCGCGATTATTGATCAATTTTTTTAAAGCTTGCAAAGATCAATTGATAGATTATGAATCCAGGATCTGGTATGTCACGCCCCGAACCCCAACGGCTCGCGACACCCCTTCCACGGTCATATTGATCGCGACGTCCCAAGACGCGTCGCCAACCCCAAACAAATCATTGATGCTTGTACGCAAGCGGAAGTGAAATTTAAATAACCTAGACAATTAATAAAGACAACGGGGTAGAATAAGCACGAATTAATAAACTCATAACATTAGCTTGAAATCACAAATATTCATACAATAGGCCTCTAAGGTTCAAATCCACCTTCATCATAAAAAAGGAACAGGTGGCCGGGTAGACTGCTAACTACACCAAAAGGGATTTTACTAAAAAGGTTTCCAAACCCAACTCCTAAACATCCCTATGGCGCCTAGTCCGAATCGGACCCTGAAGGTTTTGACTCCGAGTCTGAGTCGATCTCGATCAGCTCTTCCTCCTCCTCCTCATGCTCAGACACCATAGGCTCCTCTTCGGGCTCAAGTTTCGGTACGGGCTCCGGTTCAGGCTTTAGAACGGGCGTCGATTCTGGACCAGAGTTCTCCAGTGGACTATCGGGATCCAACACCTCGCCATTGGGAGTAAACTTGTCCTAGGGCTCTCAATTTACCGCACCCTCATTAGCATACTACAACCCCTCAAAACCTCGGATTGGCCCATAATTCACTAACCCGACCCGATGGGATCAAGTCAAATAAGTATGGCGTTCCAGCTCCTCTAGTCCCACATCTACCCAAACAGTGGTACGATACCTAATGTATGTCTCATCCGGGTTCAATCTCGGGTATTTGTTCTCCTCATGCACCATATACATGGGAACCCCAAAGTGCCTAGGTGGCGACATACTCAAGGTAGGAGATGTGAAAATGTTTACACTATAGCAATGAGAATAAATCTCAATAAGAAGACAACCTATACCCCACCTAGGCCAATGCGTACCCAAACAAGTCTAACATGCAATTCACCAGCCAACACAATCAATTTCACATGACATGCTTACCTCACCTCGAACGACGTGCCAATCCTACATATTAGTCCAGACATGATAATGCAACAATAGTTCACAACCATATCACAATCACTCGGGCACCATAGCCACTCGCATTCAATCAATCCAACCAAGCACCCACACGTGCATTTAACCAATCCAATCAGTCACATTGCAAACATGTATCCAACCAACTTTCTCACGACCCGCGTCAACATGCCTCATGTCAAATTTTCCTCTCATGGACCACCGTCAACACGTCTCAAGTCCATTCTCATAGGCATCCAAGCCACACAATTTAATCAATTCCAATGACTGCCATCAACACGTCCCAGGTCAAACTTTCCTTTCATGGACCACCATCAACACGTTTCAAGTCCAACTTTCCTTTTACAGACCACCGTCAACACGTCTCAAGTCCAACCTCACAGGCACACAAGCCCCACAATTCAATTGCGAGCTCGTCGTACTAGCCCACCAATTCGACACTTAAGTTGGCCTAATCACACGTTAATTTCACCCATAAGCACCATAACAATTCGATTATCGTACCCACATAAATTAGCTACTAAACATGCCACAAATCGCCACAATCCATTCCACCAATTAATCACATTTATAAATTGGCCCGAACCTAAATTTTCCCACTAATCCGGTACTAATTACACCCTAAACAAGTCTAAACTTACCCATTATACTAAGTAGGGTTTAAAAAGTCACTTACAAGGTTTTGGCCTAGAAAAAGTCAGCTTGGGCCTAAAATAGCCTGGGTGAACAGTGCTGATTCGGCACGGGTGAAGGTACGACGGGTGCAGGGCTCGGCCACGGCTCAGCACACGGCCCGGTGACTCTGCCACAACTGGGTACACAGCTAGGCATGGCTGGGCAACAGCTAGGCGACGAGCAAAATGGTCGAGCTGAACGGGCAACGGCTCGGCCATGGCCTGGGTCGACTTGGCTGCGGTTGGGCTGGCTGGCAGGCCAGTGAACTGGCTGGTCGACGACGGCGACGGCGGCGGCGGCGGCAGCATCGAGCAGCTACAACGACGACGCGGCGACAACGAGCGGCGGGGGGGAGGAAGGTTGGCCGAGGGTGGTGAGGGCGAGAGAGAGAAGGGACTAGGGGCTGAGGGGGGAATTGGCGGTGACTGGACGGCATGGCACGGCGGCTGGCGACACAGGGTGGGCTGGCGAGCGGCTGAGCAGCACTGGTGAGCTACAAGTGTGGTCGCTAGCCAGTGGGCAGGGGCGACGGGCAACGGGACGGCTCGGCTGGGTGGAGCAGGGTGGTGATAGTTGGGCTAGGGCAGCGAGCAAGGCGGACGGTGCAGCGGCGATTGGGCGTGGCAAGTGGCGCAGGACGAACGAGCTCGGTCCTGCGAGCTACCAGGTGCGCGGACCAGCGAGTGGCGATGGCAACGGCATCTGATGGCTAAGCAGCGGGGACTGCGGAGGTAGTGGCTAGTCGACCATGCGGCGGCGCAAGGCAGATGGCGAGGCTAGCAGTGGCGTCGGCAAGCGAAATGAAGCAGGTGCAAAAGCTGGAGTAGTCGTGGGCGAAGGGGAAGGGAAGGAGAAGAAGAGAAGAAGAAAAGGAAAAGAAAGAAGAAACAAAGAAAAGGAAGAGAGAGAGAGAGGAGTGGACGTGCATGGGGCAGAGAGAGAGAGGACGTGCGGCAGAGAGAGGGGACGGGCGCAGAGGGGAGAGAGAGAGAGAGAGAGAGCCATGATCGCGATCCAACGGTCACAATTTGAACCCGAAAACGATCCAATGATCCATAAAAATTCTAATCAATTATTTAGGAAAAAGGGCCAAAAGAAATAACTCAAAGCACATTACGAGGGAGGTCTACTAGTCTAAATCAGCACCCAATCGAAATTCCACTTTTCACATATTCCAGGCAATATCGACGCTGGCCGCTATAATATCGGCACCGCCCAATTAAATTTGTCCCGGAACTCCGAAAAATTCGATACAAAAGTTTAGGCTCTAAATAACAGCCAAATTCGATCAAGTGCGATTTTAGCGAAATCTCTAATTTAAAAAAAAATAACCCAAGAGTGATCAGTTCCGGATGAGAATTTGTTATAAACGCACTAACGAATTACACATTTTATAAATCCCAAAAATGGGCCGAAATTCAGAATGTCACAACTCTTTCCCATTACAAAAATTTCATTCTCGAAATTTATAATCCAACCCAACTATTCAAATAAATTGGGATATTGGTATCGCATCAACTCTTCACTTTCTCACGTCGCACCTTCGGTTCCATGATGCTCCCAAATTACATTAACCATCGGAATTTTCTTGGTCCGCAACACTCTCTCCATTTTGTCCTCGATGCGAACTGGCTTTTCCACGTACAACACTCTGTCGTCCACGTATATTTCTTCAAAATTTAGCATGTGAGTCGAGTCCGGTTCATACTTTCTTAATATTGACACGTGGAATGCATTATGCACTTGAGACAAATTTGGCAGTAGCGCTAGACGATAAGCCAAAATGCCAATTCTCTCTAAAACCTCGAATGGGTCAACATACCTTGAGCTTAACTTCCCTTTCTTATCAAATCGTGACAATCCTCTCATAGGTGATACTTTAAGAAAAACGTGGTTCCCAACTTGAAATTACAAAGGCCTACGTCTTCGATTCGCATAATTCTTCTAACGGCTCTGAGCGGTTTTAAGTCTGTCTCTAATTACTTTGACTATTTCGACCGACTGTTGAACCAACTCTGGACCCATGATGCTCTTCTCACCAACTTCATCCCAACAAATTAGTATTCTGCAAGCTCTGCTGTATAGTGCTTCAAATGGTACCATTCTGATACTCTGTTGGTAGCTATTGTTGTAGGCAAATTCAACCAAATGCATCTATTTCTCCCAACCACCCTTAAAATTCAATACACACGCTCGCAGCATGTCTTCCAAAGTCTGAATCATCCTTTCAGACTGGCCATCCATTTGAGGATGATAGGCCGTGCTAAACCGTAACTTCATTCCTAATGCCGTATAAAGACTTTTCCAAAAAGCGGTAGTAAATTTAGGATCACATTTTGAAGTGATTGTCACTGGTACTCCGTACAGACGGACTATTTGTTACATGTAAATCTCGGCATACCTTTCCAAGACAGTCTTTTTGCATTGGCAGAAAATGTGCTGACTTTGTCAATCGGTCGACTACCACCAAAATCAAATCATGACCCCTTTGACTTCTCGGTAATCCCATTACAAAGTCCATCGTGATGTGTTCTCATTTCCACTCAAGAATTTTCAATGGCTGTAACATTCCACCCGGCTTACAATGTTGCGCCTTCACTTGGTGACATGTTAAGCACTTGGCCACATACTTAGCTACATCCACTTTCATGCCGTTTCACCAATAATGTTGTCGCAAGTTCTGATACATTTTCGTACTCCCTAGGTGAATACTATAATTACTACGGTGTGCTTCAGACAAAACATCTTTCTTCAGTTCTACATCACCGAGTACACATAACCGTCCACGAATATCTGAAAATCTGATTTCCTTTTTATGACATCCATACCTAAAATCTTCTGAATCTCCGGGTCCGTCGATTATAAAGCCTTAATCTTAATCTAGATTTTTGATTCAATCTTTAATGTTGCAAGTAGACTCGAGACATGACTCACTTCAAACTTAAATTCTGAATCTCGAACTCCCTCCAACAGATTCTATTCATTGACCATCATATGCGCGATGCTTGATTTCCGGCTCAGTGTATCCGCTACTTTATTAGCTTTTCCAGGGTGATACATAGTATCGCAGTCATAGTCCTTAAGGAGTTTCATCCATTGACTCTTTCTCATATTCAATTCCTTTTAGGAGAACAAGTACTTTAAACTTTGATGGTCCGTATAAATCTGAAATTTCTCCCCATATAGGTACTGTCTCCAAATCTTAAGAGTGAAAATAATCGCAGCCAATTCTAAGTCATGCGTCGGATAATTCTATTCATGTGGCCTCAATTGACACGATGCGTATGCCACTACTCTTTCATGTTGCATTAGCACACATCCCAATCCTCTTAACGATGCATCACTATAAATCTCATATCCTCTTGGTCCTTATGGGATTGTCAACCTCTGTTTCAATTCTTGGAAGCTCCTTTCGCACTTATTCGTCCATTCAAACCTCATCTCCTTTTTTAATAACCGCGTCAACGGCGTCACTAATGCCGAAAACTTTTCCACGAAACGTCTATAATAACCTGCTAGACCCAAGAAGCTCCAAACCTCGGTTACTATTATCGGCCTTGGCCAATTCGTGACAGCTTCAATCTTTATCGGGTCCACCGCAATCTCTTCCCCGTATATCATGTCCTAAGAACGCCACTCGATGAAGCCAAAATTCGCACTTACTGAACTTAGCGTAGAGTGCATGTTCCCTCAAGGTTCGTAGAACTTTTTCCAAATGTACCTCATGCTCGACGGAACTCTTTGAATACACCAGAATATCGTCTATGAACACGATCGCAAACTGATCCAGAAATTCCTTGAATACTCGATTCATTAAATTCATAAAGGCTATAAGGGCATTCGTCAGTCCAAACGGCATCATCGTAAACTCATAGTGTCTACACCTTTTCGTAAATGCCGACTTCGGCACGTCCTCATTCTTGATCCTCAATTGGTGATAGCCAGTCCATAAATCAATCTTAGAAAACACCGACACTCCTTGTAATAGATCAAACAGGTCATCAATCCTTGGCAACGGGTACTTATTCTTAATAGTCACTTGGTTCAGTTGTTTGTAGTCAATGCACAACCTAAATGATTTATCCTTTTTCCACATGAATAACACTGGCGCTCTTTATGGAGACGCACTCGGGCGAATGAAGCCTTTATCCAATAACTTTTGCATTTGGACTTTTAATTCCTTTAATTTCGACAGTGACATCCTATAAGGTGTTTTTGAGATCGATTTCGTCCCTGGGGCTAACTCAATTACGAACTCCACTTCTCTATCAGGTGGTAGTCTCGGCAATTCCTAAGGAAAGACATCTGAGAAATTGCACACCACGGCTATATCTTTTAACCTCGGCTCTCCAGCCGTCGAATCAACTACATTTGCCAGAAATCCTTGTAACGTCTTAAATTTCGACTCACTTTCGTGATCGATGAAATTGATGTATTTCTCATTTTATTTTAGTAAGTCTCGCCTGGAACTGATCATTTTCGGGATACTGACTTATAGGGAAATACTGGCTAGGAAGACGGTACGTGGACCCAAGAACTCGACCGTGAATTGAGTCCGATTACGAGGTATGACGAGAGAATATTTTGTGCCGATGTTGGCCGGTCCAAGGAGAGCGACGGATTTGGTTCGACCGATGACGTACGATCAAATAGCGAGTGATTCTACATGACCGAGAGTACGCGCGGCGAACGATCTCTAACTTACTTTGGAAGACCGCAACCCCTGGGACTAGCGATAAATCCTTGTGTTCTCCGGAAATCGGGACCGTCATGACTCAAGTAACTCTAGATCGATACGCGTAACCCCTAAACAGCCGCCCGTTAGTAAGAGACGCTAAAACTAAAAGTTAAGCTAATCGATCGTGGAATTGAGACCGAACTTCGGTGTCGAATTTCGTGGGCGTACGCGACTATTTTGTGAAGACAACATTATTTTTATGTGGCCATGCATATTTGGGATCGATAGAGTCAAAATTGGAAAATTTGACCCGGGACCAAAAATTTACCGTTTTGCCCCTAGGCCTTTTTAGTTTTCCGAATTTTGGGTAAATATTTTAGGGTTTTATATTAGTTGTTTCAGCCCAATAATGTTAGAAATGTTTGTCAATAGTGCCCCTAGATGTTTATTCTAGATTTAATCCTAACACTTGGATTAGGGGCAATTAGGTCTTTTGTGCATAAGTGGTTCAACCACCCCACTTTGCAATGTCCATAAACTCTCGTCTCTCTCTCCTCCTCCTCATTTCCCCCTCCCCAAGCCAGTTGGTCACTCCCCCTCTCCTCTCTCCCGTGCTCTCTCCCCCTTTTGGCCACGTGAGGTCGCCAGAGGAGCTGCCGCTGCTGTCGCCACCGTGAGCCGCCGTTCCTCTCACCTCACCACCACCTTTTAGCCGTCCCTCTCTCTCTCTTCCTTCCCCACTCGGCCATGTGAGCAGCCCCCACCATGGACGCCATCCACAAGCTATCGTTGCCGGTGCCGCCACTGTGAAGGCCGCCCGTCGCCGCCGCTTGCCCTGCTGCTATTCAGCTGCCCTCGCCTTGTGTTCAGCCTTGCGTAAAGCTTAGGAATCCAAGTGAGTTCGACCTTAAGCCATAATTAGGCTAAATTGCATTTATAGATGAGTTTTAAGGATTAATTAGGGTAATTTAGGGGTTAACGTGTAGAGGCTATTAGGGGCTAGTTTTGTGGCACGTTTGGTGACCGAGAGTGATGATTTAATCAACGATTAGTGGACTATAAAGAGCTGTGACGTGGTGAAGCGTAGATGCTTTGATTTGGGTGAAATTGTGAACTTGGCGGATGGAATTTGTGAACGTATGGTGGCTGTTTTTGTGGTGATTTGTGTGGTCTAATACAGTGCTTTGAAAGTGAATTTAGTGGCTGAGGAGGGCTGTTCATGGCTGATTGGTATCGGGATTTATTCGGGCCATATTCGGTTAATTGAGGTTCTAGGGGAGCTGCTTAGGAAACGGTCATCGGCCCGTGGGGATGCTAAATTAAGCGTGGCTTGAAGGTGATTGTGTAATGCTTTGTGACATGCGTGGCATAGCCAATTTATGAAATGCTTGTTAGGCAATCGGCATGTATGGTTTTAGTGTTTAATTGCGTGAAATTGGGTGCTAAACTATATGTTGCGACTTATTCAGATTGGTTGGTTCATTGGACATATTGAGAGGCGAATTGAGTATGTAACCAAATCAGGTTGAGTGCCCCGTGTGGAATTCACGAATGCCGAGTGTGATATTATGGTCATGAGTGTACATCTCGAGCATTGGCATAACATGTGCATATACGAGTACGCACGAATGACATGAGCATATAATCACCTAAACTGCCCTGATGCGTTTTATGCGGGGTTCAGACAATAATTGGTATATGTGAATGCGTGATCATATAAAGCCCTGATGTGTTTTACGCGGGGTAGTGAACCCGTCCTGATGAGTGTTACGCGGGACGATGCCCGAATTATCAGAAGATGACTAGCCTGATGCGTTTTACGCGGGTTGTGTGTCATGAGCCTACCGAGTCTAACGCGGGCCAGAGATCGATCTCAAACTATTAGACCTGATGCGATTTACGCGGGTCATTGAAATTGATAATTGCAAGTGTGCCAGAGTGCAAGTGTGCAAAATGCATTGATGAGACTTGAGCATGGGTGTGAGCACGAACATATGCATGACATGCGTCGTGACTGAGTGATGTTCATTTATGTGCCGTGGTGGAGTCCTGTATTGTTATTGTAAATTTATGAGGTGCCTAACCTGCAAGGTCAAGTAAATGCTGGATTTGGGCCTGAAAGCCTGAGTCAATTGTGTTTCTACTTGTGTGATTATTTAGTGCTCGTCAGGAGGTGCATGTTAGCCTAGTTTAAGTTTAGGAAAACTACTCACTGAGATTATTCTCACCGTTGTATAAAACCAATTTTTCATACTCCCAGCCTTGAGATGCCTGAAGTTCCAATACGTTTTGGGATTCCGCATCATATAGAGCAGACGAGGACGATACACCCCGTAGAGAACGGGGAGTCGTACATTAGATATTATACTTTAGTATGTGTGGACGTGGGGGAAACACATTATCAGACCTATGAATATGTGGCTTGGTGCTTTAGGGATGATCTCGGAGAGTATGGTCCTCTCCGAACTTTTGATGTCCCGTTTACCGGGTTGGGTACGAGGTACCCCCGGTATCCCGATGGAGAGGTGACTGACCCTGGTACCTCAACTAATGAGAGTGTGAGCTCTGATGGTGTACCCATAGAATACGAAGTGGATAAGCCCGATCTGATGGACATGGAGCCAGCTGACTGGGACACTGTTCCGGAGCCGATAGAGCCGGATGACGAAGAGCCGGAGCCGATCGAGGAGGATCTCGTACTAAAGGCCAAGCCTGAGGATATAGACTCGGAGGAGGAGGCCGCAACAGTTGAGTCCGAGTAGGACCCATCAGATTATGAGGAGGAGATGCCTGACAGCTCTTCATCTTCTGAGTTTTTTTATTCCAACCCGAACTGGGCACTGTAGGGTTAGCTTTAGTCCCAAACTGGTAAGGTCGGTACCTTTTTGATTAGAGCCCGACCTTAAGTATGACCCCTAGCCACTTAATCCTTTTTGTCAGTAGTGGCCATTAACCCTTTTTTTTTTTAGCGCAAGCTATAAATGGATGATGTATATGGTTCCCAGTACTAATGCAAGTGTATATCTATTCATGTTGTTTGTTGCGTGGCTATCCTTAGTTTTGTGGTTTTAAATTGTTCGGGTGTTGTATTGCTTCTGCATGTACTTTAATCTCTATGTTGGGCATTGGGTCGACGATGCGTCCTGGGATATCGCACTTGAATTGACCTTTGCGAGGGATGTGGTGCGCCGTAGGGTGCGGGGCATGACAATTCTTGGTACCTTTCATCTAACAGCTTTGTTACCTCGAGCGACGAAATCCAAGGGATCGAGGTTCCTCCTCGATTTCCCACAAACTCAAATCTAGGATATCCAACCGGATTAAATTGAATCACCCTGTTACTACAGTCCATAATAGCTCTCTGTTTGACTAGCTAGTTCATACCGACAATCACATCAAAGTCATGCATAGATAAAACCGCCAAATCTATTCTTCCTTCCCTATCGCCAATCACTATCTTACAATCGAGACATTCAAATGCAATCAGCATTTTATCATTGAGCGGAGTAGTCACACACAGCATAACATCAAGCGATTTTGGCTCAATCCCAGATAATTTAACGAACTGCTCAGATATAAATGAATGCGACGCCTCCGGATCAAATAAAGCATATGCAGCATGATCATAGAGAGAGACCGTACCTGTGACCATACCAGGCACGTCCTGAGCTTCCTTTTTTGCCATTGCATACACTCGTCTTTGGATCAGCAGCCTATTCTGATTGGCCGGTTGGATAGCTCTAAATTGATTTCCACTCCAGGGCGGTGACGAAGGTAGTGCACGCGATCCGGCCTGTCTACTGTTGGGGCAGTCCTTCATCTGATGGCCCCTTTCGCCACATATAAAATGTGTTATGCCCCTATTTAGGCAAGGTCTATTCCCGTGTCTTTCTCTACATAGCCTACACGAGGCATTCTGATAACGGTTTGGCTTCCCAATATTCCTCCAAACGGGAGGGACAAAGCGACTATTTCCTGCCATGGGTCTTTTCCCAAGTTGATGGTCGTCCCTAGCCGGAGCATAATACGATCTAGAAGTGGCAGCCTGATCCGTCTGATCTTGCTCAATTGCCTGAGCCCTTTCATATATCTCATTATAGCCTCTCAAATTCAAGGAGATCATCTGACTACGAAGGTCCTAGCTTTGTCTGTTGGGTCTTCCACTATTCTAGAGGCAAGTCTGGACAATCTCGCAAACTTAGCTTCATACTGATCTACTGACATCTGACCCTAACGAAGTCTCGTAAATTCTGCCAGTTTTTGCTCTCGGGCTCTTTCCGAGAAGTATTTGCCATTGAAAGTCTCGATGAAAATGGTCCAATTTGGAGTAGTACCAATGGGGAATACTTGACCTCTGGCGGCCCTCCACAATCATTGCATTGTTCTGAAGCTGGTAGACTGCTAGTGTTACCTTCTCTTCCTTAGTGCACCCTAACACCTCGAAAGCCTTTCTAGCTCTTCTATCCATCTTGGGACAGCCTCAGCATCGCCTCTCCCATCAAACTTCAGGGGCTTCAACCTCAGAAACTATTCTACTAGTTTAGACATTTGCCTAATCACATTTACCCGCACTAGACCAGGATTTTCACCAATCATATTATTCCCCTGGCCTCCATTATCCCAACAATCTCGCTAGCAGTTGTAGCGGCGACATTAGCACTTCTTTCCCTCGTCCGTCTATCTGATAATAATCCTACTTTCTCAAGTACTCTCCATATTTCATACAACCTGGGATCCCCCACAACTCCAGCTTGTGGGGCTATACGACCTCGACCTCGACTGCGCATCTTACCGACTCTCACAAAAGCTCACCTATTATAATTCCACACAGGAATTAGAAACCTAGGCCAACTGCACCAGTTTAAAGCCCTAGGCAATAAATTACAACAATAGTTTACTAAGTAGGCAGCCAATCACGTACATCAATCAATCTCAGCCAACGTGATTCGTGCACTTACCTCAATTCCTGACGCACCTGCATCTCACATAATATTGCATAAATTTAATCAGCAACCATAATCACATAGTCTGGGTTACGCATGGCGGACAAGACTCCCTAACTGACTACCCCAAAGTCATCGCTCCTTATCACTCCAGGTCTCGATCAATTTGGATCGAGCTGATCATGTTCTGATACCAAATCAATTGGGGTGTCATGCCCCGAACCCCAATAGCTCGTGACACTCCTTCCATAATCGTATCGATCGCAACGTCCCGTGACGTGTCGCCGACCCCAAATGAATCACTAAAACTCGTACGCAAGTGGAAGCGAAATTTAAACAACCTAGACAATTAATAAAAACAACGGGGTAGAACAAGCACAAATTAATAAACTCATAACATTAGTTTGAAATCACAAATACTCATACAATAGGCCTCTAGGGTTCAAATCCACCTTCGTCATCAAAAAGGAACAGGTGGCTGAGTAGACTGCTAACTGCACAAAAAGGAATTCTACCAAAAAGGTTTCCATGCCCAACTCTTAAACATCCCTATAGCGCTCAGTCCGAATTGGACCCTAAGCGTTCTAGCTCTAAGTCCGAGTCGATCTCGATCGGCTCTTCCCCCTCCTCCTCCTCATGCTTGAACATCATAGGCTCCCCTTCGAGCTCGGGCTCCGGTATGGGCTCGGGTTTAGGCTCTGGAATGGGAGCCGATTTTGGACCAAGGTTCTCCGGTGGACTGTCAGGATCCGACATCTCACCATCGGAGTAAACTTGTGCTAGGGTTCCCAATTTACCGCACCTTCATTAGAATGCTACAACCCCTCAAAACCTCGGATTGGCCCAGAATTTACCAACTCAACCCAATGGGACCAAGCCAAATAAGTATGGCATTCTAGCTCCTTTAGTCCGACATATATCCAAACAGTGGTACGATGCCTAATGTATATCTCATACAGGTTCAGTCCCGGGTATTCGTTCTCCTCATGCACCATATGCATAGGAACCCTAAAACGCCTAGGTAGCGACATACTCAAGGTCGGGGATCTGAAAATGTTTGCATTACAGCAATGAGAATAAATTTCAATAAAAAGACAACCTATACCCCACCTAGGGCAATGCATACCCAGACAAGTCTAGAACACAATTCACCAGCCAACACAATCAATTTCACACGACATGCTTACCTCGCCTCGAATCACGTGCCAATCCTGCATATTAGTCCAGACAAAATAATGCAACAATAGTTCACAACCATATCACAATCACTCGAGAACCATACCCACTCGCATTCAACCAATCCAACCAAGCACCCACTTATGCATTTAGCCAATCGAATTGGTCACATTGCAAACATGTGTCCAACCAACTTTCTCACGACCTGCATCAACACGCCTCATGTCAAATTTTCCTCTCATGGACCATCGTCAACACGTCTCAAGTCCATTCTCACAGGCATCCAAGCCACCCAATTTAATCAATTCCAATGACCGCCGTCAACACATCCCAGGTTAAACTTTCCTTTCAGGGACCACCGTCAATACGTCTTAAGTCCGACTTTCCTTTCACGGACCACTGTCAATACGTTTCAATTCCAACCTCACAGGCACACTGTGATGCCCTGACCTCGGGGTCATTAGCGCGACGTCCCGTTCATTGTTATCTTTATTTACACACACGCGAAAGCATACTCGGGACGATCACAATCAATACACAGCGGAAATAGGACAAGCAGCATTATGAGCAAACCTTATGTTTATAATTCATACAAACATGTTTTACAAGTCCTTCGGGCCATGGCAAACAACACATATTTCATTGCCGACTATAATTAGCAAATTTTGATTTGGGTTAACCTATACCCACTACGGCTTCTCGTTTCTCGCTTCTTCACCTTCACCCCGATCCCGTCCGTCTGGCCATCTCACATCCCACCCGTGGCTCTATCCTAAAGCCGGCCCGCCCACATCGCCAAATCACCATTGAACCTATGCTCGGATGAGGCACCAAGTCCGTTAGGCCCTCATCGAACATCACAAGTATCGTGATTTGACGGTAGGCGCGGTCTTTCTGACATTTACCAAGGTCAGCATTTCAATTCTCGCCTTCACAAGATTGCCAATGCGGGCTGGGGGAGATGCCATTGCTCCGGACCTGAAAAAGGGGAAAATAACGGAGGATGAGTCGGGGAGACTCAGCAAGTGAAATTTTACTAACAAGCAAGCACATATCAATCGTCATTACACGAAGCATTTCTTACCGTACCGGCCTCCGTGGCCGATCAAACAACGACAGGCATATCAAGCATAAAACAAAGATTCCAGGCATGGCTAAGTCACAATTTACCTCGTGTGCCGCGTCTTGATTTCTAATTCGTGTTAGATAACATGCAAAAACATGAAACAAGGCAAACTTGTTATAGAGAACACAACATCGGAACACCAAAAACCGAGAGCAAGGAAAGCTCGTGATACAACGTATTTCAACGTCATTTCCCGGTAGTAAAATCTCACTTACTCTTTGATAAAACAAGAACTAAAGAGTAGAGAACGGGCGGAAAGCCGACGGTTTCAGTCTCGAACGACTCTCGGTAATGGCTTTTCTTTCTCTCTCTTGGCTCTCGGCTTCTTCTCTCTCTCTATCTCGGCACACACACACTCTCTCTCTCTTTTGGTCAATTCTTGTAAGTGGAAAAAGTGAGCCAAACTCTCTAAAGGGTTCTATTTATAGAGGAAGCAAAGCTAGGGTTTTGGATGATGCATGCGCATATATCATAGGGGGTATGGGTAGGCACACGTGTCATCGGAACGATGAGGTAAGCGCACGCCTCATCCCTTCATTAATGATCTAAGTCCAAAAGTCAAGATAATGATGAAAATGGTCATAATGGTAAGTGGAAAAAGAAGACCAAGGAATAAATGAAGGTAATGATGATGAAGATAAGGTTTGACCTAGTCAAACTTTCTAGGGTTTTCTCTAATTGGCTGAATTCGATTCCAATTTGTTCGGACCAAATGGGTCTCGCGAAAATACGCACGTAATGTCCAAATCGAATCCTGCACCATAATTATTCCCAAACTTTTCTCGAGGGTTTTCCATAACAGAATATGTCTAAAAAATCTCATTCAACCCAAGATTCGGCACGGGAATGTCCTTAAATATCACCAAAAGACAACAAGTCGAGTTTCCCACGTTTTTCATATAACAATCGATAAATCTTTGAAATTTAACAAAACCGGACAGTTTTGTACTGTTCACGAAATTGAACTTGAAAATATAGTAAATGGACTCTGAAAATTCTCAAATTTGGATATGTTATAAACAAGCCCTTAATAAACATTTTTCATGCGGAACACAAAATCTAATTCTCTTTGTAAACACCATTTTCAGTCACTCAAAAACAGAGTAAAAACAGTTTGCTGGAACAAAATATTTACTTCTCAAAATAAGCTCTGTCCAAAATTCAAATCATCTCAGAAAATTCCCAAATTTACACACGTTATAAAAAAAGAAGTTCTCAACAACTTTCGTGAGGAAACTTTTCCAAAATTGGCCCATAAAAGCTTGTAGAAAATAAAGACGGTGTGAACATCACCGAAATACTCATTTTGGCCAGTTTCACACAGTCCGAAAATCAGGCCATTGTACCACTCATATCTACTCCAAAAATTATGAAATTAAAGTATGTAAAACTTCAAGATGTTTGGAACAACTTTCAAGAAGAAAGTGTTTGGAAATTCGGATCACAAAAGTCTCTCCAAAAATAACAAAACGAAGGAGTACCAAGGATCCAAAATACGATTTTCCAAAACAAGAGTAGAAATTTTTGTTCCAATTGGAAAACAATCAAACTTAAATCATAGACATTTTCTAGAGACTGAAATTGAGGATGTGACAATTCTTCCCCTCTAAAAGAATTTCGTCCTCGAAATTTAAAACGTACCTGGGATTTAGTGACATCCTCAGAAAGACATAGTCGCCTCCTTGAAACTTAAGTGATTTCTAGCGCTTGTCAGCCTAACTCTTTTATCAACTTGTGCTATCCTAAGTTTTTCTCTACTTATCTGGATAGCATCTAAGGTGAGTGGGACTAGCTCTAGACCCCTGACCTTCTTTTCCCGACCTCGTTCCAATAGACCGGAGTTCTGCAAGCTTGACCGTATAATGCCTCGAATGGTGCCATCTTGATGCCTTGCTAATAAATGTCATTATAGTTGGATTTTACCTTCCTTTCTGAAGGTAATCCTGTTAGCGCTTTTTCGAAAAACGCCAAAACATTTTTTTTGGTGAATGTCTTCAAACTTTGGCTTTCCCACGCTTCAGCTGCGCCACTCTGATTCATCTTTTACCATCCTTAAATATTTCTTAGGCTTGCTTACTTGGATCTTTCGATACATTAAAACGGCGTACATAAATATTATGATAAAACAGTATAAGTATAGTTCCAGTCTCAAGTCTCCGTAATAACATTGGAGTTTTCTGCTTCTTGAGTAATGACATAAATCCTTCCTTGAGCTGGAGGACGATTGTCACGCGGTGGAACTTCATTTTGTTGCATCACTGGTGGTTGCTGTGACTGCTTCATTTGCTGTCGTTGCGAGCAATCCTTTATGCGGTGGCCTTCTTGACCACAGCCAAAACATGCTCCCGTTTGTTTTGGACACGGAGCATTTCCATGAAATCTTCTGCAAGTATGGCAAGCATCACCTATAGTGGAAATTGGCTTCTGATTTTTGATCTTTTTGTTGGGAGTGAAGAAACGGTTTTCTCCTGACATCGGCCTCTTGTCATGATGTTGGTTGGATTGAGAAGCCGGATGACAGGGCTTTCCTTGGTTAGTCGCCATGGCAGCTCGTTGTAGAGACTCTTTCTCCACCAGCTGGGCTCGTTCATACAGCTCGTTGTAATCCTTGAGGTTTAGCGGCACCAACTGTCTCCGGATGTCTGGGTTCAAACCGTCTCGGAATCTTTTTACCCTTTCCACTGGATCTTCAATAAATTTAAGGGTGTACCTCGACAGTTGAGCAAACCTTGCTTCGTACTGGTCCACCGTCATGTCATTTTGCTGAAGTTGCAAGAATTCCTTCATTTTTTGATCACGAGCACATTCGGAAAAATACTTTCAGTTGAATGCTTCAACGAAAGCATTCCAGTTGACAGCAGCATTTTCTGAGAACACGATTTCCTTGATTGCTTTCCACCAATAGCTGGCATTACCTTGCAGTTGATAGGTTGCTAAAGTGACTTTATCTTCGTCAGAACATCGCAGAAGCTCAAATGCCCTCTGAAGTTCATTGATCCAGGATTCTGCTTCTTCGGGGTCTCCAGTTCCGATAAACTTCGGGGGTTGGAGCTTCAGGAATTACTCAACCAATCCGTGCATCATACGGCCACCATTTCCATTTCCATTTGCTACTACATTCTCAACATTAGGCATTCATTGTTAGGCCTGCTATCCCAACAGTTCTCCCACAGTCGCTAGAGCCTACAGAATTCCGTCTATTCGGGGGTCTTGATTTGACTTCCCCTTTGA
Organism: Syzygium syzygioides; assembly: GCA_031216285.1. NCBI lineage: Eukaryota > Viridiplantae > Streptophyta > Magnoliopsida > Myrtales > Myrtaceae > Syzygium > Syzygium syzygioides. The sequence goes on along the minus strand of CM062244.1, from coordinate 21,988,191 downwards.
GGTCGAGGTCGCAGTCGGGTTCCGAGCACTCATGTTGGTATTCTAAGAAGTCTTTCTACAATACAAGAATAGGTCAGTAGTCACAAACAATTAGTAATACACAACCTATTCAATCACAATCATTCACATGCGCAGGGGTGTTTCCTAGCTAACTACCCCAACTTCAGCGCACCTTACCACTCCAAGTCTTTATTTCTGCTTGGATTTCAGAATCGTTCTCCCCCATTCAGTGCATAGTTCGGTTTCTTCCTCTCTTATCCATCATCTTAGAAGCCTGCCAGGAGTCGCATTTTGTTCAGGTCTTCAACCCCGGCGACCACTCTTGCTAAAAGCCGTACCTTGATCAGGCCTCATGCCCCGGCGTCCACTTCATAGCCAAGAGCCGCTCTTTGATCAGGTTCTACCTCGGCGACCACTCCCCGCCCTCATCGGATCGGGTCCTTTCAAGATTCCACAGCCTCTTCTTGGCTCATCACCGAACTTGCACTTACTGGAGGGGAACCTGCTCTGATACCAAATTAATCTGTAAAGCCCTGACCTCGGGGTCATTAACGTGACGTCTCGTTTATTGTTATATTTATTTACACACACGCGGAAGCATACTCGGGACGATCACAATCAATACACAGCGGAAATAGGACAAGCAGCATTATGAGCAAACTTTATGTTTATAATTCATGCAAACATGTTTTACAAGCCCTTCGAGCCATGGCAAACAACACATATTTCATTGCCGACTATAATTAGCAAATTTTGATTTGGGTTAACCTATACCCACTACGGCTTCTCGTTTCTCGCTTCTTCACCTTCACCCCGGTCCCGTCCGTCTGGCCATCTCACATCCCACCTGTGGCTCTATCCCAGAGCCGGCCCGCCCACACTGCCAAATCACCATTGAACCTACGCTCGGATGAGACACCAAGTCCGTTAGGCCCTCATCAAACATCACAAGTATCATGATTTGACAGCAGGCGCGGTCTTTCTGACATTTATCACGATGAGTATTTCAGCTCTCGGCTTCACGGGATTGCCAACGCGGGCTAGGGGAGATGCCATTGCTCCGGACTTGAAAAAGGGGAAAACAACGGGGGATGAGTCGGGGAGACTCGGCAAGTGAAATTTTACTAACAGGCGAGGACATATCAATTGTCATTGCACGAAGCATTTCTTACCGTACCGGCCTCCGTGGCCGATCAAACAACGACAGGCATAGCAAGCATAAAACAAGGATTCCAAGCATGACTAAGTCACGGTTTACCTCATGTGTCGCGTCTCGATTTCTAATTCGTGTTAGATAATATGCAAAAGCATGAAACAAGGGAAACTTGTTGTAGAGAACACAACATCGGAACACCAAGAACCGAGAGCGAGGAAAACTCGTGATACAGCGTATTTCAACGTTATTTCCCGATAGTAAAATGTCACTTACTCTTTGATAAAACAAGAACTAAAGAGTAGAGAACGGGCGGAAAGGCGATGGTTTTGGTCTTGAACGACTCTCGGTAATGGCTTTTCTTTCTCTCTCTCGGATTTTTTTTCTCTCTCTTGGCTCTCGGCTTCTTCTCTCTCTCTATCTCGGCACACACACACTCTCTCTCTCTCTTTTGGTCAATTCTTGTAAGTGGAAAAAGTGAGCCAAACTCTCTAAAGGGTTCTATTTATAGAGGAAGCAAAGCTAGGGTTTTGGATGATGCATGCGCATATATCATAGGGGGTATGAGGTAGGCGCACGTGTCATCGGAACGATGAGGTAAGCGCACGCCTCATTTCTTCATTAATGATCTAAGTCCAAAAGTCAAGATAATGATGAAAATGGTCATAATGGTAAGTGGAAAAAGAAGACCAAGGAATAAATGAAGGTAATGATGATGAAGATAAGGTTTGACCTAGTCAAACTTTCTAGGGTTTTCTTTAATTGGTTGAATTCGATTCCAATTTGTTCGGACCAAACGGGTCTCGCGAAAATACGCACGTAATGTCCAAATCGAACCCCGCACCATAATTATTCCCAAACTTTTCCCAAGGGTTTTCCATAACAGAATATGTGTCTAAAAATCTCATTCAACTCGAGATTTGGCACGGGAATGTCCTTAAATATCACCAAAAGATAACAAGTCGAGATTCCCACGTTTTTCATATAACAATCGATAAATCTTTGAAATTTGACAAAACCGAACAGTTTTGTACTGTTCACGAAATTGGACTTGAAAATATAGTAAATGGACTCCGGACAATTCGGATATGTCATAAACAAGCCCTTAATAAACATTTTTCATGAAGAACACAAAATCTAATTCTCTCTTTAAACACCATTTTCAGTCACTCAAAAACAGAGTAAAAACAGTTTGCTGGAACAAAATATTTACTTCTCAAAATAAGCTCTGTCTAGAATTCAAATCATCTCAGAAAATTCCTAAATTTACACACGTTATAAAAAAAGAAGTTCTCAACAACTTTCGTAAAGACGGTGTGAACATCATTGAAATACTCATTCTGGCCAGTTTCACACAGTCCAAAAATCAAGCCATTGTACCACTCATATCAACTCCAAAAATTATGAAATTAAAGTATGTAAAACTTCAAGATGTTTGGAACAACTTTCAAGAAGAAAGTGTTTGGAAATTCGGATCACAAAAGTCTCTCCAAAAATAACAAAACGAAGGAGTACCAAGGATCTGAAATACGGTTTTCCAAAACAAGAGTAGAAATTTTTGTTCCAATTGGAAAACCATCAAACTTAAACCATAGACATTTTTCCAGGGACTGAAATTGAGGATGTGACACACACAAGCCCCACAATTGAATCACGAGCTCATCATACTAGCTCACCAATCCGACACTTAAGTCGGCCCAATCACATGTTAATTTCATCCACAAGCGCCACGACAATTCGATTATCGCACCCACATAAATTAGCCACTAAACATGCCACAAATCGCCACAATCCGTTCCACCAATTAATCACATTTATAAATTGGCCCAAATCCAAATTTACCTACTAATCCGGTACTAATTACACTCTAAACAAGTTGAAAGTTACCCATTATACTAAGTAGAGTTTAGAAAGTCACTTACAAGGTTTTAGCCAGGAAAAAGTCGGCTCGGGCCTAAAATGGCCCGGGTAAACAGTGCTGGTTTGGCACAGGCGAGGGTGCGACGGGTGTGGAGCTCGGCTACGGCTCGGTACAAGGCCCGGCGACTCAGCCACAATTGGGCACACAGTTGGGCAACGACTAGGCGACGGGCAAAATGGCCGGGCTGAGCGGGCAACGGCTCGGCCATGACCCAGGGCGACTTGGTCGTGGCTAGGCTGGCAGGCCGGCGAGCTGGCTGGTAGGCCTGCGACGATGACGGCGACAGCAGCCACGGTGGTGGCAGCGGCAGCGAGTAGCTACGACGGCGATGCGGCGAGGACGAGCGGCGGAGGGGGGAAGGTTGGCCGGGGGTGGTAAGGGCAAGAGAGAGAGGGGGCTAGAGGCTGAGGGGGGAGTTGGCAGTGACCGGGCGGCATGGCGCGACGGCTGGCGATGCAGGGCCGGCTGGCTAGCGATCAAGCAGCATCGGCGAGTTGCAGGCGTGGTTGCGACCCGTGGGCAGGGGCGATGGGCGATGGGACGACTTGGCTGGGTGGAGCAGGGTGGCGATGGCTGGGCTGGGGTGACGGTCGAGCGGCGAGTAGGGAGGACAGTGGGGCGGTGGTCAGGCGTGGCAAGTAGCGCGGGACGAACAAGGTCAGTTCGACGAGCTACCAAGTGGATAGACCAGCGAGCGGCGACGGCGATGGCGTCCGATGGCTGAGCAACGACGACTGCGGAGGTGGTGGCTGGTTGAGCGTACGGCGGCGCAAGGCAGACATCGGGGCTAGCGGCAGTGTCGACAAGCGAAATGAAGCAGGTGCAGAAGCTGGAGCAATCACGAGTAAAGGGGAAGGGAAGGAGAAGAAGAGAAGAAGAAAAGGAAAAGAAAGAAGAAAGAAAGAAAAGGAAGAGAGAGAGAGGAGTGGATGTGCATGGAGCAGAGAGAGAGAGAGGACGTGTGGTAGGGGGAGGGGACAGGCGTAGAGGAGAGAGAGAGAGAGAGAGCAATGATCGCAATCCAATGGTCATGATTTGAATCCGAAAACGATCCAACGGTCTACAAAAATCCTAATTAATTATTTAGGAAAAAGGGCCAAAACAAATAACTCAAAACACACTACAAGGGAGGTCTACTAGTTCAAATCCGCACTCGGTCGAAATTCCACTTTTCACATATCCCTGGCAATATCAACGCTGGCCACTATAATATCGACACCGTCCAATTAAATTCGTTCTAGAACTCCGAGAAATTCGACACCAAAGCTTGAGCTCTAAATAACGGCCAAATTGGATCGAGTGTGATTTTATTGAAATCTCTAATTTAAAAAAAAAAAAAATAACCCAAGAGTGATCAGTTCCAAGCGAGATTTTGTTATAAGTGCACTGAGAATTACACGTTTTATAAATCTCAAAAATGGGCCAAAATTTAGAATGTCATATCGTAACCGAAATCGTGATTTGGCACAAGGTCTATGTGATTGGATCCAGGGGTATTTTGTTTCTTTTTGCCAGCATTTACTGGTTATCGATTTTGAGGGTGCAGAAAAGAAATGGCAAAGCTCACGATGGTCACCTATGTCACCGATGACCTTCCTCTCATACAGAGACTCGACGTTGGCCGAAGCCCTTGCTGGCCACAGTAAAAAGAAAAAAGGAAAAGAAGGAAAGGAGAAGAAAAGAAAAAATTAAAAAGAAAAGAAAAAATTAAAAACATTTTGAAAAAATTTTAAAAAGTTATCCACTTATGCTATTTCCAGTCAAATTTTGCCGAATAGACTCAATTGGCAAAACTTGAAAAGGCTTAGAACTCAATTGACATAATTAAAAGATTTATAATTGAATTGGCAAAAGTACAATAGATTAATGACTTTTTTGGTAATTGTCCCCTTGAACTTACCTATCATATGCGCCCTCTCACTATCACAACCTTTCTCGAAGTGAACCAATAAGTGGAAGCTAATGGATTACTAGGCATGCACGAATGGTTACTCATTAAAGAGATGATGTCATTACCTAATATGAACTCTCCCAAATTCATACCAATTGTAACTTGGAATTTCAACTTATACATGCAATGAAACTTACCTTGAAGCACAACCAAAAAAAAAAAACTTACTTTGAAGCCGCCACTTGTCGATTATTGATCGATTAAACACCAAGTAAAATGTTGGGTACATTTTATTGCTAACCTAGACACGATAAGAATTATTTAAATGATTTCTATAATGCAAAATACTCTCATGAATATCTAAGGATGCTTGAAGGCATGTAACGATGAGTACCAAGAATGATCAAGAGCAGCCAAAATTATTAGAATCTATTTTTGAAAATACTACACGTAATGCACGAATAATATGATCGAGGGCCCGTCCTTTTGGCTCAAAGATCCGATTTCTCGTGCAATGCATGATGCATGGTTAACCTAGAGGAGTCAAGATTATCCTAAGTCATGGCGACTATGTAATGTAACATGACATGCTGAAAGGAATTAGACAGGCAAATTAAGGCCTATTTTCTCTATATGATAAACGTATGCATGAAAATGTGACGCAGGGAACATGGAAAATACTATGATGGAGATTCTAGCATAGACAGGGCACGAGTAACAATGTCTTGATCCAATCCCCCGCTCACATGCAGTGGGTCTCATGTAGAATGTAATGGTTGAGCGTTAGAATTTTCAATCAAACTCTAATTGACCGTCGAATCAAAGTTCCCAGTATGCCCATAAAATCATATGGCCCTGAAGTTTAATTAAATGCACCCAAGCCAGATTTTCTCAAATTTCATGGCCATGAGAACTTGCAAAGAGGAAATCCATCAAAACGGTCCAATGGGGTGGGAACCAATGTGCTGCGCAGAACTAAACTGCCAAGGGAAATATAAAACAAAATCAAACCAAGAGGCTCATCCAGTCAAGGCCACATTGAGAGACATCGTCACTTGTCCAACAAAGAATCAAATTGCACATATTCTGCCAAACTGAGGATATGTGCGCATAAAGTATATCTCTCTATATCAAACTGACCTGGCAATTAATTTACAAGTTATCATAAAAAAAAATTAGTAAAGAGGGAAAACTTAATTTAGAAGAACCTAAGTACCTGAACTCTTGAATTTAGAAACAAGTGAATATATCAACCCTCGATGAGGTCATCCGAGAAATTAAAATAGGAACTAGGAACCCTAACAATAAGATTCTCAATATGTTTATAAGGGGGAACATGGTCGTCGTTAGATGTGATTGAGGAGTTTGGATTCTCTCTATCCGGTGACTCATTCGATGCGTACAAAAAGCTTCATATCATAGCTTCTTGCGAGGGTTATATTATGTATATTTTAATGTTAAGTTCCTATTAAGTGTTGATTTTATGTGACCTAGAATGACTTTAAGGTCAATTCGCTCTCGTCAATTTGCTCTACTCAAAATCTCTCTCCACGCAGCGTGGAGGCATTAGATGATTCTCATCTTACCATCCAAGCTCGTCCATGGAATTCAAACCCGAGTTACCAACTACCTGGGACCGAAATTCATCAAATGGACTGATTATATGAGTCACGTCACAAACAAAACCTAATATTAATTGCGAACGACTTCTCGGCTCATCAACGAAATTTGAGTCCAAACTTTTCACGCGGTTACCCCAGTCCACTTAGAGTGCTTTTCGTTTCACCATCCATGTACTCGAGTACAATTTTTCCCTAAGGAGCAACGGAAAATTAAAGTATTCTCGTCCATTGAATTCCAACGACTGCCAACTAATTAGGGTGAAAATTTCTTGAACGATAAATGGGAGCAATTTCTCAGAAAAAATTTATCTTTTGCCAAGCATGATGAGGAAATAGTCGAGTCCACACGGAATAATTTTCATTTCACTGTCCATCTACTTGAGTATTACGATTTTTCACTATGGACTAGTAGAACACCAAATAGAGGGAGCCCACTGAACTTATATAGTGAGACTATCTTCTAATAAATAAACAAATGAAAACATAGCATTTCTCTGAAATATGGGCTTGATTCACAACAGAGTTTAAACTAATTCATAAGCGCTTATGTTATGTGTCCGTCGAGTTCAGTATTACAGCATATACTAGTGAAATGTCCGTGTGCGGGTCTAAGAGTACAAATCTATATCTTATTGATGCCTAAATTTTGGCAACCCCATTTAGTCATTAATTACATAAGAAATGCTTTAATTTCCTATTTTGGACATATCACATATTCTCTAAATCCAAATTAGGAAATTAAGATGTTTCTTATTCTTGCAAGTGTGTGCCCTAGTTCCTCACCCTATATAAACCCTCTTTCTCTTAAGATTAGGGATAATTGAACACTATATGTGTCATGGATATTAATACGATGAATAAAATCTTATGCTTGATATTTGTTGGGTATCTTTATTGTTCTATTGATGCTAATTTGTACCAATTTCAATATATAAGTGTTAAAATTATGACTAAACCTCGAAGGCTTCTATGTACAAAATAATATAAACTTGAAACCATGTATTGATTGGCTAACCTTTCTATGCTAACGCATTATGAAATTTTATGTTGGGTTCAATATTTATCGGAAATTTGAAAGTCATTCATGAACAAAAAGTTTACAGCATATTTTTTTTTATTGAATTGTCATAAGATAAATTATAGAGAAGTCACTAAAATTATTCATTATATCTAAATCGATCTTTTCCTCGAAGGAACTGTTGCCTTTGCAAAGGTAATTTTATTAATTCTCGATTAGCACTATCTTTTACTAATTTTAATAAGAAGAAAAGTTGGTGTGCCTTATTCATATAAAATCTTGTGAATTACTGACTAACCTAGATTGATTAATCTATCAAATAAATATAAAAACACTCTAGTACTTATATAAATATAGTATTAATTAAGGTAAGTTCTGTATAAGAACTTCAGCACCGAGTGTTTTCTAGTAACGATGTTTTCTTCATTGACATAATTACCAAGACATATGATTATCAACCGAGTTCCACTGGTCATGCCGAAAGCCAGAATGATATTTCGTAACACCACAAGCCGAACCGACACCCACTTCATAGACCCTGGTTTGAACAAAATTTTAAGTAAGTCTTGACATCGATGGGATTCTATCGGAGTAGAATAGTCTACGGTGACACTATCGGACGTCAAGCACCGCTAGCTATTACGATTCAAACCCATGAATTGAGGCCCAGTGGCATAAAATTTCTATATTACAATGTATGTCATTCGCAAATGTCCTATTCAAATCCCATATCATTACGCAAGTCATTCTCTCATATTTTTTTCCAATTTTATGCCACTATGCTTGTCATTCGCACATGTAACTATTCGATTTTAATGTTATGACGTATGCCATTAGCACATGTCATAATTTGATTCCACCATGATCACACGTCATTCTGTCATGCCATATTCATATTTCCATTTCATAATGCATGTAATTTGCACATATCGAATTCCACGTCATCACACAAACCATTCACTCATGTCGCATTTGAATTCCTCGTGACCATGCATGTGGTTCGCACATGTCATAATTGGATTTCCATGTCATACTGCATGCCATTCGCCCATGCCGTTTTCGATTTCTAAGTCATTTACAAATGTAATTAGCTCATGTGCTATGCAAACTATATGTCATTACACATGCCATATTGCCATTCACTCATATCATATTCGAATCTCGCGGCATTTCACATCTGATTCATATATTTATTATCCAACAACCACGTTATTCGCCATGCCATTAAGGTTCCATATCGTAGCACATGCCATACCCAATCGTCCCACTTGTCATTTGCGCATGTCATTCATACTTGTCATATTCAATTACACATAACATCACACATCATCCATAGTATATTTCAAGATACATGAACACACAATTTTCGTTATCTATTTCACAAGATGATGTGATCTTTTCGTCCATTTGTGTACCGGCTAATATTCAATTTTTCCAGACATTCAATGTGAATTAAGGAAATGCATGATAATTGTGAATCCAAAACACACACTCACGTTTGGTCACAGTGAATGGCATCATGTATTCTCGCATTGAGAACTCAACATGCATGAATCAAGCGAGACTAATCAGAAAATCATGAACATATTCCAAATACATCGAAACCTGATCAACTCAGAAATAATCATACGAACATCGAAGTCAACTCGGTTTCACTAGCACTTGGCAAAAACACATTAGGATCATTTCAGTTCCACACAAGTGGTTCTCGGCCACATCCAGAAACACACAGAATCATATCCGTTACATATAAATGCCGGGAGTATATACCAAACCGAGATCTTCGGTAATGAACTTTAAAATAAATGACTACTGGCTAGACCAAATTGAGGATTTCCGTTAGCAGCGTCTTCGCCGGTGTGTGTTCAGCCTTCCCAATTATTCATGGGCCGTGGGCTGCTGGGCAGGCTGGATAGTGAGGGGCCGAATTGAGTTGGCTCTAATTCGACAAAATGACTGATGGGCTTAGGGTGATTTTAATGGGCTGCCCTTGTGGTTTAATGGTGTTCGTTGCTTTATTTGTTATTTATATTTTTTTAATACCCTTTTTTCCTTCCTTCTCTTCTGTTCTCTTCTTTTATTGTTATTATTATTTGTCTGCAAAAATTCTGGTGTTAACGGATTCCATTAGTTAAATAGAATGGTTTGATAATAAAGCGAATGCTTAGGAGCAGCTTTATGTCACTGGGTCAATTGATCATGTCCGTTTATATAAAAGATGTGAACATAGGATTTTGACAGGTGGTTCAACCATTGAAGCATATTCTACTGGACTTTCTCATTATACATATTAGATATTAGTTTTTTGTTTGGGTCGGAATACTAGATATTAGTTTAAGAAGTCATCTACTTTTGTTACAAAATTAAGACACTTAAGGCAAGTTATTGAAATAACAATAAACACTTTCATTGCCACTACATAATAGGATAAGAGAAGCTGATATGTGCATGTAATGTCCACTGGAAAATGCTTTGGAAAGCATCTATCTTTCGTATATTGTCTGTGATCAGACGATAAGCAGTATCAATATTAGTCCTTACATGAGAAGAGAATGAGGGGGACATTATTGCCATCTAAAAGTACAAAGTTCAACTAGTCAAAAATTTAAGTTTAGTATCTAAAGGTGTTGAGGCATGTACCTCTCTTAATTTACATTTGTAAGCTCGATGTTTGTCGCTATGTCAGGGCACCCTTCATCAACATGATTAGGAAGTCCTTCAACTGCAGATGGTGTGCCTTGCTCATTGTTTATATCGTCATTGTTTTGGCTGAAGTCTCTTGACAGACTCGGAGGGGAGTTAGTGTTTTCTGAAGTTTCAATTGCTGCAATCTCATTGCCACTATCATTCGTATTTCTGTCTCTAAATCTGTTGTTTTGGCTGTAGTCTCTTGTCGGAATCAGAGGGAAGTTAGCATTTTCTAAAGTTTCGACAACTGCAATCATATTGCCACCATCATCCATATTTCTATCTCTAAATCTGCCCTTCCTAAAAGTATGGGAATTAAGGTCCCTTTGGTAAAACATTTTTCCCAATGCATCAACTTTATCCCGCAATGAATTTGAAGAACTTGTTACGTCATGCCAATTTCTTTTGACGAACATGACCATTAAAATGAAGAGAGCTAAAACTGCAGCAGCTCCAGCAATCAAGAATAGGCCCCAAAAACTGTCAAGAACCAAGCTGTTGGAAGAGACCAAGTTAGTCAAATCTGGGTAGTTGGATTTCGATGGAAGCCATGCATTTTCAATTTCTGTCATTTTAGGCCCTTCAGTTACGTTAAGGACTGCTCGCAAAATATCTTGTACTAGCGGAGACCCCTTGGGAAAACCTGTAAACCAAAAGCAGGACATGAGATTTTTTAATCAAAGAAATAGCGAATAATCCTAATAATTGGAAATTTTGAGGGTCTTCTTTTATGTGCTAAACTTCAGAATTTGAGGACATATGAAGCCAAATCCAGCAGTTTTAAATGTCGGGATCATAGTATATTTGTTGCAATATTGAGAAAGAATAAGTTTAATGTACGGGATTTCGTCGAATGCTGCTGCAATCCCGCCTCTTGCACTTCCCTTGGAAAGAAGCGCATCACATTCTTCAGGAGAATGATAAGAAATAACTTTGGAATCATCGAACTTCATTTGCTTTAGCATTGCATAAATAAAAGAGCCGTGTTTGTATCCCACTTTTTCTCCACTCTTTAGGAGCTGATCCACATTAGTCACAGTTGGTTGAAGATTTAGCACCACCAAAAGAGAGCTCAAGCTTGCAGTATAACTTTGCATTAGTATGAGTACCACGAAAACCCACACGATCACAACAAATCTGGCTAGATTGATAAATACTCTCTCCCTTGCAATCCAAATTAAGATAAAGCACCTAAGTTAGCAAAGAGCGATAGGTAAATTGTAATGTTCGATTAATTAATTAAAGTGAAGGGTGATTACTTTGTGCAAAGACCATTGTTGAAAACGAGAACCAAAAGCTCGTGCCAACTTGATGAGCAACCGGACCCCTAAAATCTTCATTAACCTGGTGTTCGAGATTCCACACGACCAATGCTATAAACACAAAGAAGCATCCGGTTTTTAACCAAAGGTCCCAAGTGAGTGGCTTCAAGAAAACCCAAGCATTCTTGCTCTTGATGTTCTTGTATGGCATGAGCATTGCAACCCCCAATTCGGTGTATGGTAAGGTGAAGTCCACGTATAATGATCTGTTTGCAGTGATCGTTGTATCACCTACCATTGCATCGTAATTTTGTTCCAACAAAAAGAAGGGGAATGTTTTCTTTGTCAACCACATGATAGCATAGTAAGTTTCAAAATGTGATCCAACGAAATCAAGCACGTGATCACCTAGTAAAATACTTGATTGATCGTGTCATTGTAACTGCCAGTGCCACTTCCATTAGGCACAAGAAACAGAATAAGTTCATAAGCCAAAGCATAAAGCAATTTTTATGTGTAGGATTGAAGGATGACGATACACTATCCAATGACTTGGGATGTATCTGTGCTAGGATCTTGAGTCACCATCACGAATTGATTGAAATTGTCCTTCACAAGAACTAAAATTTTCAGCCTCTTCCCATTTGTGGGAATCTCCCATCCCTTTGGAACAGAGGTCGAATCTCCTGGCCATATTATGGATACAAGATTACTCTTCGAAGCGGAATATTGCTTGTATTGAATGAATACAAATCTCTTAGTAGCCCATTTTCTAGCATCCAAAACCCGATCGCACTTGTTGCATATCCATTGATATTGACAATATGGAACACTGATGACCCTAGCTGCCCATCGACAAGTCTAAAATTTCCAATGAGGTCCATGAATGTCATATTGGCTAGTTCTTGGAGAAGTTTCTAACCATTTTGAGAGACCCAAATATTATCGAGATCCGTTGCATCTGTCGAAGCATTCAACATCTGGAAGGTAAAATTCATTGGATCCATTCCCTTGACAGCCATTGCCAAAGCCCGAGCAGCATCATAAGCCTAGTGTCCGAAAACGTTCAACCTAGGATTAAGGACGAATGGATTATCTTTTTGGAATTTCATCTTCCATCGGACCATGAAGTTGTCAAGGTTTGATGTGTCCGAGATGGAAGTCTTGATGCCCAGTGCTCCTTGCATCGAACTAGCAACAACAGATGAATCCACATAACTCAATAAGTCAACGATTCCATTAGTCAAGATCCACACATAACCTTCGTTCATCATTCCCACCTTATTTGCTTTGGCAAATATCCGAGAACCGAGGGTAGGTAACATGTGCACGATGAAGACCCTTGTTTTCATCGTCATTAACTTGTAGAGTTCCTGGAGGATTTGATCGTCCATGGCCGATCGAGAAATGAGGCTCCTATAGGGCACTCGCGTGCCGACTTCTTCCAAAGCATTGGTAAGAGAAATTATGATGCCTTCTCCTAACTCGTTGTCCACATATATGAGGACTGCGGCTTTCCACCGAAATTCTTGGATGACTATGCTAATGGCATTCACTTGGGACGAGTCATTTTGCACTGCTCGAATGAAGTACGGACTCCGAATTGAACTGAGGGAGGAACTAGTAGCCGAAAAAGAGATGATGGGCACATGATATTTGTTTCCAAGGTGAATGATGAAGTTTACTTCACTGACCCTTGAGGGCCAATTATGGCTTGTACTTGCTTATTCTTTATCAGATCAAGTGCAGCAAGGGAGAGCCAGTAAAGACGGTGAGCCAATAACAATACGGCAGATAGTGGAAATTCTTATTGGAGATGGGATAGCAAACTTGATGCAATATATCATGGAAACCAAAAAATTCCTAAACCACTTGTACCAACTTAGTCTTAAACTTTTTAATTACGACAATTTAGTCTTAAACCTTTTTACATTTTAGCAATTGAGTCCATTCGGCTTATTTAGGCCGGAAAGCATTGACGTGGACATCTTTAGTTCTCCAAGTCACGGTCGGCGCTGTCATGAACATTTTTTAATAATTTTTTTGAATTTTTAATAATTTTTTTGGTTTTTCCTTTTTTTTACTCTTTTTTTTTGTTGATAGAGGGCCAGCGACCCTCATCGGCGACAACTAGAGCATTGCCACCCTCGCTGAGATCTAGGGAGTGTATGTGGCCCTTACTTAGACTGGGTGAGACCTTGACGTCCTTGCCCAGTTTTAGCAAGGGTGTCCCAATCCTCACTTGTGGCTAGCGAGAGTCGAGTGCCGACCCTTGCCGGCCTCAGTCCACAAAAAAAAAAGTTAAAGAAAAGAAAAAACCAAAATATTATTTAAAAAAATAAAAAAATTGTTAAAAATTTATAAAAAAAAATATATCCACGTCAATACCAGCCGTGACACATAGGACAGCCGGCGCCCACGTCAACAATTTTTGGCCCTAGATTAGCCGGATAGAATCAACTGGCAAAGCGTAAAAAAGGTTTCGGACTCAATTGGTATAATTAAAGATTTATGACTGAGTTGGCACATTTACAATAGGTATAGGACTTTTTGATATTTTTCCCATCCAAGCCCCATATTTCACTTTTATGGATTTTGTGAGGGCAGATCTTTATGATGTTATATTATATTACCGAGCCTCTCAGCATCCGTATAAAACTGCTTTCATGCATTGCCCATTATTTGGTAGAACTGGAAACCTAAGTTGTTTAAATTAACCGTTAATAATACACAACTTCCACGAAATAGTTAATCACCGATTCGACTTGAGGCAGCTTGTGAACCATGATGTTTGGCTCAATTAGAAAAACATCAATATTTTTATATAGAGATACGTACTGTGCACATGTTTTTCCAAAGAAAAGAACTTAAATTTTTTTGTCTGTCTAAATCAAGTATATATGCCAGGCATCTAAGATAGCTAAGACAGTTCCGCGACGAGAATGCATATTACTTTGGATGGAACACACATTATGCCATCGTGTTGTTGAAAAATAATTGGTTTTATCTTGCATGACACAAACAGCTGCATAAAATAGTTCATGCTCTTCGGCAATATGTGTATTAACCCAAAACCAAATCATATCCATGTTCAAGCAGATATTAACTAAGACAAACTTCAACACGATCAACAGAAGTACCGAAGTTTAACCCAAAAACAGGTGTCATCACAGAATTCTGGACAAGCATCATGATTTGTCAGTACGTTAGGGAGAAAGAGAACCTGCAGCAGCAGCAACAACCTTGTCTTGTTCCGAGTCTCTTACGTGGAGGACGAGCTTGGTCCTCTTGGAAGGGTTTGAACTATGAAAGTCAGAGAGAGACATGATAATGCAACTCAATCCCATCTGACCCCCTAAAGTCTTCAGATCAAGAGCCACCCCAATGTTCACTGGGATCGTTGTGAGGGCCATCGAGACGTGAGGGTCACCCATGAAGGTTGCAACTATCGTGAAAATGGAGAGAGAGCCCCAAAGAGGAGCTAATCAGCATCTAACGAAATTCTTGGAGGAATCATTGAAAAGAGTTTTGGCAAATGGCAAGTGTATGTGAGCGCTCTCGAGAGAGAGAGAGAGACTTGGAGGATATGATGCCGACGACAACGCATTTATAGGGGCTTCCAGTAGTAAGACAAATTGACCTCGAGTGGTACCGATAGTTCATGGTTTTTTCTTGTTTTGGAATAACCGAAAAGTTCTTTAACCCTAGAATTGTTTTTTCCATCCATTTTTGTTTCCTCCTATTGCCTTGTCTTTTAGAGAACGGGCGACAAAACTTCGTTCGAGAGCTGTTATGGCTCGAATTTAAGCTAAGAAACTTAGGGTCCTCTGATCTAATGTTTATGCAAGCATCATCTACTGATTATTTATCAAATTTCTAATTCCAATATGGAGAATCTGCCTTCGATTAGTGACTGCTTAGGATGGAGTTAACTATTATGCAAAAGCTCGTGGAAGATTGTTGACACCTATTTTTAATTTGCCCAAAATTAATTACACAAAATTTAGGAATTAATTTTCTTTAATTCCTAAACAAAAAAATATTTCAATTTAAATGCATTGCATATAGAAATTAGGCACATTTTGCATTAATAGGGCATATTAGAGTTTTGTAAAAATAAATGAATAATTAATTAATAAAAATAAAATAAAATTTCAAAAAAAAGAAATTAGGCACATTTTGCTTTTCCTCCCGCGCGGCCCAGCTTTCCCCTCCGCGCGGCCCAGCCTTCCTCTTCTCTTTTCCTTTTCTTTTCCCCCTGCCGGCCCAGCCCGCTTCTCCTTTTCTCCTCTCCCCCTCGCGCGTCTGGGCCCAGCCCGGCCCAGCCTTCTCTTCCTCTTCCCTCTTCCCCCCCTCCCGCGACCGTCGCTGTCCATGCCCTGTTCGCCCCTGTACACGTCGTCACACCGACGCACGGCGGCGCCGCCCCTCGTCAGCGTCGTCAGCAGGGCAGACGAAGCCGAAGAAGCACGCCACAGACTGGCCATTAAGGCCAGTCCCGTCTCCCTCGTTTCCGAGAGCTCCCTTATCCCCTCCTCTCTCCCAGTCCCCTGTTCTCCCCTCTGCGTCCCAGAACTGACGCTCTCTCTGCACCGGCCTATGGCCGCGGAATTCGCGGAGCCTAGGCCGGTGCAGGCCATCGTCATGCAGACGTCACAAAGGGGAGGGGGAAGCCATCGTCATTGTCCGGCTATAAATATCCAAAGAGAGAGAGAGGCCCGGTCGGCCATTTCCAGAAAAATCACAGAGAGAGAAAGAGACAAAAAGAGTGAGAGAGAACATAAAGTGAAACAAAGAAGAAAGAGGGGCCTGGAGTCCCAGCCGATCTCGACGTCTCCAGCAAGCTGACCGGCGACGCACGGAGCATCCCTCCGATCGGCGATTTTTGAAGAAAAACAAAGACAGAGACAAAGAGAGACAGAGTGAGAAAGAGAGAGAAGGAGAAGACTGAGGTCGCGCCGGAGCCAAAGGCGAAACAGCAGAGGTCGCCGACGCTCTCAGACCCACTAGAGACCATCCAGACGCGTTGACGACCGGTGAACCCCCCTGGCCGAGAGCCTCCTCTGTTTTCCCCTGTTCGTGGACACAGTTCGGCCGGGATTCGCTCCGGCCGTTTCGCACGAGTCCCGGTCCATACCAACGTCGGTCGTGGCCCCTAGTCGCCGTCGGAGGTGAACCTGTGACATTCTGGATTCGGGCCATTTTTGGAGTTTATAAAACGAGTAATTCGTCAGTGCGCTTATAATGGAATTTCGCCCGAGAACTGATCACTCTCGGGTTCTTGCTTTTTAAAAAAATAGAAATTTCGCTAGAATCGCACTCGATCGAATTCGGTAATTATTTAGACCCTGAACTTGGCAGTCGATTTCCGAGAGTTTCGGGACGAAATAAATTGGACGGTGTCGATATTATTGCAGCCAGTGTCGAGGTTATCAGAAAAAGTGAGAAAGTGAATTTTTGGACCGGGTACGAATTTGGACTGGTAGACCTCCCTCGTAGTGCGGTTGGGTTATTTTATTTTGGCCGTGTGCCTTAGAATTTTGTCGGGATTTATTATGGATTATTAGGCCTTTTTCGGATATTAAATCGGGACCGATAAGTCAATTTTTAGTTCGGACCTTGTCCTTTGGTTCGCGCTCAAATTTAAAATTTGTACTTTTTCCCCTCTTTTTTCTCTCTCCTCTCTCTCTCTCTCGGCCGGAACCCCCGCTCCCGTACGACTGCCCCCCCTCTCTCCTTTCTCTCTCTCTCTCTCTCTCTCTCCTTCCTCTTTTCCCTTTGGTCTGCCGCACGCCACCCCCCTTCCCCATGCAATGTCCCATCCCCTCTCTCTCTCTCCATGCACCCACGCCCCTTCTGACATTCCCCCCCTCTCTCTCTCTTCTCTCTCTCCTCTCTCCTTCCTCTTCTTCTTTTCTTCTTTCTTCTTGGCCCGACGAGATCTGCTTCTGGTTCTGCTCGCCGAAGCCGCCTGAGCCGCCGCGCCGCCTCGCCGTCCGTCCTGCCGCCACACCGTCCGCTGGCCGCCGCCCCAACCGGCTGCTCTCTCCTTCTCCCTGTCCTCCGCCCTAACTCGCAGCCCGAGCTCGCTGTTCGTCCCACCGCCGCGAGCTCCGCTCGCCGGATCGCCAGGAGCTCGCCGCCGCCAACTGCTCCGGCGACGGCGCAGCTGCCCCGCCCCAGGCCGAGCCCCGCCGCCCCCTGCAGCCGCCAGCCCCCCCTTGCCTCTCTCTCCCCCGGCCTCCTCTTGGTCAGTCACCCCCGAGCCCGAGCCGACCTGTCGTCGCCGCTCGTCGCCCCGCCCGGTCCGGTCCCGCGCCGCCGCTGCCCGCCACGCCAGCCAGCCGCCGCCGCCAGCCCGTCCACCCGTCCGGCCGGCGCCCTCAGCCTCCCTCTCCCTTTTTCTCTCCCCTTCACCCGCCGACCGACCCTCTCCCCCCTCCTGTCCAGTCAACTGTTCAGCCGCCGGTCGCCGTCGCCGCCGCCGGCCAGCCCCGCCGGCTAGCCCGGCCGGCCAGCCAACCGGCCGGCCAAGCTCTTGCCCAGCCGTGCCCGGGCTTGCCTAGGCCGTGGCCGGCCCGTGGCCCGCGCGCACAAGCCGCGCGCCCGTCGCCCGTGCCCGTGCCCGTCGCCCGTGCCCTTGCCCGTGCCCGTGCCCCGTTGCCCAGGCGCGTAGCCCATCCGCGCGCCCGAGCGCCCCGGGCACGCCGCGCGTTCGCCACGCCCGCGCACTAGGCACGCCGATCGGCCATTGTGCCCACTTTGGCCGGTCAGCGCGCCCGTGTGGCCCGCGCACGCGCCCGGTCAGAACTTCTCCCCCGGGCAATTTTGAGCCCGAGTCGACTTTTCCCGGGCCAAATTTTGGTAAGCGACTCCCTAAACCCTACTTAGTATTTTGGGTATTTAATTGACCAGTTCGGGCTAGAATGGTTAGGGCGTGTATTTAGTTTAATTAATTTATGATTAAATTAGATTATGTGGTGTTTTAATTTAGTTAAATTAGACTGATTAGAGTGGAGTGCTTGAGTGAATAATTGTACGTGACCGACTAGAATGTCGGGTTGGCGAATGAGGTGGCGACTGTGAATTCGGACTGATTGTTGGGTACGAGTGATTTGATGTGATTTAGTATGTGGTAGGCGTGGATGACGGATTGGTGAGCAAGTGAGATGGGCTATGATGTGAACGTGGATGTTTATTGACTTGTCTCGGGTTAGACAGCTAGGGCGTGATTTTAATTTATTTATATTGTGATTTAATTAAATTGTATTATGCTTTAATTGTGCTAATTAAATCAGATAGTAATATGCTTGATTTTGGGAAAAATCGTCTGTGACCGACTTGAACGTCGGGTTTGTGGTTGAAGTGGCGATTTGTGGATTGGACTGAATTTGTGAATTTGAGCTGTTTGATGCAATTTGGCGTGAATGTGATTGAATTGAGTGGCGTGTGCTTGCCTGTTGAAATTAAGCACCGATTGATCGGAGGGCTACGGACTTGGGACGTGTTAACGGCAGTCCGTGTGAAGGCTTGACTGGCTGGTATGCCAAATGGATGCGAGCTTGAGACGTGCGGATGGTGGCCCGTTAGAGGTGTGATTGGACTGGGACGTATTTACGTCGGTCGTTGGAATTGTATGATTACCGTGGCTTGGGACGTGCGGACGGCGGCCACTGGGATTAATTGATTGAAAAATATGGCTTGGGACGTGCAGACGGCGGCCATTGAGATTGATCGAAGTGTGTGGCTTGTGAGCCTGTGAGATTGAAATTGAGGCGCAGTGGCGCGAGTTGTGAGAAGGATGTTCGGACACGCATGTGATTTGAGTGTGATTGAAATGGTTGGTTGAGTGTGACTGGATTGGCTGGTTGAGCGTGTGACTGATTGGCTGGTTGAGCGTGTGACTGATTGGCTGGTTGAGCATGTGATTGGATTGGCTGGTTGAGCGTGTGGATGTTGATCGAACTGACTGATGGTGCGTGTGGATGATTGGTTGGATAGGTTGGGTGCTTGTTTGGATTGACTGATTTCGAGTGAAAGTGTGTGTGCTGGTGATTGTGATGTGGCGGTGATTTATACTTGCATTATCAGGTTTGGGCTAATATGCAGGGTTGGTACGTGGTTCGAGGCGAGGTAAGCCTAGCATGTGAAAGTGATTGTATTGTTTGGTAGTTGGCATGTTAGACTGGTCTGGGTACGCATTAGCCTAGGTTAGGTTTAGGTTGTTGCTTATTGAGACTCTGTCTCACGGTTATTATATAACCACTTTCAGATCCGCGATCGTGACCGATTCGGAGAGACCGCCGGAGTACTACAGGGATTGAAGGACAGATCAATTGCCCTGTAAAGTTTTGAGTACCCTTTTGTAGAGAAGATAGGCCTGTCAACCACCGTCCTCTTTTGAAAACTGTGGTTAATTTTGGAAGCCGGGTTGCCCTTTTTATAATATGAAGGATTTGAAATGTTTGGTGTCTATTATATTTCGTTGTCTATTCCTTAGTCATGTTTTTAATTGTCTGGGTTGTTTTTATTTATTTCCGCGCGTGTTAAATCTCTGATGTTTGGGTTGGGTCGGCGACGTATCTGAGACGTCACGTTCAATGTTCGACCGTGAACGGGATGTCGCGGGCTCGGTGGGGACCGGGGCGTGACAGAACCCAGTTCTCCGGAGCTGACCGGATCGACGGAAGAGGTCAAAACTCCCCGGTTTTTGTCACGCACGCCTGGTGTTCGACAAAATGCCTCAATGGAGGCCGGTTTTAATTTGAGCGCCGGCCAACGAATGGTGGTCGGACGACGACCCAAGTAAGTGACGGGGTTTGGTGGTGGTCCCAGGGGGCGGATTTTGGTCGGCGCCAGTCTGGGTCCGCCGGCGAGAGGCCGAATTTCGGCTTCGTCGGCGACTGCCCCTTCGGTTCGGTCTGACCCAGATCGGCTGATCTTAGCCCGAGTCAATGACCTGGGTCGGATCCGTTGACCGGGTCTATCCGACCGACCCGGACCAGTTGATCCGGCCCGAGTCAACGACCCATGTCGGATCCGTTGACCGGGTCGGACCCGACCCGCCCAATTTAATTATATAATATTATTTTATTATTTTATTAAAATATTTTAAAATATTTTAAAAAATTTTAAAAAATTTTTAAAAAAGGATTTTTCTTTTCCTTTTTTTAATAAAAAAACAATTAAAAATAATTTTTTAAAAAAAAATAAAATAAAAAATATTTTCAGAAAATAATAATATTTTTTTTTATTTTGTTTTATTTTTTTTCCCGAAAAAAAATTCAAAAAAAAGAGAAAAGAAAAGAAAAATATTTTCTTTTTCTTTTCTTATTTTCGTTTTTTTAATCTCGATTTTTTTTTCCGAAAAAAAAATCCAAAATTTTTTTTTCGTATGACTTATTTGAGTGTTTTAACTCCTCATAATTATGAATGCTGTGGTTTTATTTAAATTAGATAAGCCTAACGTTGTGCTGTAGTATTTTGCATGTTATTACCGTTGTATTATTATGCATGATTTTAATACAGTTGCATGAACTGCCGTCTTTTGAATGTCATCTGGCTTAGTTAGGATTAGAAGACTAGGCTGCATGACTTATTGTGTTCCTGATTGCTGATCATTTCTGATTATGCACTCGCTTGATCACCTCATATGTTAGGAGAAAGGTTCTAAAATCAATCCAAATTGCTTGATAAATGTTTTCAAAAAATGAACAGGGTAAAATGGTACCGAAGGGGCATTAGTTATCCAACTAATGTAATCAAGTCCCTGAATTGAGTTACTCTCTAGTTCGTAGGAATAGGGTGATTCTCCCGTCATCCTATTTGGGTTTCTAATCGACCTACCCCAAATCGATTAGTGGCAACTCCTTAGTATAAATTATTTGCATGTTAAATATTTAAACCCTAAGTCGCGATATGGTATGGGCTTGGGAGAGCCCGAGTTAAGTCCTGAACTTAGACTTAGCACGTACCAGGCGAGTCCCCCTGCTCTTTGCATGTTGTCCAAAAGGGGCTCGGGAGTCGGTCGCGACAGACTGGTGACTCCGCTGGGGACTTGTTTTTTTTTTTAAAGTGGACTTAAGCCAAAATTTTTACCCGGTTCAAAATAATTTTTGCTTGGCAGCAAGGATTTTAGGTATGAGCCTGACATTAAGGTGTTATCTGTTTTTGCAGGTTCCAATTGATTGTTTATAATTTTTTGTGCAAGTTTTAATGTTTAGCACTACACTATTGCACACACAACCACGCTGCCGGATCTGGGCCGCGATAGGACATTTTAGGATGGTGTTGAGAAAGATACGACCTCGAAAGCGAGCTCGCGATATAGAGGTTGCCTTTCTTTTTCCCGAAATTTATTTCTAAAGAATCGTAAAGAAATATATTTAGCCGTTATTCACGTGACTATAAGATATTCCTTTTGATTTGACCGAGATCAAAAGGACTTGACACCAACGCGAGACTGCGACGGTCAAGCACCCTTTTAATTTCATTTTGCTGAGCCGGTTTAAAATAGAAATCGAACCTCACTCCTCATGTGCATGTTATTGTGATTGCCATGGTTCAAGGAAAGGTATATATTCTATCCCTTCTCATTTTATTATGCAGCCTACTAATTCAATTGATTTGTTATTATTAGGCTACCCGTTGATTACATTCTATACACGATGGAAAAAATTGATGCCCAATTTGTCCCCACTCCTAAGAAAATTTCTAGCACAGTGGGACCGACAAGACGAGCAATACACTTATTGCGGAACTTTGTCCGTGAAAATAAGCAGCTCCGAGAAGACTGTAGTTTTCCCACCGTTTATAAAATGAGCATCCGGGAAGGGCATCCTTTTTTTGTTAAAAGCCCCTTTTTGTATATTTCCCTAATATTTATGTTCAGGGGTTTTGGTTTTCGTCCTTAAAAGTATTTTCGGGTTGTGCTAATGTTAATATAACTCGGGCCGCTTTTTATGCTTTAAATAAAATTTTTTGCCCCTTACTAACACCACCGTGACCTTTGGCCCAGTGGTATCCGGGGATGAGGCGTAACGGTCTGAGGCGACTAGGGTTCGAACCCCGGGGACGCCGTCTGTAATGTTGATATTAATAAAAACCCTTTTTGCTTATTTTTTCTTTGCAAATAAAGAAAATATGTAATAATATTATGACTAAGTCATAAAATGATTTTTTATCGGGCATTATACTCATTTATATCAGTGTTTTTGCAGGTAGTTACAAAAAAATGGCCGAAGAAAATGCCTGTCTCAATAAAATGGAGACCGAAATGAAACAAGTCTTCGCCTTTCTTCAACAACTCTTGAAACAAGTCGAACATTTGTCAGTCCGCTTAGACCAACTCACCATGACTCCGTCTTGCTATCCAAGACTAGGGGTGATGACTCATATGGAGACCTCCAGTGTCAACCAAAAAGGTAAAAATTTCATAGCTGACAATGTCCACGAGTCCCCTGATCCTAAAAAATTAAGCATCCTATGCCCAAACTTCATGCAATATGAACAATACGAACCCAGTATCCTTCCATCTCAAAAGCAAAACAGTCGGAGACAGTTCACTCCCCTCCCAGGATCTCCGTTCCAAATGCTAGCAATACTCCGAAAGAAGGGACTGCTTTTCACCGAACCAAAGCGACCTAATCCTGAGAGCTTTTCAAATTACAATCCATTTAAAAAGTGTGATTATCACATGGGCGAGGTGGGGCATTCAACTGATGGGTGCTATACTCTTAAGCACCGGATTCAGAACCTGCTGGACACCAAGACTTTCTCATTCGAGACTGGTGAAGGGAATGGGCGTAAGTCTACTTGAGTAGAATTTCTCTCATCCTTTTGCATGAATCCTTGAAAAAGGGGCTATCCTTGTATTTTATTTTTTGTTGTCATTTCTGCCGGAAGAAATGTCTTTTTGAACCCTCCCAATCTTGAGATTGTGAATATATGTATTGTAAACAAATAATGTTTTGAGGGCATGAGGTAGTATACCAAACTGGCCCGTTAATGATATCCAATCATGTAAAGGAAAGTGTTCTGAGGCCCGGGCTTCCTCATGCTTCCTTATTTCTAATCTTTTGAAAATAAATCAAACGATTTGTCATTTTTCAAAAGGACAAAAATGGTGTTGGAAAAGCATGCATGCTCATAGCCCTGTTTGTTTTTCTAACTCGCTCACTTCATGTTTCAGAGCATACTCCTTTTTGATTTGTTATTACAAAAGGGACATTTGGAAATGACACAAACTGAAGAGCACATCAGACCTTGGTGAGGCTAGCGAACCAACTAATCTTATAGAGGCAGTCCGAGCAAAAATCATTCAATCTTCAAATGAAACATGGGGCAAATCTCATTACTGCCAGTGGGTGACATCAGCCCCACAGAGTCAAAGAAATGCTTAATTGGGAAAGTAGACTAGGGGGCATGCAATCCCCCAGTCCATAAAAAAGGATGTATTTCGTTTCTAAAGTTCATCCACTTTAGCTTAGAATTGACACATTCTTTCATTTTATGTAGGGCAAATTTGAATAGAGATCCTGTGTAAGCAACTGGAAAGGACTTTGCATATGACAAGATAGAGTCAATCCTAGTCCCACCAATCATAGAGGTCTCGACGTCAGTCATGCCCACATCGGTCAAAGACCTTTAAAGTAGAGATTAGCTTTGCTGCGAAATTCCCCATCATGCACCAACAATGGAAATTTCCAATTGAAGGCACCCCTAATCATAGAGGGTCTCATTCGAGTTTCGAGACCAAGAGTATGGAGAAGCAGATTGAGACAGAGAAAGCTGAACAAAGTAAAGAGGAGAAAAGACTCTGCTAGCTTTGAAGGCAAAATGGAAGAAGGGTAATCTGTATCGTTCTCAATTTACCCTCAGTCGTTTCATTTCTAACGTAAGCTCCTGTCCTTGTCAGAAAGGAACTATCAGCATTGGAGAAAATTCAAGGAGCTGTCAGCTCAATTTCCAATGAAAGGAATCATGAAGAGTAATGTTGTATCGTTTCCAATTCCTACCCTTTAAAAAAGCCATTCATTAATACGATCTTTCTTATTACCTTGCAGGTATGCCTCATTGTCCCAGCATAGGTAAATATCTCTTTCCCTAAAAGAAACTTTTCTCATGAGAGTAAAAAGAAAAAAGAAGGAAGAAATAATTAAAGAAAATGGATACTATTTTCTTCCTCAAGTGCATTACATGAAACGAACTCTTGCATGGTAATTTTGCCTGTTCAATTCACCAATTCCCTGTGAAAATCTTGACAACTCAACGAATGGTGTTAGACTACTCTGACGTACTGAACAAGGTGTGTCAGGATGACGAGAGGCAACCCTTGGTCTATACACATTCTCACGTACCAAACCCGTGCAAGATGAGCGAAAGAGTTGCATTTCTACAAGGTAAAGAAATTTCTCGCATAAGGTACGGTAGCCAAAGTGACGAGAGACAGTTCATTTCTCTGCTCCATACACTACCATTGATCCTTTGCTTGACCATTTTTTAGCCCATACACTCAGAGATTCCTTTCAAATTACCCCTGTCAAGAACCACCCCACATTGGGGCAACTGGGGGTAAATTAACATCACAGGATGGATTCAAACTCACAGGAATCAGGAAAAACATCCCTTCCCTTTCGGTCACTGCCCTCATGGCTTCAACCTCGCTATTTTCATGGAACTCGTGGTCCTCGACAGAGTCCTCCAAGACAAGCACATCATCGACGGCCGACAGTCGAGACTAAGAGGGCTTTGTCAGGAGAGAAGCAGCAAATTAATGCTTACCCAGAATGCCAATGATATTATTGATAAATGTGATGTTTTCACTGAGCAAAACAAGAAAGATGAAGAGTTTATAATATCTAAAATTTTCTATAATCATCCGCTGCAACAGCTCGCACAAAGCGAAAAGATGTATAGAAATTTTCTTGCTCTCACTTGCATTCTTTGAGTGTTTTTATTGTAGATGACTGTCGCGTTAATCTAAATGCTCTAGGATGATGAAGAGCAGTTTTTCTTCTACCCCATACACTTATATCCTTTGCTAGCCTAATTGAGCTAGCAATTTCATTTCGTACGAACCTAATTGGTGATCATCCCCCACACCGGGGCAAGGCAAAAGTCACCACAGTTTGAGCATCACAGTCTCAAGTACCGAACGAAGATGAAGACTCCGAGAGCCTAAAAACATTGTTCTGTTTAACTTTATTTAGGCCAATATCCAGGGAAATGTTTGACACAGAAGCTCCCCAAGAAAAAGTTGTTAAAGATGCTAAAACACGAGATTACCCGGGGAGTCTTCCAAAAGGATCCTGACAGTGGAAAGAAAGACTGGTGACAATGCCAAGAGGATCACCAATTCTCACCCTTACACACATTTTTTAGCCCAACGATCATTTCGTTCCTCAACCCATAAACCAAACCCATGTTACATCCCTTATAAAGTCTCTTCTGACTGGGACACTTGAATTAACGTGGAATTTCAAATGTTTATAAACAACGCTCAAAGAAGTCCGAGCAAGACTATTTTTATCTCTTTTGCAGGGTTCTTGACTTGTAAACATGGAGATTATTGCAGAGTATTTTCTTTCATGGCCTTGACTCGGACAGTCTCCTTTGTTAAGCCATTAACCAAGCCTACATTACGACCCTGAAGAAGACCTCTTAGATTGGCAGTGTCATACCGCTTGCGAGAAAACTCAGACCCTTATCGATATGATAGCGGTCAGATTGAGTATTTTCAATATTCCCGCATTAATGGTCGGGACAAACAACCTTTTCAATGAGAGCGAGTGGAAAGTCCTCTCTTATTGAAAGTCTCTCATTCATCATCTCGAGAAAGTCCACCTTGCGAAAAAATTATCTTGATTAACCCTCGGTGGATTTTTGGTGATGCAAACATGATAAAATCATCATGCATGAACCTTCAAATACACACTCTGGAATAGCCCAGCTTGTCTATCTTTGATGAATGCATGCATGTTTGTGCTAATCATCTTTGATAGCTCAGAGTTTTAATCCCAGTGATAGAATACAAAAATTCGGGCACTGGAAAAGCCCTCATTATCATCTCAAGAGAGATGCCTCGAAAAAGGTTGGTTATTCAGCAGATGATACATCAAACCTTCGGGAACGTGCTCATGTAAGTACATTCTACCTTACTTGATCCCAAAATCATCAGATCTCTTTTCAAACTACCCAGAAGGTAAACCAAGTGTTACTTTGAAAATGAAATGCATCTTGACTAGCTGGTCAAGATATTTCATATGACATTCTAGAATAGCCTCAGTTGTCTATTTCTCCAATGAATGCATATGTGTTTGCACAAAGAAAAACTTGTCTGACAGGAGACATGCCCTTAAGATGCAGGAACACGTTTAGGTAAGTATATTCTACCCATGCCTGGTTCCAGAAATCCATGTACCTATGATTGTTATGGTATCCTTTGAACATTGGACTGACCCCTCTGTTCATCCTTTTGAGCACGGAATTAACTCCCTTTGTTCACATCAAATCCTCGAGCGAGGACCCCGAGGTGCTCATCGTTTGAGCTTTCCAAGACCTGATGGCGAGGACCCAGGAGGCAAACCATCAAATCCTCGGGCGAGGACCCTGAGGTGCTCATCGTTTGAGCTTTCCAAGACCTGATGGCGAGGACCCAGCAGGCAAATCGTCAAATCCTTGGATAAGGACCCCCAGGTACTTTGGCAAAACAATCCCCAGTCAAGGAGACCGAAGAAATGTTCGGATCCTAGACAAACAAAATCTAGTCAGTCAAGGCGATCGAAGAAAGGTTCGGGTTTTAGACAATCAAATTCTCAGTCAAGGCGACCGAAGAAAGGTTCGGGTCCTAGACAATCAAATTCTCAGTCAAGGCGACCGAAGAAAGGTTCGGGTTCTAGACAAACAAAATCCTCGTCAAGGCGACCGAAGAAAGGTTCGGGTCCTCGACACACAATATCAATTATCCGGAATTACTCTACCCTTCAGCAAGGTAAGTAGTCCCAGGTATGTTTTTATTTGCTTTAGCATGCATCATCTTATCGCATCATAAAAATGAGACTCAGGGTCTCACAAAAAATAACATTTATCGAAAATGCATGGGCCAAATTTAGGTGTCATTTTATCTTTGAATATAACATCTACGAGCTCAATCTCTGCGAGCTTAATCTTTACGAACTCACCTTCAAAGAGGGGCAGCTGTTGACACCTATTTTTAATTTGCCCAAAATTAATTGCACAAAATTTAGGAATTAATTTTCTTTAATTCCTAAACAAAAATATATTTCAATTTAAATGCATTGCATATAAAAATTAGGCACATTTCGCATTAATAGGGCACATTAGAGTTTTGTAAAAATAAATGAATAATTAATTAATAAAAATAAAATAAAATTTCAAAAAAAAGAGTTATTAATTAATTAATTTTAAAAAAAAGAAAAAAAAATCTA
This sequence comes from Syzygium syzygioides, assembly GCA_031216285.1. NCBI lineage: Eukaryota > Viridiplantae > Streptophyta > Magnoliopsida > Myrtales > Myrtaceae > Syzygium > Syzygium syzygioides. The sequence goes on along the minus strand of CM062244.1, from coordinate 21,960,188 downwards.
TTCGGACTGGGTCGGGGCCAAGCCGACCCGGCCCATTCCAGCTTTTCCTCCCGCGCGGCCCAGCTTTCCCCTCCGCGCGGCCCAGCCTTCCTCTTCTCTTTTCCTTTTCTTTTCCCCTGCTGGCCCAGCCCGCTTCTCCTTTTCTCCTCTCCCCCTCGCGCGTCTGGGCCCAGCCCGGCCCAGCCTTCTCTTCCTCTTCCTTCTTCCCCCGCGACCGTCGCTGTCCATGCCCTGTTCGCCCCTGTGCACGTCGTCACGCCGACGCACGGCGGCGCCGCCCCTCGTCAGCGTCGTCAGCAGGGCAGACGAAGCCGAAGAAGCACGCCACAAGACTGGCCATTAAGGCCAGTCCCGTCTCCCTCGTTTCCGAGAGCTCCCTTATCCCCTCCTCTCTCCCAGTCCCCTGTTCTCCCCTCTGCGTCCCGGAACTGACGCTCTCTCTGCACCGGCCTATGGCCGCGGAATTCGTGGAGCCTAGGTCGGTGCAGGCCATCGTCATGCGGACGCCACAGAGGGGAGGGGGAAGCCATTGTCGTTGTCCGGCTATAAATAGCCAAAGAGAGAGAGAGAGAGAGAGAGAGAGAGAGGCCCGGTCGGCCATTTCCAGAAAAATCACAGAGAGAGAGACAGAAAGAGTGAGAGAGAACAGAGAGTGAAACAGAGAAGAAAGAGGGGCCTGGAGTCCCAGCCGATCTCGCCGTCTCCAGCAAGCTGACCGGCGACGCACGGAGCATCCCTCCGGTCGGCGATTTTTGAAGAAAAATAGAGACAGAGACAGAGAGAGCAGAGAGAGAAAGAGAGAGAAGGAGAAGACCGAGGTCGCGCCGGAGCCAAAGGCGAACCAGCAAACGTCGTTGACGCTCTCAGAGCCGCCGGAGACCATCCAGACGCGCTGATGACCGGTGAACCCCCTCGGGTCGAGAGCCTCCTCTGTGTTTCCCCTGTTCGTGGACACAGTTCGGCCGGGATTCGCTCCGGCCGTTTCGCGCGAGTCCCGGTCCATACCGACGTCGGTCGTGGCCCCCAGTCGCCGTTAGAGGTGAACCCAGTTCTCCGGAGCTGACCGGATCAACGGAAGAGGTCAAAACTCCCCGGTTTTTGTCGCGCACGCCCGGTGTTCGACAAAATACCTCAATGAAGGCCGGTTTTAATTTGAGCGCCAGCCGGCGAACGGTAGCCGGACGACGACCCAAGTAAGTGACGGGGTTTGGTGGCCCAGGGGGCGGATTTCGGTCGACGCCGGTCTGGGTCCGCTGGTGAGAGGCCGAATTTCGGTTTCGTCGGCGGCTGCCCCTTCGGTTCAATCTGACCCGGATCGGCTGACCCGACCCGGGTCAACAATCCGGGTCGGATCTGTTGACCGGGTCTGTCCGACCGACCCGGATCAGTTGATCCAGCCCGGGTCAACGACCCGGGTCGGATCCGTTGACCGGGTCTGTTTGACCGACCCGGATCAGTTGATCCGGCCCGAGTCAACGACCCGTGTTGGATCCGTTGACCGGGTCGGACCTGACCCGCCCAGTTTAATTATATAATATTATTTTATTATTTTATTTAAAAAATTTTAAAAAATTTTTAAAAAAGGAATTTTCTTTTCCTTTTTTTAATTAAAAAACTATTAAAAAATTTTAAAAAAAATAAAATAAAAATATTTTCAGAAAATAATAATATTTTTGTTTTATTTGTTTTATTTTTTTTCCCGAAAAAAAAATTCAAAAAACAAATTTCAAAAAAAAAGAAAAGAAAAGAAAAAGATTTTCTTTTTCTTTTCTTATTTTCGTTTTTTTAATGTCGATATTTTTTTCCAAAAAAAAATCCAAATTTTTTTTTTGTGTGACTTATTTGAGTGTTTTAACTCCTCATAATTATGCATGCTGTGGTTTTATTTAAATTAGATAAGCCTAACGTTGTGCTGTAGTATTTTGCATGTTATTACCGTTGTATTATTATGCATGTTTTTAATACAGTTGCATAAACTGCCTTCTTTTGAATGTCATCTGGCTTAGTTAGGATTAGAACACTAGGTTGCATGACTTATTGTGTTCTGACTGCTGATCATTTCTAATTATGCACTCGCTTGATCACCTCACATGTTAGGAGAAAGGTCCTAAAATCAATCCAAATTTCTTGATAAATGTTTTCAAAAAATGAACAGGGTAAAATGATACCGAAAGGGCATTAGTTATCCAACTAATGTAATCAAGTCCTCGAATTTAGTTAATCTCTGGTTCGTAGGAATAGGGTGATCCTCCCGTCACCCTATTTGGGTTTCTAATCGACCTACCCCAAATCGATTAGTGGCGACTCCTTGGTATAAATTATTTGCATGTGAAATATTTAAACCCTAAGTCGCGATATGGTATGGGCTTGGGAGAGCCCGAGTTAAGTCCTGAACCTAGACTTAGCACGTACCAGGCGAGTCCCCCTGCTCTTTGCATGTTGTCCAAAAGGGGCTCGGGAGTCGGTCGCGACAAAGATGCAACATGATCGTGTACAAACTTTGTGAAATTCAACTAATTTCAAAATGAACACGGTTATAAACAATTTTAGAAGAACATAAGTCGCGCAAGCATACGTTCCAATGTCATATTGGCAGTCCATGTCTACTAGAGGTTATTGTGAAATTTCCAAGATTTGTTTAATCTGCTAATTACAAGGAATGAAAATATTATTAATCGACAAGGAACTATCTTTAGTATACATCGAAACGCCATGGGCTTGTAATTGGAACTGGACGGTCATATCAAGTAGGAATTGACCTTGTTTTCTGTCTTTTTCATGCAACTTCTCAAAAATAGCATGATCATAGAACAAAGTGGATATCCATCGTTAATGATGGATCTGAAAATGACATTATTAATCAATGAATGAAAAATTCACTCAAACTCGCAAATTATTTGATCAGATACGACCAATAAAACTAAATGTCTTTCTGGTTTTCATTTTAGTGAGATAAGTCAAGGAGATAGTGGTCTGCTGAAAACTTCTTACTGTCCTATTTTCTTTCCCTGTATATTTATCGTAATTTATTGAAGATTGACATGAAGAACATTTTGAGATGGCTTGTCATACACGCTATTTTGTTGTTGTGCTTTAATAATCACACTTCCGACCATGTCTCCATCGGTGCTTTGCTTTCTCAACCTCCGTCAATCCTCCCTCAACTGTCCCCACCACGATAATGCTCTATCTTTTAATTTAGGCTTGTTGACACCTATTTTTAATTGCCCAATTAGATTAATTGCACAAAAATTAAGAGCTAAATTTTTAACCCCTAAAGAAAAAAATGTTTTCATTTAATTACATGGCATGTAGACATTAGGTGCATTTACATTAATAGGACTAAAAAAATAATAATTGTTTAAAAAAAAGAAAAAGAAGAAAAACCGGGCTGAGGAAGGCCCGGCCCAGCCCGCTTTCTCTCTCTCCCTGGCCCGGCCTCCTTCTCTCTCTCTTCCTTCCCTTTCCTCCTTCCCCACGGTAGTTGACTGAAGTGGTGGACGCTCCACAGACAAGCAAAAGGCAAAACGCTCCACAACCAAACAGAAGAGACGTAGAGCAGCAGGAGAGCAGGCGGAGCAGGTGGCCGGCCGCCATAAAAGCCGAGAGAGATAGAGAGAGAAATAGGGGAATTTTGAGGGGTTTTCGGAAAAAAAGAAAACAGAAAGTAAGAGAGGGATCTGGAGAGAGATTTTTTAGGCGAGCCAAGGGGAGAGACGTCTAATGTGAAGCCCCCCAGTGCACACCGTGCCGGGACCGTGACCGACAAGCCGCCGCCACGCCCTTTTTCCAGCTTCGAAGCCACGCTTTTTAGGTGTTCAAAAAACTGCCCAGGTAAGAAGCCAGAGGAGTCCGTCAGCAAAGAGGCAAAGTGAGCGAGAGTGAGCCTCGGTCGACCCCTCGGCTGCTCGCAAGCCCCGTCCGACGATCCGAACTCCGGTCGACATCGATAGGCATGAACCGGTCAGCCCCTGTTTTGGCCGAGAGTCCCTTGGGCTCTGTTTTTGGGCATCTCGAATCGGAGCTCGCAGCCGTTCCATTCGCACGAACTCCAACTGAGGCCGCTTCCACGCCGACTCCCCACGACCTCATACGTAGCGTGTCGAGAGTCCCGCTTGGGAGCCGCGCCCCAGTGGAGCCGAGAATGCTCCGTTCTTGAAGCCCTCCACCCGTTTGTTGAAATGCCTGAGTGAGATCCGTAAGCAAGTTCTCTGAGTTTGGGTTGTTGCTGGATATTTGTTCGTTTGTTTCGCTTGTTCTTTGCTCGTGCCTCGTCAGGTTTCGTGGATGGGCGACGCTCGTGAAGGCTCGAGGCCGGCTTGGCTGGACGTGACTCCGCCACTTGTCCGCCGCCGGGTAGGCCGACGCCATTGCAGCGGAGTGCTCAACCAGAGGAAGGGTCGATTTTGCCGTGGTTTGAAGTAAAAGTCGGGCCTGTCGTTAGCCGTCTTGAGGAGCTCACGGTCGTCGGAGCTCGCGCGTGAACGGGCCGAGAAGAGCGACGCCGCTGGTCTTGGCCAATCCCGTCATGGCTACGCGGGAGACCGTCACGGTGGCATTGAGGTTGACCCAGTCGGGTCTGTCGAGTGGGAGGGTCGGAGCCCGGATCGGGGGAAGGGACCAGGCCAATTTCCAGTTGTTTCTCTGGGCTAGTCTAGATAATTAGAGAATAGGGTTGGGCTGGGCTTTTTTTAAAGAAAAAGAAAAGCTGGCTGGGCCTTTCTTTTTTTTATTTTTTAGGACTGGCTACTGAGCCCAGTCCAGTCGTGGACCCGGGCCGGTGCCTCTGGGTCAGTCCTGACCCGGTCCGGATCCGGAGATCCGGCCTGGGTCCGTCTATATTATTATAATAATATAATATATTATTATTTTAATATGAAATAATAATTTTATAAAATTAAAAATAATAAAAAAATGATCAATTTCGAAAACTACAAAAAAAAAAATGGAAATTGAGCTTTGAAATTGCCTTTTCTTGCTTTCTTGTGTGATTAATGCCACACTTAATTGCACGTTGGTTGATTCGCATGTTTGAATTGCGTATTTAATTTGACCTTGCATGTGCTCAATTAGAGGCATGTTAGGCCGTTGTTTGCCGCACTTTCGATGTATTAATTGTTGTTTCCTTAGCATGGGTAAGATTAGAACCGTAGGATCCACAATCGATATGAAGATTGCACAAACACCTTCAAATGATGTTTGAACAGGACTAGACATCAAAAGAGCATTAGTTGTCCGACTGGTGTAATTAAGTTTCCAGACTCATTGAATTTATAGTTTGTAAGAGTAAGGTAATTCTCTCATTACCTTATTTGGGTTTCTAATTGAATAACCTTAAATTGATTAGTAGCGATTTTTAAATAAAATTAATTTCCATGTTAATAACTTACACCTTAGATCGAGAGTTGATATGGGCTTGAGAGAGCCTCAGTTAAGTCCTCAAGTTTAGACTTAGTAATCCATTAGCCTCTCGTCAGATCCTTGTCAACCTATTGAGGGGTCGCGCCATGGGGAGGTCACAACAAGGCTTTACTAGCTTCATCAAATCATTTACGCGGTGGTCATAAATTGGATTTTCATGATGATCTCTGCCACACCAACTATCATGTCTATCATAATTTTTACAATCTCCATAGCGATTACAAACACCGTGATCGTGCACAATGCCTGTGTCCCATCTTCATCAATAGGATAGTTGCTTCCAATGTCATCAATACCAAACATGGCTATGCTCTCCAGTGATCTTGCCAACTCTTAGACCAATAAATGCAATAACCAGGGAAAATACCAAAAAAAAATTAAATATATTGCATTGAAACTAATTTAGTTATAAACATTTTGATTTGACAAATCTAGTCATAAAAATATTGTATTTTTGCCAATTTAGTCTGTTCGACCTATTTTCATCAAAAATAACTAACGTAGATGTTGCCTGTCCTACGTGGCGTGGCAGCACTGACGTGGATATTTTAAATAATATTTTCATAATTTTTTGAGTTTTGTTTATATATATTTTTATTTTGTCTTTCTTTTTTTCCTTTCATTTTGGCCGATGAGGGTCGCGGCCCTCATTCAATCCCTTGCTAGATCTGAGCAGGGCCTTCGCGGTCGGCAAGGTCATCACGGCCTGGAAGGTCACAAAGGCCCTAGGGGAGGGCCTTCACGCCCTTACCCAAGACTTGTGAGGATGCCCTTGCCCAAATTTGGCAAGAGCCGCGATCCTCGCAAGCAGCCGATGAGGGCTTGCATGCCCTCGCTAGCTAAAATGAAAGGAACAAAAAGAAAGAAAAAAAGATAAAAATAATTAAAATTTCAATTTTTTAAAATTATTAAAAATTGTTCATATTATTGTCGGTCATACCACGTGGGACGGTTAGTATCCATGTTAGCGATTTTCAATTTTGTAGGCGTTATCACCATCCTTTGCAATAGCTTGAAAGGACCATCAGCCCTAGGCTTTAGCTTTCCATGACAACCCCAAGGAAATCTTTCCTTTCTAAGATGAGGCAAGACCAAATCTCCTTCCTTAAAAACCATAGGCTTTTGTTGCTTGTTGGCTCTCGCTTGATACTTTGCATTGTGGTTTATTATCCTTTTCCGAATTTGCTGATGAAGTTTCTGTAGATAGTTGGCATGTTCCTCATCATCTCCACTAAAATGACAAGAGATGATAAGTGGAGCTAAGTCCATAGGACCAATAGGATTTTTGCCATATACAATCTCGAAAGGACTCTTCCCAATTGTTTGGCTTGAAGACCGGTTGTAAGCAAATTCAGCTTGAGTCAAAGTAAGGTCCCATTAACATAGGTTACTTCCAATTAAGCTCCTTAAAAGATTTCCCAAACTCCGATTAACAACTTTAGTTTGCCCATCAGTTTGGGGATGATGAGAAGAGGTAAATTGAAGTGTGGTGCCTAGCTTCTTCCTAAGTGTTCGCAAAAAATGACTAATAAATTTTGAGTCTCGATCATATGTCATCATCTTCGGAATATCATGTAGTTTTACGATCTCTTGAAAATAAAGATTTGCCATAAGAGTAACATCTAAGGTCTTGTTACATGGTACAAAATGTGCCATTTTTGAGAACCGATCAACAACCACCATGATTGAGTCTTTACCCCTTTTAAGAATTTAGTGATAGGAGAAATAATAGTGCTGAAATGCTTGATAAAGCAACGATAAAATGAGGGCAAACCATGGAAACTCCAAATGTCTCGGAACGGGCCAGCTAATAATTGCTTCCACCTTGCTAGGATCCATTTTGATGCCATCTTCAAAGACAATATAGCCTAGAAAGATAAGGCTATCGGTAAAGAAATGACACTTCTTCAAGTTGGCATATAACTTTTTCTCCTGAAGAACCTTGAAAACTTGGCGAAAATGCTTCAAGTGTTGTTCTTGAGTAGAACTATAGACAAGAATGTCATCAAAATAAACAATAACAAAGTTGCCAATAAATGGTTTGAAGACATTATTTATGAGGCACAAAAATGTACCAGGAGTGTTAGAGAAACCAAATGGCATGACCATCCATTCATAGAGGCCATCTCTTGTTTTGAAGGCAGTTTTCCACTCATCTCCGGTTTACATTCAAATTTGATAATATCCACTTTGAAGATCAACCTTGGAAAAGATAGTTGTGCCATGGAGTTGATCAAGAAGATCATTGAGTCAAGGAATGGGAAAGCGATATTTGATGATAATCTTATTCACCGCTCTACTATTGATACACTTATTGCAAGACCCATCCTTCTTCAGCACAAGGAGAGCAGGGACAACACATGTGCTCATGCTTTCTCTCACCATTCCTTTAGGCAAGAGTTCATCCACTTGTTGTTGAAGCTCTTCATGCTCTTTAGGACTCATTTGGTAAGTGGCTTTGTTTGGAATGACAGCTCTCGAAACAAAATCAATGCAATGTTAAATGTCTCGGACTGCCGACTCACGTGCCAAAATTTATTATTAATAATATTTTAATAAAAAAATATTTTTATTGAAATTATTTTTTTATTTTTTTTTGCCATGGCCTGGTTGCTGGCCATGGCCGGTAAAATTTTTTTATAAATATTTTATTATTAATAATATTTTAATAAAAATATTTTTATTGAAATTATTTTTTTATTTTTTTTGCCATGGCCTGGTCGCTAGCCATGGCTGGTAAAATTTTTTTATAAATATTTTATTATTAATAATATTTTAATAAAAAATATTTTTATTGAAATTATTTTTTTATTTTTTTTGCCATGGCCTGGTCGCTGGCCATGGCCGGTAAAATTTTTTTATAAATATTTTATTATTAATAATATTTTAATAAAAAATATTTTTATTGAAATTATATTTTTATTTTTTTTGCCATGGCCTGGTTGCTGGCCATGGCTGGTAAAATATTTTTTTATAAATATTTTTTTCATTAATAATATTTTTTATTAAAATATTTTAAAACCATTTTTATTGAAAATATATAATTTTTATTTTTTTTGTCACGGCCTGGTCGCTGGCCATGGCCGGTAAAATTTTTTTTATTAATAATGTTTTTTAAATTTTTTTTACCATGGCCGGTAAAATTTTTTTATTAATAATATATTTTTATTAAAATATTTTAATCTCGTTAGATACGGCGAGGGTGGCCCTCGCGTCGGACATTAGAGGCTATATTAAAAATCAAGAAAAAGAAGAAGAAAAAAAAATGATTCTCATTTTTGTTCCTAAAATCAAGAAGCTACTTTTTTTTTATTCTTGATTCTACTCCAAAACTGATTCTGGGCACAAATTTGCAAGAATTTGTGCCGAGAATCAAAAAATTAAACAAACGGATTTCTGTTCCCAAACTGATTCTGGGAACAAAAGAACAGAATCAAACACTATTTGACAAGTTACCATGCGCACCCTTAGCTGCACACTCTCAAGGGCCCAACTATAAAGAGAAATCTCTTTTCTTGTATTCTAGAAAATATGATGAAAGCAAACTGATACATTAAAAATATCAAATAAATATCATGCTAACCTTAGGTGACACTAGCAAATTTGAAAATAAATTTAAACAGTAAATTATTCGGAAAAAGATAAAGAAAAATCTAAAATAACACAGAGTAAATACATAAAAAAGAAACGTGCCCTTAATATGCCTAAACAATAGATTTTGAGGTGCAAAACACTTGCAAACGGTATAGCAAATTTGGGAAAAAAGACATTTAAAAGTGTCATAATTTTTGTATGGTGCTCACTTTGGTATTATAATTTTTCAATCGATCACTTAAGTATCATAAGTTTTAAAAAACATTTACTGAGTGCCGTTGGCGAATTCCTTTGATAGAAAACCTGACGTGGCATTAAAATATATGGCACTGCTTGATGTTTTATGAAAATTGTGAAACTCAGGTGATCAATTAATAATTTGAAATGCTCAAGTGATGGATTAGAAAGTTCTGGTATCAAAATGGGATTCGTTTCAATGATATGGCACTTTCGTATCCATTTTACCGGACTAGTTCGGAATTAGCTTTCTTAATTAGTATTATGGGCTACAAAACTCTTCCTATATCAAAAGTTATTGTCATTTTTTCGTGCACTACGCAGATTGAGGTCCTGGACCCACCTATTAGACTTATGTTTGTCCGAGTGCTAGCCATTAGCAGCCACCGTCCGCATCAATTTTATTAGATTCCTTCTGCTGAACTAATCTACTACGAAAAAAAATCTTTGCCCCCTTCCATGCCCACCTTCCATTCCCTTCGGATGATTTCATTCAATGAGGCTTCCTGAAATTATAAAACCTCCTAAACTTAACATCATGCAAGTTCCATAATCTGTAGAAGAAAATTGCTAACTAAATTCATCACTGTCTAAGTCCAGTTCAGAATCTGAATTTCTCGTCATGGAAGCGCGCATAAATTTCTCGAGAGAAGTCTTGATGGCTCGTCATCTCTTTCACGTAGGTATCAGTTTGATGTAATGAGGTCATTGCTTCCATTGACTCCTTCAAGTATGGAAATTCCAGGAAACAGCTTGCTTGATTTCACAAAGAAAATATCAAAAAAAAAAAAATTTGTTTGATTGCATATCGAGTTTTTACACAATTATGAAATCACCATATAGAAACGGTCTCTCTTTAGTTTTAGATCATACACTTCCGTCCTAAAATTAGTGAACAATGTGCAATGTTCAGTAGCGGACTAGGCCTATGTGAACTTTTTTCCTTATTTTCTCTCTCCTATAGGGCTTGCGATGCTTACCATGCTACCAACATATCGTATTGAAGGAGTTTTGAGATTGCGATTGGTGCAGCTGAAGCGGAAGTTTGACATCAGAGATTGCTCAGGGAAATGTTTGATCAAAGGAGGGCTCAAATTTACTATTGCCTGAAATTTGTCAGAGAAATAGTGAAGTGAATTGAACTTCTAGGATTTTCGGTATGTACAACCTGTACTTAAATGGAAGGCCTATATAATTGGTGTAAATGTTACGAGGCCACCTAAAGTAAGGCAGATTCTATCACTACAAAAAAACATGTTTTTTGCGACGGATTTTGCGATGAAAAAATCGCAAAAATCCGTTGCAAATCATTTTTGCGACGAATTTAGAGACGAAAAAAATTCGTTTGCTACTAGGTCGTCGCAAATTTTTGCGATGGAAAATATTAATTTTCGTCGCAAATTTGCGACAAAAAAAAATTATTGCAAATTAGCCACGAACACTATCCGTCGTAAAGTTTGTCGCAAATATTTCGTCGCAAATAATTCGTCGCAAAAATCGTTACAAATAATTTGTCGCAAATTTCGTTGCAAAATTCTTCGCAAATATCGACACAAATTTCGTCACAAATTTAGTCGCACATTTCGTCGCAAAATTCATCGCAAATTTCGTCACTAATTATTCATCGCAAAATTCGTCACTAATTATTCGTCGCAAAATTCGTCACTAATTTGCCGTGAACTATATTCGTCGCAAAATTCGTCGCTAATTTGTAATTTGTGATCGTACAATAAAATAATTTATTTTATTTTTTGATTTTAAACCTAATTAAAAGCAAAATTAATTTTTGGAATTTATATTTAACATTGATTAAGCGCTTAATAACATCAAATTATTATAATAATATGAAAATGAAATACATTCATCTACATTTTCCACAAGAATGACATAAATACTTTTCTTTATAGTACACATAATGAGAGAATAAATAATCTTGAGCACTTTAAAGCACCTGCTTAAGCAACCTCATGAACATATTGGGCCAACTGTACTTATGACACAAAAGATGCTAAAGCAAAGCTTATCCCCAATATATATAAAAAGATACTTTCAATCTTGCGCCTGCTCTGCTTTCTCCTGTAAGGATTGCATGGAGTGCTTCGTCACCTCCTCCAAAGAGCTGACATTCACTTGTTGACATACAATGCGATACTCAATCAGACCATCCTTCTCAAATCTCCCCCTCCGCATATCAACGCATAGCTCAATGTACTTGAACATAATCCTCTCAAGGGTATTTTGCCATGCTCGGGATCTCTTCAAGGTAATAAGATCGTGAAGTTCTTGCAGAGCATCTTGCTTTTGGCCAACATTTATCAGCTCTGCATCCACACAAAAACAAACTTTGTCAGCAAAACTCCATGTGGCATAAAAGGACTGCAGAGAATCATCAACTATTCTCTCAAATGAGCTTCAAATGACACATATAATAGCAAATACCAGGTTTAGCTGAAACAATCCACTAACTTGCCTACCTACCCAGGATACATTCACAATCTCAAAAAATAACATAAGAACAGGTGCCTTCTGCGGATTATCTTGTCTATATTTAGCACCTACCTTATTATATTACTTTTAACTATATTCTTCATCCTCATTCATGTTGCACGATAACCATTTAATTTTGTTCCTATTGAATCAGCAAGTAATATGTTCACCTTGCATATGTCTGTCACACCCATGACCTAAGTCTCGTTCACTTATGTTCAAGAATGCAAACACAAGAACAACCTTCATATTGTTAAGCATCAAAAAAAGAGAAAGCAGTGTCAGACAATCTCCTCAAAGACCATGTTTTAAGCTAGGGAGTTGGGGAATGGTCAAGTGATTCTCATTTTGCTTCACCATATAGGTTGGGACAGAAAAATAAACAGGATGTCAGGTCAATAGTGGTAGTAAAACAAATTACCTTAATACCATATCAACGGCACAACCAGATAATTCACCAAATAAATAGAGATGCCAACCAAGTTAGTATACGTGTACAAATGTAGACACATCCACCCTCCTGCCCTCCATACATACATCAATGTGAGTGCCTGAGAAAATGGCTTACCACGTATCTTGAGGCATTAGAGGATTGCAAGACAAACAAAAGTGGCTTAACTATCCTTTTGACATCCTCCATTGGCGCCATAATCTAGTGTACAGTAGCAGTAGCAACTACCACTGCACTATTATAACTCCATAACAGTGGTGATGTACATTGAAGTAAGATCTTAATATCAGCATTAATTTTCCCGAATGTATATCTTGCAGAAGTTAACTTCGGTGAATCCATATTAATGTAAGTTGCACGTGATAAATATTCATCCGGTCCTTCAATGTACAACCTGCATATTGTATTGGCCAATTCTCATTGTTCTTTGATTAATGAGAGTAGTTCTATGATTTCTTTAATGATACAAAATGTGGATCACATGTTAGAAAGACAAGGCAGTGGAACTAAATTGCAGTGCATAACATAGACAACAACCAGAAATAAGCTTCCTACATGGCAACTGAAAGCATTGAAGGCTATCTTTCACCATGTGACTGGAAACAGTCTTGGTAAACCAGATACCAAGTACATGCTTGCATTTAATCTAGCAATGAGCCGATTAAAAGGAAGAGAAACACCCCCTCCCCCCAACCCAAAAAAAAGCAGTAAATAAAATGAATGAGAAAAATGGGAAATCAATTTTATTGAACTACATCCTCAATCTTATTTAATAATTTTCAGAATTTATGGCAAGGACAAGAAGAGTCGAGGTGCACAAACCTGTCGAGTTCTTTCTCCTACTCTAACAAAAAATCACATACACCTCACCAAGCATTTTGTCGAGACAAAAAGCAATGGAAAACAGTAGTTGCAGAAAACTGAAAAGCGAAAACAACCACCTCTTCGATTGCAGAAGTATTTTCCTCAATGCGCAAGTCGAACAACTTGGGAACAGCGTTAGCAGCACACTTTCTGACATAAAACAGATGTATCTCTCGCGCACTTGTTTACGGCTACAAGAACGAGGGGCGCGACTATATGAAGACGAATTCCAGCCATTGTACAGAGTGCCCAGACCCTCACCAAAGGATTAGTGCCCCCCAAGTCCCTTTGGACGCCTACAAGCATCAAGAAAGAGTAAACGCGAACGATCAGCTGAGCACCAACATCTAAATCCAATCACCCACATCAAGGTGATTAAAATTCAAGTACGGGTGACATTATCTCACTTCTTTAACACGATTAGCACAAACATAGCGAGAAACGAGCAATGCCTTACAGAATGCTACCCAAAAGCAATCACGCACGGCCCTTCAAAGCTCGAAAACAATCGAAATCGAGGATCATTTTCAATTCGAGCACATCAATCGATCCGATTCACATACTTTTCAGCGTAATGCAGTGAGTACAAGTAGACAAGCTTCTTCACTTCGAGGGACTGGGACGCAACGTTCTTGACGACCCGGGGGAAGAAGTTGGAGGCGTTCTTGCCGTTCCCTTCGGGCTTCGCGACCTCTAGGGGTCTGGAGGCCATGGGCGAGGAGGAGTCGCGGGACGGAGGAAGCGCGGATGGGGGAAGGGGGTACCGAAAACCCTTAGCGAACGCGAGAGGTTTGGGGGTGTGGGGGAGAGAGAGGAAAGAAGCGAGAAGCGAGAAGTGAGAAGCGAGAAGGAGAAGCGGAAGCAGATCTCATATGATTGAGAAAGAGGGTGAGAGAGGGAGAACGGTGAGAGAGAGAGAGAGATAAATTGGGAGTGAGGGCGGGGCTTTGGGGCGCTCTTTTTTTAATTAAATTTGCGACGAACTTTATATTTCATCGCAAATTTTAATAACGAACTTTTTAAGTTCGTTGATAATTTGCGATGAACATAAGGTTCGTCGCTAATTTTTGCGACGGATTTTATTTTCATCGCAATTTTCTGCAACGGAAATTAGCGACGGATTTTTTTTTCCGTCGCAAGTTTGCGACGGATTTTGTTTATATTTTTTTTTCCATCGCAAATTTGCGACGGATTTTGTTTTCGTCGCAAATTTGCGACGGATTTTTTTTTCCGTTGCAAATTTTTCAACGGATTTTTTTTCCATCGCAAAAATTTGCGACTATTTTATTTCCATCGCAAATTTTTGCGGCGGATTTTTTTTTTCCGTCGCAAACTTTGTTTAGATTTTTTTTTCCGTTGTAAATTTGCGACAGATTTTTCTTCCGTCGCAAAATTTTTTTCCGTCGCAAATTTTTCAGACAGATTTTTTTTCCATCGCAAATTTGCGACGGATTTTGTTTCCATCGCAAATTTGTGAAGAATTTTTATTTCGTGGCAAATTCCGTCGCAAATTTGCGAAGAAAAATTCCCCGTCGCAAATTTCCGTGGTAAAATCCATGTTTTTTTGTAGTGCATAATAACTTAGAGTTATCATTTGGTCAAGCAAATATAGTTATAATACGATATACACAGATGATTACTCTGGTAAAAACCATTGGAATACAAATGTCTAGTTGTGGGGTTATGTTTAGATTTCCCTGTAGTAATCTGATTGAGTTAATCGAGGAAATTATGAGCATGGACAAGATATAATTCATACTATAGAGCAAGAGAGAGATGATAAGATCATAATATACAGGAAATGGCATGTCTAGTCCAGGACTCTAGGTCTGCTAAAGATAGGAAAAATGGGTTAGACGCGGCCCACAAGAACTATCTAGCGTGACATTCAAATTGAGGGACATTTCCTCATTCTAAGGAGAAAGTTCTAAAGTAGAAGTATAAACCATGCACATATAAATTGTTGCAATATATAATGCTAGAGATATTAATCCCAGAGTTTAATTTTAACTTAAAAAATAAATAGCAACATTTTTGTTAAGTATTGAATATGATCCATTTTTAAATGCCAATTTATGATTCGACACATCACTTTGTAAAATAATAATCTAAATTATTGGTCTTTTTATCTCCAGCAACACTAAAAATTGTAGTTCCAAAACCCAGATTTCCCCATATAACGCATACAGAATTAGGACCAATATTTAGGTAATGAAGGTCAACTACCATAAAATGAACACTTATATCTTACACCATTAAGTTATTGAATTTCGCACATTGGAATTACGTAATGTAGACCCATTACTGCGTATGTGGAATTAATAAGTCCAATATACATCGTAACGTTATTAGTACATAGTTTCTTTTTGTTCTTCTTTATTAATACCTAAATTTTAATTGCCAAATTAAATTAATTACACAAAATTTAAAAATTAAATTTTTTATTACCCAGGGCCCGACCCTTTTCTTTTTATTTTTCCCCCGGCCCAGCTCGCTTTTTTTCTCTCTCTCTCTCTCTCCTCTCTTTCACTGTTCCTTCCTCCCTGTGCGCTGGACGCTCCACAGCCAAGGGATGGCCGCCACGCCTCAGCCAAGCGATTTGCACGGCCTGGGGGAAGTCATGCGCAGCAGACAATGAGCGGCTCAGAATGAGAGAGCAGATGGTCGCCGACCGCCATAAAAGCCGACGAAAGAGAGAGTTTAAGGGGGCTTCGGTTTAGTGAGAAATCGAAAAAGACAGAGACGGAGAGTGAGCCAAGAGACAGAGTGTGAGAGAGAAAATAGGAAGAGAGAACGTGCCCCGACCAGCGCCTCAGCCGCACGCGAACTCTGTCCGGCCACTCCCGGCCGACGCCTTCGAGCTCCGAATCGGTAAACCCTTGTTACATGCCCTGTTTTGGGCTCGCCAGACCAGACTTTGTCGCCGTCCAGTTCGTGCGAGCCCCGGTCTCCATTCATGTGTCCGCGACTACTTCATGTTGATGTTAGTCAAATCGTTGGTGCCGCCCCGAGCCCCAATCGGCCCTGTTTTGCTCTCCCGGCCAGCGCCTATTATGTGTTCAACAAAATACCTGAACGAGATCTGGTTTCGGCTTGCTTGTTTTGGCCGGCATTGAGTCGTCCGGCCACCATCTCGTCCAGTCGAGGTGTCCTGGTCGTGTTTATCATTCTTGGGTGTCGGCCATTTGGCCGTTTCAACGCGTCCCCACCACCATTGTTTTGTTCGGATTTCAACCGAGGAGGACACCCTCGGCCGACGGTGGCGATGGCGGTGGTGGTGGCGGTGGCTAGCCAGGCTGTGGCCGGTCAGGTGGCAGGCGAGCCCTCGGCACAGGTAGGCTGAGGCGACGCCGGAGGAGGCATAGCCAGGCCGAGACGCCTCTATGTCGCGGCGAGGTAGCGCGGCCGCAAGGAGCTAGGGCCGACAGGGAGATGTTGGGTCAGTCAGGTCGGAGCTGGGTCGGGCGAGGAGCCTAACCCAATTCCCCTTTTTATTCTTTTCTCATTTTGGGCTGGGCTTAGATAATAGAAATAGGTTTGGGCCAGTTTTGTTCTTTTAAAAATAAATATATAAAGTGGGCTGGGCCTTCCATTTTAGCTCTTTTATGGGGTTAGTTGGACTGGGCCCAGTAATGAACACAGTACAGTTGTGGACCGGGGCAGGTGCGCCTGGGTCGGGTCGGATGTAGAGATCCGACCCGGGTTTATTTATATTGTTATAATATTATAATATTTAAAAAATTATAAAAAATTTATAAAAGTAAAAATAATTCAGAAAATCAAAAAAATTGAAGTTGGGCTGTGGAATTATCTTTTCTCGCTTTCTTATATAACAAATGCCATGCTTGATTGCACGATTGGTGGATTTGCATGTTTGAATTGCATATTTAATTTAATCTTGCATGTGCCCGATTAAAGGCAAGTTAGGCCTTTGTTTGCACACTTCTAATATATTGATTGTCGTTTCTCTAGCCTAGTTAGATTAGAGCCCTAGGATTCACAATCAATAGGAAAACTACACGAATACTTTTAGAAGTTGTTTGAATAAAGTTAGGTACCGAAATGACACTAGTTAGATAACTAGTGTAATCAAGTCTCCGAACTTATTTGAATCTCTTATTCGTAATAGTTCATAGGAGTAAGGCGATTCTCCCATCACGTTACTTGTGTTTCTAATCGATCTACCTTAAACTGATTAGTGGTTATTCCTAGATAAAAATTGATTTATATGTTAATAACTTGAAGTCGCAAATTAGTATGAACTTGAAAGAGCCCGAGTCAAGTCCTAAATTTAAACTCAGCAATCTATTAGCCTCTTAACAACCCTTGTTGGCCCGTACCACGGGGAGGTCGCGACATTCTTCAACATTAAAAAGACTGACGAGACAATTAGACATTTCAGCCAGGTTGCTTGTGGACTCGCCAACTTGCAAGTCTGGGACATTGAACTACTTTGAGGTCCCAATAGTCGGCAAGCATTCCAAGCTTACAAAGAAAGAAATGTATATCACTACGATTTTGGTAAATGATACATTGAGCCAAACCATTTCTATTGAATTATTACAATTAGTATTATGGGTTTGTACCTACCTAACTCCTAGGCAGTATGCCTGATGGACCATATGAAGCGAATGTTGTTAGGAGGGCGAAACGTAGAAGAGAAAAATCAAAGAAGACAAGAGAGTTTTTACGTGGAAAACCCTTTCAGAATCAAGATAGGAAAACTTTGGTGCCGCACTAGGAAATTTTTTCACTATCAATATTAGTACAAGTTTCAAGTATAAATTACAAGAAATTGCCCCAATATATAGCAAGACTCTAGGGCATATAAAGTTATGGTGAAAATTACATGTATGCCCTTAGCATCAGTACTTTCCTCTCTATATTAATAGTATTTTTCTCTATCAACCTCCACAACTCTATCAATTTCAACCTGACGGCTGATTTTCAAAACGATAATAGTTTCTTATAGTCTTCACTCGTCTTAATAACCTAATTGTCCGAGTGCATGGACCATCCTCATCACTAAGCATAGATGCCAACTGAGACAATATATAGTTTCAATTTCTTAGTGGTAGAGGTGGTAAAATGGGTCTAAAACCCATATATAAATCCATATTTAATAGTGTGGGTCATAAATGGGTTGCTTAACAACTTAATGGGTCTTAAATGGATTTTAAATGGATCATAAATAGGTTGCCTAACTATCTAAAGTGAGTCGTATACAAATTTTTTGATTTTAAAAAAAATTATGATTTTTTATTTTCTTTTATATTCTTTTTTCTTCTACGAAATTAGGCTAGGGCCGGTGACCCACCCTCACCAACACTAGACAAAGGCCAATGACCCTTGCTGGCCACAAAATGAGGGCCACAAATTTTTTAATAATTTTATTTATTTATTTTCTTTTGTTTCTTTTCTTTTTCCTCATTCCTCCGGCACCGGCCACAGGCAAGACCGGTCGCCAACAGCCATAGGCGAGACCAAGCCTCACTGAACTTAACCAAGCCTCGAGCTCTTCGGGATCTGGCCAGTCGCCAGGCCATCGGTTGTCATCCAGTTGCCGTCGTTGTCAGTCACTAGGTGCCAGTCGTCGAGTTGTCGGTCGTCGTCGATTGCCAGTCATTGGCTAGATATTGGTCGCTAGTAGTCGTCGATCGTTGCCCCGATTGACGAACATTGGTCGGTGCTAATTGCGGGTCGTCGGCCAGTTGTTGGTCACAAGTTGCCAGTCGTCAGTTGTCGCTAGATGCCAACCAACGCCGGTCGCTGCCAGTCATCAATCTTTGATTGCCAGTTATCGGTCATCGGTCATCGCTGGACACCGCTGGTTGCCGATCAGTCGGTCACCGAAGAGAGAAGAAAATCTCACTGGATTTTTAGAAAAAAAAGGGAAACACAAAAAAAAAAATTTATAAGAAACAATTTTTTTGTAAAATTGGATTAAGTATGAAAGTATTTTGGCAATATGGATCTGGTCAAGTGTGGGTTGGATATGGGTCAAGAAATTTTCATTGCAATTAAAAGGTCATAAACGGGTTATATGGATCAATTTGGATCGAACCATTTATGACCTGACCTAACCCACTAGTTTGGACAAGTCTACTTAGTGGTAACAACCATGGTTAACATATCTACTGAATTCTTCACACCAAGAATCTTCGTTAGTGACAATGTTCCATCATCTATTAGCTAATAAATATGATGATACTTCAACTCAATATACTTTGTTATTGAGTGAAATACTTAATTCTTTGCAAGATAAGTAGCACTTTCACTATTACTAAAAAGAACATAAATGAAACATATATGTTAAGCAGATCATGAAAATTTTTAGCCTATGTCCCAAACGTTGAGTATTTTCCATCAATTGAATGCGATTGGTCCAATTCTTTACCAAATCAAAATTGTTAAGGGTGCGAATGAAAACCATCATATTCCATAAATCAATTTCTGGCTAGAAATAGATTTTTCTATTTCTATTCTCTGGACGAGTTTCTGAACAAAAATGAGTGCTTGATAACAACATAAAATTTCTATTTTTGAAATAAAAATTTGTTCGACAATGACACAAAATTTCTCCCTTCTGGGTGGCCGGGTGGAGGACGTAGGGTGGTGGAGGACGGTGGTCGGTGACAAGAGGCGGCCAGTGGCAAGTGGCTGGCGGCATCGAGCGGCAAAGGACTGTGGCCGGCAACAAGAGGCAGTCGGTGGTGGAGCACGGCCGTCGCTAGTGGAGGATGGCAGCGAAGGATGGTAGCCAATGATGGACGGCAACGGTCGATGCCGAGCGGCAGGTGGCCATCAACATCGAGCAGCAGAGGACAGTGGCCGATAGCAAGAGGCAACCGACGGTGGAGCACAGCGGCCAGTGGGGGAGGACGGCAGTGGATGACGATTGCCGGTGGCCAGTGTAGGGTGGTGGATGACAGCGACCAGTATCAGGCAGTGGGGCACAATAGGCGGCGGTGGGTGGCCGCCGGCGTAGAGTGGCCCCTGGCATTCTACGACAAGAGGCGACTGATGGTGGAGCATAGCGGCCGATGGTGGAGGGTGGTAGTAGAGGACAGTGGCCAGTGGTGGGTGGCCGGCGGCGTCGGGTTGCCACCAGCATTGGGCAGGGGAGGACGGTGGGCGGCAGTGGATGGCAGCCGATAGGTGGCGACGAAGGAAGGCGTGAGGCGATAGCGGGCGGGTGGTAGCCTCCGTTGGGCGACGGCGAATGGCGGAGGATGGCAGCGAGAGGAGGTGGTTGGCGAAGGACGACAGCAGGAGGCGACCGGCGGCTAACGGCGAGAGGTGGCTAATGGAGGGAGGCGATCGGCACCAATAGCGAGCAACGAGTGGGTGGCCGATTAGTAGTAAGGACGGGTGATGAAAAGAGTTTATTTCTCATTTTTGTTCCATCAATAGAAAAGCAGATTTTTTTTACTTTTGATTTCTGTTCTAAACCTATTTCTGAAGCAGAAATTTGTTCTAGAAATAAAAAAATGAAATTGCATTATTAAAGGGATTTCTGTTCTAATCCTATTCCCAAGAACAGAAAAATAAAAAAACAGAGAAATAGAATAGTTATCATTCGCGCCCTAACAAAATGGAAAAATGGCTGTTATTACAATAAAACCATCACATTAAAATTCAACCGTTCCCGTTTTGTTTAGATGAATGTTGATTTTTGTTTTTAAAATTTTTTTTAAGGGTAACAGTTATATTGGAAACATGAATTCATGTTACATGATCTTTCATATTTTAGGCTTTGCAATTTCTCTATTGTTTGTAATTTTAGTTAGTCACCATATAATTAACTATTAATTGTGAAATCTTCCGATGTGATGTGGATCAATCATATTTCTACATATATGTTAGAACAGAACTTCAGTAAGGAATGAAAGAAATAATTTTTTTTGACTTTTTCTTATTAGGAAATTAATTAATTTCTTGCAATTTTAAATATAATTAATATAATTAATTAATTAATATAATTAATTAATTAATCTCTTTTATTTTTACATCATGCTTCCATTTATTAAATAAAAAGTTGTGATGATAAAGCAAAATACTTACGAGCGTTTTACATGTGACATGAGTCAATAGATCATTTACGTAGAAGTTGAGAACATAAAGGATTATGACACGGGATGACCATTCAAACCTATTCTTGCAGCCTTTCTCATAATATAAAGATATTAGACATTAATTTAAGAAGTCGTGTTCTGTTTCTAAGTTTGAATACTTTGCGGAACGTAATCAAAATAACAATAAGCACTTTCATCGCCAATTACATTATAGATAAGTGAAGCTAATACCTTCATATAATCTCCCCTGGGTGTGATTAGACAATAAGCAGTATCAATGGAAGACCTTACGTGAGAAGGGAATGAGGGGGAAGATATTGTCATCTTACTAGACAAAGTTCAACTACTCAAGGATTAAAGTTTAGTATCTAAGGTTCTAGAGGCATGTACCTCTCTTAATTGACATTGCAAGGCTCAACGTTTATCGCTATCTCAAGCCACCCTTCGTCCACACCATTAGGAAATCCTTGTTCTGGAGATGGTGTGCCTTGCTCATTGGTTAAAACGTCATTGATTTGGATGGAGTTACTTGACGGGCTCGGGGGGAAGTTAGGGCGTGCATGATAACATTTCTACTCCCGGGCAAAATTTCTGGCCAGAAATTGAAAAATCAATTTCTTCTCCAGGGATGATTTTTTGATTTGAGAAAGGCGTTTGATAAAAGTATGAAATTTCTATTCCCGGAATAGAAATTCGTTTGTTAAAGTGTACAAATTCTTTCTCCCGGGACAAAAAATTCGTTTGAGAAAAACTATAATTTTTTTGTCAATTTTCCACGATAGATTTGAAGAGTTATATAATTTTTGTTACAAAAAGTGGCTGAATTTCTTGGATTGGAGAATGGTGTGAGGTGTTCAAGTTTATTGTAAAGGCGGAGACAAAGAAAGATGATCCTTTCCTTTACCTCTCTTTGTATGATCATCATGAGCTGTTCCTTGTATGATCATCATGAGACAAAGAAAAATTATTTCCTTTACCACCGTAAAAATCATCATGAGTTAATTCTGTCCTAATATAACTTGCTTGCTTTGTAGTTCTTTCGCTAGAGGAAAACCAAACGCGATGTTCAGCGTCAACTTGCTTGTTTTTGTCGAACATGTGGGAAAACATAGATCATTGAATCATTGGAAACCGAACACGAAACCATAACATCACCATAACCACAAACCACGACGACACCGGGACCGGATCCACCAAAGCCCTCACATCACAAACGCGAACTCGAAAGAGAAATTCAAAGCAGCACCGACAGAATCAGTTCCTTCGGTCGCCGCCGGAGTCACCGCCGCCCCTGGAGTACCTGGATCCACCACCGTACCCGCCGTCGCCGCGGTCGCGGCTGCCTCCGTAGCCGCCGCCGCCGCCGCCCCCGTAGTCGCCGCCGCCGCCGCGGTTGTAGCCCCCGCCTCCCTCACGGCGGCCGCCTCCGTACCCGCCGCCTCCTCCGCGGCTGAAGCCCCCGCCTCCCCCTCCGCCGGAGCGGGACTGTGCCTCGTTGACGGTGATGTTCCTGCCGTCGAGGTTCTGGCCGTTCATGCCCTCGATCGCGTCCCTCATCGCCTTCTCGTTGCTGAAGGTGACGAATCCGAAGCCGCGGGACCTCTCGGTCTCGCGATCGTTGATGATCTGGAAAGGAACCGACAAAGCAAGGCAGAGCGAAACAGGTCAGATCCGGGGGCCAAGAAACGAGACCGAAGAGAAAGCTGCGCTATCGATCGATCTTCCGTCTCTGGTGAAGAAGATGAAGATGGACGTACCGATTCGAGCCACAGTAACAAAATTTTTTTTTTTCAAGAGTAGTAAGGGCAGAGAGCATGGGATCAAGTAACACAAACAGATCGGGATCAGATCGGATCGGATCGGGAACCCGATTCGGATCGCGGTCAGATCTGGACCTCCTGCTGCGACAAACGGACCTTCGAGTCGAGGATGTCGCCAAACTGGCGACCGCAGAAACATTTCTACTCCCGGAAGGAATCGACCGCATCAGCAAAACCTAGAGACAGTATTGGCGCAAAGAAGACGAACTCGAGCAGAAAATCGTCACCTGGATCGAATGCGTTTGAGCGGCGAGCGTAGGGAAAAATCGTCAGATGAAGACAGTGGTTGGTCCTCTTCTCTTGCTCATTTTCTATTGCAATCCTGCTCTGCCTCCATGAACAGCTTCTGGCGTGGGAGAGAGAACAGTCGGGCGTGGGTTTGCAGAACATTCGGGCGTGGGAGAGAGCAGGAGAGAGAAAAGCACACCGGGCTTATTTCTGCTAGAATAGAAAAGTAGATATTTCTAACTTCTCATTCTGGCTTCAAATTTCTCCCGGGAATAAAAAACTATGCCAGGAATAGAAATATAAATAAATGTTATCATGCAGATTTCTGCTCCAAACCTACTCCCGGGAGTAGAAAAATAGAAAAATAGTTAGCTGGGAGTGTTATCATGCACCCCTTAGTGTTTTCTAAAGTTTCAACTGCTACAATCTCATTGCCACCATCATCCATACTTCTATCTTTAAATCTGCCTTTCCTAAAAGTATGGGAATTGAGGTCTCTTTGGTAAAATCTTCTTCCCAATAAAACAATTTCCCCCCACAATGAACCCGAAGAACTTGTTACTTCATGCCAATTTCTTTTGACGAACATGACCACGAAAATGAGGATAGCTGAAACAGCAGCAGCTCCAGCAATCAAGAATAGGCCCCAGAAACTATCAAGACCCAAGCTGTTGGAAGAAACAGAGGAGGTCGAATCTAGACAGTTGGATTTCGATGTAAGCCACATGTTTTCGATATCTGTCATCTTAGGCCCTTCAGTTACATTGAGGATTGCTCGCGAAATATCCGTAACTAGTGGAGACCCTTTGGGGAAAACCTGTAAACAAAAAGAAGCATGCCATCTGATTTTTAATCAAAGAAATAACTACTAATCCTAGTAATTGAAAAGTTTGAGGGTTTTCTCTTTTGGCTAGAAAGGAGGGATTGAGAACTTACGAAGCCAAATCCACCAGTTTTAAATGCCGGGATCATTGTATATTTGTTGCAATATTGGGAAAGAACTAGTTTCATATAGGGGACTTGGTCGAATGCTGCTGCGATCCCGCCCTTTGCACTTCCATTGGAAAGAAGCGCATCGCATTCTCTAGGAGAGTGATACGATATAAGTCTAGAATCATCGAACTTCATTTGCTTTAGCATTTCTTGAACGAAAGAGCCATATTTGTATCCCACCTTTTCTCCACTCTTTAGGAGCTGATCCACATCAGTCACAGTTGGTTGAAGATTTTTCACCACCAAAAAAGAGCTCAAGCTTGCCGTATAACTTTGTGTAAGTATAAGTACCACGAAAACCCACACGATCACAACAAATCTCGCTAGGTTGCTAAGTACTCTCTCTCCTGCAATCCAAATTAACGGTAAGCAAATTAATTCTCCGACAATGATATGTAAATTGTAATTTTCAATTGATCTATTAAAGTGAAGGGCAAGTACTTTGTGCAAAGATCATGGTTGAAAAGGAAAACCAAAAGCTTGTGCCAACTTGATGCACGGCCGGACCCCTGAAATCTTCGTTAATCTGATGTTCAAGAATCCACACGACCAATGCTATAAATGCAAAGAAGCATCCTATTGTTAACCAAAGGTCCCAAGTGAGTGGCTTTAAGAAAACCCAAGCATTCTTGCTCTTGTTGTCCTTGTATGGCACGACCATCACACCCCCCGTTGCAGAGTATGGTAAGGTGAAATCCACATACAATGATCTATTCGCAATGATCGTTGTATCACCCACCACTGCATCATAATTCTGTTCCAAAGAAAGGAAGGGAAATGTTTTCATTGTTGACCACATAATAGCATAGCAAGTTTCAACATGTAATCCAATGAAATCAAACATTTACAATGAGTTATCTCACCTGGTAAAATACTTGATCGATCATGTCATTATAACTGCCAGCACTACTTCCATTAGGCAAGGCAAATGGAATAAGGTCGTAAGCTACAGCATAAGGCAATTTTTCTATCACGGCTTGAAAGATGTCGATACAGTATCCGGTGACTTTGGATGTATTTGTGCTTGGATCCCGAGTCACCTTCACGAATTGATTGAAACCGTCCTTCACGGGAACTAAGATTTTCAACCTCTTCCCAGTTGCGGGAATCTCCCAACCCTTAGGAACAGAGGTTGAATCTCCTGCCCACAATACTGATTTGAGATTACTGTTAGAAGTGGAATATTTGCTTGCGTGCAATGACTTCAAATCTCTTAGCAGCCCATTTTCTAGAGTCCAAAACCCGATCCCTCTTGCTGCATTTCCATTGATATTAACAACCTGGAACGCTGATGACCTTAACTGCCCATCGACGAGCCTAAAATTTCCAGCGAGGCCCGTGAAATTCGTATTGGCTAGTTCTTGGAGAAGTTTCTTACCATTTTGAGAGACCCCAATAGTGTCGAGATCCATTGCATCTGCTGAAGCATTCATCTGGAATGTAAAATTCGCTGCACCCATTTTCTCAACAACCATTGCCAGAGCCCAAGCAGTGTCATAAGCCCAATATCCAAAAATATTCAACATAGGATTAAGGACGGATGGATTGTCTTGTTGGAATTTTATCTTCCATCGGACCGTGAAGTTGTCCAAGTTTTGCGTGTCTGGGACATAAGTCTTGATGCCCAGTACCCCTTGCATTGAACTAGTGACAACAGATGAATCCACCATATTCAATTGGTCGGTGATTCCATTAGTCAAGATCCACACATAACCTTTGCTCATCATTCCTACCTCTTTTGCTTTGGCAAATAGCCGAGAACCAAGGGTAGGTGACATATGCACAATGAAGACCCTAGTTTGCATCGTCATTAACTTGTATAGTTCCAGTAGGATTTGATTGTCCGTGGCTGAAGGAGGAATGAGGCTCCTATAGGGCACTCGCATGTCGACCTCTTCCAAAGCATTGATAAGGAAAGGTATGATGCCTTCTCCGAACTCGTTGTCCACATATATGAGGACCGCTTCTTTCCAGCAAAAAGCTTGCACAACTGCGCTTATGGCCTTCACTTGGGACGAGTCATTTTGCACAGCTCGAATGAAGTATGGTCTTCGAATAGTACTGAGGGAAGGACTAGTAGCAGAAAAAGAGATGATGGGCACATGAGATTTCTTTCCAAGGTGAATGAGGAAGTCTGTTTGCACTGAACTTTGAGGGCCTATTATGGCTTGGACGTGTTTGTTCTTTATCAGATCAAGTGCTGCACGGGTGGGTGAACCAAAAAAGACTGTGAAACAATAACAATATAATAATATAAATTCTTATTGGAAAAGGCATAGTACTGATCAGAAGTCAATTAAAACTTGATGCATATTATAAAAATAGAAATGTTTAAGAAAAAGGAAACATAGGAGTTTGAAGTTGGGAAAGAACTCGCACTTGATATTATTTAAACAATATGTGTACTGATTATAAAAACTTTTCCATTTTCTCCGTTTGTGAAGTTAAAAGTGCCACTGAAGTTTTTTTCGTTATCACTAGACTCCTAATTCAATATGTCCTTACGATGATAAAATGTAAATTACTCCAACATGGGTAAGTGAAACCTCTTATTTTCAAGTATATATGAAATTGTACTCACGAAACATAGTCAAACACTCCCATTTGGATTTTAACGTAATTTCAGACACGATGCACAATTGTGTTTGAATAAAATATTTATTAATGTCGAGGAAGCGCACTTTAATTAAGTAAACTGCAGATCCATGAAATTATTTGTACTATGTGGAGGAATCGACGCCCGTCCATTTTTTACCAACTGAAACCAACCCATGTCGAAGATTTAATTTTATTAACCATAGTGCAGGCATTTGGTTGCCGCCTTTGATGTTGTTTGGCATATGATATTGCAAACGAAGCAGAAACTAATTCTTTCGGCAAAAGTAATATTAAGAACAAAACAAAAGAGGATAAATTGGCCGAGACACGATCAAGTTGATTCTTCTTCATCGTTAAGTTGACCTCTTTAGCTCATGCCATTTGAATATTCCACTCTAGAATCCAAGCCCCATATTCCAATTCTATGGATTTTATTAGGTCAGACATTTGTGATGTTATATTATATGTGAAGCCTCTCAACATCCATATTAAACTCCTTTCATGTATTGACAAATACTTGGTTGAACTTCAAACCTAAGTTGTTTTATTAATATAACACAGTTTCTCTGGAAATAATTAACCACTGACTCAACTCGACAACAGATCGTTATACATGAAGATTGGCTCAACTAGAAAAAAAAATCAGTATAATTATGTAGAGATATGTTTTATGTACATATTTCCATAGAAGAATTTGAAGTTGTCTTTATCAACCATCTCCGCAGACATGACTATTTTTCTAACCTGAAAAGCACAATAAGATTAGGCTCTTTTTCCGAAACTGCAGCTATATAGCATATGTCCTTTTCGAGACGATCTGTACGTGTAGACATAATTTTATAAATTTTTAATACATTTACAGCGGGAAAAAGTCGCAGGAGAGCTTTATACTCTTCAAGAATAGAACAAATAATAGTGGTCCTATACATCCAAGATCATAAACAAGAATCCCGTTCACAAGTCTTTACGAGATGAAACTTTGCATCCACAAATTTATGTACATATGTTTATTTTGGTGCAATATGAGAAGATAGATAAGGTGGACTTTTCTCTGTTGAATCTTTAAGCATCAACTTTATGTTATCTTGGATTCTATTATAAGATGACAAGGACTTCATTGTCGCAATGATAAAAGACACTTTGAAAGTAGTGCACTCATTGACTTTGAAAAGGGCAAAAAACGTTCCGCCTGTTTAAATAAAGTATATATACAAGAAGGTGGCTAGGGAAAATTGTCCAAAATATCATAAACTTATTGCACTTTTATCAATTCAATCCTAAACTTTTTAATTATACCAATTGAGTTATAAACCTTTTTATCTTTTGTTAATCGAGTCTATCTGGCCAAAATTGACTAGAAATCGCTGACATAGATGCTAGTCATCCAATATGATACGATTGACGCTGACGTGGATAATTTTTAAAAAAATTTTCCCTTTCTCTTCTTTTCTTTTTTTTTTTTCTCTTTCCCTCCGCTAGCCATCGCCTAGCCTCATTGGTGGCCGGCAGAGGTTGTCGACCTTAGGTGAGGGCCGCCCTCGCTGGATCCAGTAAGGGTAGCCCTCGCCAAGGGTCGGCAAGGGCTACCCTTGCAAGCTTAGGCAAGAGTAACCCTTGCCGGCCTTAGGCGAGAAAAGGAAAAAAAAAAGAAAAAAGAAAAAGAAGAACAGAAGATAAACGGAAAAAAAGAGAGAAAAAAGTAAAGAAGGAAAAGAGAAAAAAGAAAAAAAAGGAAAAATAGAAAATAATAATAAAAAAATTCGAAAATGTTATTAAAATATTATTAATAATTTTTCACGTCAACATCGGTCATGCCAAGTAAGACTATTGGCATCCACGTCAGCGATTTTGGCCGGAGGACTGAATTGGCAAAACGTATAAAGGTTTAAGATTCAATTGGCATAATTAAAAGATTTTGAATTGAATTGACAAAAGTTCAATAGGTTTAGGATATTTTGGACAATTTTTCTAAAGGCAGCTAAGACACTGAGTAGACAATTCTTGAGGATAATCTCTTTCTTTTTTGGTAAACTTAACCTTGGTCGTTCCTTCATGGAGCTTTGGAAAATGGTGCTTGGACAATGTCTGTTGCGAGAATGCATATTGCTTTGAATGGAACACACATTATGTTGTTGAAAACTCAACTGGGGATTCATTTGACATATCAAATATATAGAAGCTGAAGTTTTCATATGATTGCCAATTGCGTCGATACGAACAACAGTTGTTTTTATTTTTTGCATCACACAAACAGATGCATAAAATAGTTTTAGCTACTCCGCAACATGTGTATTAACCCAAAACCAAACCCCTTCAAAGTTCAAGCAGAGATTTATTCCCAAAAAATTCAGTAAAAAAAAAAAAGACAAACCAAAATAATCTTCAACACGATCAACAGAAGTACAAAAATGTTAACCCAAAACCTGGTGTCATCATACATTTCTGGCCAAGCATCGTGACCAGTCAGCATGTTAGAGAGAGAGAGAGAGAGAGAGCGAACCTGCAGCAGCAGCGGTAACCTCATCTCTTTTGGAGTCTCTAACATTGACGACGAGCCTGGTCTTGTACGAAGGGTTTGAACTATAAAAGTCAGAGAGAGACATGTTAATGCAACTCAATCCCATTTGACCCATCCACGTCTCCAGATCAAGAACCACCCCAACGTTCACTGGAATCATTGTGGCGTTGTTGTTGTTACTGCTTTGTGCCACCGCTAGGTGAGTGCCATCACTGGAGGTCACGACGATCACGAAAGAGAAGAGAGCCAAAAAGAGGAGCTTTTCAGCATGGAACGAGATACTTGGAGGAATCATTGAAACGGGTTTTGCAAAAAGGCTAGTGAGAGAGAGAGAGAGAGAGTTGGATGATATGATGATGAGGACGATGTAATTATAATGGAGAAGAGCTTTTACAAAGTAAGACAAATCATGGAATGCTTATATTGAAGGATTGCTGGGCATGGGCATGACTTCCAGTAGTACCGATAGTTCATGGTTTTTTCTTATTTCTTTGATACTCCTATTGTCTTTCGTAGAAAGTTCATATAGCCTTGTCTATTCTTCAGTAAGCCCAAGCATCTATCTCCTTCATTTACTACGCAGAGGAATCAAAATAGCTATGTTTGAAAGGTATTCATAGTTGGCTCCGGTCATGCTAAAGTTAGAACAAGTCGTTTACTCAATATTGTTAATTTTCTCATTCCCCTTCTCTTAATATTGTCCAACAATCTTTTGCGACCCAATCATTCATGTATTGCATAAAAGATTAGAGATCAAAAAGACCGGATATGAAGCAATATGAATTATTGCTTGATGATCATAGACCAATTTTATAGGAGTTTGAAGCTTATTAAGACCCAAATTGTAACATTCCGGATTTTCGGTCCATTTTGGGGTTTATAAAACGCATAATTTGTCAGTGCGCTTGTGGTAAAATCTCGCCCGGGAACTGATCACTCCCGGTTATTATTTTAAATTAGAGATTTCGCTAAAATCGCACTCGATCGAATTTTCGCCGTTAATTGGACCCTGAACTTGGCAGTCGATTTTCGGGTGTTTCAGGACGCAATAAATTGGACGATGTCAATATTAAAGTTGCCGGTATCGAGATTGTCAGGAGTAATGAAAAAGTTAGAGTTTTTGGACCAGGTGCGAATTTGGACTAGTAGACCCATCGTAAAAATTTAGTCTCAATAATTTGGCCTTTGTCCCTTTTTAGTTGCGAGGCCCCCTCTGGATCAGTAGGCAATTTTCGGATTCGAATTCGGACCCTCGGTTTGCGTCTAATATTTGAATTAGTATAAATCTTCTTAATTTCCCCCCCTCTCTCTCTCTCTCTCTCTTCTCCTCGGAACCGCGCACGTTCCCCCCTGACATGTTGTCACGCCCCGAACCCCATCGAGCCCGCGACATCCCACCTCCGGTCGAACAGAGTGCGACGTCCCAGGAATAATGTCGCCGACCCAACGATCCATCAGAGTTAAATCGCGGCGGAAGCAATCAAAAATCCCGGACAATAAATTTGGAGAACACCAGGAAGGAACAAATCGTCAAACCACCAAGCATATATTACACTTCCAAATATTTACATCATTCGCCAATACAAACCACAAAATAATTTATAAGCACGTCGAACTATAAACTCCAAACCACCAAAATATCACGATCAGCACTCTAGGTCAGCACTATCCGAAAATGGGGCGCATCCTCCTCCCAGAACTATCCCCTACGCCCTCTTGAAGGCGTCCACTCTGACTCACTATCCTCGGCATCACCACCTGAATCCTTCGAGCTGTCTGCTCACCTGACGTCTCCGAGTCAACCTCAATCTCGACATTCAAGCAGGAGCTCTGAAATGGTTTGGTTGAAACAACCATGAGATCACATCTCAATAAGTCACAACCTAAGCCCCACCTAGGCTATCACGTAATTCCAGACACATCCAAACGCGCAACCAAACAACCACACAACCAACAATCAAACATTCACACATACCTAGACTCTCTACACACGCACCATGCACGTTAACCCACAATCCCAACATACAATTCTTGCACACATGCCATCACACACTTTCCACATATCAATACACACGCCAATCATACCACAGCAATACATCACAGCCGCGTGTGTGCCTCGATTATAAAGCAAAACCCACTTGGGCACGTCCCATACCATGCCTAGTAGATTTTACCCCATAATCGCGCACTGTATCGCGCGGTACAAACACATTCGCACACTAACTCACACCATGCATCACTTTCACAATCCTCACATGTCAAGCCAAATTCCACTCGTTCTCAACCTTTCCACCACTACCGTGCCCGCGTAAAACGCATCAGGCCAACGGTCTTCTGACCTCGTCAGGCATCGTCATCCCATCGGGCCGGGCATCGTCACCTCGTCAGGGACGGTATCGTCCCGCGTAAACGTACACGCCTCAGGACGGAATCCTACACACACTTTCCTTCTACCGTGCCCGCGTAAAACGCATCAAGCCAACGGTCTTCTGACCACGTCAGGCATCGTCACCCCGTCGGGCCGGGCATCGTCACCTCGTCAGGGACGGCATCGTCCCGCGTAAACGAACACGCCTCAGGACGGACCTTACCCCGCGTAAACGAACACGCCTTAGGGTATCACTTTTCCCATCATTCCTACATTCCAGTACCTTCGTTCCACACTCTCCACACGTATCACACGGCCACACATACACACGGTCACCCACAAATTCATATCTCGCACACACTTTTCACAATTGCCCATCCTCATCACGCGAACACCACACAAACATCCAAGCTTGGCACGCGAACTCAATGCGCAATCACGCCACCACACCTCACAGCCACACAATCACACATACAAGCTCATTCAAGCATCAAAATACCCGTAAAAATGCCACGATAACACCGAATAATTCTCGAGAGAGAGAAAAACCGAGAATATATAAAATCGGGTCTAAATTGGGCAGTTACGCAGTGACAGAAATCCATTTGAAATAAATAGTAAACCAACTTCAAAAATTATGAAATTTGGACACGTTGCTTAAAACATCTTGCTGAACATTTTCCGTGAAGAACTCAAAACTCAGTTCCAAATAGAAACACCTCTTTTGGTCACTTGAAGTCAGACGAAAATCAACTCGCTCCAACAGACCGTTTTGTTCTCAAAATATATTTATTTAAATACTCAAATCATCTTGAAAATACTTGAAATATTTATATGTTATAACCATGAGTTTCACCAACAACTTTCATGAAGAAAGTATTTTGAAAATAGGTCTGGAAAAATTTATAAAAATTCGAACAGACCCGAAGGTCGGGTGAACAGTAAATCGGGCAGACCCATTTCGGTCCAAAGATGGACTTCCGAATGGCATCAAACGATCTCCAAAAATTCTCAAATTAAATTATGTTATACCTCAAGATGTTGGGAACAACTTTCATGAAGAAAACTTTCTCAAATTCGGCCCACAAAATTCTCTACAAAAATAGAAAATCAGGTGGGTACAGTAACCGCAAATCAGAAATTCAAACCGAACTTCACAGATTCAACCAAAACTCAATCCCGACATCTAATCCAACCCGCAACAGCTACAACCAGTCATGATCAGCCATCAACAACCACAATCAACCACCAATAACCATGATCAACCACCAATAACCATTATCGACACCTTAATCAACCTTTAAATCCCCTAAACCACACCCGAACGAGTCCGAAAATACCCGACGTCCTAAATAGGGATTAGATCGCAACTTACCCAAACTCTAGACTAACTCGGCTAGAGCGGCAAGGGGGAACGGCTGGCCGGCGGCGATCGGCGGTGGCGGCTTGCTCCGGCGATGCTCCGGCGACGATCGGCGGTCCAAGGCCGAGAGAAAGATGAGAGGAGTTTTTGGTGAGGGAGAGAGGGAGAGTGTTCTGTTGGTGGGGGGGGGCTGCGTGAGAAGAGAGGGAATGAGGAGAGAGAGAGAAATGTTTGGTCTTAAAGGGGGCTTTGACCACTTTTTCTAAATTCCTATATTGCCCCTCATTCACTTGGCCAATATTCTCCCAAACCAAAATATCCAAGGGCATTTTGGTCTTTCAATTGGCTGATATTTATCCACAAATAAATTCCCAAATTTAATTTCCAAAATCCCCAAAATTCGGAATACCCAATAATAGGCCTAGGGGCAAAGTCGTAACTTTCCAGTCCCGGGCCGAATTTCCATTTTTCGACCATACCAACCCCAAATATCATTGGCTA
The DNA here is from genome assembly GCA_031216285.1 of Syzygium syzygioides. Lineage (NCBI taxonomy): Eukaryota > Viridiplantae > Streptophyta > Magnoliopsida > Myrtales > Myrtaceae > Syzygium > Syzygium syzygioides. The sequence goes on along the minus strand of CM062244.1, from coordinate 21,926,670 downwards.
CACTAAAATGACGTTGTCCTCGTAAAAATAGTTGCGCACGACCCCGAAAATCGACATCCAAGTTCGGATCCAATTTCGCGATCAAAATCGCCCAATCTCAATTTTAGGGTCTCTCACTAACGGGCGGCTGTTTAGGGATTACGCGTATCGACCTAGGGTTATTCGAGCCATGGCGACCTCGATCGTCACCGAAGGTCGACTCATGATCGAGTTCTTAGGTCCACGTACATTTCCCTAGGTAGCCATTCCTTAAAGGTTAGTATCCCGAGAATGATCAGTTCCGGGCGAGACTTACTAAAATGAAAGGGGAAATAATATCTATTTCATTGATTCCGGAAATAGGTCGAAATTCAGGATGTTACACCTGTCCCGTCTGTCTTATCTCTCCCTCACCTGCTCCCTCTCTCTCCTCTCCCCTCTTTTCTTTTTCTTTTTCTTTTTTTTCCCCTCCTTCTTCTTCTTCTTTGGCCGGACCCCCATCCCCGACTGGTCTGCATCTGCTTCTTCCTCCGCTCAGCCCCTCGTCGCGTCCGACCAGCCGACCACCGCCCGAGCTCGCCGCCGCGTCGTGCCGCCACCGTCGCCAGCGAGCTCCGCCGCCGTCGCGCCGCCCGCCGGCTGCCCCGACCGCCCGTGCCAGCCTACCCGCGAGGCGCGCGGGCAGCTGCTCGTCACTGCCCGGCACCGCGCGTCGCCGCCGTCGCCAGTCAGTCCGCCGGCCGCGCCGTGCCGCCTCGTCGCCGCCGTCACCAGTTCGCTCCCCCTCAGCCCTCAGCCGCTCCTCTCTCTCTCTCTCCTTCCCTCCTCTGTTCTGCTCCCTTCCTCTCCGCCAGAACCAGCGACCGCCGCCCGCCGCCACGCGTCGCCGCCCCGGCCGTCGCCGCCGCGCCTGGCTGGCCCTAGCCTCGCCCAGCCGCCCGTCCAGCCACTCCCCCACACCTCAGCCCTTCCCTCTCCCTTCCTTCTCCCTCTCACTCTCTCCGGTTTCTCCCTCTCTTTCCCTCTCGCCGCTGCCGGCGTGCTGCCGCCGCTGCTCGCCTTTGCCGGAGCTGCTGCTGTTCCGGCGACGCTGCTGCTTCCGTTCTGTCCAGCCGGCTGCCTGCCCCGTCGTTCCGTCACTGTTCACCGCCGGCGTCACTGTTCACCGCCGACGTTACTGTTCATCGCCGGCGTTACTGTTCACTTTCCGGCGAGCACTGTTCATCCGGCCCGTTTTAAGCGTAGGACACCCGGTGAGTACAACCCTAAACCCTAATTAGGATAATTTACATTTCTAGACCGGTTTAGGGGTTAATTAGGGTTATTTAGGGGTTAATTTAGGGGTTAATTGTGAAAGTGATTAGGGATGGAAATTGTGATCGATTTGGGGGATTAGTGTGACAAATTATTGGAGGATTAGTGGCCCGAGAGGCGCGATAAATGGCCGGTCAGTTTGGATTAAATTGGCTCGAGTTTGGGAATGTTCTGGTTTATTATGTGGATATTAATGCGCGTCGTAATTGATTTCTGTAGTGGTCAATTAGAATGATATTTGAGGAGTATAATGGGGTATTTTGATGACAATTATCAGCCTAGAAATTGTGGTATAGTGACTGGCCACGACTGGACTTGATTTGGGTAAGACGTGATTAATTTGAGGTTTAGTCGTGAAAATTCTGGGAAGGATTGCACTGTGTAATTGACTGGCTAATTGAGCCTCGGTGGTGGTTAATTTGATGGTGTCCTATCGCGTGTCTAGCGGGACTGGAAATGGATTAGTTTGGTGGGCCTCGAATGTGCGAATGCTTGTTGACCTGGTTATGTGAATTCGTGCATGGATGGTGTGCTGATTTGATGCTATGGCTGATTTAAATTGATTGTCTGACTTGGGCATGTGGATTTATGAATTTGAATATGCGCGGCACAAATAGAGTGTGTTATCTCGTAATTCGCGCATGTGGATGCCTAAGTGTGAGCTTTATGGCCATGGTTGCACATCTCAAGCATTGGCACAGCATTTGCATTATTAAGTGTGCCCGAGTGACATGTGCATTGTGATCACCTAAATTGCCCTGATGCGTCTAACGCGGGGTTCAGATAAAATTGAGGTTTGAGAACGTGTGATCACAATAAACCCTGATGCGTGTTACGCGGGGTAGTGAACCCGTCCTGAGGCGTGTTACGCGGGACGATGCCCGGTTTACCGGAAGATGTCCGGCCTGATGCGTTTTACGCGGGCTGTGTGTCATGAGCCTGGTTTACCAGAAGATGTCCGGCCTGATGCGTTTTACGCGGGCTGTGTGGCATAAGCCTGCGGGCTAGAGATCGATCTCGAAGTTTGTACCTGATGCGTTTAACGCGGGTCGGAGGAGTAATTGAGAAATGGCTGAGTGCTAGTGTGCAAGTGTGCGATAATGCATTGATGAGGCATGAGCATGAGTGCAAGCACTAGCATATGCATAACATGCGTTGTGACATAGAAATGCACGTGTATGTGCTGTGATTATATTCTGCCGCGTGGTTGCTTTTGTTGATTTGACGCCTAACCTGCAGGGTCTAGTGAGATTAGATTTAGGCCAGAGGGCCTGAGTCAGTTATGTGCGTATTATATGTTGTTTAGTACTTGTCAGGAGGTGCATGTTAGCCTAGTTTAGGTTTAGGGAATTACTCGCTGAGATTTATTCTCACGGTTGTTGTAAAACCGACTTTTCAGATCCCCGGCCTTGAGGACGACAGGTGTAATGATGCAATTTTTGGGAGGAGCCCCCGGCTAGTTGTAGTGGCCTTGAATCGCTTTTGAATTTTGGTAATTGGGGCTGTAAAAGAATATTGTTTATGACTCTCAGTACTAGTACAAGTGATGATTTCAGTAGTTACCCTTGGTTATGTGTTTATTATTGTACGGGTGATTTTGATTTGCTTCCGCATGTGCTTTATTCTCTGTGTTGGGTGTTGGGTCGGCGACGCGTCCTGGGACGTCGCACACGAATCGACCTCTGCGAGGGATGTGGCGCACCGAGAAGTGCGGGGCGTGACACAAATCCTACAACAATAATCAAAGCCAAAATAATTCACGTGTGGTTGAAGCCATGGCTTGTACTCAGCTTTTGCACTTGATCTAGCTAACACACTTTGCTTTTTGCTCTTCCAATGATCGGGTTTCTTCCTACAAAGGCGTAGAACCCCGTCATTAATCTTCAATTTGTGGGATTTCCAACCTAATCTACATCAGCCTAGCCTTCAATATCTGTGTGACGACAATTCTTCATAAGAATGCCACATCCAGGGCTTGACTTTAGATATCGTAAAATATAGTCCACCAACTCCATGTGACCTTCAGTAGGATTATGCATGAATTGGTATAATATAATTAACGGCATATCTGATATCAAGTCTTGTGATAGTCAAATAAATCAACCGACTCCCCAATCTTTGGAACATTCCATTATCTTTGAGAGGAGTGGTGTTGGTGGCAAACATACTGCCATAATCCATAGGTAACTCTGCGGGTTTAGCTCCTAATTTTCCAGTTTCCTTCAACAAGTCTAAAGCATACAATCCTTTGCTTGAACTAGCAATTTCAATTCCAAGAAAGTAATGAAACCTCCCCAAGTCTTTGATGTTAAATTTTTCATTCAAGTATTTGTAGAGAGAATGATTTGACTCACCAGTTTTGAAGCCAAAATTCACAAGAGTAGTATTGAGCTTGCCATAACAAGATCGTAAAGATTGCTTGAGACCATAAATTGCTTTATTTAATTTTCACACAAATCATTGTCCTTCCAAGTAATGTCCTAGGGGAAGGTCCATGTGCACTTCCTCTTTAAGGTCACCTTGTAAAAAGGCGTTCTTAACTGACCATCTGTAATTAACTACAATTAATATGATAAATCTTCACTACAGAAGCAAATGCTTCTTTGTAATCCACCCCAAAAGTTTATATTATTGTCGCAACTCTTGCTTTGTGCCTCTCAGCAGATCCATCCATTTTGTATTTGACCTTGTAAATCGAACGCCAACCAACAGGTGGTTTCTTAGATTACGATGGAATTATATCCCAAGTGCGGTTTTTGTCTAGAGCATGTAGTTTCTCATCCATGTAGTCGACCTTTGTGCCTCAAGAAAGCTTGTTGGTTCTTTGTTCTTATCAATAGCAATCAAAAGAACACTGAACTCAAGTAAAATATTTTCATAAGAGATTAATGCTTGTATAGAATAAGGAGTAGATAAATAATATGCTGAGAAGTCACAAAGCCGAGTTGATGGCTGAGAAATTCTAGTTGACCGATGAACTAGAACCAAGTGTAGCGAGATCACTTTTAGAGGCAAGCAAGTATAACCAAGCGTGGCAAGATTTATCATCAATAAACGTAACAAAAAATTTAAATTTGTCACATCCCGAACCCTATCGAGCTTGCGACACCCTTACTGATCGATTAGTGCAATGTCCCAGGTTAGTCGCCGACCTCATCCCAAACTTAGAGTTTATAAAATTGCCCAGCAGAAATCATAAACACCCTGACAAATAAAATTGGGGAGAATAGGGAGAATGTACATATCTATTTCATTTTCTTCTTATACCATAATATTTACAATTACAAACCGTACCATACACGTACATGCACACCGTCTTACAAAAACTGCTACTCTAAAAGTTGATGACCTAGATTTTCCTATAACTCAAAAATGGTACTCACAAAAACTATTCCATAACCGGATACTACTCCTTACGCCCCTTGCTAGGCATCCACTCTGAATCTGATTCTTCGTCCTCTGAGTCGGAGTCCCCTTGTATCGTCCCATCCATTGAGGACTCTGATTCTGCTTCTATCTCAATCGGATGACTAATGTCACCTGACTCGGACGGAACTCCATTTTGATGTTCCTCAACTAGCTCATCCATTAAATGGTGTTCCGGTACGAGATTGAGATCCGCGTACTGCTCAAACGGGAGTATATATTCTGGTTCCTCAGACTCGACGGGTCCGTCCTCAGGTTCTACCTCAGGCTCGACTTCGGGTTCCCCCTCCTGTGGCTCTTCCTTGGGAATTCGCTCCAAATCTATGTCCATTGGATCGCCTTTAGCCTGCAATTCCTCGGGCTCGGGTTCATGCTCGGCTTCGGATGATCCTTGCATCACGGGGGCTGGTTGTATTTCGGATTGTGCTAAACTAACTTCTGCGCTAGTCAACTCTCCGTCTATTGGGGGTATGGCAGACGGGTCCCAGTTCCCAACTAAGTCAAATGGGACATCAAATCCTCTAACCGGCCCGAACTCAGCCCCTTCTTCATTCCGAAAGAACCAAGCCATGTATTTATGTTCCTCCCACAAGGGTAACCCTACGTCTACGAACATCGTGGTAATATGCTTAATCCAGGTCATATTCTCACCCATCGGAAATTCCAAAACTTCTAACTCAGCGTGCACTGGGACTCCAAAACGTTCTGGTGGCAGCGGTGGAATATTCATAGATCCGGTCGGGGTTCTAAAAATGTTGGTTGCAACAACTGTGAGACCACATCTCAGTAAGTTCACCCCTAAACCCCACCTAGGCTGCCACGTATCTCTAGACAATCTCATACAGCACAATCACACATGTGCAAACATCACATCGCAAACACCGCAATCAAGACATACCTAGGCCTTTCCAGCGTGCAACCTACATGTTAGCCACAACCAATATATAATCAATCACATGCACAACTTACTTTTTTTTTCACGCGCTTAATCCCGGCTTGTCATGTTTCTTTCTCAATCTTCGCCAGTGACCCTCGTAAACGTACACGCCTCAGGTCCACTGCGACCATATATCACAACACTTCAGGCATGCGTAAACATACACGCCTCAGGCCGTGTTTCTCACCCGCGTAAACGTACACGCCTCAGGCTTAACACCTACCACCTACTGCGCAACCTGCGTTGAAATACACGCCTCAAGACGGCACAATTTTCCCGCATTAAAGTACACGCCTCAGGGATTTCCACAATCTCATTTTCCCATCCACGCGCAATTTCTCGTTTAATTTACATGCGTAACAACTACTTGCCACTCAATTGGCCAGTCACACGTGGCCCGCACACGCAACATTTCATGCACGTTTTTCATGCTTACAAAACATTCAATATGGCCAATTTTACAATTAATTCATTCCGGCCCACGCTTGCACACTGCAGACATAATTCAATCAACCAATCACACCATCACACACACGATTTCAACACCACAAACCTAGTCACAATTTCAGCACACAATAATCACACAAATTGCCATTTTTCTCCAACCAAACGACGTCAAATTACTTTTGGTCCTTCACGACACTTTCTCGCCATTAGTAGACGGTTCTAAAAATCCAACTTGCGTCCCGATCGACCCATCACAACCCCATGAACAGTCATTCATAGCCCACTGTTGTCCTCAATTTTCCAATAAAAATTTTCCGAAATTCAATCCTAGGCCCGCCAATTGATTTCACTTCCGAATCATAACATTTCGCACATAAACTAAACCGGATTTCACTCAAAAATCATCCGTCAATACCCAATATCCTAAGTCGGATTTAGAGTGTGACTTACACGAGTTCTAGATTGTCGCGGCTAGAACGGAAAGCGACGACACTTAATTGGGAACGGCAGCGAATGGTGGCGCGGCTCGGCGGTGGCGATCGGCGAGTGGCGGTGGTTTGGGTGGTGGCCGGTGGAGCTCATGGCCAGGAGAGAAAGACCGAGAGGGAGAGAGAGAACGGCGGGATGGGGGCGTGAGGCTCGGTGGTGGCGCGGCAGCGATCCGACGGGCGTGACCGGCGGCGATGATGGCGCGGCGGCGATCGGCAAGGAGAGATAGAGCCACGGTGGGGGGGTTCATGGAAAAGGGGGGCCCGAATGGAAAGGGGGAGAGGAGAGAGAGAGAGAGAAGAAATTGGACTAAAATAGTCCAATTTTGACTAAAGTGGCTAATTACCAAAACGCCATCGTCTAATCTTTTTAATCCGACGGTTCAGATTCGATCTTATCTTGATCCGACGGCCGAGATTGAGTCTCATCTAAAAATATCCAAGGGTATACTTGTAATTTCTCAAAAAGTTTAAGGGCAAAATTGTCTTTTCTAAATTTGAGGCTAAAATGACTAAAATGCCCTTTGCCTATAAAATTAATCCTTTAATAATCCTTAGGGGCAAAACGGTCAACTTCTTCATTTCTTGCCGAAATCGAATTTTTCTAAACGATTCGAGCACACAAAAAATTGCACGTTACAACCGCAACGTCGTCCAAACATTCTGCCGTGACTTCCTAATTTTTTGATGTCCAATTTGGTCTAAATTTAATAATTGAATTCTATATAATGTAACTTGCGCATATCTCTGACTAACGGGCGGCTTTCCGGGAAATTCGCAAAGTCAACCCATGACTGATACTGAATTGATCACGTACAATTTAGTCAGACCGTAACGATTTCGGTTGTCAATAAAATCGCGAGGTTCGATCGCTAATTCCGATGAGTATGATCCTTTGGAATAGGTTCTGGATCGTTCGTTAATTCATTTTCGGGGGCAAATGGATTCACCCGTAATTCATGTGTATGTCATTAATGAATCGACCCATCACTGTCATAAGATTGGTTTACACTGGCTCAGAATGGCACCTCGATGATTTAATGGTCAAAATTTCGTTCACGGTCGAATTTCTTTTTTAGTCGTGCGAATTTGAAATCCCTCATTAACCTTTTCCTACTGGTTAGTATTCCAAGAATGATCAGTTCAAGGCATGACTGCCTACAAGTACATTAATAAAATCAGCTATTTCATAAATTCCAATTGGCGAAATTTCGGAATGTCACAATCTTCCCCCTTACGAAAATTTCGTCCTCGAAATTTATAATCCAACTATCTATCAAACAATTGGGGGTAATGACGTTGCATTTGTTCCTCGCTTTCCCAGATCACGCCTTTAGTCCCATGATATTCCCAGATAACTTTGACCATCGAAATTGTCTTGTTCCTCAAGACTCGTTCCTTGCGATCTTCAATTCTTATCGGTTTTTCGACATGTGACACTTTATCGTCTATTTCTATCTCCTTATAATTCAGCACATGCGTCGGGTTTGGTTCATACTTCCTTAACATCAATACGTGGGACACATTATGCACTTGCGATAAATTCGATGGAAATGCAAGATGATACGCTAATTCTCCAATCCGTTCTAAAATCTCAAAAGGTCCAACGTATCTTGGACTTAACTTGCCTTTTTTACCAAACCAGGATAATCCTCACATTGGCGACATCTTAAGAAATACGTGATCCCCAACCTGGAACTCTAAAGGTCTTCGGTTTTTGTCCACATAACTCTTTTGACGGTTCTACGCTGTCTTCAGTCTTTCGCGTATAACTTTCACTGCTTCAACTGACTACTCTACTAATTCTGGCCTTGTTATAGTCCTTTCTCCTACTTCGTCCCAACACACGGGCATTCTGCAAGTCCTGCCATACAGTACTTCAAAAGGCACCATTCCAATACTCTACTGAAAATTGTTATTATACACAAACTCTGCTAAGGGTAATTGCTCTTCCCATTTACCTTGAAAATCCGACATACATGCCTGAAGCATATCTTCTAAAGTCTGAATCATTCTCTTAGACTGACCATCTGTTTGCAGATGATATGCCGTACTAAATTGCAGCTTCGATCCGAGCGCCGTCTACAGACCTTTCTAGAAATTTACGGTAAATCTAGGATCACAATATGAGGTTATCAATACTGGTACTCCATGCAAACAAACTATCTGCTGCACGTACAACTCTGTATATCGATCTAATGCGAAATCCTTTCACGCGGCCAAAAAGTGTGTCGACTTGGTCAATCTGTCGACAATCACCCAAATAGCATCATGACCTCTTTGACTTCTCGGTAATCCCGATACAAAATCCATAGTTATGTGCTCCCATTTTTACTCTAGGATTTTCAAGGGTTGCAATAATCCTCCAGGCTTATAGTGTTGTGCTTTCACTTGTTGACACGTTAGGCACTTAGCTACGTACTTAGCGATATCCGCCTTCATACCATTTCACCAATAATACTGCATCAAATTCTGATACATTTTAGTACTACCTGGATGGATACTATATTTGCTACGATGTGCTTCGGATAGAATTTCCTCCTTAAGTCCCGCGTCGTCAGGTATACATAATCATCAACGAAACTTCAATATCCCATCATCAGATACTTGAAATTCTGGCTTCCTCTTGATCACCATTTCTAAAATCTTCTGAATTTCCTGATCCGAAGATTGCAACATCTTAATTTAGCCTGGATCTCCGATTTAATCCTAAGTGTAGCCAGCAGGCTTGAGACTTGACTCACCTCGAATCTAAACTCCGAGTCTCGTACTTTTTCTAGCAGTGTCCATTCTTTAACCATCAAATGCGCAATATTCGACTTTCGACTCAAAGCATCAGCTACCTGGTTAGCCCTTCCGAGGTGATAAAGAATTTCACAGTTATAATCTTTCAACAACTCCATCCACCGATGCTGCCTCATATTTAACTCTTTTTGAGAAAACAAGTATTTGAGGCTCTGATGGTCTGTATAAATTTGAAACCTTTCTCCACATAAATAATGTTGCCAAATTTTCAGAGCAAACATTATTGCTGCCAGTTCCAAATCGTGCGGTGGGTAATTCAACTCATACGGTCTTAACTGCCTTGATGCATAAGCTATGACTCATCCATGTTGCATGAGTACACATCCCAATCCTCTCAACAAAGCGTCGCTATAAATCTCGTACCCTCCGGGTCCTGACGGAATAGTCAACACTGGTGCCATTTTCAATCTATGTTTCAACTCCTAGAAACTTCTCTCACATTTATCGGTCCATTTAAATCTCATTTCCTTTTTCAATAATTATGTCAATGACATTGCTATTGCCGAGAATCCTTCCACGAAACGACGATAATACCCGGCTAAAACCAGAAAACTTCGGACCTCTGTTACTGTCGTTGGTCTTGGCCACTTCATTACAACCTTAATCTTGGCTAGATTTACCGAGATTCCTTCTCCTGAAATTACATGTCCAAGGAACATGACATGATTGAGCCAGAACTCGCACTTGCTAAACTTAGCATATAGTGTGTTCTCTTTTAAAGTCTGTAAAATCTTACTCAAATGGAATTCATGTTCCTCGGAATTTTTCGAGTACACCAATATGTCATCAATAAAAACAATCACGAATTGATCCAAGAATTCCTTGAACACCTGATTCATCAGATCCATAAAGGCAGCAGGGACGTTCGTCAATCCAAACGGTATTACAGTAAACTCGTAATGTCCATACCTCGCTCTGAACGCCGTTTTCGGTATATCCTCTCTTCTAATCCTCAACTGGTGATATCCTGTTCTCAAGTCGATTTTAGAGAACACCGAAGCCCCTTGCAATTGATCAAACAAATCATCAATCCTCGGTAAGGGATATTTATTTTTAATCGTCACCTGATTTAGCTGCCTGTAATCAATACATAGCCTCAACGATCCATCTTTCTTTCTTACAAATAAAACTAGCGCTTCCCATGGAGACGCACTTGGACGTATAAATTCCTTATCCAACAACTCCTACATTTGCACATTTAATTCCTTCAATTCCGACAACAACATTCTATAAGGTGTCTTCAAGATTGGCTCGGTCCCTGGCGCCAACTCAATCACAAATTCCATTTCTCTTTCTGGTGGTAATCCCGGCAATTCTTGGGAAAACACATCGGGATACTCACACACTACTGCTATGTCTTCCAGTCTCGGCTCTTCGGTCGTTGAATCAACTACAGCCGCTAGAAATCCTTGACACCATTCATTCAACAGCTTTGTTATTTCCAACAACAAAATCAATGGAATCGAGGGTCCTCCTCGACTTCCTATGAATTTAAATTTCGGATGTCCAACCAGATTAAATTGGATCACCCTACTATTGCAATCCATTATAGGCCTCTGCTTGGACAGTCAATTCATTCCCACTATCAGATCGAAATCATACATGTCTAGAACAGCTAAATCGATCTTCTCCTCCCTATCCCCAATCACTATCTTGCAGTTTGCACACTCCAAAGAAACTAGCATTTTATCATTCAAGGGAGTGATTACGCACAACACGACATCAAGCAGTTGCGGTTCTAACCCAATCAAATCAACAAACTATTTCGATATGAAAGAATGTGATGCCCTAAGGTCAAACAAAGTATACGCAGCATGGTTGCACGGAGAAATTGTACTTGTGACAACCCCTGGTGCATTCTTAGCCTCTCGTTTGGCCATGGCATACACTTGTCCTTGTGCCTGTGGCCTATTCTGATTTTCTGTGTAAGCCGGTCCAATCTGGTTCTCATTCCGAGGTAGCGGCAAAGCAAGCATTCTATTCTGCTTGGGATTGGGGCAATTTCTTATGTGGTGACCAAATCTACCACACCCATAACACGCTTCGCCCTGTTTGGACAAGGTCCATTCCCATGTTATCCTCCACATATTCGACACGGACCATTCTGATTCTGGGCCAGCTTCCCAATATTCCTTCTAACGGAAGGAGTAAAACGTCTATTATCCACCATCGGCCTCTTTCCAGGGTTACGATTATCCCTACCTGGAATAAATCTCGATCCAGAAGCAGCGGCCCTATCTATCTGATCTCGCTCAAGTACTTGGGCCCTGTCAAATATTTCCTCATAAGTCTACCGATTTACTAATAACAATTGAGTGCGAATATCCACCCTCAACCCATCTCGGAATCTCCACATCTTGTTATTGGGATGTTCCACCATTCTCGGCACAAACTTTGATAATCTTGCAAATTCCACCTCATACTGATTCACAGTCATCTGGCCCTGGCGGAGTCTCATAAATTTCGCTAACTTCCTTTTTCTAGCACTGGTCGAGAAATATTTCTCATAAAAACTTTCGGTAAAAGCAACCCAAGTCCAAGCAGTACCTTTCGGGAAAATCCTATCCTTGGTGGCTTTCCACCAATCGTTTGCATTATCCTGTAATTGGTTTACTGCCAAAGTTACTCTCTCATGATTGTTGCACTCCAACACCTCAAAAGCCTTCTCGAGCTCCTCTACCCATCGAGGTGCAACCTCAGGGTCACCTTTCCCCGAGAACTTAGGTGGTTTTAACTTCATAAACTGCTCGACCAGCTGGTGCATTGGCCTATTCACATCCATATTCATTTGCCCCTGCGCTTAGTTCTCATTGATAGTAGCAGCAGCCGCAACAACATTGGTAGCTTGGGCAAACAGAGCAGCTCTTTCCTGAGTCTGCTGTTCTAACAGATTTCCGATCCGTTCTAACGTCCTCATAATGACTTCCATTCGAGGATCCTCAACAAGTCTAACTTCCACTCTAGGTTCCACTGCAGCTCCAACATTAACCCCAAGATTCTCTTTTGCTCTAGCACCCATTCCGACGTCATCGACTGCCTTAACTTGAGCACGACCTTGATCTCTTGCTCCTCTTCCTATGCCTCTTCCTTCACTGCTCATCGTCTCAATTCTACCACTCTCCTATCTACCGTAATTCCACTCAGAAATTAGTAATCCAAGCTAACTAGATCAATCTAGTTCTAGGTAGTGAATTAACATAGTAATCCACCCAGCAGGCACTCAACTCATCACAACATTCAATTCACGCAATCAATCACAACAAACAAATTGGAGGCACGTGTAGATTATTCCGCCCTAGGCTCACTAAAATCTCCCAAATTTCTACCCCAACAATCTCTGTTCCTTATCACTCCAATCCTCGACTAGTTTAGATCGAGCTGACCTTGCTCTGATACTAATCCAAACGAGGATGTCACGCCCAAACCCTATCGAGCTTGCAACACCCTTACTTGGTTGATTAGTGCGACGTCCCAGATTAGTCGCCGACCTCATCCCAAACTCAGAGTTTATAAAATTGCCCAGCAGAAATCATAAACACCTTGACAAATAAAATTGGGGAGAATAGGGAGAATGTACATATCTATTTCATTTTCTTCTTATACCATAATATTTACAATTACAAACCGTCCCATACACGTATATGCACACCATCTTACAAAAATTGCTACTCTAAAAGTTGATGACCTAGATTTTCCTATTACTCAAAAATGGTACTCGCAAAACCTATTCCATAACCGGATACTACTCCCTACGCCCCTTGCTGGGCGTCCACTCTGAATCCGATTCTTCATTCTCTGAGTCGGAATCCCCTTGTATCATCCCATCCACTGAGGACTCCGATTCTGCCTCTATCTCAATCGGATGATTAATGTCACCCGACTCGGACGGAACTCCATTCTGATGTTCCTCAACTAGCTCATCCACTAAATGGTATTCTGGTATGAAATTGGGATCAGCGTACTACTTAAACGGGAGTATATATTCTGGTTCTCCTTCTGGTTCCTCAAACTCGATGGGTCCGTCTTAAGGTTCTACCTCAGGCTTGGCTTCGGGTTCCGCCTCCTGTGGTTCTTCCTCGAGGATTGGCTCCAAATCTATGACCATTGGATCACCTTCAACCTGCGATTTCTCAAGCTTGGGTTCGTGCTCGGCTTCGGATGATCCTTGCGCCACGGGGGCTGGCTGCATTTCAGATTATGCTAAACTAACTTCTGCGCTAGTCAACTCTCCGTCTATTGGGGGTATAGCAAACGGGTCCTAGTCCCCAACTAAGTCAAACGAGACATCAAATCCCCTAACAGGCCTGAACTCAGCCCCTTCTTCATCTCGAAAGAACTAGGCCGTATATTTATGTTCATCCCACAGGGGTAACCCTACGTCTACGAACACCGTGGTAATATGCTTAATCCAGGTCATATTCTCGCCTATCGGAAATTCCAAAACTTCTAACTCAGTGTGTACTGGGACTCCAAAATGTTCTGGTGGCGACGGTGGAATATTCATGGATCTGGTCGAGGTTCTGAAAATGTTGGTTGCAACAACCGTGAGACCACATCTCAGTAAGTTCACCCCTAAACCCCACTTAGGCTACCATGTACCTCTAGACAATCTCATACAGCACAATCACACACGTGCAGACATCACATCGCAAACACCGCAATCAAGACATACCTGGGCCTTTCTAGCGTGCACCCTGGACGTTAGCCACAACCAATATATAATCAATCACATGCGCGATTTACTTTTTATTTCACGCACTGAATCCCGGCTTATCATGTTTCTTTCTCAATCCTCGCCGGTGACTTGCGTAAACGTACACGTCTCAGGTCCACTGCGACCACATATCATAACATTTTAGGCCCGCATAAATGTACACGCCTTAGGCCATGTTTCTCGCCCGCGTAAACGTACATACCTCAGGCTCAACACCTACCACCTACTGCGCAACCCGCATTAAAGTACACGTCTCATGCTAGTAGTTTTCCGGTATTACTGGGCATCGTCTCGCATTAAAGTACACGCCTCAGGATGGTATAATTTCCCCGCGTTAAAGTACACGCCTCAAGGATTTCCACAATCTCACTTTCCCATCCACGACGCAATTTCTCGTTTAATTTACACGCACAACAACTACTTGCCACTCAACTGGCCCGTCACACGTGGCCCGCACACGCAACACTTCACGCACGTTTTTCATTCTCACAAAGCATTCAATATGGCCAATTTTACAATTAATTCATTCCAGCTCATGTGTGCACACTGCAGACATAATTCAATCAACCAATCACACCATCACGCACTTGATTTCAACACCATAAACCTAGTCACAATTTCAGCACACAATAATCACACAAATTGCCATTTTTCTTCAACCAAACGGCGTCAAATTACTTTCGGTCCTTCACGACACTTTCTCGCCATTAATAGACGGTTCTAAAAATCTAACTTGCGTCCTGATCAGCCGATCATAGCCCCATGAACAGTCATCCACAGCTCACTGTTGTCCTTAATTTTCCAATAAAAATTCTCTGAAATTCAATTCTAGGCCCGCCAATTGATTTCACTTCCAAATCACAACATTTCGCACATAAACTAAACCGGATTTCACTCAAAAATCCGACGGCCGAGATTGAGTCTCATCCAAAAATATCCAAGGGTATACTTATAATTTCTCAAAAGTCCAAGGGCAAAATTGTCTTTTCCAAATTTGAGGCTAAATGACCAAAATGACCTTTGCTCATAAAACTAACCCTTTAATAATCATTAGGGGTAAAATGGTCAACTTCTTCGAATCTTGCCGAAATCAAATTTTTCTAAAGGATTCGAGCATGCCAAAAATTGCACGTGATAACCGCAACATCGTCCTAACATTCCACCGTGATTTCCTAATTTTCCGATGTCCAATTTGGTCTAAATTTAATAATTGAATTCTATATAATGTAACTCGCACATATCTCTTACTAACGGGCGGCTTTCCGGGAAATTTGGAGAGTTGATCCGTGACTGATACTGAATCGAGTCAGGTACAATTTATTCAGATCGTAACGATTTCGGTTGTTAATAAAATCGCGAGGTTCGATCGCTAGTTCCGATGAGTACGATCCTTCGGAATAGGTTCTGGATTGTTCATTAATTCAATTTCGGGGGCAAACGGATTCACCCGTGATCCATGTGTATGACATTAATGAATCGACCCATCACTGTCCTAAGATCGGCCTACACTGGCTCAAAATGTCACACCGATGGTTTAATGGTTGAAATTTAGTTCACAATCGAATTTCTTTTTTAGTCGTGCGAATTTGAAATCCCTCATTAGCCTTTTCCTACTGGTTAGTATCCTAGGAATGATAAGTTCTGCGCGAGACTACCTACAAGTACATTAATAAAATCAACTATTTCATAAATTCCAATTGGCGAAATTTCGGAATGTCACAAAATCCATCACAGAAGTCAACAGGTGGAGCTCCACAAACATCTGAGTGAATTAATTCAAACAACTCTAAAGATGGACTGGTTTTAAAGGATAGAGACAATCTGCGTTGTTTAGCATAACGAAAAATCTCACAAGAACTGGTATCAAGAGTAAAGGTAGAATCAAGGGTTAATACTATACAGAACCTTAAACTGGTATACCTGTGATAAATTTACTCCAAATTAATTTTTTGACCACCAAAAATTTCAAATTAGCATATTTGTGATAAATTTACTCTCTGTTAAATTGGACTAATAAAAAAAATCACAAACTAGTACACTCGTGACAAATAAAGGGTAAAACCCTAAAATGGTATATTCATGAACTGCCACATATCATTTAACTAAGCAATTTAATGGTAAAATTTAATAGAAACTAACGGAGGGTAAATTTGTCATAGCTGTACCAGTTTGGGGCCTTTAGTCGTCAAAAAATTAGTTTAGGATAAATTTGTCATAGATTTACTAGTTTGAGATTTTTTATGGTATTAACCCTGAAATCAATAATATATAGCACACGATCCAATGGATGCGCATATGCCAATGCCAGAGATGAACCTCCATGTCATTATTGTTCCTAGCAATCAAACCTGCACTTGGTAAATCAGGTATGTACAGCCCTTGTTGGAATTGACCCTCACCAATCTTCTTCCCTATTAAACTATCTTGAAAGATGACCTTAAAATGGGAAAAGACAACATTGCAATTCAAATCTCTACTAATTTTATTGACAAATAGGAAATATGATGATAAAGCTAAAACAATAAAACATATGAGTTGGTCGAAAGAAATTCCACCGTTCTAGTTCTCTGAATAGGAACCTACTCTCCATTAGCAATGATAATAGATAGGTAATTTGATGTGTCACAGAGATTTTTAATCCATCGAGATGTGCTGCACGTATGATATATTAGTTTGGTCTTTTTGCCTAGCACTAAACATGTAAATATTTCATTGTGGAGGTAAATGGGCCCTAGAAAGATTTGAACTCAAGACTTTCCTATTCTTATATCATATGTGTGACATTTCGAATTTCGACCCATTTTTAGGATTTATAAAACTCGTATTTCGTCGATGTGCTTATAGTTAAATCTTGCCCAGAACTGATCACTCTCGGGTTATTTTTAAATTTGAGATTTCACTAAAATCGTACTCGATCGAATTTGGCCGTTATTTAAAACTTGAACTTTGATATCAAATTTCTCGGAGTTTCGTAATGAATTTAATTGGACGGTATCAATATTATTGTGGCTAGCATCGATATTGCCCGAAATTGGTGAAAAGTAAAATTTGGACCGAGTGCGGATTTTTGATTGGTAGACCTCCTTCGTAGTGTATTTTAGTTAGTGTTTTTGGCCTTTTCTAATTTATAAATTAGGATTTTTCGTGGACCGTCAAATCGACTTTAAGTTTGAACGTGGGCCGTTGGATCGCACTCGATTGGGCTTGACTCTCTCTCTCTCTCTCTCTCTCTCTCTCTCTCTCTCTCTCTTTCTCTCTCTCCTCCTTTTTCTTTCTTTTTCTTTCTTTTTTTAATCTTCTTCTTTCTTCTTCTTCCCCTTCGCCACGGCCTTTTTTGCCCGCCGCCATCCATCCCAGCCACTGCTAGCTGGCTGTCCGCCTTGCGCCGTTGCTTGCCTATTCGCCAAGACCACTGTCCGTCTAGCCGTTTACCCTTGGGCTGACTGTCCCCTTGAGCAGCAAGCTCATCGTCGCATTTGCCGTGACCCGACACTGTCAAACAGCCAGCCTACCCGTCTAGCCTTGCCCAGCCACCTGCGACACTACCGTGCTGCTCCCGATCGCCGCCGACTTCGCCATCATTACAGCGGCCCTTCTCTTTCTCCCCTTCCCCTATTTTGGCTTGCCTCGGCTCCGCCTTGCCAATTGGTCGCCGATATCACCACTGGCTACCGCCGCTCCCACCGGCTCACCACCACCACCCTAGCTCCCCCTTTCACCCATCGCTGCCTAGGCTGCCTGTCGTTGTTGCCGGCCACTAGCCTAGCTCGCCGATCGCTCTCCTACTTGCTTGGCCGAGCTTGTCGCCGCCACCATCGCTACCGTCGTCATTGCCAGCTCGCCGTCGTCGTCCGATCGCCGCCCCAGCTTGCCTGTGGTGTCGTTTATTCGCTGCCCAGGCCGTGGTCGAGCTCACCCGGCCGCTGTCCCAACCATGGTCAAGCTCACCCAGCCACTCACCCGTCGTGCCCAGCCACTCGCCCGAATGCCTGTCCGTTTGCCCGACCGTGGCTGAGAGTCTTAGGCCGTGGCTGAGGGCTATATCGAGTAGTGGCTGGCCACCATGCCCATTGCGCCTATGCCGCGCTGTTGACACCTAATTTTTAGCCGACGCGTCATTAAAAGCAGAAAATTCAAGATTATGATTTCCGATCGCGACGAAACCCGTGTCTTGAACAAAAAGTGTCATTTTTTAATCTTGTCTATTGGCCTAGTTTCTGTAGACAATTTTCTATTCATTTCATGCAAAAACCCAAAAAGTCAAATGGTTGACTTTCGCATTGACTTTTTGGTCAACCCTTTGACCAAAAGTCAACTCAGGGTCAAATTAGGGCTTTTCACATAAAAGGATTCCTTTCAAGTCCAATTTTACTTTAGAAGTGGAAATTTCAGAAAAATTCAAAGATTTGATCATAAAATCAAGCTCCTAGTGAAAAGTCAACTAGAGTTTAACTTTTGGTCAAACTTTTGACCAAAAAGATTGAAAAATACAAAAATTAAAAAATCATCTTATTTTACATTCAATTTACCTTTGGCATTTGAAATTTTACAAAAATCGATTTAGAATCAACTTTTTCCCAAATTGCGGAATTTGATTCAAATCGGCCAAAAATGAAATTACTTCATTTCTAGTCATTTTTTAGGTTAGTTTTTTTCACGATATTTGATTTATAGGTCATCTTATATTCAGTTTTTGAACCAACTTTGTGATTCCAAGCCAAACACAAAAACCCCCAATTTAGGCCCTAATTAGTGATTTGGATCGATTCTTCATGATTTGTGCAATTGAGGCACGAATGAGCCTAATTTCATATATGAAGTCCAAATTCAAAATCAATTTTGGAAGATTCACATGAATTTGAGTCAATTTGATCAATTTAGTGATTCAATGATTAGGAAGTCTAAGAGTAATTGGACCAATTAATGCAATTCAAATTGACCCACTAGTCAATTTGATGAATTGAGACTCAATTTGGTTAATTGGACTTTAATTAAATTTGTTAGTCAAGCTTGGCTATGCAATTACCCAAATTCAAGATCAATTGAGACAAACAAGTCAAATTGAATCAATTTGTGCATGAATTACAAATCGATTCAATCTAATTTGATCCAATTCAGTATTAATGGAGTTAATTAATCATGATAGAGATCAAATTGTGCAAAATTGTAATCAAGGATTGAACTAATTCAATCAGGCCAAATTCGAGACTAACCAGCTCAACCTGGTTTGATACAAATTGAACCAGTTTGATTGGGCTGGCCATTTTACGGTTGAAAATCTGGTGATCGACGGTCTATTTTGACTAATCTAGGCCGGCCACATCCTTTTGAGCCCAAAAATGACAAAAATGCCCTTAATTGAAAATTACGAAAATGCCTCTAAGAGAAATTACTAAAATACCCTTCTTTGAGAATTAAACAAATTAATTAGGGGATGAACAAATCAATCGTGGCCATTCATTTAGAATCGATCATATCCATCCATGATGCCATGTCACTAATCCTTAGCCCTTAAAAATATTTTTAATCATTAAAAATGTATTTTGGGCCATTGGATTAATCTAAGGGCTAAGTTCCAAAATTAAGGGGGGTATATAGTGTTTTCTCCCTCCAAAATTTGGGAGGGGGGACTCATTTTTCAAGATCTGAATTCTCTCTCTCTCTCTCTCTCTGAAAAAAGTCACGTATCTCTCTCTCTAGTTCTCTCTTGGACGCCAGCCATCTCGTCTCTTCACCGGCTATTTTCCGGCGAACCAACACCTCACTGTCGTCCCCCACGGTGGCCCAAGGCTGGTCGCAACACCGGCTGTTTGTGTCGGTGGCCGGAACTTGCTGTTCCAACGACTTCTTCCTCTCGACAGCATCATCGGCGCTGCTGCCGGTGATGTGATCAGCCGGTTCAAGCGGCTGAATCGGCTGATCGGTGTCCTCCTCAGCAATCTCAAACCTCCAGCAACGTTCTTCAACATCTCCGTGCGGCTGTGGTGTTCATTCGCTCGTCGAACAGCCACCGGATTAGGTTCTTTGATTTGATTCTCCATTACAATTCATTCGTGAGAAAACTGATCGATTCTCACTATATTTTGTGCAATCTATTATCATAGGTTGGCCGAGCTTTTCAAGACTTCTCCGTACTGTTCTTGATTTGAATACAGAGGCTGGATTGTTCGATCACGCGTTGGAGCATTGTTAAACAAGGTAAGAGCACTTGAACATGATTCTGCAAATTCGTGTCCAGGAAAACCTGCATGTTTGAGATGCTGATTTGAGCTTGTTAATGTCGAAATCTGGTGAAGTGACAAACTAGAGAATCGTAAAATTCGTCTTAAGCTTTGGTTTGATATATTATATGCCTCGATCGGACTTGATTTGCTATGTCAAAATACTTTTAGAAGTTACGATCAGAATCTGAAACATGATGTTCAAGTCTGTTCTGATATTTTCCTGATTGACGTTGTGTTGTTTGATGATTTTTTATGATTTTTTACGATCATTTTTTGAAAAAACTTTATTCATGAAAGTTTTAGAGTACATCTTGATCTGTTCATCATAAAATTTTCACAAAATTCCAAACATGTTAGCCTCGTATGATTTGCAACGTCATGTATGTATGAATCTAGTGACAGACTAGTTTTAGACTGACCTTCGTGTGTTATTCGATTTTCATAAATTCGTGTGTTCGAAATATGAAAAAGTTTCCTTCACAAAAGTTCACACTAAGATCAAGATCTTTCTATTGATACTAATTTCATCAAAATCGGAGGTCATTTAAATTTTCAAAGGGAATTTTCACAATCTGATCAGTATCTGTGTCCAGATCTGATTTTCATTCCTTTGGAGTTCAAAAGATGTTTATCTGAATTTGATAAATTTAGAGTGCTTTTTTGCAAAAAATCAAAATTACAAAGTTGTTCATTAGGGTCTCATTATGTTGACTGGAAATTTTGAGGGCCTAATAGCAATATTTGGAGGGTCAATTTGCTTAAAATTTCATAAAAGGTCTTCATGGGTTAAAATTTCATTTGCAATTGAGTCCTTCGAGAAAACCGAATTTTATAAAACTTTGGAGGGCTTTTTAGCAAAAACTCAAAACATGAAAGTTGTTACACATGGGAAATCCTAACTGCACAAAACGTTTCACGTGGTTTTGATAAGGTTTGTTATTTTTCCCGCCATTATTTTAAAATCCATAACAGAACCGAGTCCAGCCTGTCACTGAGATCAAATTTGATATTTTCGGGAAAATCGGTTAGGAGTCAGAAAAAAATGGTCTTCTTGACTCTTGATCCTCATTTCATAATCTTTCTAATGACACCTGAATCATTTCATTTGGACATCATTAGGGTAGTCAATCACATCTGAACAGAAGTAATCCGAATTAGATAATAACTGGATAAGTGGTCTTTTTATAAAGCCCACTTCTCATTGCTTGATTGACTTTGAAATAAGGCCTAGGGCTTGAATGCATGCTTATTTCATTGCTATGCATGTGTTTGTTAGATGAATGTTAGGCCCGGTGCATGTTCGATGGGTAGCCCATTATGGTCACTTAGAACCCCACTTTAGGGGTTAATTGATATGAGTTGCCGTTTTGTGAATACAAATGGTAGCCTATTATCGTTAACCATTAATCAAATAATATTAGATGATTAGGTGGGTGATGAATCGAAATGTATGAAAAACAAAGGCCGACTCCGAGGCCCGTGCTTAATTAGTGAATTGTTTGCACCATTGTTCTTCTTTGGGTTATTCTTTCATATGTTGTTTGTTGTGAATGAATGTTATGAATGTAAACACCGACACCCGAGAGGCGGTCCATGGGAGATAATCCAAAATTGAAAAAGCCAAGGCGATAGACCGATGTCCAATCTGGTTTCAATTTGTACTCAATTCATTCATCCCCGATCATGACTCGGGTTTTCAATTTGTGTTGTAATAAACACCCGACGAGTTGCGGGTTTTCATTTTCTAGCACTTAGAATTAGCTCGTCTTTTCAATACTTCGAGTATTTACTTTATGAAATGTCTCTCAATATAATTGATTCTTTTTTCTAGACTAAGCTAGAATTAGTTTAGAATCTGAAATGAAAATACAAAAACAAAATGCATGATCACCTAGTGGATTAAGACTTTAAACATGAAAATGGTAAAGAATAAATGCATGACAGCTTAGATAACAACCATGTTAAGTTTAGCGGTACCGAAAGGATGTTAATAGAAATATTAACGTAAGCTAATCCCCGAACCTTTGATCTTTGGTTTTCGTGGAAACTGAAACGAAATTCCCGCATTTTGGTTGGGTATTCTAGCCGACCCCCGATCTAGGCTAGTGGCGACTCCTAAAAAAGATAAAATCAATCCGCTGTCAAGCGAGATATGGATTTAGGGAAAATCCATGTTCATGATCAATGGGCCATATGGCTAACCAAAAGATTTATGCTTCAGTAAAATCATTTTTATGATATGCCATATGAACCGTCTCATGAACACTTATCTCTAAACCCGCCTCATCGAGTTCGGCCCTCAAGGGGTAGGTCGCGACACGCGTCGAGCTCGCCACTGTTCCACCGGGCCATTTTGACCCTTATCGATTTTCCTTGATGCCAAAATTTAGGTAAGTGACTTCCTAATCCTTATTTAGTACTTTGGGTATTATTAGACTTGTTTAGGGGTGATTAGTGTTGGTTTAGTGACTAAGTTAGGTATGGATTAATTAATTGAATGTGATGGGTTTATGAATTATTGTGGCTAAATTAGTGACGATCAAGATAGGTTAAATGATTGAATTGTAGTGGCATTTGTGGGTGAAATTGGTGTTTGAATGTGGCCGACTTGAAGGTCAGATTTATAGGCTAATGTGGCGAACATGACTTAAATTTAAATAGTATGACATATTAGATTGGTATTGACGAATTGTGTTGTGGCGTATGTGTATGAGCAAATGTCCTGAGGCGTGATTACACAGAACTAAGCCTGGATTGATCGGAGGGTTGCCAACCTGAGGCGTAGTTACGCCGGTGTAGCTAGAAAGGCAAGAAATGACCTGAGGCGTGATTACGCGGATCAAGAAAAATGTCCTGAGGTGTGGTTATGCAAGACGAAACTCGAATTGATCGGAGGGCTGCCAACCTGAGGCGTGATTACGCGGGTCTAGCTAGAAAGGCAAGAAATGACCTGAGGCGTGGTTATGCGGGTCGAGAGAAATGTCCTGAGGTGTGGTTACGCGGGACTGAGCCCGAATTGATCGGAGGGTTGGACCTGAGGCGTGTTGACACGGGTAATGGATAATGGGTTGGACACACATGCGAAATGTGTTTGGTTGAATTGGGTGAATGTACGTGGATATGTCGCTCGAATATTTATGTTATGTTCTTGAGCTATTATTACATTATTGTGATTTGACTAATGAGCGGAGTTGGCGTGTGATTTGAGGTGAGGTAAGTGTGCATGAGAATTCTTTTATGTCGATTGCTAGATTGCATGTTGGGACTCGTCTGGGTACGCATTAGCCTAGGTGGGGTTTAGGTTGTCTACTTATTGAGATTTATTCTCATTGCTGCAGTGTAAACCATTTCAGATCCCTGACCCCAACCTTAATCATGCCGCCACCTTGGCATTTTGGGGTCCCTATGCATACGGTGCATGAGGAGACCGAATATCCAATAGGTTCAAATGAGACTTACATTAGGCACCTCACTATAGTCTGGGTAGATGAGGGCTTATAGGACTTGTGGCGTCACACATATTTGACCTAGTTTTATCGAGATGGGTTGGAGTTAATTGGCCCAATACGGGATTTTGAGGGTCAACAGCACCGCAATGAGGATACTGTAGATTGGGAGCCCGGGGACATGTATGCTCCCGATTGTGAGGTTTTGGACGCTGAGGATCTCCTCGAGAACCTTGGTCCCGAACCCCAAGCCTGTCCCAGAACCCGTAGCGCCTGCGGATCTCAAGCTCAAAGAAGAATTTGAAGAGCTTGAGCCTGTGCCAGAGTCCGTGCCAAAGCCCTTGGAGTCTGAGCATAAGGAAAAGCCGATCGAGATCAACTCTGACACGGAGTCGGAGTCTTCATGTGATTATCTTTTAAAAATATGTCTTGTTATTTTATAATTTTTTTGTGATTATGGGTTACGTTTTATGGATTTGATAAACTCGATTAATATTAGGTGGAGGTTGATTATATAAATATAGGATTATTAGTAAGACCGTAAACAAGCCCTCTCATGTGCAACCGAAAACGAAGAACAGGACCTGGAACTAATAAACAAAGAATAAGACGGACAAGAATCACATGCAAAATCAAATACTCAATACAGCATAGAAAATGAGACTTGACTATGATTTAATGTCGCTTGATCGAGTTCAAGATTGCAAATATCATGAAAGAAGGAAAAATATTGTCTAGACCACAGATGATACAATATAATATTATTATAATCATGGTAATTTGCGCAATCAATGGGAAGATTTTTCTGCTAAGGAAATAGTTTTACCAATTACACTCGATCTTCTATATGGCTTTCCATGCTAGTAATAGCTTTTTGGTAAAGCCCTTTTTGTGCAGCTAGTTAGCTTACCCTACCATCTGTTCCTTTTTGAAGATAATGGTGGATGTTAACCCTAGGAGCTTAATGTCTAATTGCCTGACCGAATGTTGTAAGTGACTGTTTTTCATTATTATGAAATTATTGTTTTGAGCTATTACTATCCATTCGTCATTGTCTATTGTCTGGGTTATTCTATTTCACTTCTGCTTGCGTGTTCATGTGGATGTCTCATTTAGGTCGGCGACGCGTCCTGGGACGTCGTGTTCGATACGACCGTCGTAGAAGTGTCATAAGCCCGTTAGGGTTCAGGGCGTGACAATATAAGATTTGATAGGACCACTCCCAACTGTCTTAAGAGTTTAAGCTATTAGATGAATGCGTGGTTTTAATTTTAAATATTCTATCACATGTTGTATTTGATTTCTACATCGTTCACACATGTCATTTGCTCATGTCCTAATCTAATTATACATCATTACACATGTCATTCAATCATGTCACAATGTCACATTGGAATCTCGCAACCTTTCTGTCATGGCCCGAACCCTACGGCGCGCGAGCATCCCTGCCATGGTGGATTTGAATGCGACGTCTCAAGACGCGTCGCCAACCCAACTCCCAACACAGAGACTTAAAGTACATGCGGAAGCAAAACAATACCCGTACAAAGATAAACACACAACCAAGGATAGCCATAGAAATCAACAACAACGATTGCAGAATAATTACTTGCACTAATACTGGAAATCATATACAATATCCATATACAACCCGAACATCAAAAATCAAAAGAGGGTCAAGGCCACTACTGACAAAAAGGGCTAAGTGGCTCAGGGGTCAAGCATTATATCTAGCCGGGGCTCCTCCCAAAACGTTTCAATACACTTGGCATCCTCAAGGTTGGGGGTCTGAAAAATTGGGTTTCAACAATAGTAAGAATAAATTTTAGCGAGTAATTCCCTAAATCTAAATTAGGCTAACGTGCACCTCTTGACGAGTACTAAACCATGCATAAATCAAAACATAACTGACTCAGGCCCTCAGGCCTAATCTAATTCATACTTGACCCTGCAGGTTAGCCATTCTATAAACTTAATCACAACAACACCATAACATTCAGATCGCAGTACAAATACACATATCACTTAATTCCGATATATGTAATGCGCGTGCTCATGTTCGCACTCATGTCATGCCTCAACAATGCAGTAACGCACACTCGCATGCTAGCACTCTGCCATTTACCAATTTCTCCTCCAACCCGGGTTAAACGCATCAGGTCTATCACTTCGAGATCGATCTCTGGCCCGCGTTAAACGCATCATGCTCATGACACACTACCTGCATAATACGCCTCAGGTTGGTCATCTTCCGGTAAACCGAGCATCGTCCCGCATAACATGCCTCAGGACAGGTTCACTACCCTGCGTAAAATGCATCAGGGTTTATTGTGATCACACATTCACAGGCACCAATTTTTATCTGAACCCCGCGTAAGATGCATCAAGACATTTTAGGTCATTACAATGCACATGTCACTCGGAGACACTCGTATATGCACATGCCGTGTCAATGCTTGAGATGCACACTCATGGCTATACATTCACATTTGGGCATTCACGTGCACCGTCTCACTTGCTCAAGTCACGATGCAATCATGCGCACTTGCATCACGTATATTCAATTCCACAAATCAACATGCCCAATCAAACAATCAATTCAAATAGTCATGGCACAACTTGACATGCAGTCTATGCACATATTCACACAACCGGGTCATCAAGAATTCACACATCTAAGGCCCACCAAGCTAATCCATTCCTAGTCTCGCTAGACATGCGACATGGCATCATCAAATTAATCACAAATAAGGCTCAATTAGCTTGTCAATTGCACACTGTAGTCATTCCCGATAATTGCACGGTTAAACCTCAAATTGATCGCACCGCGCCCAAATTAAATCCCGTCGTGGGCAACCACTATGCCGCAATTCCTAAACTGATAATTATCGCCAAAATGCTCCATTATGCTCCCCAAATACCATTCTAATCAGCCACCACAAAACTAAATACGGCGCGCACTATAATCCACATTTAAAAACCCGAACTTTCTCGAACTTGGGCCGTTTCGATCCTAATTTGTCCAGCCCATGTATCGCGCCTCTTGAGTTACTAATTCTCCATTAATTCATCATACTAATCCACCGAATCGACCACAATCACAAACCCTAATCACCTCCACAATTTAACACCCAAATTATCCTAATTAAGCCTTAAAACCCGTCTAGAAATGTAAATTGTCCTAATTAGGGCTTAGGGTCAAACTCACCGGGTGTCCTGAGCTTCAAACCGAGCTGAACACGCAGCGATGGCGGCTGGACAGCGGCGACCCCACGCCGGAACAGTAATGGCGGCGGCGGCTCCAGTGAACGGCGCGACCAAAGGCGACGAATTAGACGATTCCGCGGCTTAGGGCGGGGGAAGGGGCACGGCTAGAGAGTGTGGGACGGCTGGGCGAGGCTGGGTGAGATGGTGGTGGCGGCGAAACAGCTTCGGCGATGGCGGAGCTCCTCCGGCAAGAGGCGGCGAGGGCGTCCAGAATAGGGAAGGCGTCGGGGAGGAAGAAGAACAGGAGAGGGGAAGTGGTGGCAGCCAAGGGGTCAACAGGGCGTTTGAGGTGGCTGAGGGGAGCGGCCGGGTGGCAGAGGCGGGGCGATAGCAGCCGGAACGGCGGCACGCGGCGGCGGCGAGGCTGGAAGACCGAAATAAGGGAGGGCTTCGGGAGAAAAACAGGGGGAAAAAGGGGCCGTGCGGCAGCCGGGGGTGACACGGCGGTGCCTCAGGTGGCCGGATGATGGAGGACAGGTCGGCGGACGGCTGGGCGACGCCAGACTGCGGCAAATGCCGCGGCGAGCTGTTGCTCGCATGCTGCGCGGACAGGGCCGACAAGCGGCGGTCGCAGGCGATAGGGTGGAAGCGACGATCGAGCTTGTTGGCGACGGCGACTGGTGGAGTGGCGTTGGACGGAGGCGAAGGGCGACCGAGCGGCTGACGACGACTGGGCAGAACAAAGCAAAACCAGTCGCGCTCGAGGAAAGAAGAAGGAAGAAGAAGAAGAAGAAAGAGGAAGAAAAGAAAAAAGAAAAGAAAGAAAGCAAAGAAAAGAGGAAAAGAAGAGAGAGAGGAAGTAGGCGAGAGTGGGTGAGTGAGGGGACGTCTGCATGGCAGACGTGCACAGTCAGAGGGGAGCGTGCGCGCGGAGGAGAGAGAGAGAGAGAAATAATAATAATAAAAAAATAACTTCATTCAAATATTAAATGCGATCCGATGGCCTAAATTCAAAATCAAAAGCGATCTACCGGTCCAAAATAAGCCTCGCATATAATAAGAGACAAAGGCCAAATTATAACAAGGGAGGTCTACTAGTCCAAATTCGCACCGGGTCAAAAACTCCCCTTTTTCCATCATTCTTGACAATCTCAACGTTGGCTACCATAATATTGACACCGTCCAATTTATTTCATCCCGAAACTCTCAAAAATCGACTGCCAAGTTTGGGGTCTAAAGAACAGCAAAATTCGATCGAGTTCGATTCTAGCAAAATCTCTATTTTAAAAACAAGAACCCGAGAGTGATCAGTTCTCGGACGAGATTCTATTATAAGCGCACTGACGAATTACACATTTTATAAATCCCAAAAATGGGCCAAAATTCGGAATGTCACAATTCTTCCCCTTACAAAAATTTCGTCTTCGAAATTTACAATCCAACCTAACTATCCAAACAAATGGGGGTACTGGTGTCGCATCAACTCCTTACTTTTCCACGTGGCACCTTCTGTCCCGTGATGTTCCCAGATAACTTTGACCAACGGAATCGCCTTATTCCTCAAAACCTATTCCTTCCCGTCCTCGGTCTGAACTGGCTTCTCCACGTATAACACCCTATCGTCTACGTCTATTGCCTCATGATTCAGAACATGGGTCGGGTCCGGTTCGTATTTCCTCAACATCGACAAGTGGAAGACGTTATGAACTTGTGACAAATTCGGCGGCAAGGCTAGGCGATAGGCTAATGTTCCAATCCTTTTCAAAATCTCAAATGGGCCTATGTACCTTGGACTTAGTTTTCCTTTCTTGCTAAACCGAGACAGTCCTCTCACTGGCGAGATCTTGAGAAATACATGGTCGCTAACTTCAAACTTCAACGGTCTACGCCTTCAATCCGCGTAACTTTTCTGATGGCTCTGAGCTGTTCTTAACCTTTCCCGAATAACCTTTACCTTTTCCACCGATTGCTGAACCAACTCTGGACCCGTTATACTTCTTTTTCCTACCTTATCCTAGCACAACGGTGTTCTGCAAGCCCTGCCATAAAGTGCTTCAAACGGGGCTATTCCGATACTCTACTGGAAGCTGTTATTATAAGCAAATTTCACCAAATGCAACTGATCTTCCCACTTGTCTTGAAAATATAACACGCATGCTCTCAGCATATCCTCTAAAGTCTGAATAGTCCTTTCAGACTGGCCATCTGTATGTGAATGATAGGCTGTACTGAATTGTAACTTAGTTCCTATGGCGGATTATAGACTTTTCCAAAAATTTGCAGTAAATCTGGGATCACGATCCGAAGTAATTGATACTGACATCCCATGAAGGTGAACGATTTGCCGTACGTATAATTCTGCCAACCTTTCTAGCTCGAAGTCCTTTCACACCGCTAGGAAGTGCGCTGACTTGGTCAGTCTATCTACTATCACCCAAATAGAGTCGTGTCACCTCTGGCTCCTTGACAATCCCATTATAAAATCCATTGTAATATGTTCCCATTTCCATTCTGGGATTTCCAACGGCTGTAACATCCCACCAGGCTTACAATGTTGTGCCTTCACTTGTTGGCATATCAAGCACTTAGCCACATGCCTGGCCACATCTGCTTTCATTTTGTTCCACCAATAGTACTGTTGGAGATTCTGGTACATCTTAGTACTGCCCGGGTGAATGTTGTAGTGGCTCCTGTAAGCTTCCGACAAAATCTCTTCCTTAAGTTCCAAATCATCTGGCACACACAATCGTCCTCGAAACCTAAGGATTCCATCTTCTGACACCTGAAAGTCTGGTTTCCTCTTAGAGTTATCCATACTCAAAAATTTCTAAATCTCAACGTCCGTAGATTGCAACGCCTTAATCTTGGCTTGCACTTCCTGTTCAATCCTTAATGTCGCCATCATATTAGAGAGGTGTCTTACCTCGAACTTAAGTTCTGAGTCCCGCGCTCCTTCTAATAAAGTCCACTCTTTAACCAGCAAATGCGCGATGCTCGATATCCGACTTAAGGCATCCGCCACCCGATTGGCCTTTCTGGGGTGATACAATATGTCGCAGTCATAGTCCTTCAATAATTTCATCCAACGCCTCTGCCTCATATTCAGTTCCTTCTGCGAAAATAAATACTTGAGGCTCTGATGGTCCGTGTAGATCTAGAACCTTTCTCCACATAAATAATGCCTCTAAATTTTAAGCGCAAAAATAATTGCTACCAGTTCCAAGTCGTGGGTTGAGTAGTTCATCTCATGAGGCCTTAACTGTCACGATGCATAAGCAACCACCCTTCCATGTTGCATTAGCACATATCCCAATCCTTTAAGCAAAGCATCACTATAAATCTCATACCCGCCCAGTCCTGAAGGAATTGTTAACACTGGCGCCGTCGTCAACCTCTGCTTCAGTTCCTGAAAACTCTCTTCGCACTTTTCGATCCATTCAAACTTAGTTTCCTTCTTAAGCAACCTCGTTAATGGAGTGGCTATCGCTGAAAATCTTTCTAAAAATCTCCGATAATAACCTGCCAGTCCTAGAAAGCTTCGAACCTCAGTAACTGTCGTCGGTCTCGGCCAGTCCATTACTGCTTCAATCTTTGCCAGATCTATGGAGATTCCTTCTCCGAAAATTATATGCCCAAGAAACGCCACTCGATTCAGCCAAAACTCACACTTGCTAAACTTAGCATACAGTGCGTGCTCCTTTAACGTCTGTATGACCTTTTCCAAATGCACCTCGTTTTCCTCGGAACTCTTCGAATACCCTAAAATATCGTCGATGAAGATAATGACGAACTGGTCTAAGAATTCCTTGAATACCCGGTTCATTAAGTCTATGAAAGCAGCAGGGGCATTAGTTAGTCCAAACGGCATCACTGTGAACTTATAGTGCCCATATCTAGTCCTAAACGCTGTCTTTGGAATGTCCTCTTTTTGAATCCTTAACTGGTAATACCCCGTCCTGAGGTCAATCTTAGAAAATACCGAGGCTCCTTGCAACTGATCAAATAGGTTGTCAATCCTTGGGAGGGGATACTTATTTTTGACCGTCACTTGGTTCAGCTGACGGTAGTCGATACACAACCTTAGTGACCTATCCTTCTTTCTGACGAATAACACCGGCGCTCTCCATGGAGATGCACTTGGTCGGATAAAACCTTTGTCCAGTAATTCCTACATCTGAACCTTTAATTCCTTCAACTCTGACAATGACATCCTGTAAAGCGGCTTCGAGATTGGCTCAGTCCTAGGGGCCAACTCGATAACGAACTCTACTTCCCTTTCTGGTGGCAATCCCAGCAATTCCTGAGGAAAGACATCGGGAAAATTGCATACCACTGGTATATCCTTAAGCCGCATTTCACCTGTCGCCGGATCAACCACGCTGGCTAAATAACCTCGACAACCCTCGTCCAACAATTTAGTTGCTTCCACAGACGAAACCCAAGGGATTAAGGTTCCTCCCTGACTCCCTACAAACTCAAATCTAGGGTGTCCAGCCGGGCAAAAATGGATCAACCTGCTACTACAGTCCATTACGGCGTTCTGCTTAACCAACCAGTCCATGCCCACAATCAAATCAAAATCATACATTGGCAACACAGCTAGGTCTATCCTGCTTTCTACACCACCAATCACTATCTCACAATTCGGGCATCCTAGGGATATGCATATCTTATCCTTCAATGGCATAGTCATACATAATTGTACTTCTAACATAACAGGCTTTAATCCAGTCAATTCAACAAATTGAGAAGATATAAACGAATGTGATGCTCCCGGGTCGAATATCGCATACGCGACATGCTTGCACAGAGAGACCATACCTGTGACCACCCCTGGCGCATTCTCCACTTCCCTTCGCGCCATGGCATACACACGTCCTTGTGCTGGTGGCCTGTTTCCATTAGCCGGCGATGGATTTCCAGTCTGATTTTCACTTCGAGGTTGTTGTAGTATCAGGGGTCCCGCGAGGCATTGCTGGGGACAGTTCCTAATTTGATGGTCTAAACTCTCGCATTTGAAGTAAGCTCCAAATCTATTCTGCTGAAGGTTCGGCTTCCCGATGTTCTTCTTGATCGGTGGGACAAATCGCTTGTTTCCCGCCATCGATTTCTTCCCAAGATGGCGGTTGTCCCTAGTCGGGGCGAACCGCGATCCAGAGGCGGTTGCCCTATCAGTTTGATCCCGCTCTATAGCCTGTGCCCGTTCATACATCTCGCTGTAATCCTTGATGTTCAGCAATATCATTTAACTCATCGGGTCCGATTTCAGTCCATCCCGAAATCTCCGCGCCTTGTCCTGAGGGTGCTCTACCATCCCTGGCGCGAACCTTGACAATCTTGTGAATTCTGCTTCATACTGATCAACTGTCATCAATCCTTGGCGGAGCCTCATGAATTCCGCTAACTTCCTTTCTCTAGCACTCTCAGAGAAGAACTTTCCCAAAAAACTCTCAGAAAATGCGGCCCACGTCTGAGCGGTCCCCTCGGGAAATACCCTTCCTTTGGTGGCCTTCCACCAATCATTGGCATTGTCCTGTAGCTGGTACACGGTCAATGTTACCTTTTCGACCTCAGTGCACCCAAGTATTTCGAAGGCCTTCTCTAGTTCCTCAATCTAACAGGGTGCGGTCTCGGGGTCACCCTTGCCATTGAACCTTGGTGACTTCAGTTTCAAAAAATGTTCTACTAACTTAGACATCGGTCTGGTCACATTCGCCTGTCCCGGGATTGGATTCTCAATATTCCCCTGATTTTCATTATTACCATTGTTCCCATTATTCCCATTATTCCCATTGGCAGCAGCAATGGCGGCCTCAACAGCAGCGGTGGTAGTGGCATCTCTCTTCTAGGCCAATTTACCTCCCAGAATTCCGGCTTCCTCGAGGGCTCTTAGGATTCCATTTACCCTCAGATCCTACACAACCCTTACTTGCGGCTCTACGCGGTCCTGCTCAAGACCTCGATCTCTACCTCTACCTCTACCTATTCTACGACCTTGACCTCTACCTTTTCCTCGGTTACTCGTCTCCCCAACTTGCATGTCCATCCTTCTGCTATAATTCCCATATCGGGATTAGAGACCTAACCCAAGCTAAATCGGTCTAAGGTCCTAGGCAGGGGACTTAACGCTATAGCAATCAATCACTTAGCATGCGATTAAGTATAAATAGCACGAGACTTCTATCACAAGAATACGTGTATTGACCTCGAGTCCTGTCGCACCTGCACCTTACGAGTCAACTAAAACAAGCACTTAATCAAACACAAGCAGTCAGGAGATACACGTAGCACACAAGGTCACCCTACTGGCTACCCAAGGTCATCGCTCCTTATCACTCCAGGCTTCAACCTAATTGGATTGAGTTGACCTTGCTCTGATACCAAATCAAACGGGGATGTCATGCCTCAAACCCTACGGCGCGCGAGCAACCTTGCCATGGTCGATTTGAATGCAACGTCCCAGGACACGTTGCCGATCCAACTCCCAATACAAAGACTTAAAGTACATGCGGAAGTAAAATAACACTCGTACAATGATAAACGCACAACCAAGGATAGCCATAGAAATCAACAACAACGATTGTAGAATAATTACTTGCACTAATACTGGAAATCATATACAATATCCATATACAACCCGAACATAAAAAATCAAAAACGGGTCTAAAAAATCAAAAACGGGTCAAGACCACTACTGACAAAAAGAGCTAAGTGGCTCGGGGGTCAAGCACTATATCTAGCCGAGGCTCCTCCCAAAACGTTTCAATACACCTGGCATTCTCAAGGTTGGGGGTCTGAAAAATTAGGTTTCAACAATAGTGAGAATAAATTTCAGCGAGTAATTCCCTAAACCTAAATTAGGCTAACGTGCACCTCTTGACGAGTACTAAACCATGCATAAATCAAAACATAACTGACTCAAGCCCTCGGGCCTAATCTAATACATACTTGACCCTGTAGGTTAGCCATTCTATAAACTTAATCACAACAGCACTATAACATTTAGATCGTAGTACAAATACACATATCACTTAATTCCGATGTATGTAATGCACGTGCTCATGTTCGCACTCACATGCCTCAGCAATGCAGTAATGCACACTCGCATGCTAGTACTCTGCCATTTACCAATTTCTCCTCCGACCCGTGTTAAACGCATCAGGTCCAACCCGCGTAAAATGCATAAGGTCTATCACTTCGAGATCGATCTCTGACCTGCGTTAAACGCATCAGGCTCATGACACACTATTCGCGTAATACGCCTCAGGTTGGTCATCTTCTGGTAAACCGGGCATCGTCCTGCGTAACATGCCTCAAGAACGCATCAGGGTTTATTGTGATCACACATTCACAGGCACCAATTTTTATCTGAACCTCGCGTAAGACGCATCAAGGCATTTTAGGTGATCACAATGCACATGTCACTCGGACACACTCATATATGCACATGCCGTGTCAATGCTTAAGATGCACACTCATGGCTATACATTCATTCACTTGCACCGCCTCACTTGCTCAAGTCACGATGCAATCATGCGCACTTGCACCACGTATATTCAATTCCATAAATCAATATGCCCAATCAGACAATCAATTCAAACAGTCATGGCACAACTTGACACGCAGTCCATGCACATATTCACACAATCGGGTCATCAAGAATTCACGCATCTAAGGCCTACCAAGCTAATCCATTCCTAGTCTCGCTAGACATGCGACATGGCATCATCAAATTAATCACAAATAAGGCTCAATTAGCCCGTCAATTGCACACTGCAGTCATTCCCAGTAATTGCACGGTTAAACCTCAAATTGATCACGCTGCGCCCAAATTAAATCCCGTCTTGGGCAACCACTATGCCGCAATTCCTAAACTGATAATTATCGCCAAAATGCTCCATTATGCTCCCCAAATATCATTCTAATCAGCCACCGCAAGACCAAATACAGCGCACACTATAATCCACGTTTAAAAACCCGAACTTTCCCGAACTTGGGCCGTTCCGATCCTAATTTGTCCAGCCCATGTATCGCGCCTCTCGAGCCGCTAATTCTCCATAATTCATCATACTAATCCACCGAATCGACCACAATCACAAACCCTAATCACCTCCACAATTTAACCCCCAAATTACCCTAATTAAGCCCTAAAACCCGTTTAGAAATGCAAATTGT
This sequence comes from Syzygium syzygioides, assembly GCA_031216285.1. Classification (NCBI taxonomy): domain Eukaryota; kingdom Viridiplantae; phylum Streptophyta; class Magnoliopsida; order Myrtales; family Myrtaceae; genus Syzygium; species Syzygium syzygioides. Next base: position 21,891,508 of record CM062244.1, on the reverse strand, counting down.
CCTAATTAGGGCTTAGGGTCAAACTCACTAGGTGTTCTGAGCTTCAAACAGAGCTAAACACGTGGCGATGGTGGCTGGACAGCAGCGACCCCATGTCGGAACAGTAACGGCAGCGGCGGCTCCGGCGAACGGCGCGAACAAAGGCGACGAACTAGACGATTCGGCGGCTTAGGGAGGGGGAAGGGACACGGCCATAGAGTGTGGGACGGCCGGGCGAGGTTGGGTGAGACGGTGGTGGCGGTGAAACAGCTTCGGCGGAGGCAGAGCTCCTCCGGCGAGCGGCGGTAAGGTCGTCCAGAACAGGGGAGGTGTCAGGGAGGAAGAAGAACCGGAGAGGGGAGGTGGTGGAGGCCAAGGGGGCAGTAGGGTGGCGGAGGTGGCTGAGGGGAGCGGCTGGGTGGCAAAGGCGGGGCGGTAGCGGCTGGAATGGTGGCACTCAGCGATGGCGAGGCTGGAAGCTCGAAACAGGGGAGGGCTTTGGGGGAGAGAAAAACAGGGGGAAAAAAGGGGTCGTACGGCAGCCGGGGGTGACACGACGACGCCTCAAGTGGCCGGATGACGGAGGATAGGTCGGCGGATGTCTGGGCGATGCCGGATCGCGGCGAGCTGCTGCTTGCATGCTGCGCGGACAGGGCAGGCGAACGGCGGTCGCGGGCGACAGGGCGGAGGCGGCGACCGAGCTTGTTGGCGGTGGCAACTGATGGAGCAGTGTCGGACAGAGGCGGAGGGCGGCCGAGCGGTGGACGGCGACTGGGCAGAACGAAGCAGAACCAGTCGCGCTCGGGGAAGGAAGAGGGAAGAAGAAGAAGAAGAAAGAGGAAGAAAAGAAAAAAGAAAAGAAAGAAAGAAAAGAAAAGAGGAAAAGAAGAGAGAGAGGGAGCAGGCGAGAGTGGGTGAGTGAGGGGACGTCTGCATAGCAGACGTGCGCGGTCAGAGAGGGAGCGTGTGCACGGAGGAGAGAGGAGAGAGAGAAATAATAATAAAAAATAACTTCATTCAAATATTAAATGCGATTTGATGGCCCAAATTCAAAATTGAAGGCGATCTACCGGTCCAAAATAAGCCTCGCATACAATAAGGGACAAAGGCCAAATTAATTAAGCTAAATTATAACGAGGGAGGTCTAATAATCCAAATTCGCACCTGGTCAAAATCTCCCCTTTTTCCATCATTCCTGACAATCTCAATGTTGGCTACAATAATATTGACACCGTCCAATTTATTTCATCCCGAAACTCCCGAAAATTGACTGTCAAGTTTGGGGTCTAAATAACGGCAAAATTCAATCGAGTGCGATTTTAGCAAAATCTTTATTTTAAAAACAAGAACCCGAGAGTGATTAGTTTCCGGGCGAGATTCTATTATAAGCGCACTGACGAATTACACATTTTATAAATCCACAAAATGGGCCAAAATTCGGAATGTCACACTTCCACATGTCATTCACACTTTTTTATTCTATCTCCACGTTACCCTAGATGCTAGTTGGGTTCCAAATCATAGTACATGTCGTATTCGATTGTCCCACATGTCATTTACGCATGTCATAGGCATTTGTAATAGTCAATTACTATGTATGATTAGCATATGTATCATTCAAACACCACACGTCGTGCATAGCATATTTAAAATTGATGAACATTACAATCAGAAGAGAAATATTCAGGACAAAAAGACAAAAATGTCGAATTAGAGAAAGACATTATGGATTGATTTATCAACTTCTTTGGACTATATACTAGGTATCTTCTATGTCAATTTTATATTATGATCATCTATAAAGTTTTTAATCAAGGATAAAGAAAAATACGACTCTTTCAACAAATTATGCTCTCGACTTCACTTCCAAACTTGGTGAAATTCTCTTAAAATCAATATGAAAATGCTTATGGGCAAATTAGATGCTCTCGAAACTGTAAATCATTTTTGTCTGTGAAGAAAATAGTTTACCAATTTACACTCAATCTTCTCCATAGCTTTTCATGCTAGTAAATTGAACCGACCTCTCAGACCAAAAAAAAAAAAGGTTTGAACCAACCTCGATATATTTTTGGTGAAATGATGAACATTACAATTAGGAAAGATATTTCCAGGACAAAAAGACAGAATTCCGAATTAAAGAAAGTCGTTATGGTTTGATTTATCTACTTTGGAATAGATACAGGATGACTGTTCTGATTTCTCAATTGAGCGTGAAATTGAAAGGCAATGTCCTATTAAGAACATTGAAATTCTTCAATGGTGGTCCTGATGTTGATCAGCTGCCAATATCTACTTCGAGTTGAATCTTCCCAAATCTAGAAGCGTATGAGTTAAGCTTGTAATGCTAGCATTTTGCCTGGAGGGTCATATCAAGAAGGTATAAGAGCTTCTTCTCTGTCTCTTTCACATGCAAATTACAGGAAAGAGCACGATTATAAAGAAAAGTCGATATGTGTCGTTCGTCACGATATTAGAAAGCGACACCGTTGATTAATAAATACAAAAGTCTCTCCAACTCGCAAATCTGACCACATGGGAGGACTAATACTAAATGTCTTTCTGGTCTTCATTTCAATAAGATAAATCAAGAAGATAGTGGCATACTCGAAGCATCTTATTTGTCCTATTTGTATTTTTTTCTTCCTTTTTGATATTTTTATTAGTCGTCTCCAGGAACAACAACAACAAAAAATAAGCATTTTAACCAGCGATCCGAGATAGTTAAGTGAAGATTTATTTATGACATTGTTATAGAATTTTTCGAATTATTAATTTTGCTTCATTAATAAGTATATAACTGAATCTAGTATTGCATTCTATATTGAAGCAGCAAAAACGGGTGATAACAAATCAAGAAAAAGTATTAAATTTGCAAATAAGATGTAACATTCCGGATTTTCGGTCCATTTTGGGGTTTATAAAACACATAATTTATCAGTGCGCTTATGGTAAAATCTCGCCCGGGAACTGATCACTCTCAGTTATTATTTTAAATTAGAGATTTCGCTAGAATCGCACTCGATCGAATTTGACCGTTATTTATACCCTGAACTTGGCAGTTGATTTCCGGGAGTTTCGGGACGAAATAAATTGGATGGTGTCGAAATTATTGTGGCCAGTATCGAGATTGTCAGGAATAGTGAAAAAGTGAATTCTTGACCGGGTGCAAATTTGGACTGGTAGACCACCCTCGTAGTGTGACTGGAATTATTTTATTTCAGTCAATTGCCTTAGAATATTATTCGGGATTTTTCGGGAATTGTAAGGCCTTTTTCCGAAATTAAATCGGCACCGATAAGTCGATTTTTGGTTTGGATCGCGTCCATTGGTTCGCGTTTTAAGTCAAAAATTCGAATCTCTCTTTCTCTCTCTCTCCCTCTCCCTCGGTACCGTGCCCCCACCTGCCCCCTACTGATCTGACCAGACCTGTCTCTTCCTCCTCTCTCTCCTCTCTCCTTCTTTCTCTCTTTCCTCTTTCTTCTCTCTCTCGTCTCTCTTCTTCTCCGGCCGGGAACGTCTCTGCTTCGTTCCTGTTCTGCTTCGCCCTCTGCCTCCGCCCGACGCCGCACCTCCGCCCGACGCCGCACCTCCGCCGTGTCGCCGCCCGAGCCGCCGCACTGCCGCCGCCCTGGCTGCCTGCCTCCTCCTTCCTCCTTCGCTGGCCTTCCCCGGACGACGCCTCTCTTTTGCTTCGCGTTCTGCTCCGCTCGCCCGCGCCTCGTTGGACCGCCCGCCTAGCGCCGTCGCCCCGCCCGTCACTGCCGCCGCCCCGACGGTGCTGTCGCCGCCATCCGCCTCAGCCGACCGTCGCCCCGCCAGCCCCCTCTCTTGCCCTCGCGCGCGCACGCAGCAGCAAGCTCCCGTTGCTGCCCTTCGCGCCCGGCCGCCGTGGTTCGCCGGCTCGCCGCGCCGCCCCGTCGTCGCCGCCGCGTGCCGTCGCTCGGTCGCCTCCGCCTCAGCCGACCGTCGCCGCCGCCGGTCCTTGCCGTTCCTCCCCCTCACTCTCTCTCTCCCGGTCCCTCTCTCTCCCCCCTGTTTTGGCCGAGGAGGGCCCTCGCCGGAGCTGCCCCGCCGCTCGCCGGTTGCTGCCCCGGCCGACCAGCCGCTCGCCGGTCTCGCTGTGTCGCTCCCGAGCCCGCCTCGTCGCCGCCGTTCCCGCTCCCGAACAGCCCGGCCGTCACTGTTCACCGCCGGCGTTACTGTTCATTTCCGGCACCGGCGACACTGTTCCGGCGGGTACTGTTCACCCGAACCCGAATCGGCCCGTTCGGCCCGTTTTAAGCGTAGGACACCCGGTGAGTACAACCCTAAACCCTAATTAGGATAATTTACATTTCTCGACCAGTTTAGGGGTTAATTAGGGTTATTTAGGGGTTAATTTAGGGGTTAATTGTGAAAGTGATTAGGGATGGAAATTGTGATCAATTTGGGGGATTAGTGTGACAAATTATTGGAGGATTAGTGGCCCGAGAGGCGCGATAAATGGCCGGTCAGTTTGGATTAAATTGGCTCGAGTTTGGGAATGTTCCAGTTTATTATGTGGATATTAATGCGCGTCGTAATGGATTTCTGTGGTGGTCAATTAGAATGATATTTAAGGAGTATAATGGGGTATTTTGATGACAATTATCAGCCTAGAAATTGTGGTATAGTGACTGGCCACGACTGGACTTGATTTGGGTAAGACGTGATTAATTTGAGGTTTAGTCGTGAAAATTCTGGGAAGGATTGCACTTTGTAATTGACTGGCTAATTGAGCCTTGGTGGTGGTTAATTTGATGGTGTCCTATCGCGTGTCTAGCGGGACTAGAAATAGATTAGTTTGGTGGGCCTCGAATGTGCGAATGCTTGTTGACCTGGTTATGTGAATTCGTGCATGGATGGTGTGCTGATTTGATGCTATGGCTGATTTAAATTGATTGTCTGACTTGGGCATGTGGATTTATGAATTTGAATATGCGCGGCACAAATAGAGTGTGTTATCTCGTAATTCGCGCATGTGGATGCCTAAGTGTGAGCTTTATGGCCATGGTTGCACATCTCAAGCATTGGCACAGCATTTGCATTATTAAGTGTGCCCGAATGACATGTGCATCGAGATCACCTAAATTGCCCTGATGCGTCTAACGCGGGGTTCAGATAAAATTGAGGTTTGAGAACGTGTGATCACAATAAACCCTGATGCGTGTTACGCGGGGTAGTGAACCCGTCTTGAGGCGTGTTACGCGGGACGATGCCCGGTTTACCGGAAGATGTCCGGCCTGATGCGTTTTACGCGGGCTGTGTGTCATGAGCCTGGTTTACCAGAAGATGTCCGGCCTGATGCGTTTTACGCGGGCTGTGTGTCATGAGCCTGGTTTACCAGAAGATGTCCGGCCTGATGCGTTTTACGCGGGCTGTGTGGCATAAGCCTGCGGGCTAGAGATCGATCTCGAAGTTTGGACCTGATGCGTTTAACGCGGGTCGGAGGAGTAATTGAGAAATGGCTGAGTGCTAGTGTGCAAGTGTGCGATAATGCATTGATGAGGCATGAGCATGAGTGCGAGCACTAGCATATGCATAACATGCGTTGTGACATAGAAATGCACGTGTATGTGCTGTGATTATATTCTGCCGCGTGGTTGCTTTTGTAGATTTGATGCCTAACCTGCAGGGTCTAGTGAGATTAGATTTAGGCCCGAGGGCCTGAGTCAGTTATGTGTGTATTTGTGATGTTTAGTACTTGTCAGGAGGTGCACGTTAGCCTAGTTTAGGTTTAGGGAATTACTCGCTGAGATTTATTCTCACGGTTGTTGTAAAACCGACTTTTCAGATCCCCGGCCTTGACGACGACAAGTGTACTGATGCAATTTTTGGGAGGAGCCCCCGGCTAGTTGTAGTGGCCTTGAATCGTTTTTTGATTTTTGGTATTTGGGACTGTAAATGAATATTGTTTATGACTCTCAGTACTAGTACAAGTGATGATTTCAGTAGTTACCCTTGGTTATGTGTTTATTATTGTACGGGTGATTTTGATTTGCTTCCGCATGTGCTTTATTCTCTGTGTCGGGTGTTGGGTCGGCGACTCGTCCTGAGACGTCGCACACGAATCGACCTCTGCGAGGGATGTGGCGCATCGAGAAGTGCGGGGCGTGACATAAGAACTGCCAAATTACAGAGCTAGCAAGAATCTATATATATACTGAGCCAATCTAAATTGCTGATCATGTTGGTCCAAAGGTACGGCCCACATAATTATTGGCTTGGTTAATATAGACCATGCAATAACTTCTCTTTAACGACATAAATATAGATAGCATGGTCAAATAGAACATGTAGAGCAAACTCATATAGACCGTTAGTCATGTGCGTCCAATGCGGGACTCAAATGATTTATTAATTAGAATTGTCCATGACATGTTTTCATTAGAATTATACCATATTAAGGATTTTTTTCTCATAAACTTTGAGATTATTAGAGCTATACCATATATAAATTTTTTATCGTTTATTTAATTATGTTCAAAGATTTCAAAAATCAAAAGTATTAGGATGAACCTCAATCTTAGTGATAGGAATTACATATCGTCTTGCATTTAATCACAAGAGTTATTATATGGATTTTTCAAATACGTGAAGTTATATATATATATGTATATGATTTCATGTGATTATCTTTTTAGAAATATGTCTTGTTATTTTATAATTTTTTTGTGATTATGGGTTACGTTTTATGGATTTGATAAACTCGATTAATATTAGGTGGAGGTTGATTATATAAATATAGGATTATTAGTAAGACCGTAAACAAACCCTCTCATGTGCAACCGAAAACGAAGAACAGGACCTGGAACTAATAAACAAAGAATAAGACGGACAAGAATCACATGCAAAATCAAATACTAAATACAACATAGAAAATGAGACTTGACTATGATTTAATGTCGCTTGATCGAGTTCAAGATTGCAAATATCATGAAAGAAGGAAAAATATTGTCTAGACCACAGATGATACAATATAATATTATTATAATCATGGTAATTTGCACAATCAATGGGAAGATTTTTCTGCTAAGGAAATAGTTTTACCAATTACACTCGATCTTCTGTATGGCTTTCCATGCTAGTTAGACAATTGAACCGAACTTAATATATTTTCGGCCAAATGATGCACGTTACAATTAGGAAAGATATTTCCAGGACAAAAAGAAACATACCGGATATAAGAAAGATGTTGTGGATTCATTTTTCTACTTCTTTGTAATCTATGTACTAGGTATATTCTATGTCAACTTTATAGTATGATCTCTCTTTTTTTCTTTTTTTTTTAGGGGGGGGGTTGGGGTAAGAAATATTATGATCAGTTAGGCAGTTTTTTTTTTTACCAAGAATAACGGAAAGCATGACTCTCGAATTATTTATGATCTCAGATTGACTTCCAAACTTTGTGAAATTCTCCTAAAAAAAGTGGACATGGTCATAAACAAATTGGATGATCGAAGCTCTAGGTCTCGCAAAATCAAGCATTTAATCAAAATGGACTTTAAATTCCTTTAAAATTAAAAGTACAATTAGGAGAGTTATTAGGAGTTCAACGAGAGTTGGGGTCTAACGTGAAGCATAAAAGACCTGAATAAGATTATAATTACATAATATGTTCAATGGAATATTCTTTTTTTTTTTTGGTAAGGCTTCAATGGAATATTCTTTATAAGTAATAAGATGAACTTTTGGATTCCCCTAGTATCTCTAGTAGGATCTAAGTCAAGTTGAATCTTTCCAAATTAATATAGTTGGTAGATGGGACATATGATATTTTCCTTACAATTGCAAATGTCTTCGTCAAGTTGAATCTTTCGAAGTCTCTAGCTACGAGCTTGAATTTCGTATTATTAAAATGCAAAAATTTGGCGACAGCTTTAGAAGCATAAAAGTCACGCAAGCAAACGTTCCAATGTCATATCAGCGGTCTAGAGATTACCGTGAAATTTGCAAGATTAGTTTAATCTACTAATTACAAGGAATGAAAATATTATTAGATCACTTAGAAAATTGTTTTAGTATGCATCGAAAAGCCATGGGCTTGTCACATTTGCATTGTAACTGGACGGTCATATCAAGTAGGAATCAAAGCTTGTTCTCTCTCTTTCATATGCAAATTCTAGGAAAGAGCACAATCATAGAACAAAGAGGATACTTGTCGTTTATCACAGATCAGAAAACGACACTATTGATCAATGAACGCGAAATTCACTCGAACTCACAAATTATTTCATTAACGAACGCAAAAGGTGTACTCAATTTGATAAAGGTGTAGTGCTGGGAATGAGCTTTTCGGATTGGGATTAAGGAACTCGTAACTCTTTCTAGAAAAAAGTTATAGTCGTTTTGTCACGCTCTGCATATTTGTTGTCCTAAACCCGTTTGCCAAACAATCCAAAAAGCCATTAGCGGCCGTGTTTGCATCAATTTTTTTAGTTTTGTGTAAACTAATGTACTGGGAAAAGGATCCTTTTACCTTCCTTACCCGCTTTCCATCCCCCTCGGATGATTTCATCCAATGGGACCTGCTGAAAATATAGTTCAATATTGCCCATAAAATGAACGTATATCCCAAAGTTTTGTCGCCTGTTATAAAACCACACCTAAACTTAACACCGTGCCAGTTTCATGATACACAGACGAAAATGCACCAGACTTGCTAATTAAATTCATCAGTCTAAGTCCAGTTTGGGTTTTGAATTTCTCGTCGAAGTATATGGAAAGTTAAAGTTAAGCGAGAAGTAAAAAGATGAGTTCATTGCTTGCATCGTCTCTTTCAAATAAGAAAATTCTAGGAAACAGCATGCTTAATTTCATAAAGAAAATGTCAGACAATTTGTCTGACTGCATATTCAATTTTGACACCATTAAGAAATCAACATATTGAAACAGTCCCGCCGTGTAGGTAATGCATAAAGGAAATTGTGGAAGAAAAGGAGGAGCTAGAGGATGATGTGTCTGGTGAAGGAAGAATAATAATTTCTAGACTTGGTGATGGAAGAAAATAGAACAAATATATGGTGAGAGAAGTCAAAACAACAATTGGAGGAAGTATAAACTTCTTTGTCATATATTCTCCATGCCCAGTTTGTTCCACTCGCCTCATCGAGAATTTTAAGGTTTTGAACTTAGCAACCTTATACTTGTAGCCTACTGATTTTATCTAAACTCTAGGGATAAGTGCACGAGAAATCCTAAAATTTATGTTTCGAGTATAGTTGCGTGCTAGAAAAATTATCTAAAAAGTCATAAACATTTTACATTTTTTCCAATTCAGTCATAAACCTTTCAATTTTGCCAATTAAGTCCTAAATATCACATTTTGCCAATTGAGTCCATCTGGCCAATTTTGACAGGAAATCACTGATGTGGATGCCGACCGTGCCACGTAGAACAGCCAGTGCTAACGTGAATAATTTTTTATAATATTTTAATACTTTTGAATTTATTTTGATATGGCTAACCTTTCTGTGCGTTAAATTATCAAATTTTATGTAGGGAAAGATATTTATTGGGAATTTGAAAGTCATTCATCACATAAAATTTACAACGCAAAATTATTATATTGAATTATCTATCATAAGATAAATGAATTATAGAGAAGTAACTAGAATTATTCATTATATCTAAATCAATCTTTTTCTCAAAGGAACTGTTGCCTTAGTAAAAGTAATTTTATTAATTCTCGATTAGCACCATTTTTCTTCTAATCTTAACAAGAAGAAAAGTTGTTATGTATTATTCATAAAAAAAAATCCTGTGAATTACTGACTTACCTATATTGATTAATCAATCAAATAAATATAAAAAAACCCTAATACTTTTATAAATATAGTGTTAATTAAGATAAGTTATGTATAAGAACTTCTGCGCCAAGTGTTTTCTAGTAACGATAATTTCTCAATATCATAATTACTTAGACGTAAGATTATCGATTGAGTTCTGCTGCACATTCCCGAAGCAAGAATGATGTTTCGTAACAACACGAGCCGAACTCATGAACCAAGGCGCAGTGCATGTTAATCATCATTATCTACTTTCAAAATGTTATTTGCTCGTGCCATATTGAAATTTCTATTTCATAATGTATGTCATTCGCCCATGTCATATTCAAATCCCATATCATTATGCAAGTCGTTCGCTCATATCTTTTTTTGAATTCCATGTCACCATGCTTGTCATTCGCACATCTCACTATTCGATTTTAATGTTATGATGTATGCCATTAGCACATGTCATAATTCGATTCCACCATGATCACATGTGTCATTCTGTCATGCCATATTCAAATTTCCACTTCATAACACATGTAATTTGCACATATCCTATTCGAATTCCATGTCCATTACACAAGCCCTTCACTTATGTTGCATTTGAATTCCTTATGACCATGCGCGTGATTCGCATGTCATAATTGGATTTCCATGTAATAATGCATGTCATTTGCACATGCCATATTTCGATTTCAACATGATGCATGACATTCGCTCATGCCATTTTCAATTTCTAAATCATTTAGGGTGCGTTTGGTAATCATTTTGTTTCTAGAAACAATTTTTAAGTATTTGAAGGTGTTTGATAATGGCCTAATATTTCCATTCCTGAAATAGAGAAAGAATAGAAATGCATTTGATAACTGCACAAAATTTCTTTTTATTAATAATATTTTAAATTTTTTAATATTTCTTTTTTTTCTCTTTTTTTTTTGCTTCTCCTTCTTGGCCATGGTCGAGTCGCCAGCCATAGGCTAGGACCGACAAGGGCATCGGGGCCCTCGCCGGCCTTTTCCAACCCTCGCCCAAGCTGCAAGGGTTGTCTTCGAGGCTCGCAACTAGGGCGAAGGCCGCCCTTGCCGAATCTAGCAAGGGCTGGACCCTCGTCGCTGCCCTAGCCCTGTCACGCCCCAAACCCTACGGTGTGTGAGCATCTCTGCCGTGGTCATTTGCAAGTGCGACGTCCCAGGATGCATCACCGACCCAACACCCAACATAGAGATTAAAGCATATGCGGAAGTATTAAAAACACCCGTACAATATTATGACACATAACCAAGGATAGCCACGCAACTAACAACATGAACAAACATGCACTTGCATTAATACTAGGAACCATATACAGTATCTATTTATAGTGTGACATTCCGAATTTCGACTCATTTTTGGGATTTATAAAACGCGTGATTTGTCAGTGTGCTTATAGTTGAATATCGCCCGAGAACTGATCACTCTCGGTTATTATTTTAAACTAGAGATTTCGCTAGAATCGCACTCGATCAAATTTTTGTCGTTATTTAGACCCCGAACTTGGCAGTCAATTTTCGGGAGTTTCAGGACGAAATAAATTGGACGGTGTCGACATTAATGTGGCCAGTATCGAGATTATCAGGAATAGTGGGAAAGTGTATTTTTGAACTGGGTACGAATTTGGACTGGTAAACCTCCCCCGTAGTGTGGTTTGGGTCATTTTATTTTGGCCTTTTGCCCTAGATTATTGTTGGGATTTATTGTGGACTGTTAGGCCATTTTTCGAATTTAAATCGGGATCGATAGGTCGATTTTTTAGTTTGGACCGTGTCCGTTGGATCGCGCTTAAAGTTAAAATTTAAAATTTCTCTCTCTCTTTCTCTCTCCTCTCTCGGCAGACTCCCCCTCCCGCGCGTGCGTCCTCCCTCCCTCTCTTCCTTTTCTTTCTCTCTCTCTCTTTCCTTTCCCCCTTCTGCTGTGCACGCTACCGCCCCCTACGCTCACGTCCCCTCTGCATGTCATTCCCCATGCACCACTCCTTCTCTCTCCTTCTTTTCCCTCTCTCTTTTCTCTCTTCTCTCTCTTCTACTGCTTCTTCGTCTTCCTCTCTCCCTAACCCCGACTGTTGCTTCGCCTCTGCCTAGCCTCGCCGTCCGTCACTCGGCCGCCCTCCGCCTCCGCCCGGTGCTGCTCCGCCAGTCGCCACCTCCAGCGAGCCCGATCGCAGCCCCGCCGGCTGCCGCCATCGCCCCGGCCGTCATCTCTTTCTCCCTCGCGCGCGCGGCAGCAAGGCGTTGCTGCTGGCCTTCGCGCCCGACGTGGCCCAGCCTCACCTGGTTGCCACCGCCGCCGTCGTCCCGACCGCCACGACCGCCCTCGTCTCGGCCCCCCGTTGCTCTCCCTCTTTCTCTATCTTCTCGGAGTGGGGACAACGAGCCGCTGCTGCCTTTCCATTCACCGTTGCCACCTCAGCTCGCCATTTCCCTTCGCCGCGGACCAGCCGAGTCGTGCGACCGCAGACCGCCGCCGTCGTCGCCGCGAGCTAGCCCAGCCCTACTCGAGCCCGCCGTGCTTGGCCGCCTCAGCCCGCGAGCAGCCTCCGCCGGGTCGCCACTGCTCGCCAGCTCGCCGCGCCGCCTCGTCACCGCCGCGAGGTCGCCGGTGCCATCGCCATGGACCGCCGTTTCCCCCTTCACCTCAGCCGGTCCTTACCTCCCCCTTAACCCCTCTGTCTCTCTCCCCCTCTCTCTCTTTCTCTCGCTCTCTGTCTCTCTCTCTCCTTCTCACCTGACTGTTCTCTCCTCAGCCGCACCCCGCCGCGTCGTTGCCGCCTCCGGTTGCCGCCCCGGCCGACCAGCCAGTCGCCTGCCTCACTAAGCCACCCCCGAGCCCCCACCCTAGCCCGTTCTTGCTCACGTCTGTGCAGTGTTCATCCGGCCAGCACTGTTCATTTCCGGCCCGTTACTGTTCATTAAGTACTGTTCACCCGGGCCCGCTACTGTTCATTCAGCCCACTTTAAGCGTAAGACACCCAGTGAGTTTGACCCTAAACCCTAATTAGGCTAATTTACATTTCTAGATGGGTTTAAGGGTTAATTAGGGTAATTTATGGGTTAAATTGTGAAAGTGATTAGGGGTTGTGATTGTGATCGATTTGGTGGATTAGTATGATGAATTAATGGAGGATTAGTGGCCCGAGAAGCGCAATAAATGGATTGGACAGTTTGGATTAAATCGGCCCGAGTTCGGAAAAGTTCGGGTTTGATATGTGGATTATAGTGTGCGTCGAATTTTGGTTTTGTGCTGGCTAATTAGAATGACATTTGGGGAGTATAATGGAGCATTTTGAGAACAATTATTGGCCTAGAATTGGTGGTATAGTGGCTGGCCACGATGGATTTGACTTAGGCGAAGCGCGATCAATTTGGGGCTTAATCGGACAATTATCGAGAATGATTGCTTCGTGCAATTGACTGGCGAATTAAGCCTTGTTTGTGGTTAATTTGATGATGCCATGTCGCGTGTCTAGTGGGACTAGAAATGGATTAGCTTGGTGGGCCTCGAATGTGCGAGTGCTTGTTGACCCGGTTATGTGAATTTGTGCATGGGTAGTGTGCCAATTTGAAGCTATGGCTGATTTAAATTGATTGTCTGATTTGGGCATGTTGATTTATGAATTTGAATATACGCGGTACAAGTTGAGTATGTTACATCGTAATTCGTGCATGTGAATGCCCAAGTGTGAGCTTTATGACCATGGATGTACATCATGAGCATTGGCAAGGCATGTGCATTTATAAGTGTGCCCGAGTGACATGTACATTGTGATCACCTAAATTGCCCTGATGCGTCTAACGCGAGGTTCAGATAAAATTGAGGTTTGTGAATGTGTGATCACAATAAACCCTGATGCATGTTACGTGGGGTAGTGAACTCGTCCTGAGGCGTGTTACGCGGGACGATGCCCGGATTACCGGAAGATGTCCGGCCTGATGCGTTTTACGCAGGCTGTGTGTCATGAGCCTGCGGGCTAGAGATCGATCTCGAAGTGATAGACCTGATGCATTTAACGCGAGTCGGAGGAGAAATTGATAAATGGCAGAGTGCTAGCATGCAAGTGTGCGATAAAGCATTGATGAGGCATGAGCATGAGTGCGAACATTGGCATATGCATAACATGCGTCGTGACATAGAAATGCGCGTGTATGTGCTGTGATTGAATTCTGCCGCGTGACTACTATTGTTGATTTAATGCCTAACCTGCAGGGTCCAGTAAGATTAGATTTAGGCCCGAGGGCCTAAGTCAGTTATGTGTGTCTTATGTGTTGTTAGTGCTTGTCAAGAGGTGCACGTTAGCCTAGTTTAGGTTTAGGGAATTACTTGCTGAGATTTATTCTCAAGGTTGTTGAAAACCGATTTTTCAGATCCCCGGCCTTGAGGATGACAAGCGTACCGATGCGTTTTTGGGAGGAGCCCCCGGCTAGTTGTAGTGGCCTTGACCCGCTTTTGATTTTTGGTATTCGAGTTGTCCTTGGATATTGTATATGATTTCAAGTATTAGTACAAGTGTTGATTTCGGTGGTTACCCTTAGTTTTGCGTTTATTTATGTACGGGTGGTTTTAATTACTTCCGCATGTGCTTTAAATCTCTGTGTTGGGTTTGGGTCGGCGACGCGTCCTGGGACATCGCACACAAATCGACCTCTGCGAGGGATGTGGCGCGCCGAGGAGTGCGGGGCGTGACATATAGCTTGCGCTCCAAAAATCAAAAGTGGGTCAAGGGCCACTACTGACAAAAAGGGGTAAGTGGCTCAGCGGTCAGGGTTACTAAGAACTAGAGGGGCTCCGATCAAAAAGGTACTGGCCCTCTCATATCTAAGACTAAGAGTAAACCTACGGAGCCCAGTCCAAGTCGAATCCCGACTACTTTGAAGAGCTATCAGACAGCTTGACATCGGAGTCTAAGGCATCCTACTCGTACTTGGCCCTAACTGACTCCTCCTCGGAATCCATCGGCTCGACCTCGTCCTCGGGCTCTATATCCTGCTCCATGGGCTCAGGCTCCTCATCCTCCAAATCCATCGACTCCGGATCTGCACCTCCACCCTCTGGCGCATGGTCGGGGCTCGTCAGCTCCCCATTGGGCCATTAAGGGTCGATATTTCCAGCATCGATAAGAAGGACCTCAAAAGATCAAAGAGGCCCATAGATCCCCTCATGGTCCCTGATGCACCATGCTATATATCTATGGACCTGGTCAGCCTCCTCGCCCGCGTCGACCCGGACAGTAGAAAGATACCTAACCCAAAAATCCCCGTTCCCTGTGGAGTACACTGAGTCCTCCCGATCTATCCGGTAAGGAATCCCAAAACAAACGGGTATTGCAGTCATCTCAAGGCCGAGGGTCTTAAAAATTAGGTTTACACAACAATGAGAATAAATCTCAGCGAGTAGGTTCCCTAAACCTAAACTAAGCTAACATACACCTCCTGACGAGTACTAGACAACGCATAGATCAAAACATAATTGATTCAAGCCCTCGGACCCAAATCCAAACCTTACTTAACCTTGCAGGTTAGGCATTGGATATATATAATCGCAATAACACCACATAATTCAATCACGACACATATACGCATATCACTTAACCACGACGCATGTTATGCATATGCTCGTGCTCACACTCATGCTCATGCCTCATCAATGCATTGTCGCACACTTGCATGCTAGCACGCTTGCCATTTATCAATTTCTCCTCCGACCCGTGTTAAACGCATCAAGTCCGACCCGCATAAAACGCATTAGGTCTATTACTTCGAGATCGATCTCTGGCCCGCGTTAAACGCATCAAGCTCATGACACATAACCGCGTAAAACGCATCAGGTTGATCATCTTCCGGTAAACTGGGCATCGTCCCGAGTAACACGCCTCAGGAAGGATTCACTACCCTGCGTAAAACGCATCGGGGCTTATTGTGATCACACATTCACAGTCACCAATTTTTATCTGAACCCCACATAAAACGCATCAGGATATTTTAGGTGATCACAGTGCACATGTCATTCGTGCACACTCGTATATGCACATGCCATGCCAATGCTTGAGATGCACACTCATGGCTATAACGTTCACACTTGGGCATTCACGAATTTCACAATGAACATTCACTTGCACAACACCACTTATTCAATTCACGATGCAACATGCTCAATTCAATATACATGATCCCAACCAATCAAACCAACCAGTCTAGCCATGGCACAAACTTGGCGCATAACTTATGCATATAAATCACACAATCGGATCAACATGAATTCGCACACTCGAGGCCCGACAAGCTACTCCATTCTTAGTCACACTAGGCACATGACATGGCATCACAAAACCAATCACAAACAAGGACAACTTAGCCAGTCAATCAATCAATGCGAACATTCCCAGCAATAGCACAATTAAATCCCAAATTGATCGCGCCTTGTCCAATTCAATTCCGTTATAGACAGCCACTAAACAGCTAGTTCTAGGCCAATAAATATCTTCAAAATATCCCATTAGGCTCCCTAAAACATCCCTCTAACCAGCCACCACGAGGGTCATATCCGGCGCGCACTACAATCCACCATTAAACTTGAACTTACTCTTAACTTGGGCCAATTCACTCCAATACGTCTAGCCATCGCACCACCCATTCTAAGCCTCTAAACCTCAATTAAAATTATCATACTAAGCCATGAAATAGCCGCAAAAACAGCTGCCATATGGTTCATAAATTTCACACTCCAAGTCCACAATTTCACCCAAATCAAGACATCTATGCTTCGCCACATCACAACACTCTATAGTCCACTAAACCTCGATCAAATCATCACTCTTGATCACCCAATGCGCCACAAACTCAACCCCTAATAGCCTCCACACGCTAACCACTAAAATACTTGAATTAACCTTTAAAACCCATCTAGAAATGTAAATTAGCCTAATTAGGGTTTACGGTAATACTCACTTGGAATCCTAAGCTTTAAACAGGGCTGAACAAGTAGCAAAGGTGGCTGGATGGCGACGGGGCAGCGGCGGCGATGGGCGGCCTTCTCGGCGGTGTGTGCGACGGCAGCTTGCGGTGTCACGCCCTGAACCCCACGGCGCACCACATCCTTCACAAAGGTCGATTCGATGTGATGTCTCAGGATGCGTCGCCGACCCAATGCCCAAACGATAAAGAACAAAGCACAGAGAAAATAACAAACACCCAAACAATAATTCACATAACCAAGGATAGCCGCACAACCATCAATATAAACAAATACACACTTGCATTGCCAGGGAGAACCTTTACAATATTCATATACTGCATGAACCTCAAAAATCAAAAGCAGGTCGATGGCCACTACTATCAAAAAGGGGTAAGTGGCCCAGGTGGTCATGGCTCGCCAATTCTCCATCAGGACACTAAGGGTCCACATCCCCGGCATCAGTAAGCGGAACCTCAAAAGTCCGAAAAGGCCCGTAGGTCCCCTCATGAACCCTAATACACCACGCTATATACTTATGGACCTAGTCCACCTACTCATCCGCGTTAATCTAAACTGTAGTAAGGTATCTAACCCAAAAATCCCCGTTCCCTGCGGTGTACACCGACTCCTCCTGGTCTATCCGGTAAGGAATCCCAAAATGAACCGGTACGGTCGACATCTCAAGGCCGGGGGTCTGAAAAATTGATTTTCAACAACAGTGAGAATAATCTCAGTGAGTAATTCCCTAAACCTAAACTAGGTTAACGTGTACCTCATGACGAGTACTAAATAACGCATAATTCAAGACATAAGCTGACTCAGGCCCTCGGGCCTAAATCTAAATTTTTACTTGGCCCTGCAAGTTAGGCATTCTATATATATAAACACAACTATACCATAGAAAATTAGATTGCGGCACACATATACATATCACTCAGTCCTGACGTATGTAATGCACATTCTCATGTGCGCACTCATGTTCATGCCCCATCAATGCATTAACGCATACTTGCATACTAGCACTTAGCCATTTATCAATTTGTCCTCCAACCTGCGTTAAACGCATCAGGTCCACCGCTTCGAGATCGATCTCTGGCCCACGTAATACGCATTAGGCTCATGACACATTATCTACGCAAAACGCCTCAGGTTGTTCATCTTCTGATAAACCGGGCATCGTCCCGCGTAACACGTCTCAGGACGGGTTCACTACCTCGCGTAAAACGCATCAGGGTTTATTGTGATCACACATTCACAAGCATCAATTTTTATCTGAACCCCATGTAAAACGCATCAAGGCATTTTAGGTGACCACAATGCACAAGTCACTTCGGTGCACTTGTAAATGCACATGCCGTGCCAATGCTCGTGATGCACATTCAGAGCTATAACGTTCACATCTTGGCATTCACTTGTACCATGCAAATTCAATCTCATGAATCAACATGCCCAATCAGATAATTAATTCAAAACAACCATGGCATAAGCTTGACACGCAATCCATGCACGTAATCACACAACCGGGTCAACAAAATTTGTGCATTCGAGGCCCGCCAAGCTATTCCATTCTTAGTCCCACTAGACATGCGACACGACATCACCATGCTAATGTCAATTCACTCACAAACCAACTTCCTCATGGTCCGCTTACAACCACTTGGCGAATTCCACCGAGGACATAATTAATCAAGCATGGCCCGAATCCACACTACACTAGATCAATCAAGAACAGTCCACTTGAGGCCTTTAATCCTCTTCCCAAATGCCACATTAAGCCACAAAAATTCACCATGAGAATAGCCCCCCGCTCGATCTTTAATTTACATCCGTCAAATTCACATTTTCGCCCAATTTAAGGCGCCCATGCATAGCCACCTTAAAGCAGTATACGGGTCAATATACCTCAATTAAATTATCACGCTAAGCCCGTAAAATAGCCACAAGAATAGCCACCATACGACCTATCGATTTCATCCGCTAAGTCCGTAATTTCGCCCAAATCACGACACCTATGTCTCGCCACATCAACACTCTATAATCCCCTAAACCTTGAACAAGTCATCACTTTCGGCCATCAAAAGCACCATAAAATCAGCCGCTAATAGCCTCCACCATTTAAACCATAAAATACCCTAATTAACCTTTAAAACCCATCTAAAAATGCAAATTATCCTAATTAGGGTTTAAGGTCAAACTCACTTGGTGTCCTAAGCTTGAAATGAAGCCGAACACACGATGAGGGAGGCTGGCAGCGGTGGGGCAGTGGCGGCGACGGCGACCTCCATGGCGCGCGTGTGACGGCGATTGAGGGCATCGGCGGTCCTAGGCAGGGGAGCGGCTGGTCGTGGCGGATGGGAGGGAGAGAGAGAGGAGTGGGGTGGTAGGACGGGGCTAGGCGAGATGGTGGTGGTGGCGGAACACTCCCGGCGGCAGCGGAGCTCCTCCGGCGAGCGGCGGTGAGGACGTGAGGGAGAGAAATAGGAGAATGAAGTAGCAAAAACGTTGTCGAGATTGTGGCAAGGTAGGCGGCGACAAGTTGGACGGAACAGAAGCAGTAACATCACCGGGACAGCAGCAGCTCCGGCAATAGCGGGCGGCGACTCACGGCAGCAACAGTTGGAGCAGGAATCAAGAGAGGGAACAGAGGAAGGGGAGGGGAGGAAGGCGGCATTGGCGGCTGGTAGGGTGGCGTTGGGTGGTAGACGGTGGGTAGGGTAGAAACGAAACAGAACCAGTCGGGGAAGAAGGAGAGAGGAAGAAGAAGAAGGAGAAAAGAAAAAAAAAAGAAGAAAGAAAAAGGAAAAAAGGAAAAGGAGAGAGGGTGTGGCAGAAAGTGGGTTTGCATGGGCATGGGCGGATGGGACGCATGCAGGGGGAAACGTGCACACGGAGGAGAGAGAGAGAGAGAGAGAGAGAGAGAGAGAGAGAGAGAAAGAGAGGAAATAATTATTCAATCAAATAATTATTGCGATTCGACGGCCCAAATTCATAATCGAAAATGATCTACCGGTCCAAAATAAACCTCGAATATAATAAGGGACAAAGACCAAATTAATTAAATTAAATTAAATTATAATGAGGGAGGTCTACTAGTCCAAATTCGTACCCGGTCCAAAATTTCACTTTCTCACTATTTCTGGTAATCTCGACGCTGGCCACAACAATATCGACACCGTCCAATTTATTTAGTCTCGAAACTCTCGAAAATCGACTGCCAAGTTCGGGGTCTAAATAACGGCCAAATTCGATCGAGTGCAATTCTAGTGAATCTCTATTTTAAAAATAAGAACCTGAAAGTGATCAGTTCTCGGGCGAGATTCTATTATAAGCGCACTGACGAATTACACGTTTTATAAATCCCAAAAATAGGCCGAAATTTAGGATGTCACATGCAGACGGCGGCGGTCTTAGGTGGGGGAGGCTAATCACGTGGTTGAAAGGGGGGAGAAGGAAGAGAGAGAGACGGCTGAATGGTGGTAGGCGTGGGGCAACATCTCCGGCGGCGGCACCGGCTTCGGCGAACGGCGGCGGCGTGAGGCCGGGAGGGGGAGCTCGCGGAATGGAGAGGGGAGAGGGCTGGCCGGTGGCTTGGGGAGGTGGAAATGAAGGAGAGAGAGAGACTAGAGAGTGATATACACATTGGGTTAGTGGGGTTGGTGAACAACTTCTTATAATGCCCATCTTATCTTTAATCCAATGGTTGAGATCCAATCAAGTTCAAATAGTGGAGGGGCACTTTTGTCCACAATATTTTGAATTATTAGGGCTGATTAGACCATAATTTAAACCCCAAATTTTCGCAAAATTCGGAACACTATAATTAGACCTAGGGGCAAAACGGTAATTTTCCGGTCTCGGGTCAAATTTTCTAATTTTTACTCTACCGAACCCAAATATGTTTGGCCACATAAAAAAGACATCGTCCTTGCAAAAATAGTCGCGCACGTCCACGAAATTCGACACCGAAGTCCGGACTCAATTTTACGATCGATTTTGCTCAATTTGCGATTTTAGCGTCTCTCACTAACGGGCGGCTGTTTAGGGGGTTATGCATATCGACCTAGGGCCACTAGAGTCATAACGGTCCCAATTTCCCAGAGGACGCGAGGATTTATCGCTAGTTTCAGGGGTCGCGATCGTCCGGAATAAGTTCAGAATCGTTCGCCGCGCGTACTCTAGATCGTGCGGAATCACCCGCTATCCGATCGTACGTCGTCGATCAAACCAAATCCGTCTCTACCTTCGGACCGGCCCACATTGGCACAAAATATTTCCTCATCGCTTCTCGAAATCAGACTCGATTCACGGTCGAGTTATTGGGTCCACGTATCGTTTTCCTAGTTAGCCATTCTCTAATGGTTAGTATCCCGAGAATGATCAGTTCCGGGTGAGACTCACTAAAACAAAATGAGAAATAATCATCTATTTCATTAATCCCAGAAGTGGGCGAATTTCAGGACGTCACACACTCAGGTTGCAAGCCTCGAGGGCGACCCTTGTAGACCCGGGCGAAGGCTAGAAAAGGTCGGTGAGGACTGCCATCACCCAAGTCCTAAGGGTCCAGCCCTCGCCTATGGCCGGCGAGGGCCCCAACACCTTCGCCGGTCACCGTCCACATGCTAGGAAAGAAGAAGAACCAACCACAGCTAGGAAGGAAAGAAGAAAAAGAAAACAAAATTAACTTCTATTTCTAATTCTTGTTCCCAAAATCAAGAATCAACTTTTTTTTTTATTCTTGATTCTGTTCCAAAACTGATTCTAGGAACAAATTTATGCCCCGGAACAAAAAATTTACCGAACAGATTTCTATTTTTTTTGTTCCAGAGAACAAATGAATAAAATTAGTTACTATTTGGTAAGTTACCAAACACACCCTTACAAATGTAGCTAGATCATGTCCTATTGGAACTCTAAGTCATTACGTGTGCTATTCACTCATATCATATTTGAACCTCATGACATTTGGCATGTCATTCATACATTTATTATTCAATATCCACATTATCCTACATACCATTTATGTCGAAAAAATTATCAAAAAGTCTTCACCCATTGTACTCTTTTCAATTCAATCCTAAACCTTTCAATTTTATCAATTTAGTTCTAAACCTTTTCATAATTTGTCAATTCAGTCATAAACATTTCAATTATGCCAATTTAGTAATAAACCTTTTGATGATTTGCATATTGTCCTTCTGGCCAATTTTGGCTAGAAATTGTTGACAAGGTGGTCTAATTAACGCCGTCCATCCTACATGGCACGACTAGTGCTTAAGTAGACAATTTTTAATATTTTTATTTTTTGAATTTTTATTCTTTTTTTATTTTTTCTTTCCTTTTCTTCTAACTTTGGGTCGGCCATGGGCGAGGATTGCTAGCCCTTGCCAACCTAGAGTTAGGAAAAATAGAAAAGAAAAAAGAAACGATGAAAATAATACAAAAATTAAAAATTAAGAAAATGATTTAAAAAATTATCCATGTCAATGTTATCGTGTCACGTAGGAAGGCCGACGCTGGCTAAACCATTGCATCAGCAATTTCTGATTAAAATTGGCCCAAATGACTAAATTGACATATCGTCAAAAGGTTTAGAATTAAATTGGCAAATCATCAAAAGTTTTAGGACTAATTGGCACAATTGAAAGGTTTACGATTGAATTGGCAAATTGCCAAAAGGCTTAGGACTAAATTGATACAATTGAAAAGTTTAAGACCGAATTGATATGCAATAAATTTAGGACTTTTTTGATATTATTTAGGGAAAAAACCACCAAAAACCCCAAACTTTGCCTCGTGTGACACATTTACCCCGAACTTTTTTTGTGACAACAAAAACCCCAAACTTTCTTATTTGTGACACATTTACCCCAATGTACATTATCCATGGGCATTTTCGTCTTTTCCACTTTTTCTTTTTTTTTTTTTACTTTTTTTTTCCTTTCTGGCGGGGCTGCCCTCGTCGGCGAGGTCTCCGGCGACCTCGCCGGCGAGGGCGAGGGACCCTCGCCCTCGCCGGCGTCGGGCGAGGGCCGCCCTCGCCGGCGTCGGGCGAGGGCCGCCCTCGCCGGCGTCGGGCGAGGGCCGCCCTCGCCGGCGTCGGGCGAGGGCCGCCCTCGCCGGCGTCGGGCGAGGGCCGCCCTCGCCTGGGCGAGCGAGGGCGAGCCTCGCCCTCACCTGGACGAGCGAGGGTAAGGCTGGGCTGGGGAGGGCGAGGCTCGCCCTCGCCAGATCCAGGCGTCGGGCGAGGCTCACCCTCGCCTGGACTGGGGAGGGCGAGCCTTGCCCAACGCTGGTGAGGCTCGCCCGATGCCTGGATTTGGCGGGGCGAGCCTCGCCCTTGCTTGGATCTGGCAAAGGCAAGCCTCGCCGGCGTCAGGTGAGGATCGCCCTCGCCTGGGCTGGGGAGGGCGAGGTTTGCCCGATGCCGGCAAGGCTCGCCTTCGCCTGGATCTGGTGAGGGCGAGCTTGGCCGGCGTCGGGCAAGGCTCGCCCTACCCAGCCCAGGTGAGGGCGAGGCTCGCTCGACGCCGGCGAGGCTCGCCCTCGCCTGGGCTGGGGAGGGCGAGCCTCACCCGAAGCTGGCGAGGGGGAGCCTTGCCAGCGTCGGGGGAGGCTCGCTCTCCCCAGCCCAGGCGAGGGCGAGCCTCGCCCGACGTCGGCAAGCCTTGCCCTCGCCAGATCCAGGCGAGGGTGAGCCTCGCCGGCGTCGGACGAGGCTCGCCCTCGCTCGCCCAGGCGAGGGCGGCCCTCGCCCGACGCCGGCGAGGGGAGCCCTCGCCTGGGCGGGGCGATGGTCCCTCGCCCTCGCTGGCGAGGGCAGCCTCATCGGAAAGGAAAAAAAAAGTAAAAAGAAAAAAGAAAAAGCAGAAAAGAAAAAAATGCCCATGGATAATGTACATTGGGGTAAATGTGTCACAAATAAGAAAATTTAGGGTTTTTGGTGTCACAAAAAAAGTTCGGGGTAAATGTGTCACACAGGGCAAAGTTTGGGATTTTTGGTAGTTTTTTCCCTATTATTTAATAGCCATATTATCCTACGTACCATTTATGCCATTATCCGTTATTATTATTATTATTGGCTCTCTTTCATATCGATTCACATTCAATTCAATTCAATGACTGTTTCCTCTAGACTTCCAGAGGCACACACGTACCATTAAATGGATTTGGGGTTTCCCCAATATTATGATGGCTCTAGTGATAATTGCATTGCTCCATATCTACCTAGCTCGAAAAGAACCCATTTATGACCAAAGTGCAACCTTCTGACCTCAGCGATTAATAGCAAGCTAGAGTGTGTTTTTTATATATTAACACATAAAATTAACCCGGCAATTAATTTACAAGTTATCAAAAAAAAAAATAAGAGGGAAAACTTAACTTAGGATAAATTAAAGACCTGGCCTCTTGACCATTAGATGCAAGTCGGTACATCAGCCGTTGATGAGGTCATCCAAGAAATTAAAATAGGAACTAGGAATCCTAACAATAAGATTCTCAATATGTTTATGATGAGGGACATGGTATGTGATGGATGATGATGGGAGGGTGGATTCTCGCTGCCTGTCGACTCATTTGATGCGTACAGAAGAGTCACATCATAGCTTCTTGCGAAGTTTCTATTAAGTGTTGATATTATGTGGCCTAAAATGACTTTGAAGTCAATTCCCTGTACTTAAAATGGTTGTTTCTTCGTGGTCCCATGATCACCAATCTTTCTCCACGCAACGTGGAGGAATTAAATGATTCTCAACGTACATCCAAGCTCGTCCATGGAATTCTAACCCGAGTTATCATCGAATGGACCAATGAGACAAGTCATGTAATAGATAAGATCTAATAATAATTGCAAACGATTTTTCAGGGAATTTGTATCTTTCACGATACCCATCAACGAAACTGAGTCCAGACTTGTTCACGCAGTTAGTCCAGTCCACACAAAGTCCTTTTCATTTCACTGTCCCATGCTTGAGTGATACAAATTTCCACTACCGAACACCGGAAAATTTTCCAACCAAAAAAAGAAAACAACGTAAAATTAAATTGAGCTCATCCATTGAATTCCATCCTGATAACTGACTAATTGGAGCGAAAATTCCTCAGACAGGCCGATTATGCAAGTCATGTAATTGACAAACTCTAATAATAATTGCAAACGACTTCTCAAGGAATATGTATATTTCACATTGATCATCGATGAAATTGAGTCTAGCCTTGTTCACGCGGTTAGTCCAGTCCACACAAAGTCCTTTTCATTTCACTGTCCATGTGCTTGAGTGATACAAATTTCCACTACCGAACAACAAAAAATTAAATTGAGCTCGTCCATTGAATCTGATCCTGACTACCAACTAATTGGAGCGAAAATTCCTCGAACAGGTTGATTATATGAGTCATGCAGCAAACAAAAGTAACAATAAATGTGAATAATTTCTCAGAAAATTTGTTTCTTTTACGAAGTTTAACAATGAAATAGTCAACTTTACCAAAAAAAACAAACAATGAAATAGTCAAGTCCACAAGGAATCTTTTTTATTTCACTGTCCATTTACTTGTGAAGTACGATTTTTCACTATGGAGCAGTAGAATACCAAATAGAGAGAGCCTACTGAAAGTATATAGCGAGACTACTTTCGACTATTTTCCAATAAATAAACAAATGAAAGCATAGCATTTCTCTATAATGTGGGCCTGATTCACAACAAAGTTTAAACTAATTCATAAGTGCTTATGTTATGTATTTGTCCAGTTCAATACTATAGCATATACAAGTAAAATGTCCATGTATTGGTTTAAGAGTACAAATCCATATCTTGTTGACTCTTAAATTTTGGCGACCCCATTTAGTCATTCATTGAATAAGAAAATTAGGATTCCACCCCGATCTCTAAACAAAAATATTGTTAATTTACATTTGCATATCAGGAGCATTTTTCATTTAATGACATTAGGGCCACATAAATTGTAGTCTAATTAGACCAGTGCTGAATGGGTTAAACAAAGGGAAGCTCTAAACTTAATTAAATTATCTGGACCAAGCCCATGGGAGCATGGATTTTGGCCAAGCCCATTGAATAACTGTGGTGGCCAAAATTTATATGTGATGTGCATAGGAGAGGTGCCAAATTAGGAAAGATTGCATTATTTGATTTAGTTGGGAGAGGATAAAGCTAATATCTTTAAAAATTGTGGTCATAATGAAGAGAACTACTTTAATATCTTATTTTGGACATATCACGTATTCTCTTAATCCAAATTAGGAATTTAACATGTTTCTTATTCCTACAAGAGTGCCGTAATTCGTCACCCTATATATCATTGTTGACACCTAAATTTTGCCTGAATCATTTAGGGTTTTATCGCATAAAAATTTTTAGGATCTAATTTTTAAACCCTCAGCCGAAAATGTTTTCATTAAAATTCTAAAAATTGTGGTCATAATGAAGAGAACTACTTTAATATCTTATTTTGGACATATCACGTATTCTCTTAATCCAAATTAGGAATTTAACATGTTTCTTATTCCTACAAGAGTGCCCTAATTCGTCACCCTATATATCATTGTTGACACCTAAATTTTGCCTGAATTATTTAGGGTTTTATCGCATAAAAATTTTTAGGATCTAATTTTTAAACCCTCAGCCGAAAATGTTTTCATTAAAATTCCATGGCATTTAGATGGTACATTTGCATTAATATGCCCTATTAGGTCATATTCTTTAAAAAAAAAAAATTCGCACGGCCCTTTTTGTCTTCTCCTCCCGTTTCATTTTCCCACGCGGGCCGGCCCTTTTTCCTTCCGCCCGGCTGGCGTTTGCCAATCTCCCTCCTCCCCAGTCAACATTTCAAAGGGTACGAGGGAGGAATAGTGACAGAAGGCCACAGATGAATAGAAAGCAGAGGCCAGAGGCATGGGGAAGTGCCGGCGTGATCCGCGGGTCGGGCGACCAGCCGGCCGCGGCAGGCTGGCGGTGGCAGAGGCCATGCGCGCCTGCCGGCAGCAAGGGCCACGCGAGTGTGCTGACCGGCTCCTTTAAGACCAGATTTGGTCGTGAGGAGAAAAGGAGACCAGAGAGAGAGCCGAGAGAGAGCTCGCGAAGGACAGAGAGCTGGGGGCGAGAGAGATCCAGAGAGAGAGAGTGAGGCCGAGAGTGCAAGAGAGCGAGATTCGAGGTCAAATGGTCTCCCGTCGACCGACCGCCGCACCTCAGCCGTGGCCAGCAAAGCCCCGGTGAACCCCTTTCCTCACGGTAAGTCTCGGCTTGAGTCTTCATTAAGCCTTGCTTGGTCTATTTTTGCTCGATTTGGGGTGTTTTCTCGAGGAACCCGGCTCATGGGTGTGCAAGGCGCGCGGGTGTAACGCGATCTACCGCGGTTGCCTTCCATTCGCCATCACCGAGTCGGGTAGGAACTGTGGTCGCCACCCCCATTTCCATTTGCACTCTATTTTTAGGGGGGTCACTGGACGGAGCTCGCGGTCGTCCGGCTTGCATGAGTTCTAGCCGGTGACACCTCGGGCTGAGTCCTGCTTGCTCGTGCATTGTTGTGTATGAATTTCGGACGTGTTTGAGCCTCGATCGAGCCTAGAATCTCCTGTTTTTTCCGTGCACGCCAAGTGTTTGATGTTTTGCTCAAACCATCTCTTTGTTTGTCTATGTGCTGGGGCGTTTTTTTTTTGGGGTGTCGGTCGGTTCCAGCACACCGCCGGTCATCACAGCGGTCTGGGCGTGGCCATGAGGGGAGCGAACAACCAGTCCCTGGTCGGGATTTGGCTGGTTTGCATTTGACAAAGCCCCGACCGCGGAGGTCGGGGTGTGTCGCCCGACGGCCTAGCAAGGGCTCGATCGCTGGGCTGGAAACCCCCAGCCATAGAGGCTGGGGCATAGAGAGTTTGGTGTTCCAGTCGGCCGGTGAAGGGGAAGCAGCCGACACGACGTTGAGTGTCGGTCGCGGAGGCTAAGGCTAGAGGACCGGCATCCACGCCGGCGGGAAAGTCTCAGCCGTGAAGGCCGAGCCCACGCTCCACGTTGGAGCGGTGGCCAGCGTTCAAGCGAGCCCCCTGGGCGCGGAGTGGCTGCCGCGAGTCGCGTAGGATTTCACCGAGTCGGATCGCATCCGGGTCGGATCGCGGGTCTGACCGAGTAGGGTTTTATTTAGTGTGTGGGCTTTAGTGTTTTATTAGGTCTTGGGCCTTTCGTGGGTGGGCCAAAATTCGGAATTGGGCTAAGTTGTTTTTCGTCTTTTTTATTTTAGTGGGCTTTGGGCTTTTCTTTTTTTAATGAAATAGTTTTGGGCTAGGCCTTTTCTTTGTTTTTTTTAATTGCCGGACCAGGTTCAATAAATGAACCCGATCTAGCCATGGACCCGGGCCAGCGCGCCCGAGTCAATCTCGATCTGGGTCGGATGTAGAGATCCGACTCAGATCCGATTCATTTTATTTTAATATTGTATTATTTTAATATTTTAATATTTTAATTTTTTTAAAATATATATTTTTTGAAAAAAGGGCCTCGAATTTTATTTTGTTATTATTATTATTTATTTTTTTTGAAAAAAACTTTTCGAAAAAAATTTTTCATAAAATATTCAACAAAAAATTTTAAGAAAAAAAATCAGAAGTTTTATTTGGGTTTTGAAATTGGGTTTTCTTGCCCTATTATATGACCAGTGTCATGTTTGAACGCACGTTGCTCGATTCACACACTTTGAATTGCACATTTAAATTAACCTCGCATGTAGTTGATTATGCATGTCTAGATTTAAATATTAATTGTTGCTTTCCTTGGCTTAGTTAGGAGCGGAATTTTGAGACTCACGATTAGTGAGAGCATGTTAGGTGGTGAATTGAACAAGATCAGGTACCGAAAGGGCACTAGTTTGTCAATTAGTGTAATCAAATCCCCGTACCCATTGAATCTCTGGTTCGTAGAAGTGAAGCATTTCTCCCATGCTTCACTTGGGTGTCTAGTAGACCCACCAAAAATCGATTAATGGTGACTCCTAAATGAAATTGATTTGCATGTTAACAACTTAAACTTAAGTCGCGAATTGGTATGGGCTTGGGAGAGCTCAAGCTAGGTTTAACTTAGTAATCCATCAGCTAAACTCCCATAGGCAGCGGTGCCGTTTCGGGGAGGTCGCGACAGCTTGACGACTCTGCTGGGGAATTTTGTGGACTTAGGCCATTTACCTTGTTCGAATACATCCCTAACGTGAATGTTCTTGCCACTGATCCCTTATTTTGCAAGTTTGGGATTTGGGGAATGAATGTTTATTTCTCAAACGCTTGAAACGTTGTTTGCTTATAAATTGTTGTGCTTGCGTTAGATGTTTTAGCACTACACTATGGCACACACAATCATGCTGCCGAACTCGGGCCGCGATAAGACGCTTTATGATGATGTTAAGAAAGATACAACCTCGAATGCGAGACCGCGATGTAGAGGTTGCCTTTCTTCTCCCGGAAAGTTCTTTCCTAGTGTCGTAAGTTTTTATCCTTGTCCGTGAGACCGCGTGACTATAGGATATCTCTTTCGACTGAGCCGGAGTTAAGAGGACCTGACATCAACGCAAGACTGCGACGGTCAGATCACCCTCTTAGCTTCACCTTGTTAAACTGTTTAGATAGAAAGCAAGCCTCACTTTTCATGCGTGTGTCTTTGTGTTTGCCATTGTTCTCGATAGAGTAAGCCTCTATCTCTCCTGTTATGCAATTTATTTATTTTCTTTTGTTGGTCCATGGCAAATCAGGTCAATCGTTATTCTCAATTTATATGCGATGAGGAGAGCCGATGTCCAATTCATTTCCACTCCCAAGAAAGAGCTCATAGCGTGGTCGGATCAGTTGGACCAAACTGGCCAAAGACAGGTCGAGGCAAAGATTGGTCGTCTCCTCCCGTTGCTCAAGATCAACATCCATTCCGGGGTTATGCAGGCAATACCGCACTTTTGGTGCGCTCAAACATCGACTTTCATAGTTGGTGAGTTCGAGCTAACTCCGACCTTGGAAGAATATAGCATTGCCATTGGAATGCCTCTTGGAACTGAGCTTGTCAAGCCACCCATAGGTATAGACCCCATGTCTGAGTTGTCACAATTTTTGAGAGTTAGGACCGAGGTGGTAAGGAAGGTTGTTAAGGCTAATTGTTACTTGTGTCTATTCTCGTTTTTGGCCGAGTGTTTTTCAAATCAACTAACGGCCCAAAAGAGTAGGACTTTTATTTTAGCATTTGTCAGGCTCATCATTTTTCTTCATCGTAAGAATGCCATAAATCCTTCAATTGCTTGGGTGGTCAAACACACCTCTCAAGACGGAGATGTTTCAGGCTCGCTTTACCCACACAGACTACGACTAATTCGACGAAGTCCGTGCCATTGAGATCGCATGGAGCGAATGCCGTCCTGAAAGAATTGTTGTGCCTAAGAAATTGAATGAGGAAGAAGAGATTCACCATGCCTCCACATTCTACATCCGTAACCACCAAATTCCGACCATTCTACGACCACTGGTCTCGGAAGTGACTAACAAGCCATCCCAGAAGGCACAAATTGAGCATCTTGAAAAGAGGGTGGAAATGGACAAAACTCGTATCTCGAAGTTAACTCAAGAGAGCAAGCGACTCCGCAAAGCTGCGGGTTTCCCATCGTATACAAAATGAGTCACCCTGAGAAGTTTGAGATGATACTTTCACTAAATTTATCCCCCTAGTTTCTTGTTTAGGAGGTTCTATTGCTTTTCTAGTCTCAATGTTTAGGGAATTTCGTTCTTCTTATTTTTCAGCAGTTTCGTGTACTTCCTTAGTCTCAATGTTTAGGTAATTTCTTTCTTTCTAATTTCGAGGCTTAGGAATCGTCATGTACTTCCTTTGTTTCAATGCCAAGAGAATTTCATTTCAATGCTAAGGAGTTTCCATTACGTTTATCATCTAAAAACTTCAAAATCTCGATGTCTTTTAAAAAAAAAAAAATTCTCTCGAGGGACACAAAACACCTAGACCATTGCCATGGGCCAACCTCCCATTTGAATCATGTGCTTATGTATACTTATTCTTGAGGTGGTCGCAAATCGTCTGAGTCCACTCAACGCATAAAGAGTGGAGTTCCGGTGATCGCGGTGTCTACACCAAGTTCGACAGCCCACTAACGCTCCCTTCCTCCACTAAGGCGAAACTACGGCTTCCAGGCAGTCGCCGATCCGGACATAATCAAGGGCCACGTAGATGAATATCGAGGAGCAAAACGCCCGTTTCGCCGCTCTCGACAACAAGATCAATGATCTTGGGGCTCAGCTCACTCGATTCGCCGAAGATATGAGGGCCGCATTAGTAGCACCAAATGCTGGTCAAGCCACACCCCAAGCTATTCCCGAGCCCGTAGAAAGGCCTGCGAGAAGGAATGTTAC
The DNA here is from genome assembly GCA_031216285.1 of Syzygium syzygioides. Lineage (NCBI taxonomy): Eukaryota > Viridiplantae > Streptophyta > Magnoliopsida > Myrtales > Myrtaceae > Syzygium > Syzygium syzygioides. Next base: position 21,860,350 of record CM062244.1, on the reverse strand, counting down.
TAAGGAGGCATTAGGCTCTACACTCGTAGTGGTTGAACTAGACCCCATCTCAAAAGCCGTCACTGCCCGTTTGGAGGAAGAATACAACAAAAGATTCGCGAAGATAGAAAAGAAATTCCGTGCGCTATGAGGATACGAAGAGCACATGATCGAGAACCTGTCTCGATATGCACAGATGAGCTTTCCCAAGAAGTTCAAGATTCCAGATTTCACTAAATATGACGGGACTGGAGACCCAAAGATTCACTTAAAGTACTATTTGAACAGGATGGCGAGATATGCCCAGAGTATCCCGTTAATGGTTCAGACCTTCTAAGAGAGTTTGACAGGGCCTACATTGCAATGGTACGTGTTGACGGAACCCGAGAAGTTCGAGAAGTGGGAGGAGTTAGCTGAGGCAATCTTCTTGTAATACAACTACAATACCGAGATAGCCCCCACACGCGAGGTGTTGACTTGAACTGAAAAGAGGAGGAGTGAGTCTTTCAGAGCCTTTGCTCAAAGATGGCGTACCCTCGCCGCTCAAGTTCGACCTCCGTTCAGTGAAAAGGAGCTGCTCAATCTTTTCCTCAAGGCCCTACCTAGTGATTTTTATTTAAAGTTGGTAGGTTCTGGATGCTTGACCTTCTTCCAGCTGGTAGATGTTAGGGAAAGGATAGAGGGGGCCATGGATGATGGTAGATTAAGAGAAAGGATTAGTCAAAAGGTCCCAAATAGAAAGGAAAAAGACATGGAGATCGCGTATGTACAAGCATCGTTTGTGACAAGGCCCTCCGCCTCGTCCTCCCAAGGCTCGTCTGTATTTCGAGAGAGGGCATATTAGAATAATGAATTTAAAAGTAGAGCATCGAGGCAGTTCACTGCTCTACCTAGGCCACTATCCAAGTTGTTGCCTATGTTGTTGAGAAGGGGGGATGATAGCTAAAGAAGTGCCTCTGGATAATCCTCCGAGATTCCCCGGGTTTGATTTGTCTAAGTCCTATGAGTTCCATAGGGGCGAAAAGGGTTATGATGTGGCTGACTGCTTCATTCTTGAGATCAAGGTTCAGAATCTACTCGACAAAGGTATCTTATCCTTTAAGGAACCGACCCCTAATGTTTAACAAAACCAGTTGCCTAATCATGCTGAGGATGTTAATGTGGTTATTGGGAAGGGTGACGAGAGTAAGCAGACCTTTAATGTGGATGCTCATAAACCTTATAAATTACTAGTGTCAGCTGGACACTTTAAAGACGGGGAGGATATTCCGATGAAAGAAAAATTGAAATGCATCACCCGGATGATGGACATGGGAGTAATTTACAGTACGAAGGAAGATAGTATGACGACCATGATGGCTGTTCTTAATTCGTTTCACGAGGAAAAGTTGGAAGAGACACTTACTGAGCCTATAGAAACTGATGAGCCACCTAATGAGGGTGCGTCAGAAAGTCTAATTGTGACTAGCAGCAAAGGAGAAAATTTGTATGAGTATCTTGGACCTCAAGCTAGCAATGTGGATTGGAATCATGAGTTCATAAAGATCGCTCGTGAGAATGGGGAAGTGGTCGACACACTGGGTCAACCCATCGGCAAATTCGACTATTTTGTGAAGTATTCACCGCCACCCAGTTTCTTCATCGATCCCAAAGATGTTGTCCCCGATGGATGGGGAGGTATGGACGACCCACTTGAACTCGAGGAGATGGTTGGCATGATTACCCCTATGGTGATTGACTTATTTATCGAGGAGGATTTATGGATATCGGACGAGAGAGATGTCGAGCAGGTAGTCGTCGACCTGGTGGCCGAAGAGTTCGCTACCCTAGAGATCGATGATTGCGTCATGGAGACAATGGTGATTGAACTCCCGCCTGACTACGAAGAAGATATAATAGTTGACAGAACCCCGAGTTACGACCCCAAGGCAGTTCCTTTAAGTTATAAGACGAGCGAAATTGACACCGTTACACGTTCAGGCCGTTGCTATGCACCTACAGGGGTAGTTGAGAAGAAAACTGTCTTAGATGAGGAGACGAAGCAATTCTTAGCGATTGTAAAGACGAGTGAATTCAACATCGTGAACCGGTTGAGAAAGACGCCTGCCTAGATCTCTCTTTTGGATCTCTTTAAATCATCCGAAAAACACAAAAATGCACTACTCAAGGTTCTAAACGAAGTGCACGTCCCCGAAACTATCAATGATGCCCAATTGGAGGAGTTTGTTAGGTCTATCTTGCTGAAAGATTAGATTTCTTTTGCCGATGAAGATTTCCCTCCAGAAGGTTGCAATCATACTAAGGCGCTACTTATTTCGGTTAAGTGTCATGATAGAATGGTAGTGAGAGCGCTAATTGACAACGGGTCCGCACTAAATATTTGCCCACTCGCCACTCTCTGTCGTCTAGGAGTGAGTAAATAGAAAATTCTATCATCTAAATCTATCGTTCGTACTTTTGACGGTATGAAGAAGGAAGTCATTGGTGAGGTCGAGCTTGAATTACTGATTGGTCCAGTTTTTTTTCTAGTCAACTTCCAGGTCCTGGACATTCCTAGTGCGTTCAATTTTCTACTAGGACGACCATGGATACACACCGCCGGAGCTGTGCCCTCGAGCTTGCACCAGAAGTTTAAATTCATTGTGGATAGGAAGCTGATAACTATTCACGGAGAGACTGATTTTAAAGTTTTCCACGACACTGCAATTCTGTACATAGAACCTGAGAACAAGGCTGAATCAAGTTACCAGACTTTAGAGTTAGTGTCGGTGATCTATGTGCCTATGGGGAGTATTATACGCAACCCAGAAGTGGCTAAGCCTTTGATGATGTCGAGTAGGGTGTTGCTCGAAAATGGTCATATTCCTGGAACTGGCCTAGGACTACATAGACAAGGCATTAAAGAGCCTATTCGGACTTCCAAGTGGCATAAAACAACAGGCCTAGGTTATCATGGTGTCAATTCTGGTGGTCGAGATAATCATGAAGGATGAAGCGATTTCGGAGGTCAGGCTAACCGTGGAAGTCGTGGTGGCTGTAGAGGCTATACTAGCTACGGGGGTCGTGGAGTCAATGAAGGTCGTGGTATCCATAGAGGCCTAGCTAATCATAGAGGTAATGAAGGTCGTGGAAATCTATTTGGATTAAAAGAGGGTCAGAGGAGCTTACTCCTTCCGGAGTTGAAAGAGATCTTCCCGGGTCCACCCAAGCTACTACAGGAAGACGAGGCTATCCTTGGCTTAGTCGAGTTGTTCAAGGAGGAGTTTGCTTGTGTTATCATGGGAAGTGAGGAGACCGAGCCCTCTAGTGCTACCACCAACCCTTCTGAGCATAACATGTCACATGATCATGATAGGTGCATATGTGAGTCGAATTCGCTCGATGAAAATTCCTCTGGGATCGAGGATGACAAAGATGACTGTGACCGAAAAAGCATCGAGCAAGATTGGAGTCGGCATGAAGAGTCTAAGCTGTGACGCCCCGACCTCGGGGTCATAAACATGACGTCCCATTCATTAATATCTTTATTTATACACAAGCGGAAGCATACTCGGGACAATCACAACAAAAAGCACAACCAGCGGGATATAAGACAAGAAGCATCATGAGCAAACCTTATATTTTCAAAGTACGCAAATATGTTTTAATAAGCCCTTCGGGCCATGGCAACAACACATATTTTCATAGCCATTTACACACAATAAACTTGTGGCTTGGGTGTCCTAAGCCCAATACTTCAGGTTCACGGCTTCTTGCTTTTCCGAACTCCATCATGGCTCCACTCCCCCTGTCGCCGCCGTCCGTTCGACCATCCTATGTACCTGAGGGTGGGAAAAACGGGGGATGAGTCGGGTAGACTCAGTAAGTAAACCTACTAATATCAAGCGAGGACGAGGGGATCGCCGTTAGCATAAGTCGGCCCTTACCGTACCCATATCAATGGCAGATCAATAGCAAAGTTCATACAAGAGCAAATCAAGCATGGCTAAAACATGTGCACTTTGCCATTCAAGTCTCGGTTCTACCTCTAAAATAAGCTTCAAACACGAAACATGATTAAATTAAGAAATGAACCAACCATGACCAACCAAATGACCGAGAAACGGTCCAAGCAAACCGTGTCACAACGCATCACAACTTCCTTTCCCGATATTAGGAAGTTTACTTACACAACGGCAAACAAAATCAAAGAACGGGGTTCGAGATAGAGGAGCTCGAGAAGTTTCGAGCTTTTTTTTTTCCTCTCTTCCTCCTTGCTTTGCCGACCAAGACGAGGCCTACCACGGCCAAACCGTGGCTCTTGGATAGGAACAAGTAGGAACATGGGCCGGTTCGGGGTTGATTCGGGCGTGAGTTTCTCAGCTAAAGTGAGAAAATAAGAACAAGGGAAGAAGAAGAAGATGTTGGCGTGAGAAAGGAGGAGAGGGTGGGGAAGCTTCATGTGAGGCTTTTAGCTTCTTATAGACAAATAAGCTTGGAAAAGAAGCCAAGTGTGAATGCGCACAATAGTCAAAAGTCATGATGGCTTGTATTTAATGCCATTAATGGCTATTAATGGACTAAAATGATGAAGATGCTAACTTTGGTCCTCTCTCTCTCTCTCTCTCCCTCCCTCGCGGCTTCTCTTTCTCTTTGGCCAAATGGCCATTCTCACACCCCCTATTTATCACACTCAAAACTTGGTCATCACTCAAGGTCATTAATGCACACAATCATGATGAGGCTTAAGTCATGGCTTATGTCATTTGAGCATGAGATCATTGATTACCTCACATGACCATTAAGAACATAAGCCAAAAACCATGATGAAGGGCCACCAAAGTCCAACTTTAATAAATGCAAGCCATTAATTAGGCTTCTTGAACAGGCTTCTTGAGCAAGCTTTATTTTTAGCCAATCATTTTTAAGCTTTTTTCTCAATTTTGTTTTCCTCTGGTCTGACCTCCGATCAAAGCATAAAATATCTCATTTGAAAGCTCAGAACGCGTACTTTAAATCACCAGAAGACACCAAGTCCAAATTCCAATGTTTTCATATAGAAAATGCTAAATCTTTGAAATCTGACAAAACCGGACAGTTTTGCACTGTTCACGAAATCGGACTTGAAATCATAGTAAATAAACTCTGAAAATTCTCAAATTCGGATATGTCATAACCAAGCCCTTAATAAACATTTTTCATGAAGGACACAAAATCTAATTCTCTCTATAAATACCATTTTCAGTCACTCAAAGATAGACTAAAAATAGCTTACTGGAACAGCATTTTTATTTCTCAAAATAATCTCTGTCCAGTATCCAAATCATCTTAGAAAATTCCCAAATTTACATACATTATAGAAAAGGAAGTTCTCAACAACTTTCATGAAGGAAACGTTTCTAAAATCGGCCCAGAAAAACTCGTAGAAAATCAAGGCGGTGTAAACATCACCAAAATTCTCATTCCGGGCAGTTTCACACAGTCCGAAAATCAGGCCATCGTACCACTCATATCAACTCAAAATATTCTGAAATTAAATCATGTAAAACTTTAAAATGTTTGGAACAACTTTCCAGAAGAAAGCGTTTGGAAATTCGGATCACAAAAGTTTCCCCAAAAATAACAAGACAAAAGGGTACAAATGATCAAAAAACTAGGTTTTCCAAAACAAGAGAAAACAATTTAGTTCTGATTGGAAAATCGCCAAACTTAACCCATAACCATTTTCCAGGGACCAAAATTGAGGATATTATAATTTACCTGCGGCTTCCCAGGCCCAAAAATCGGGATGTGACATTAAGCCATTGACCGTAGAGCCTCCAATCATAATAAATCTGGGCGATTCGGAGAATGTTAAAGAAATCAACATTAAAAGAATAGTCGACCTTTTAAAAAAATACCAAGATGTGTTCGCATGGTCATATGCGGATATGCCAGGGTTGGATAAAGAAATTGTAGAACATGCTCTACCAGCTGATCCAAGTATCCCGCCAAAGAAACAAAGGCTCAGAAGAACAAAGCTCGAACTATCCAAAAAGATCGAAGAAAAAGTCATGAAGTTGTTAATGATGGGCTTTATAGAAGTGTCGCACTATTCTTACTGGATCGCTAATGCAGTCCCTGTCATGAAGAAGGATGGTCGGGTCAGGGTTTGTATTGACTATCGCGATCTAAATCGAGCAAGTCCAAAAGATGACTTTCCGCTACCTCACATTGATGTATTGGTCGACAGCATTGCGGGATTTGAGTTATTTTCTTTTATGGATGGATTTTCGGGCTACAATCAAATTCGGATGAAAGAAGAGGACAAAAGTAAGACCTCCTTCATTACTCCTTGAGGGACCTTTTGTTACAAGGTAATGCCTTTCGGCTTGAAGAACGCCGGGGCAACGTACTAAAGAGTGATGGTCACCCTATTCCACGATATAATGCATAAAGAGGTAGAGGTCTACGTAGACGATATGATTGCCAAATCCAAACATGGAGAGGACCACGTTGAGGTGTTGTGGAAGTTATTTGACCAACTTCGAAAGTTCAAGTTAAGGCTTAACCCCGCCAAATGTGTGTTTAGGGCAAAGTCTGGGAAATTATTGGGGTTCATGGTCAGTAGTCAAGGCATTGAAATTGACCCATCGAAGGTTAAGGCTATTTGTGATTTGAAACCTCATCTATTGTCAGAGAGGTTCGGAGCTTTATGGGGAGACTGAACTATATGGCGAGATTTATTTCTCAATTGTCTAAGACGGCTAAACCTTTTTTCAAGCTCTTGAAGAAGAACGCCAAAGTTAAGCGGGATACTGACTGTCAAGAGGCATTTGAGAAAATAAAACAATATCTTTCTCATCCGCTGATCCTAATGCCACCTGTCCCTAGAGTGCCATTAGTACTCTATCTGACTATTCATGAGGAGTCGTTAGGGGCCTTGCTAGCTCAGAAGAGATCGAGTGATGGTAAAGAGTGTGCAATATACTATCTCAGTAAGAAATTTACTTCCTTAGAAATAAATTACCCCGGGGTTGAAAAGACGTGTGTGGCTTTGGTGTGGGTATTGCACCGCTTACGCCAATACACACTTCATCATCGGATCCTGCTTGTAACTGAGAATGATCCCATCAAATATTTGCTGGAAAAACCTATGTTAGTTGGAAAGTTAGCAAAGTGGCAAGTGTTGGTGTCCGAATTCGACGTCCACAGCATGACGCAAAAATCTGTTAAGGAAGAGCTATAGCTGACATGTTGGCAGAAAACATTAAAAGGTCAGAAGACCATCATCAGTCAGATCCCATAGAGGAGCGCGTTTCAGAGATAGTGAGTGATAAGTGGACTATGTACTTCGACGGCGCTATTAACCTGGCTGGTTTTGGGACTGGGGTAGTTCTTATCTCCCCGACGAGTCAACATCACTCTGTAGCTGTCAAGTTGATATTCCCTTGCACCAACAACATCTCAGAATACGTGACTTGCATACTGGGATTGCAATTGGCCATCGACATGAAGGTTAAGAAGCTGTAGGTTTATGGCGATTCCGCCGTCATCATTCTTCAGACAGAGGGCCAATGGCGAACTCACGACTCAAAGTTGATCCCTTACCACGAATTCCTTGAGGAGTTAATAAAGGAATTTGAAGAGATTTCTTTTGAGTATTTACCCTGATCACAAAATCAGTTTGTTGATGCCCAGGCCACGTTATCATCAATGCTACAGGTCATGGAGGGGTTAGACATCGAGCCACTCAAAATCGAAATACTGACACGTCCGGCTTACTGTTTGGCGATCGTAGATGAACCTGATGAGAAGCCGTGGTATCACGACATCATGAATTATCTTCAGAGGGGTGAATATCCTCCTGGAAGTGAACTAACGGATCAAAAATACATAAGGAAACTAGAATCGAAGTTCTTCATCAGTGGCAATGCTCTTTACAAGAGGTCCTTTGACTCAGTTTTGCTGAAATGCGTCGATGCTAGAGAAGCTAATCAGTTGATGAGGAAGATTCACGAAGGAGAATGCGGTCCACACATGAACGGTTATCTCTTGGCTAGAAAAATCATGAGACTGGATTATTTCTGGATGGCTATGGAGACCGACTATGTTCGGCATGTTCGTTATTGCCATCGGTGTCAAATCTATGCAGATAAGATCAACGTACCGCTAAATGAATTGCGTCGAATGTCCGAGCCATGGCCTTTCTCAATATGGGGGATCGATATGATTGGGCCAATTAATCCTAAGGCTTCCAATGGACATCGTTTCATCTTGGTGGCCATCGATTACTTCACCAAGTGGATCGAGGCAAGCTCATATGCCAATGTCACTACCAAGAATGTGGTCAAGTTTATTCGTCGTGACATCATCGCTCGCTATGGAGTCCCAGAAGCAATCATTACTGACAACGGCTCAAATCTGAACAACAAGATTGTAGATGGCTTACTCGGCGAGTTTCATATTCATCACTTGAACTCCTCACCTTACCGTCCATAAATGAATGGAGCTGTGGAGGCAGCCAACAAGAACATAAAGAAGATATTGTCAAAAACTGCTGACAACTATTGAGATTGGCATGAACGGTTGTCCTACGCGTTGATGGCATACCAAATTCGATCCGCACTTCGACAGGGGCAACTCCTTTCTCGCTCGTTTACGGTATGGAAGCGGTCTTACCCGTGGAAGTCGAAATCCCTTCATTAAGGATTTTCTCACAAACTAAGCTCTCTGAGGAGAAGTGAGCTCAACAGAGATAAGATCAGTTGAATATGATAGACGAAAAGAGGCTGAAGGCTTTATGCCACTGTCAATGCTACCAAAAGCGAGTTGCCAAGTCCTTCAATCGCAAAGTTTGGCCTCGGCAGTTTGAAGCCGGAGATCTCGTACTAAGGAAAGTGCTGTCCGTCACACCCGAATTAGGTAGGACGTTCGCCCCAAATTACGACAGTCCATATGTTGTTAGAAAGGTTCTACCTGAGGGTGCTTTAATTCTCGTAGAAATGGATGGCCAAGAGTTGCCAAAACCTGTAAATGCCGATTCGGTAAAAAAATATTTTCCTTGAATGAAATCCAAGGCTCGAGAGCCATTTTCGATGCAATCCGAATCACTCTAGGGTATCCACATCATGTATATCATGCATACATGCATACATGTTTACTTTGTAGGCCCCAAACAATTCATAAATTGATCATCAAATGATTGAACCGTCTTGGCAAGCATCCGGCAAGCTAAATAGGGGGTTGCCAAGTCACCAGGTTACAGGTAAGTACCTTTTTTCTCATACCAAAAGAAAGTAAAATGGAAAATTTGCTTTGAAAAAAGAAGAAGAAGAAGAAAAAGAAGAAGAAAAAGCATAGCAGTCGAAACCGTGAAAAGGAATGTTCACTTCGAATCAAAATTTCATGTAGAGATCAATCAACTCAAGTGATCTTGGCAAAATAAGAGGAAGTACATTAATCATGTTAAGCGAGAAGTGCTTAAGATGAGGAAAGGCAGATCATTCTCAAACACGTCCTGTAAACACTTTCAGAGGAGCGAAAGAGAGAAAATCGTGTTTTAGGATGAGAGATTCATTCGCAAATAGTACATGGATCAAAATAAAAAGAGACATTTCTTCTGTTCATCTTGCACACTACAAGCAATCATAGTTAAACCCCTCTGAGCCTTCACATGGGAAGAATTTCTATAAAATACCTCTGTTAAGAACCACCTCACAATAGGGCTAATTTGGAGGTTTTGATTGATATTCTTCAGAGAAAAAGACGAGAAAGACCTCTTTGCCTTCACTTGCATTAATCTTTTTGTCGTAACTTCATGTGAGTCTCTATGGAAGCTTGAAACATCCCAAAATAAAGAAGAGCATTCATTTCTCTACTCAAACACTCACACCATTTGCTTAGCCAAGTCGAGCCAAAACGTTCGTTTCTAAAACCCAAGTGGTGATTGTCTCCTTACACTGGGGCAAGGCACATGATCTATCAAAATAATTGGTGCCTATTTTTGAAAGTCCTCGGAGCTCAAAAGATTCAAATCAGCAAGAGTCAAATGAAAGTTTGGGAGTATGAAAAAGCAATATGCCTGGTAAAAGCAAGGCTAATGCCCATAAAAAAAAAAGAGGAAAGCTGCATCAAGAGAAAAGCTCTCATGTGAAAAAAAAAAAAGATGTCTAGAGAAAAATGTTGGCAAGAAAAGAAAAATCATTACAAATACAAAAGTCATTAAAGAAAGGAGCAAAGCTCTTGTGTTGAAAGGATTAGTCAATGGACTTTTCGAGGCAAACTGAATGTCAAACTCTGAATGCCTTCGAAAAGATTGGATGATATGGTAATGATGCCATGGTGATCATCAACTTTTGAACCCCTTTGAAAATTTCTGAGCCTTTTGAGCCTTTACTCAAACCAATGTCACAACCCTTTCCTAAAGCCTTTTCTGATTGGGATGAGTCAAGTGAAAATAGGGACTTTACAGAAAAGCTATCACTTGAAGAAGTTGGAGCAAGGTTGTCTTATCTCATCTTAAGGTTTCTTGACTTATAAACCTGGCGAAGATGCCGTTCCATAATTATTTCATTGCTCGGTCGATAGTGCTAATCCGTTATTAAAACCAGGACCAAATCTACATTACAGTCCTTAAAAGACCTCTCCGATTGGTCAATGTGTACTCATTGCGAATGATGCCCGAAGCCTTTGGCACTGATAGTGTAAGGTATATAGAGAGAACATGCTTATCTCCCACAATAACGGATGGGAGCAAACAGCCTTCCTTGAGAGCTTGCGAGAAGCCCTTTTTGACTAAGCAACTCTTGTTTGGCATATCTAACGAACCCTGTGCATGAGCCAGGGTTTTTCTGACAAAGGTTTATCTCCCAAGAGAATTTGATGATCAATGGCGTTCCCTAAGCCCGAGGGCAATTTTGTGATATGGAATGATGCTAAATGTTTTCTGAACAATCGAAACTGGTTTGATTTACCCATGCAATTAACGCTTTGTGATATGATATGCTTTCCCTACCAGGGCATCTGTTATAACATGTTTCATTAGATGTGCAGTGGCTATTTCGGAATCTGCTTGATTGATAGGTTTACAACCTTAGAATTTCACGATAAGCTTTTACAGCCCAGAGCACCTTTATTAACCTGGCGAGCTTTCGCAGCCTAGAGTCTTTCTCTTTCTTTGCCGGGCGAGCTTTCGCAGCCCAGAGCACCCTTATTGACCTGGCGAGCTTTTGCAGCCTAGAGTCTTTCTCTTTCTTTGCTCGGCGAGCTTTCGTAGCCTAGAGCATCCTTATTGACCTGGCGAGCTTTCACAGCCCATAGTCTTTCTCTTTCCTTGCTAGTGAACTTTTGTAGCTCGGAGCACCTTATCGACCTGACGAGCTTTCGCAACCTAGAGTCTTTCTCTTCCCTTGCACGGTGAGCTCTTACAGCCCAGAACACCTTTATTGACCTAGCGAGCTTTCGCAGCCTAAAGTTTTCCTCTTTCCTTGCCCGGCAAGCTTTCGCAGCCCGAACCACCCCATCGACTTGGCGAGCTTTCGCAGACCAGAGTTTTCCTCTTTTCTCGCTCGACGAGCGTTCGCAGCCCGGAGCATCCTATCGACCTGGCGAGCTCTCGCAGGCCAAAATCTCCTTCTTTACATAACAAGACTTCATGTAGCCAAAAGCCCGTTCTTGCACGGTATGGCTTCCTCTTCAATCAATAATAGGCCCGTTAATCATCTCTCATGCATCTTCTCATGCCCTCCATGAATAAAATTTAGGTGTCTCTTATCTTTGAAAGAAACCTCTTCAAGCTCCCCTTCAAAGAGAGGCAATTGTTGACACCTAAATTTTGCCCGAATCATTTAGAGTTTTATAGCATAAAAATTTTTAGGATCTAATTTTTAACCCCTAAGCCGAAAATGTTTTCATTAAAATTCCATGGTATATAGACATTAGGCACATTTACATTAATATGCCCAATTAGGACATATTCTTTAAAAAAAAAACACAATCCGCGCTGCCCTTTTAGTCTTCTCCTCTTGTTTCATTTTCCCACGCAGGCCAGCCCTCTTTCCTTTGGCCCGGCCCGCGTTTGCCAATCTGCCCCCTCCTCAGTCAACGTTTTAGAGGGTATGGGGGAGGAATAGTGACAGAAGGTCACAGATGAACACAAAGCAGAGGCCAGAGGTGCGGGGGAGTGCCAACGTGATCCGCGGGTCGAGCGACCGGCCGACCACGGTAGGCTGGCGGTGGCAGAGGCCATGCGCGCCTGCTGGCAGCAAGAGCCACGCGAGTGTGCCGGTCGGCTCCTTTAAGACCAAATCTAGTCGTGAGGAGGAAAGGAGACCGGAGAGAGAGAGTGCCGAGAGAGAACTCGCGAAGGACAAAGAGATGGGGACGAGAGAGATCCAGAGAGAGAGAGTGAGGTTGAGAGTGCGAGAGAGCAAGATTTGAGGTCGAACGGTCTCCCATTGACCGACCGCCGCACCTCGGCCGTGGCCAGCGAAGCCCCGGTGAACCCCTTTCCTCATGGTAGGTCCCGGCTTGAGTCTTCATTAAGCCTTACTTGGTCTGTTTTTGCTCGATTCAGGGTGTTTTCTCGAGGATCCTAGCTTATGAATGTGCGAGGCGTGCGGGTGTAACCCGATCTACTGCAGTTGCCTTCCATTCGCTATTGCCGAGTCAGGTAGGGACTGTGGTCGTTGCCCCCATTTCCATTTGCACTCTGTTTTTGGGGGGGTCACTGGCCGGGAGCTCGCGGTCATCTGGCTTGCGCGAGTTCCGGCCAATGACACCTCAGGCTGAGTCCTGATTGCTCGTGCATTGTCGAGTGTGAATTTCAGATGTATTTGAGCCTCGATCGAGCCTAGAGTCTCCTATTTTTGCCGTGCACGCTAACTGTTTGATGTTTTGCTCGAACCATCTCTTTGTTTGTCTCTATGCTGGGGCATTTCTTTTTTTGGGGCGCGTCGGTCGGTTCCGACGCACCGCCAATCGTCATGGCGGTCCGGGCGTGGCCATGAGGGAAGCGAATAGCCAGTCCCTTATAGGGATTTGGCTGGTTCGTGTTTGACAAAGCCCCGACCGCGGAGGTCGGGGTGTGTCGCCCGACGGTCGTGCAAGGGCTCGGTTGCCTGGCCGGAAACCCCCAGCTACAGAGGCTGGGGAGTAGAGAGTCTGACGTTCCGGTCGGCCGGCGAAGGGGAATCAGCCGACACGGCGTCAAGCGTCAACCGCGGAGGCTGAGGCTAGAGGACCGACGTCCACGCTGGCCAGAAAGTCTCGGCCGTGAAGGCCGAGCCCGCGCTTCACGTCGGAGCGGCGGCCGGCGTTCAAGCGAGCCCCCTAGGCACGGAGTGGCTGCTGGGAGTCGTGTAGGGTTTTGCCGAGTCAGGTCGCGTCCGGGTTAGGTCGCGGGTCTAACCGGGTAGGGTTTTATTTACTGTGTGGGCTTTAGTGTTTTATTAGGTCGTGGGCATTTCGTGGATGGGCCAAAATCCGAAATTGGGCTAAGTTGTTTTTTGTCTATTTTATTTTAGTGGGCTTTGGGCTTTTCTTCTTTTAATGAAATAGTTTTGGGTTGGGCCTTTTCCTTTTTTTTTTTAATTGCCGAACCGGGTTCAATTTTATTAAACCCAGTCCAGCCGTGGACCCGGGCCGGCGCGCCCAAGTCAATCTCAATCCGGGTCGGATATGGAGATCCGACCCGGATCCGATTCATTTTATTTTAATATCGTATTATTTTAATAATTAATTTTTTAAAAAAAAGTTCCTCGAATTTTATTATTATTATTTATTTTTATTTTTTTCGAAAAAAAATTTTTAAAAAAAAATTTTTAAGAAAAAAATCAGAAGTTTTATTTGGGTTTTCTTGCCCTATTATATGACTAGTGTCATTTTTTATCGCACATTGCTCGGTTCACACATTTTAAATTGCACATTTAAATTAACCTCGCATGTAGTTGATTATGCATGTCTAGGTTTAAATATTAATTGTTGCTTCCCTTGGCTTAGTTAGGAATGGAATTTTGAGACTCCCGATTAGCGAGAGCATGTTAGGTGATGAATTGAACAAGATCAGGTACCGAAAGGGCACTAGTTTGTCAATTAGTGTAATCAAATTCCCGTACCGATTGAATTTCTGGTTCGTAGAAGTGAAGCATTTCTCCCGTGCTTCACTTGGGTGTCTAGTCGGCCCAACAGAAATCGATTAGTGGACACTCCTAAATGAAATTGATTTGCATGTTAACAACTTAAACTTAAGTCACGAATTGGTATGAGCTTGGGAGAGCTCGAGCAAGATTTAACTTAGTAATCTATTAGCCAAACCCCCTTAGGCGGCGGTGCCGTTTCGGGGAGGTCGCAACAATCATGTGTCACGGTTCCCAAGTTTCCATGCACCAAGGACCGTGTATGATTGAGAAAGAACAAGCCAAATCTTCTAAAGCTTCCAAAACGTTCTCAAGAACGGGCGATACGGTAATTGTATCGAGTTCTAAAGAGTTCTCAATATAAATGCCAATAGTTGGTGAACGGGGAGATGTGATCTCATTTGCTAGAGAAATTATCGATCAACGGATGTAATGAGTCGAGTCTTTGTATAAGTAGGGGTGCTCTCCCCCTAATTTATAACCATCCAACAATTGAAGCAATTCAAAATCCATTCTCTTCCAGAGCTTCTTTCTCTAGATTTTCTCTCTTTATGATTTGGGCAAGCGAGTGAGCGATCAATCCCTCGAGAAAAGGCTTGGCTTAGGCACTCTAAAGATCTAAGGAAGTCTAAGTCGTTGCACGGGTCCGATCCCAAACAACCAACCCATGCCACATGCATATCTCACCAACGACTAAAATTTCATGCATGATATTTGTTGAGTATCTATATTGTTCTATTGATGCTAATGTGATACCAATATCAATATATAAGTAATAAAATTTCGACTAAACTTCAAAAGCCTCTATGTACAAAACAATATAAATTTAGAACCATGTATTATGGCTCTATTTGTTTTGCGAAAAATAAAGAATTTGGAAAATATTTTCCTAAAAATGATTGCTCTGTATCACATAAAATAATTAATTAATGGAAAAAGTTTTCATCATTGACAACATTTTATAACTAAACATTGTCATCGATGGTTAAAATAGTTTTCATTCATTTATTTTTATAAGCAATATAAACGATCATTTTTAGGTAAATATTTTCCAAATCATTCATTTTCCACTAAACAGATGAAGCTTAAATGTCTAACCTTTCTATGCTAACGTGTTGTCAAATTTTATGTAGGTAAAGATATTTATCTGAAATTTGAAAGTCACTCACCACAAAAAGTTCACAGCATATGTTTGTTTTATTGAATTATCTATCATAAAATAAATTATAGAGAAGTAACTAGAATTATTCATTCTATCTAAATCCATCTTTTTCTCAACAGAATTGTTGCCTTTGTAAAAGTAATTTTATTAATTCTTGATTAACACTATATTTTACTAATTTTAATAAGAAGAAAAGTTGGTGCGGATTATTCTTTGTAATAATTTTTATGTAAACTCAAAAAAAATCCCGTGAATTAATGATAAGCCTAGATTGATTAATCAATCAAATAAATATAAATATATTTTGGTACTTATATAAATATAGTAACAATACAGATAAGTTATATATAAGAACTTCTACACCAAGGGTTTTCTAGTAATGATATTTTTTTCAATAACAAAATTACTGTTAGGAGCGTACAATAGAAATCCATTACCTTTCACCCAGGGAGATTATCAAGAGGAAGCCTAAGTCCGAACTTATTAACATATCCAATTGGACACGTCTTTATTCAAAAGCATAAGCCAATGAGTTATGGACAAACTAGGATTTATTAACTATTCTACACCACACAAATTCTTCAATGTGGGATTCTTTCAACACGACTCACACGTGCATCCTAATAATCTCCCCCTCACATGTGAGCTCCCCTTCATTAAGGTATCCTTCTACATAAATATATGAAATCTTACCACCAGGCCTACATTGTTACACTATAATGCCCACCGTCCAGAAATTACACCCAACTTCATCCACCAAATAGCATAACAAACCACTGGCTCTAATTGTTATGACTAATATGAAAAATATAACAAAATTAAAACTGAAAGAATAAACAACACACAGATTTACGTGAAAAATCCTTACGGGGAAAACCACGGGGAGGAAAAAGCAAAATCCACTATAGAATTTCAAGGATTACAAAAGGTGGCTCAAAAATTAAATAATTTTTCTGTCTCAACTTCTTAACCTAATAACTTGAGAAAAATAATATTTATATTGCTCTCAAGCCCTAACGTTGGCCCAAGCCCATAAAGAATTAGAGACGTGCTCAACAAATCTCCACTTTGGCTTAAATTCTACTAAGCGATACATAATATTCTCCTCCCACTAGAGTAAAGCTTAGTTGGGTAAACATTAATTAAATCCAAGCAATGCTTGAATTTGGCAATAGATAAGGGCTTCGTCAACATATCACCCGGATTATTTTCTGTCCCAGTTTTTAAGACCTTGATATAGCCATCAGCAATAATGTCTCGAATAAAATGATATTACACACCAATGTACTTTATCCTCTCATGATACATTTTATCTTTAGAAAGATGTATAACACCCTGACTATCACAATGGCCAACAGTCACACCATGATCCACATTGAGCTCTCCAAAGAAGCCTCTTAACCATATAGCCTCTTTAACAGCCTCTATAATAGCCATATACTCTACCTTTGTAGTAGACAAAGCAACCATATGAAGTATCTTTCCAATTGACTGCACAACCCCTAATAGTAAAGATGTAACCAGTCAAAGACCTCATATTACTAAGATCACCAGCATAATCAGAATCAACATATTCTGTAAGAGTGTCACTAGTTTTCCCAAACTCTAAATCAAAATTAGAAGTACCCTTCAAATATTTCAAAATCCACTTCACAGCTTGTCAATGAACTTTGCATGGGCATGATAAACATCTACTTACCATGTTAACAACATGTGAAATGTCGAGTTGAGTACAAACCATTGCATACATAAGATTGCCAACTGCGCTAGAGTATAGAACATGTGATATATATTTTATTTCCTCATCTGTTTGTGGATATAAACTAGCTAATAATCGAAAATAAGCAGCAAGAGGAGTACTTACTGGTTTGGCATATTTCATGCTAAAATAATCTAACACCTTCTCAATATAGCTTTTTTGAGAAATGTCACGCCCCGCACCCTACGGCACACCACACCCCTATCGCGATTGATTATAAGTGTGACATCCCGGGACGTGTTGCCAACCTAAAGCCCAAAACAGAGAACAAGCACACGCAGAAGCAACACGACACCCGAACAATAAAACACATGACCAAGGATAGCAACACAAAAAATAATAACAACTTGCATAAGCAATGAAGATATACAATATCCATTTACAGCATAAGCATTTAAATCAAAAAGGGTCAACGGCCACTAGCAACAAAAGGTAAATGGCTCAAGATCAGACTCCCACTCCATCGACTCTTTCTCCTCGGGGTCGAAATCCATCTCAAGGTTAGGGACTGAAAAGTTAGGTATAAACAACAGTGAGAATAAATCTCAGCGAGTAGGCCCCCTAAACCTAAACTAAGCTAATATGCACCTCCTGACGATCACCAAACAACACACTATCCAAAATATAAATGACTTATGCCCTCGGCCCCAAATCCGATACTCACTTGGCCCTGCAGGTTAGGTAATTACAAATCCCAATAATAACACAGAACCTGATCGTGTGTCATGCACACATCACTTGGTCACAACGCATGTCATGCGTATACTCGTGCTCATGTCTCATCAATGCATTTTTGCACACTTGTACTCTTGCACACTTGCCATTTACCAATTCTCCTCTGACCCGTGTAAATCGCATCAGGTCCATCACTTCAAGATCGATCTCTAGCCCGCGTAAAACGCATTAGGCTCATGACACATAACTCGCGTAATACGCATCAGGTTGGTCATCTTTCGGTAGTCCGTGCATCGTCCCACGTAATACGCCTCAGGACGGGTTTAATGCCCTACGTAAAACGCATCAGGGTTTTATGTGATTACACGTTCATAATCACCAATTATTATCTGAACCCCGCATAAAACGCATCAGGGCATTTTAGGTGATCACATACTCATGTCATTCGTGCACACTCATATATGCACATGTTATGCCAATGCTCGAGATGCACACTCATGGCCACAATATCCGCACTCGGCATTCGTGAAATTCACACTTGGCACTTAATATGATTTGGCTATACATATAATGCCACAACATGCTCAATTCGCATCTCAATATACCCAATGAACCAATCAATGAATTCAAAATAGCCATAACACATTCTTGGCACTTGAATTCATGTGATAAATCAATATAATTGAGCACACTCATGGCCCGCCAAGCCCCTCAATTCTCGATCACACTAGCACTCAACATGGCATTGTATAATTAAGCATAATTCACACCCAAACCAGCCATTACATGGCCCAACCAATCACACATGGCAATTCACGAACAAATCATATATTAGTCGCACAAGGCCCAATTAAAACCTCAATGGACAACCACTAATCAGTCCGAGAGAGAGAAAAACCGGGAATATACAAAATCGGGTCCAAACTGGGCAGTTACACAATGACAAAAATCCATTTGAAATAAATAGTAAATCAATTCCAAAAATTATGAAATTTGGATATGTTGTACAAAATATCTCAATGAACATTTTCTGTGAAGAACTCGAAATCCAGTTCTAATCGTAAATACCTCGTTTTGACACTCAAAGTCGGAAAAAATCCGGTTCGCTCAGATAGCCCCTCAGGCCATAAAAATATAACTCATTCAGTACCTAAATCATTTTGGAAAGCTCTAAAATTTTTATATGTCATAGTCACAAAGTCCCCAACAATTTTTGTGAAGGAAGTATTTTGAAAATAGGCCTGAAAAAATTTATAAAAATTCGAACAGACCCGAAGGTCGGTGAACAGTAAATCGGGTAGTTTTGTTTCGGTCCAAAGATGGACTTCCAAATGGCCTCAAATGATTTCCAAAAATTTCCAAATTAAAGTATGTTATACTTAAAGATGTTGGGAACAAATTTCATGAGAACAATTCCTCAAATTCGACCCACACAAGTCACACTAAAAATAGCAAAATCCGGCGACGTAACGGTAATCTTATCGGAAATCAACCAACTTGCACCACCAAGCAAATCAAGCACAATCAGTCACTAATCCAATTATCCACGGCCCTTAAACAATCCCTAAATCATCACATTAGGCCCTTAAAATCACCATAACTTCAGCCCAAATCAGCCCACACTAATTAACCCCTAAAATACTCTAATAACCTTTAAAACTCATATAGAAATATACATTAGCCTAATTAGGGTTTAGGGTTGTACTCACTCGAATTCCTATACTCCAAACTAAGCTGAACGAGCGGGAATGGCAGACCTAGCGGCTTACGGCGGCGGGCGGCGACGATCGGCGGCGGCCCGGCGAATGGCGCGAGCGGCAGCGGTCCACGACGGGAGCACTGGTCGGCAGCGAATGGGGAGAGGAGAAGGAGAATGGGACTGTCGAGAGGGTACTGGTGCAAGGCGGGCGAGCGGTGGATAGTGGCGGCGCCGACGGTGGCGCTCCGACGAAGGGCGGCGGCGTGAGGCCGAGAGAGAGAGAGACTCACGGGAGAGGGAGAGAGGAGAGGAGGTGATCGGTGCTAGTGATGGTGGAAATAGGGAGGAGAGAGAGAGACTAGAGTGTATATGCTTGAGGGAGATAGTGGGGTTGGTGACCAACTTGCAAAAATGCCTATCTTGCCCCTAATCCAGGGGTTGGGGTTTAATCTCAACAAAATATCTAAGGGCAATAGGGACCAATGTTTTTAGCACTATTGGGCTGAAATACAACAATATAAACCCCAAAATAATCTCCAAATCTTCCCAAAATTCGGAATACAAAGCTAAGGCACAAGGGCAAAACGGTAATTTTCCGGTCTTGGGGCAAATTTTTCAATTTTGACTCTAACGAACTCAAATATGATTGGCCACAAAAAAGCGACTGCATCCTTGTAAAAATAATCGTGTACGCCCACGAAATTCAAACCGAAGTCCGAACTCAATTCCATGATTGATTTCGCTCAATTTGCGATTTTAGTATCTCTTACTAACGGGCGACTGTTTAGGGGTTATGTGTATTGACCTAGGATACTCGAGTCGTGACGATGTTGATTTCCCAGAGAACGGAAGGATTTATCGCTAATCCCAGGGGTCGCGGTCGTCCGGAATAAGTTCGAGGTCATTCGCCACGCATACTCTCAGTCGTGCGGAATCACCCGCTATCCGATCAAACGTCGTCGGTCAAACCAAATCTGTTACTCTCCTTGGGCCGGCCCACATCAGCACAAAATATTCCCTCGTCGCTTTTCGGAATCGGACTCGATTCACGGTCGAGTTCTTGGATCCACGCACCGTTTTCCTAATTAGTCATTCCCTAGTAGTCAGTATCCTGAGAATGATCAATTCCGAGCGAGACTCACTAAAACAAAATGAGAAATAATTATCTATTTCATTAATCCTGTAAGTGGGTGAATTTTAGGACGTTACAAGAAAGATACAATTTTTCCCTTTTCTGATCTCGTCGAATTTCCATGCCCAGGATTTTCTTCTCTACACTTAAATCCTTGATATCAAATTCAACGCTCAATTGTACCTTCAAATTTTGTATATGAGATTTATCTTTCACAGCAATCAACATGTCATCAGCATATAATAACAGATAAATGAATGAGCCACTTGGAAGTTTGCACATATATATACACAATTATCAAATTTGCTCCTACAATAGCCAGGTTGCACCATAAACGAATCAAACCTTTTATATCACTATCTAGGTAATTGGTTCAAGCTATATATAGACCTTTTTAATAGAAAAACATGTTCTTCCTTACTAAAAACCCTTTGGTTGACCCATATAGATTTTCTCTTTAAGTTCACCATACAAGAAAGTTGTTTTCCCACCGAGTTGTTCTAAGGGTGCGTTTGGTTTAGCATTTTGAAAACTCCTTGGAGCTTGAAAACCCATTAGGGAAAATTTGAGGTGTTTGGTAACCAATCTTCAAGGGGCTTTAAGGTGAAAGCTGGCCTTGAGAAGGTTGAAAGCTTAATACTAGTCATTACCAGCATTGAACTTTCATCATTTTCGGAATACTGAAACTCCTTTTTAATGAAATTTTGTCGAATTCCTTTTTTTCCCTGAAAAACTCAGTAGAAATCCAAGTTTGTCCCTTTTAAAAAGTAAAACCCTACTTCCCTCCGCTCCTGCTCTTCGCTCTCTCCCGCGCAACTACTGCTCCTCGCTCTCTTCCTCGCTCAATTGCGCTCCTCACTCGATTGTTCCATTCCTTCGCTCGCTCCATTCCTTCCCTTGCTCGACTGCTCGTTCTCTCGCTCTCCCCCTCCCTCTCTCTCTCCAGTGGATTTGATTTTGATTACTTAAATCTATGCATTGTGATGCTTGAGCTGAGAAGTACCCGAGCCCTCACTCCTTTTTCATCGTGCTTGTCGCTTTTGTTGCAATGATTGAGTTTTCAGTGATAAGTGATAGTGATTTGCATTGGTGGAATTGTTTTGAATTGTATTTTTCTTGGAGTTTTTCTCTGTTCATAATTTTTTACCCAAATTGTTTGGCTTCAAGTTTGCTTGTTTTGGACATATTTATTTGTGGATCTGATATTAGACAGTGTGCGAAGATTGAGTGATACTGGATTGACATAGTTATGATGAGAAAATTGGGGGGTTATGGGGGTGTTATTAACTTAATGTTTCTCTGTATCTTGAATTGGGCTTTTGTCAAATATGGTGATGCAAGGCATAATGGCCAAATCCTCCCAATATAGAACTATCCGAATTTCTGGGTATGTGCCAGTTTTTGGCTTTTCAATGACGAGTGAATTGGGATTCTAAACAATTTAGATTTTCATGCCGGGGAAAAATCTAATTGGGGAATGAGAGGGTGTATAAATTTTCTGGCTTTACCGAGGCTGAAGGTTAGTGATGATGAGTCATGGATTATAGTTTGTGTTGGTGGTGGCAATGGTAGAGCGATGACTAAGTAGAGGAAATCATTTGTTATTTTTACACAGCAGAAATGGAAGGTTAGTGATGATGGCTTTTATGTTCTAACATTGGAACAACAGCTTCTTAAAGTGAATAATGAGAATGAGTTAGTTGTTTGAATGCTATGAATTGACTGTGGTGAGTAATTGGATCTGCATTACCTACCTGTGGCTTTGTAAGGAGGCTCATTGTACAATCTTCCTTTGCCCATGATGTTTCGTCTGACCTTTAATTATGTATGTGTTCTGTGGCAATCGAAGATCAAGGAAGTAGTTGGTGTACTGAGGCCTCACTTGACTAGTTCGATTAGCGCCGTTGATGGAATTCGAGAGTTGGAAGCCATGGCAACAATGGACTTCACCGCAGTGCCGTTCGCAGGCTCAAGTTCCATCACACCAAGCTAAGGGAGTAGTTGCCCTGACATAGATCTTGGACTCTTTTGTGAGGTTCCAGAATAAATGGGAGGATCATTTTAGCTGTACAAATTCTTTTAACATAGACCTTACCAGAGAAAAAGGGGTCTGTAAAGCTGAATGTATGGTGTGTCAAGTTCTAGTATTGGTCAGTGTTAACTTGGTAGGAAGGTTTTATCTGAACACTGAATCCTTTTTCCATAGTGCAGCAATCAACAGACGGATCAATATTCCTCATTCGAGTTAATCTGTATCGTGTTGTTACAATTGAAAATTCGACAACATTTCGCCTCTTTCTTGAATAATTTTAAATGTCTATCGACGCTTGCTTTGGGCAGGAATGTTTATTGACACTTTTTCAAATGAGGAGGGTAGTGCTTTAAATAATGATGCAACTTCTGAATTTGCACATTTACGAGATCAAATAGCCATAAGTTTAGGAAATATTTAAGGATGTTTATAATTTTTAAGGATAATGAATTTATTTCCTTGGGGCGTGTGTTTTCGCGTTTGTTGTGATGAAAGCACTCTATTTTTTATTGAGAAAGAGCTTGTGAAAGTTTTCCATTTGAATTTTTTTAGCAAAAAAAGAAGTTTTATTTTTTATATATAATTTTTAATACATATCTTTAACATTGTTATCAACATTTAAATTATAAAAGTTGCAGACATTATTTTTTCCAATTTTACACAAATTAAAAGATAAAAAGCTTAAATTAATCATCCATAAGGGCTTTTCAAATATGTTTTCTACCAAACGGCATTTCTCTCAAAGTTGTTTTTCGAAGCAAAATTTACTAAACAGTCTTTGCATTTCCCCAAAACCCTTTAGGCTAAACTACTTTGTATTTTCCCAAAACCCCTTGGGAAAGTTGAACCAAATGCAACCTAACTCTAAATCATGCATAGCAATTAATGCAAGAAAAACCCAAATGGAGCTATGTTTAACAACAGGTGAAAACACATCATTAAAATCAACTCCCTCAATTTAACTATATCCTTTAGCAACTAGATGAGCTTTGAACATGATATCTTCAACTCCAATAATACCTTCCTTTCTTTTGAAAATCCATTTGCTGCCTATAATTTTCTTTCCTTTTAGTGGCTTGACAAGCTCCTAAGTTCGATTCTTTTCGAGAGATTCCATCTCTTCATTCATAGCAACTAACCACTTTACTGAATCTTTTGAAGAGATAGCTTCCTTGTAGGTCTTAGGCTCACTATATTCTACTGACTCTACAACTCAAAGAGCATAAGCAAAAAAATCTAAGAATCCATATTTCTGTATGGGCTTTGTTGTCCTTCTCGGTCTATCATTGGCAATAGAATATTGTTCTTCCTTAGGTTCTTCAATCTCAATATTATTAGTAGACATCTGAGCTGATTGCGAAGAAATTACTTCAAGCTCCATGTTCTCCGCATCACTTTCTAGATTTTCATGACAAGGAATAGACGATTCCTTACTAGGATGAAGCATAGCAAACTCATCAAAAGTAACATCTCTACTAATAATGATCTTAAATGAATTAGCACATCAAAGTCTGTAACTCTTTACACCAAAAGCATAACCAAGAAAGATGCATTTTTTTGCTCTAGGCTTAGTTTACCTTCACTAACATGTGCATATGATGGACATCCAAATACTTGAAAGAAAGAATAATCAACAGGTTTACCTGACCATACCTCCTTAGGTTTCTTGCACTCAATAGATGTACAAGGAGAGCAATATATTAACCAAATAGCTATATTGACTGTCTCAGTCCACAACTCCTTGCTCAAGCCAACGTTAGACAACATGCACCTAGTCCTTTCTTGTGACATTTCAAATTTCGACCCATTTTTAGGATTTGTAAAACGTGTATTTTGTCGGTGCGCTTATAGTTAAATCTCGCCCAGAACTAATCACTCTCAAGTTATTTTTAAATTTAAGATTTCGCTAAATCGCAATCAATTGAATTTGACCGTTATTTAGAGCATAAACTTTAGTGTTGAATTTTTCGAAATTTCGTGACGAATTTAATTAGACGGTATCAATATTATTATGACCAGCATCGATATTACCCAAAATTGATGAAAAGTGAAATTTGGACCAGGTACGGATTTTGACTAGTAGACCTCCCTCTTGGTATATTTTATTTAGTGTCTTCTGGGCTTTTTCTTAATTTATAATTTGGGCTTTTCGTGGACCGTTAGATCGACTTTGAGTTTGAACATGGACCGTTAGATCGCACTCGATTAGGTTGACTCTCTCTCTCTCTTCTGCGCGCGCCCCTTCCCCGGTCACGTCCCCTCCCCCTCTGCCTCATGCAAACCTATCCACCCACTCTCCTTCTCTCTCTTCTCTTCTCTTTCTTTCTTTCCTTCTTCCTTCCTTCTTCTTCTTTCTCCTTCCTACTTTGCCCGCTGCTCTTGCTCCCTTTTTGCCTGATCACTGCTCACCCAACCGCAGCTTGCCTACCATTCGCCTGACTATCATGCATCATCTTCCGGTCGTCCATCGCCGCCAAGACCACCCGTCCGCCGACTAGCCTAGCTTCGCCCAGGCACCTGCAATCTCACCGCGCCATCGTCCGTCGCTCTATCTTCGCCACAACACCCCATCTCCTCCCTTTCCCCTATTCACCCGACTCCTCAATCTGCCTCGCTTGCAATCGCGGCACGCTGCCATTCCGGCCACCATTGCCCCCACCTACTCACTACCACCACTCCAGCTTCCTTCGAGGTCGTCGTCGCCTCTGTTACTCCGGCAACGACACGATTACCTCTTTGTCATCCCTTATTATAACCGAGTCCTTTGCCACCCCAGCTCGCCGTCGCCGTCGACTCCTCACCAAACTCGCCGGTTGTATTACCCAGCTCGCCCAAGCCATTGCTCGTCCGCCTGGCCATTGCTCGAGGCTGTGGCTAAGCCGTCCTAGCCAGTGCCCTTGTCATGCCGTACGCCCTGTTCGTGCCTAGCCGCTTATCGACTACTCACCAATCCACTTGGCCCGTCGCCTGACAGCTCACTCGTCGCTTGGCGGAATGCCCTACCCAGGCTAAGCACCTCGCTCGTGGCCGAGGGCCGTGCCAAGGGCCATACCGAGGCCTTACCCGCTGGCTAACCACTGCGCCCTCACCCGCGCCAAATTCGTCGCTGCTCCAACTGGCCATTTGGCCCTCTTGCCAATTTTTCTTAGGCCAAAACCTAGGTAAGTGATCTTCTAATCCTTACTTAGTAGTTTGGGTATTATTAGACTTGTTTAGGGGTTGATAAGTGTTGGTTTAGTGACTAAGTTAGGTATGGATTATTTAATTGAATATGATCGGTTTATGGATTATAAGGTGGTGATTTTTTGTGGCTAAATTAGTGATTGATTGAGATGGTTTAGTGATCGGACTATTGTGGTGCTTGTGGGGGAAATTGATGCTTGAATGTGGCCAACTTGAAGGTCAGGTTGGTAGGCTAATGTGGTGAGCATAACTTGAATTTGAATAGTATAACGTGTTAGATTAGTATTGGCGAATTGTGTGTGGCGTATGTGTATAAGGAATGTCCTGAGGCGTGGTTACGTAGGACTAAGTCCAGATTGATCGAAGGGCTGCCAACTTGAAGCGTGGTTACGCAGATGTGGCTAGAAAGGCAAGAAATGACCTGAGGCGTGGTTACGCGAATCGAGAGAAATGTCCTGAGATGTGATTACGAGGGACTAAGCTCGAATTGATCGAAGGGCTATCAACTTAAGGCGTGGTTACGCAGGTGTGGCTAGAAAGGCAAGAAATGACCTGAGGCGTAGTTACGTAGGTCAAGAGAAATGTCTTGAGGTGTGGTTACGCGGTACTAAGCCCGGATTAATCGGAGGGCTACCAACCTAAGGCTTGGTTATGCAGGTGCAGCTAGAAAGGCAAGAAATGACCTGAGGCGTAGTGACGCGGGTCGAGAGAAATGTCTTGAGGTGTAGTTAGGTGAGACTGAGCCCAGATTGATCGAAGGGCTGAACCTGAGGTGTGTTGACACGGGTTGTGGTTAGTTGATTGGACAAGCATGCCAAAATGTGTTTGGTTGAATTGGGTAAATGTACGTGGTTATAGTACCCGAGCATTTATTTTATGTTCTTGAGCTATTATTGCATTATTGTGATTTGACTAATACGCAGAATTGGCATGTGATTTAAGACGACGTAAGTGTGCATGAGAATTATATTATGTCGATTGCTAGATTGCATGTTGGGTCTCGTCTAGGTACGCATTGGCCTAGGTGGGGTTTAGGTTATCTGCTTATTAAGGTTTATTATCATTTCTGTAATGCAAACCATTTCAAATCCTCGACCCCGACCTTGATCATGCCGCCACCTCGGTGTTTTAGGGTCCCTATGCATACGGTGCATGAGCAGACCGAGTATCCAATAGGTCCACATTAGACTTATATTAGGCACCTCACTACAGTCTGGGTAGACGTAGGCCTAGACAACTTGTAGCGTCACACTTACTTGGTCTGGTTTTATCGTGACGGGTTGGAGTTAGTTGGCCCAATCTAGGGTTTTAAAGGATAGCAGCACAGCAAAGAGGATGCCGTGGATTGGGAGCCTAGGGACGTGTATGCTCCTGATGGTGAGATTCTAGACCCCGAAGATCCCCCAGAGAACGCTGGTCTCGAACCCAAGCCCATACTAGAACCTGTAGTGCCTACGGATCTCGAGCTCGAAGAGGAATTTGAGGAGTCCAAACTTGAAGAAGAGCTAGAGCCTATGCCGAAGCCCATGAAGTTTGAGCTTGAGGAGGAGTCAGGTAACAAGGAAGAGCCGATCGAGATCAACTCTAACACGGAGTTAGAGTCTTCAAAGTCTGATTCAGATTGGGCGTCGTAGGAGTGTTTGGGTACTGGGCTTAGAAGCTTTTGGTAGAGCCCCTTTTGTGTAACCAGCTAGTCTACCTTACCACCTATCCCTTTTTAATGATGATGGTAGATGTTAACCATAGGAGCCTAATATCTGATTGTCTGGCCGAATGTTATAAGTAAGTGTTTTCCATTGCTATGAAATTATTGTTTTATGCTATTATTATCCTCTGTCATTATCTATTGTCTGTGTTGTTATATTTCACTTCCGCTTGTGTATTCATGTGGGTATTTCGTTTGGATCGGCGACGTATCCAGGGACATCGCATTTGATACGACCCTCGAGGGGTGTCGTGAGCTCTTTAGGGTTCGGGGCGTGATATCCCCATTGATTTGGTATCAAAGTAAGGTCGACTCAATCCAAGTTGGTCGAAACCTGGAGTGATAAGGAGTTATGACTTTGAGATTACTGGTTAGAGAGACTAGTGCGCCATGCGTATCCCAAACTGTATGATTGTGGTTACTGAGTGATCTTATGCAATAATTTGTGAAGTGCAGGTGCATCAAGACTTAAGGTAAGTGCACGAACCACGCTGGCTATGATTGAGTGTTTGTAGGTGATTAGCTATCTATTTGGTGAATTGTTGTTGTGATTCATTGCCTAGAACTGTAGGCTGGTATAGTTGGCCTAGGTCTCTAATTCCAGAGTAGAATTATAGTAGATTAGCGTGTAACATTCTAAATTTTCAATCCTTTTCCCGGGATTTATGAAATGAATATTTTAGCCAATGTACTTATAGTTAGATCTCACTCAGAACCGCGCATTCACGGGATGCTAACCTTAGGGGGAAGGCCATCGCGGGATTGAGTTTGCACGATCAAAGAACTTGACCTTGGTTCGACTTTCAACCATAAGGATTGACGAGGGAATGTTTTGGGCCAACAGAGACTGATCCAGTCGACCGATCGTGTCCAAATAGAACTAGCGACGAACCCTCACAATTACATGACAATCGAGGTTGCCTTAGTTCGAGCAAACTTGAACGTGACTTGACTTAGTGTCGGTCATGGGTCGAAAGCGTGTAATCCCAATGAGCCATCCGTTAGCAAGAGATAAGCTAAAGTCGCAATTGTTCGATTTTAATCATTTCTTGAAATCGGACCCAAGAATCGAGAATTTTGAAAGTGACAATTTTGAGCGGCCAATGACGTTTTTGGTATGGCCAACCTTGAGGCCACCCATTTCTGTAAAAAGATGGATTTCGATTTGGGACAGGAAAAATGACCATTTTGCCCCTAGGCCTAATTATGGGTATTTCGAATTTTGGAAAATAAATGGATATTGAATGGATAATATTGGCCCAATAATTCAAGGATTGAATGACCAAAATACCCTTGGATATTTTTGTGAGGATTAATCTTGTCTATTGGATTAAGGGGTAAAATGGGGATTTTGGAAAAGTTGGTCAAATTAATAATTGAACCCTTTGACCATTCTCTCTCCTCACTCTCTCACGACACCACCACTTCCAGCCACCTCTCCCTCCTCTTTCTCTCCCGTTGGCTCTCTCTCCCTCACGTCCGTGGCCGCCGTTCATCGGAGCGCCACACCGCCGCACACCGGTGCCGCGCCACCATTCACCCCCATCACCACCATCTCTCTCCCTCCCCGTGCATGAGCCACCTTGGCTGGCCACCAGCCCGTCCAGCCGACTGGTCACTGCTGCCCAACCGTCCGCCTGCCTCTCTCTTTGTCTCGCCCTCGTCTGTTCGGTTCAGCCACCGCCCGAGCCACCCCCAATCGTCCTCCCTAGGTCCATACGTCCCCATCGCCGTCCCCAGCAGGCCGACCGCTGCTCGCCAGCCACCCGTCCGCGGTGGTGCCGCCATTCACCCGCCTGGCCATCGGCACCGCTGCTTGGTTGCTACTGCTGGGCTGACTGTTCCGGCCACTTATCCAAATCGTGTGTCACCCTTTCAGAGTAAGTGACTCCCCCAAACCCTCCTTAGGACCTCGGGTACTATTGGACGTGTTTAGGGCTCGATTTAGGTAGTTTAGGTGGCTGTTTTGGGACTTAATTAAGGGCTGGATGTTTGGTTGTTGTGGACTAAGTTGGTGAATGAAAATGTGAGGTTTAGGAAGCTTGGATTGGGCTGTGGTGAGGCAGATTGTTTATGGGCTGAATTACGTGTTTGATTGGTAATTGGCAAAAGAACACTACAAGTGTCATAACTTGTGTACGGCGCTCACTTTAATGCTATAACTTTTTTTTGGATCACTTTAGTGCTAAAATTTTGAAAAATGATCACTTAAGTGCTAAATTTTTTGAAAAACGATCACTTAAGTGCCAACTCTAGTCTCGTACACAATTTTTCGCCGGAAATCTGACGTGGCATTTTTTTATTAATTTTTGAAGCTGACGTGGCTCGCTGGAGTCTCGCCGGAGATTGGCACTTAAGTTATCGTTTTTCAAAAATTTTAGTACTTAAATGATCGTTTTTCAAAAATTTTAACACTTAAGTGATCGTTTTTCAAAAATTTTAGCACTGAAGTGATCCAAAAAAAAGTTATGACACTTAAGTGATCGTTTTTCCTCCGACTTAGCACCAAAGTGATCCGATAAAAAGTTATGGCATCAAAGTAAGCGCCGTACACAAGTTATGGCACTTATAGTGTCCTTTTGCCATTGGTAATTTAAAGGCTTCAATGAGCTAATTTGTGTGATTATGTGGTTTGTGGTTGTTGGCTGATTTCTGAGCGAATGTTGGACTGATTATTGTGTGGCCGTGAGGTGTGGTAATGTGATTGCGCAATAAGTCCGCATGCCAAGCATGAGTAATCGTGTGGTGTACACGTCGACGAGTTTGTGCATTTGCGAAATATACGTGTGGCATGGGATCGTGTGGCCGTGTGTGATGTGTAGTGTAAGATCGTCTGGCCGTGTGTGATGTGTGGCGGTGTGGTACGTATGGAATAATGGAACGAGATGGTTGGAATGGTTAGAAAAGTGGTACCCCGAGGCGTGTTCATTTACGTAGGATAGGTTCCGTCCTGAGGCGTGTTCGTTTTACGCGGGACGATGTCGTCCCTGACGAGGTGATAATGCTTGACCCGACGGAGTGACGATGCCTGACGAGGTTAGAAAACCATTAGCCTAATGCATTTTTACACTAGTGTGGTAGTGATGGAAAGTTGGGAATGAGGTGAACTTGGCTTAATGTATGAGAATAGGGAAAATTGACGCATGGCATAAGTTAGTATGTGAGTGTGGTTTGCCTCGCATGATATTATGATTGATAAGCATGAATGTGGATGAATTAATTGTACTATTATCTGACATGCAGGGTTGTGCATGATGGACCCTAGGTAGGATCGCATGTGGATGTTAGAATGATTGATTGTTATTTCTTGCATGTTTTGTCTGACAGTACGTGAGAGCTTACGTAGGGCTTAGGATTGTGCACTTATTGAGATCATCTCATAGTTATATAACCACCATTTCAGACCCCTAGCCATAAACCCCAGGAGACCCACCTCCTCTTTTTGGGACCCTATAGCGATCACCCTTCCCAATGGTGAGATTATCGACCCCAAGGAGACACCGAGAGTATCCCTAGTGAAGCTACAAGCCATACATCCATTACAAGCAATTCCTCCTTGTCGCGGTCCAGGTAATTCTCTGGAGCACGAGCCAGAAGACTTAATGGAAGACTGGAAGGAAGGTGACCCTTAGGTTTTGCCAGGTTATTTTAGAGGTTATATTGAGTAGGTCTGATCAGTCCCGTTTTGGAAGATAGATTGACCTATAGTGAAGTTAAGTTAACCCAACTACTTGTCCCTTTTTATGTGTCGGTGGTATGTTGATGCTCGTATCGAAAGTTGTTTGTAATGCTATTTGTATACACTGTACATTAGCATGGTATAAAATGAATGTTGTTAGTTCATTGACTGTCTTGTTTGTTTACCCCGTCGTCATCTTTTTTAATACGAGAGTTTTTATATCCGTTTCTGCATGTGTTTTTAATGTTTGGGTTGGGTCGACAATGTTTTTCCTGGGGCGTCGCATTAAATCGACTAGGAAGAGGGATGTCACATGCTCTCTGGGGTTCGGGGCGTGATAAGGTGAGTATGAGATCCTATAAGAATGAACAACCAAGAAAGAGGTCAAGGTCAAGGTCGCATGGCCCCGTAAACTGGAGTTGTGGAGGATCCCCAAGTAGATGGAATCTTGATGGCACTATGAGAGGTTGGAATTTTAATGGGCAGACAGACTCGAGATAGAGATGCTACTGTGGTTGCTGCCGCCGAAGCCACTGCAGTCGCCGCTAATGGGGCCAATGGAAACAATGGGAACAATGGAAACAACGAGAATGGTAGGCATCTCGCATAAGGCCAAGTAAATGCAAATAGGCCGATGTCTAAGCTGGTTGAATAGTTTTTGAAGCTGAAGCCTTTGAGGTTCGATGGTAGAGGTGATACTAAGGCTATACCTCAATAGATGGAAGAGCTAGAAAAAGCTTTCGAAGTGCTGGAATGCACTGACAAGGAAAAGGTAATCCTGGTAGTATACCAGCTTCAAGGAAATGCAAGCAATTGTTAGAGAGCCACAAAAAGGCCAAGTGTTCCCTGCTGGTACTACTTCGACTTAGACCATTTTTACTAAAACTTTTAATAGTAAATATTTCTCAGAAAGTGCCCGAGAGCAAAAGTTGGTAGAATTCATGAGAATTCACCAGGGTCAAATGTCGATAGACCAATATGAGGCTGAGTTTACAAGGCTATCCAAGTTTGCTGCAAGAATGGCAAAGGACCCAATAGATAAAGCCAAGAGGTTCTGAGATGGACTGAAGCCGAACTTCCACAGTCAAATGATCTCACTGAACCTAAGGGGCTATCATAAGATTTATGACCGGGCTCAGGCAATCAAGCGTGAATTGATGGATCGAACTACCGCCTTTGGATCTCAGTAGGCTCTATCTTGGGATAGCCGTCACTTTGGGAAGAGACTTATGACATAAAATAGTCATTTTGTCCCTCATATTTAGAGAAATATCGAGAAGCGAATCATTTTCAGAATGCCCCGCATCGGTCATGTGGAGGGAAACATGGGAATGAACCTTGCCCAAATAGGGGCGGAGCATATTTTAAATTTGGCGAAAGGGGCCATTAGATGAGGGACTGCCCAAACAACAGGAAGGTTAGGTTACTTGCACTATTGCCATAGCCGCTCCGGAATAGAAATCAGTTCGGAGCTATCCAGCCAACCAATCACAATAAGTCACCAACCCAAGGATGAGTATATGCAATAGCAAGGAGGGAAGCTGAGGATGCACCTGACATGGTCACAAGTACGGTTTCTCTCTGTGATCATGCTTCATATATTTTATTTGATCCGGAGGCGTCGCATTCGTTTATATATGAGTAGTTCGTTAAATTATCTGGAATTGAGCTGAGATCTCTTGAAGTTATTCTGTGTGTGATTACTCCATTGAATGATAAAGTGTTGATTACGTTTGGATGCCTTGATTGTAAGATAGTGATTGGTGATAGGGAAAAAAGGATAGATTTGACAATTTTAGCTGTGTATGACTTTGATATGATTGTTGTTATAGACTAATTAGTTAAATAGAAAGTTGTAATGGACTATAGTAATAGGGTGATCCAATTTAATCCGGTTAGATATCTTAGATTTAAGTTTGTGGGAAACCGAGGAAGAACCTCGATCCCTTGGATCTTGTCGCTTGAAGTGATTAAGTTGTTAGACGAAGGGTGCCAAAGATTTCTGGCGACTGTAGTTGATTCGACGGCTGGAGAGCTGAGGCTAGAAGACATAGTCATGATGTGCAATTTCCTAGATGTCTTTCCTTAGGAATTGCTGGGATTGCCACTTGATAGAGAAGTAGAGTTTGTGGTTGAGTTGGCCCCCGATACGAAATCGATCTCGAAAATGCCTTATAGGATGGCATTGTCAGAATTAAAGGAATTTAAAGTTCAGATGCAAGAGTTACTGGATAGGGTTTTATTCACTCGAGTGCATCTACATAGGGAGCACTAGTGTTATTCGTGAGAAAGAAGGATAGGTTTTTGAGATTGTGCATTGACTATAGACAATTAAATCAAGTGACCATTAAAAATAAGTACCCACTATCATAGATATATGATATGATTGATCAATTGCAAGGAGCATCGATAATTTTTAAGATCGACTTGAGGACGGGTTACCACCAATTGAGGATTAAGTAGGAGGACGTGTCGAAGACAACATTCAGGACGAGATATGGGCACTATGAGTTTATGGTGATGCCGTTTGGATTGACTAATGCCCCTGTAGCTTTCATGGATTTGATGAATCAGGTGTTCAAGGAATTCCTAGATCAGTTTGTAATCGTGTTCATAGACGATATCTTTGTATACTCATAGAGTTTCGTCGAGCATGAGTTACATTTAGAAAAGGTTCTACGGACTTTAAGGGAACACTAAGTTCAGTAAGTGTGAATTCTAACTTCATCATGTAGCCTTTTTAATACATGTGGTATCCAAAGAAGGAATTATAGTGGATCCGATGAAGATCGAAGCTATCACAAATTGGCCGAGGCCGACAATAGTAACCGAGGTTCGGAGCTTCTTGGGTCTGGCAGGTTATTATAGACGCTTCGTGAAAAGGTTTTTGGTATTAGCGACATCGTTGATGCGATTACTAAAGAAGGAGACGAGGTTTGAATGGACGGATAAGTATGAAAGGAGTTTCCAAGAGTTAAAGCAGAGATTGACGACCACGCCAATGTTGACAATTTCGTCAAGTTTAGGAGGATATGAGATTTATAATGACACGTCGCTAAGGGGATTGGGATGCATGCTAATGCAATACGGAAGAGTAGTGGCATACACATCGCGACAATTGAGACCGCATGAGCTGAATTATCCGACTCACAACTTGGAATTGGCCGCTATTATCTTCGCTCTTAAGATTTAGAGACACTATTTGTGTGAGGAGAAATTTCATATTTATACAGACCATCAAAGTTTAATGTATTTATTCTTCCAAAAGGAATTGAACATGAGACAGCATCGTTGGATGAAACTCCTTAAAGACTATGATTGCAATATATTATATCACCTCGAAAAAGCTAATAAAGTAACGGATGCACTAAGTCAGAAATCGAGCATCGCACATATGATGGTCAAGGAATGGACTCTATTGGAAGGAGTTCAAGATTCGAAGTTTAAGTTTGAAGCGAGTCATGTCTCAAGTCTGCTTGCCACATTAAAGATTGAACCAGAAATCCAGATTAAGATTAAGACTTTATAATCGACGTACCTAGAGATTTAAAAGATTTTGAAAATGAATATCACAAAAAGGAAATCGGACTTTTAGGTACCCGAGGATGGAATTCTGAAGTTCCATGGACGGTTGTATATGCTAGGTGATGCAGAACTGAAGGAGGAGATTTTGTTAGAAGCTCACCATAGCAATTACAGTATTCACCCGGGTAGTATGAATATGTATTAGAACTTGTGACAACATTATTGGTGGAATGGCATGAAAGTAGATGTAGCCAAGCACGTGACTAAGTGTTTAACATGCTAACAAATGTAGACGCAACATTGCAAATCGAGTGAAATGTTGCAGCCATTGGAAATCTCTAAGTCGAAGTGGGAACACGTCACGATGGACTTTGTAATAGGATTACCGAGGAGCTAAAGGGGTTATGATTTAATTTGAGTGGTAGTCGACCGATTAATAAAGTTAGCACATTTACTGCCGGTGTGAAAGGACTTTGCCTTGGAAAGGTATGCCGAGATATACATGTGATAAATAGTCCGTCTTCATGGAGTGCAAATGACGATTATTTCATACCGTGATCCTAAGTTTATTGTCATTTTTTAGAAAAGTCTTCATATGGCATTAGGAACGAAGTTACGGTTTAACACGGCCTATCATCCCCAAACGGATAGCTAGTCTAAAAGAACGATTCAGACCTTAGAAGATATGTTGCGGGCATGTTTATTGGATTTTAAGGATAGTTGGAAGGAATAGTTGCATTTAGTTGAGTTTGCCTACAATAATAGCTATCAGCAGAGTATCAAAATGGCACCATTTGAAGTGCTCTATAGCAGAGCTTATAGAACATCGGTTTACTGGGATGAAGTTGGTGAAAGGAACATCA
This sequence comes from Syzygium syzygioides, assembly GCA_031216285.1. Classification (NCBI taxonomy): domain Eukaryota; kingdom Viridiplantae; phylum Streptophyta; class Magnoliopsida; order Myrtales; family Myrtaceae; genus Syzygium; species Syzygium syzygioides. Next base: position 21,824,861 of record CM062244.1, on the reverse strand, counting down.
TAAGTCCAGAGTTAGTTCAGCAGCCAGTCGAAACAATCAAGGCGATTCGGGACAGGCTTAAGACCGCTCAGAGCCGCCAAAAGAATTATACAGACTAGAGACGTAGGACTTTAGAATTTCAAGTGGAGGATCACATTTTTCTCAAAGTATCGCCGATGGGAGGATTGTCACGGTTTGGCAGGAAAAGAAAGTTGAGCCCGAGGTACATGGGTCCATTCGAGATCTTAGAGAGAATTGGTACTTTGGCCTATCATCTCACACTACTGCGAAATTTGTCCCGAGTTCACAACGTATTTCACATGTATATGTTAAGGAAGTATGAACCAAATTCGTCCCAATTGCTGAATTACGAAGAAATAGATATGGACGACATAGTATCGTACATGAAAAGGTTACTAGTAAGGATTAAGAACAAAATGGGACGAGTGTTACAGAACAAGATAATTCCGATGATCAAAGTAATTTGGGATCATCATAAAACCGAAGGAGCGACATGGGAAAGTGAAGAGTTGATGCGACATCAATACCCCTATTTGTTTGAATAATTGGGTTGGGTTGTAAATTTCGAAGACGAAATTTTTGTAAAGGAGAAGAGTTGTGACATTCCGAATTTTTACCTATTTGTTAGATTTATAAAATGTGTATTTTGTCGATTCACTTATAGTTAAATCTCACCCAGAACTGATCACTCTCGGGTTATTTTTAAATTTGAGATTTCACCAAAATCACAATCGATCGAATTTGGTCATTATTTAGATCCCGAACTTTAGTGTGAAATTTTTCATAGTTTCGTGACGAATTTAATTGGACGGTGTTAATATTATTGTAGCCAACGTCGATATTGCCCGGAATTGGCGAAAAGTGAAATTTACACTGGGTGCTAATTTTGATTAGGAGACTTCTCTATTAGTGTAGTTTGTTTAGTGTCCTCTCTCTCTCTCTCTCTCTCTCTCTCTCTCTCTCTCTCTCTCTGCGCGTGCCCCTTCCCCGGTCATGTCCCCTTCCCCCCTACGCACATCCTCTCCCCCTCTACCCTATGCAAACCTACCCACCCACTCTTTTTCTCTCTCTTCTCTTTCTTTCTTTTCTTCATCCTTCCTTCATCTTCTTCCTCCTTTCCCTTTCGCCCGTTGCTCCTGCTCCCCTTATACCCGGCCGCCACTCACCCGGCAGTAGCTTGCCAACCGTTTGCTTGACCACTATGCGTTGCCGTCCAGTCGTCCGTCATCGCCAGGACTGCCGTCCGCCAACTAGCCCAGCTTTACCTAGGTGCCTGTAGTCTTGCCACACCACCGCTATCTGTTCCATCTTCGCCGCGACACCCCCTCTCCTCTCCTTCCCCTGTTTGCTCGACTCCTCTATTTGCCTCACCCGCAACTACTGCACGCCGCCGTTCCAACAGCCGTTGCCTGCACCTACTTACCACCACCACTCCAGCTTCTTCCCCAGGCCGCCGTCGCCCCTACTACTCTAGCGACGACATAGTTGCCTCTTTGTCTTCCCCTGTTCTAGCCTAGTTCTTTACCACCCCAGCTCGCTGGCCACACACTCAGCCAGCTCACCGTTGCTATCAGCTGCTCGCCCAACTCATTAGCCATGTCGCCCAGCTTGCCCAGGCCATCACCCATATGCTTGCCCGCTGCCTCAAGTCGTGGCCCAGCTATCCCAGCTAGTGCCCATACCGGGCCGTATGCCCTGGCTATGCCCAGCCACTTACCGGCTTCTCGTCAGTCCATCTGGTTCGCTGCCCAGTAGCTTGCTCATCGCTTGGCCAAGTGCCCTGCCCGAGCCGAGCGCCTTGCCCATGGCTGAGGGCCGTGCTAAAGCCTTGCCCATTAGCCAATCGATACGCCCTTACCGCGCCAAACCCGCCGCTGCCCCTACTAGACATTTAGTCCCCTTGCCGGTTATCCTTGGGCCAAAAAATAAGTAAGTGACCTCCTTATCCCTACTTAGTACTTTAGGTATTATTAGACTTGTTTAGGGGTTGATGAGTATTAGTTTAGTGACTAAGTTAGGTATGGATTAGTTAATTGAATGTGATTGGTTTATGGATTATATGGTGGTGATTTTTTTCAACTAAATTAGTGATTGATTAAGATAGGTTCAATGACCAGGCTGTCGTGGTGTTTATGGGACAAATTGATATTTGAATGTGACCGGCTTGAAGGTTAGGTTGGTGGGCTAATGTGATGAGCATGACTTTAGTTTGAATAGTATGACATGTTAGATTGGTATTGGCAAATTGTGTGTGGCATATGTACATGAGGAATGTCCTAAGACGTGGTTACGTGGGACTAAGCTCGAATTGATCGGAGGGCTACCAACTTGAGACGTGATTACGCGAGCGTGGCTAAAAAGGCAAAAAACAACTTGAGGCGTGGTTACACAGGTCGAGAGAAATGTCCTGAGGTGTGATTATGCGGGACTAAGCCCAGATTGTCACGCCCCGAACCCAACTTACCCATCGGAACGCGAGCATCCCCTTACCAATCCGGTCGATCATAGTGCGACGTCCCCAGGAGACCTCGCCGACCCAACAATAATCAGAGTATAAAAACACATGCGAAAGCAGATTACAAACCCTGACAATTAAAGATGAGCAAGGAAGCCACACAATCAAAACCTCATCAGGTAAAACCTCATTCTCATGTATATATATAAACTGTTTACACAAGGAACGCAGGTACATGTACAGTCATATCCACTACAGGTCTAGGTCAAACTAGCATCGAAGTCAAAAGGCCACTAATCCAAAAAGTGTCGGTGGCCGGGTGAGTAGATCGGTACTAAGGATCACTATAACAAAAAGGTAGGGATCCCTATCATCGACCAACTAGTCTAAGGCTCATAGTCTGGGTCGCTGGAATCGTCGGGCTCGTCGTAAGACTCAGCTGACTCCTCTGAAGAGCTGCGATCCGGCTCCGGCTCATCCACGTCCATGTTGGGGTCCTCCTGATCAGCCTGACCTTCCTGAACTCCCTAGTAGTCTGCTAAGAGAGCGTTAGCCTCAGCCTCGGAGTCAAAGTCGTCCTCAAGGTCTACATCTTCGGCTGCATCCTCGACGGCATCTATGTCTACATCCTCGCCTACCTCATCGACCTCACCAATCCCATTATCCTGCTCCATCGCCTCTGGCTCGGGATCGTCCTCATCCTCATCCATAGGCTCCGACTCTAGGTCATCATACCAAACTCCTGGGCCTGGGTGGGCCTCGACGGTTAGCGGAGCGTCAGGTGGAGAAGCATCGACCACCTCGCCATCGGCAATCACTGGCTCCAACTCACCATCAGCGTCTGCTGGAATGTCAAAGGTACGGATAGGTCGACTGAGGGTCCCGTTCGCTGCCCTACGACACCATGCGATGTACTCTCGCTTCTGATGCTCATCCTCACCCACATTAACGTAGAGAACTGACCTAAACCTCACATGCATCTCGTCATTTCCAGCTGGGAAATGCTCCTCACTCTGCAATATCTGCCTAGGAATCCCAAAAAGTGGAGGCGGCTCCGGCATCCTAGGGGGTAGGCTCTGAAATGTTCGGTTTTACAACAACCGTGAGACTAGCTCAGTGAATCAAATACCTAAACCTAGGCTAGGCTAAAGTGTGTCTCTTAACGGATCAAAATCAAACATTCAAGCTAACAAACATAAAACTCAATATATTTCAACGTGATTCAACCCTTGCAAGTTAGTGCAATTCAACATATATATACACCCACATACGTGTACACACGGGCAGGCGTACTTCACACACGCGTGCTCATATTCTTTAAATGGTTCAAGTCACTCAATCAGCGCATCCCACACGAATGCCTTATGCAGTCACATGCTAACAATTCTCACAATTCTTCACAATACTGCATGATTCACAAATCACACCATGCACGTTCAGTTCATTCTTAAACTCACGATCCACAATAGGGCCCGACCCGAAGGCCACAACACTTCATGGCCAGCGTATATACTACGCCCCCGGCCCGGTGTCTTCTAGCCTGCTACAAAGTGCCTGAGGCGCAACACCGCTCACCTACGAACCAGAGCCTGCTACAAAGTGCATGAGGATGGTCGTCTTCCGGTTTAACCGGGCATCGTCCTGCTACAAAGTGCATGAAGACGGAACTCGACCCGTAGGCCATTAGGTGATCACACATATCAATTTTATCTTAGCCCAGCTCCACTCTTTTCAGGGCATTTACCGTGATCACACAATGCAATGTCACACCCGCACAATCACACAATGTCATCTCAAATCTCAATCTCGACATACACTGTGCATGACATGCATTTTCATGTCAATGAATACAAATGCCATAACAATTTTCAATATTACAAACAATGGCCATTTCTAGCATTTGTAACACCTAACATGTAAAATTCGGCCATAACCATACTCCAACTTCAAACATAGTCAAACACATTCAAAACACTCCATTTTAGCCTCAACAATTCAACCAAGACCCCACTCAAACATATTAGGCATACACTTAGCTTAATATAGCAAATCAAGTCCATTTAGCCCTAAAGACACAATTTCTAGCACAAAGGCTCAAGACCTCCGAATTTGGCTCACCATGAACAGCCATCAAACTCCCACTAGTCAACCATAGTTCCTACCTTAAATCACCCTCAACAACATCATTAATTCAGCCATCAACCATACAATCACTAACAAACACCAAACTAGTTTAATCTCTACTAATCAACCCAATTAACCCAACTAAACACAATTAAGGCTAGACTAAGTTTGGGTATTAAACTCACTTCTGAGTGGACGATTTGCGGAAGAAACAAGTACATCTAACTCGCGGCTCGACGACGGTGGTTCACGGCGTCGCGGGACCTCCTTTGCGTCGCCGACGTCCACTCGACCAAGATCGGCCGTGGCTGGTCGTCCACGAGGGAGGAGGAGGCGCGGCTGAGGACGGCGGCTCGGGGACGGGTTCAGCTCCCCACGGCGGCCCCTTGCTGTGACCAACAGCTCCGGCGAGCGGCTGAGGAAGGGCGGCGATGGTGGCTGGTCCGGCGAAGAAGAAGAGAAACGGAGGAGAGGAGGTGGCCGATCGGTGAGGGAGAGAGAGTGGGCGAAATGGAGGAGAGAGAGAGGAAACATGCTCAATTATTGGTCAAAGCTGGTCAACTCAACCCTTAGTGGATTCCATGTGTCATCATCTAAGCACACTTGACCAAACTACCCCTTCATCCAATGGTTAAAAATCATCCCACTCAATTATTGAGGGGCATTCTTGTCATTAGTCCCTAACCAACCCCTAACCAACTTAGTTAACCTTAACCAACCTTGGTTAAACCATAATAATTTTCCAAAATTCGGAATTAAGCTTAATTAATTCAAGGGCAATTCCGTCCTTTTTCCATCCCGAACCGAAATTCCATTTTTCGCACCAAGGCATCCCATGTGTGTGTGGCCAACTTATTCTGGCGTCAGAATCTTAAAATTAGTCCGTCGAGTCCCCGAAATCCAACACCAAAATCTGGGCATAATTCCGTGAACAACTCTCTCTCAATTTCAATTTTTTTCTGAAACTCTCACTAACAGGCGGCTGTTTAGGAATACGCGTATCGACTTAGGGCTGTCCGAGTCTCAATGGTTCCGATCCTCGAGAGAAAGAGGGTTTATTACTAATCTCGGGGTCACGATCATTTGGCTCGAGTTCAGTATTGGTTGGCCACGAGCACGTTTGGTTAAGCAGAATCACCTACGATCCCAATTGTGCATCGTTGGCCTTGGCCATACCATTTCCATCACTTTTCCTAAGATCGGCCCCTCACTGGTTCACAATATTCCCTCATTCTTTCTCAAATCGGCTCCCGAGTCACGACTAAGTCCCTGGTCCACGTACTAGCGTCCTAGTTAGCCATTCCCCATGGTTAGTATCCCAAGAGTGATCAGCTCTGGGCGAGTCGTACTCAAATGAAATGAGAAATAACATTCATTTTATTAATCCCAGAAAGTACATCGAAATTCGGGCTGTTACAACCTTCCCCCGTTACAAAAATTTCGTCCTTGAAATTTACACTTCCATCCCGTCTAATCAAACAACTGGGGGTGTTGACGCCGCATGGCCTCTTCACTTTCCCAAGTAGCGCCCTCTGTGCCGTAGTGCTCCCATACAATCTTCACCATCGGGATAGTCTTATTCCTGAGCACTCGATCTCTTCAGTCCTCAATCCTGACTGGTCTCTCCACGTACGACATTTTGTCGTCCACGTCTATCTCCTCGTACTTTAAAACGTGGGTCGGATCTGATTCATACTTTCTCAACATCGACACGTGGAACACATTATGCACCTGTGACAAGTTAGGCGGCAAGGCAAGACGATAGGCCGTATCACCAATCTTCTCCAATATCTCAAATGGCCCAACGTACCTGGGACTGAGTTTTCCTTTCTTACCAAACCGGGACAATCCTTTCATCGGCAATACCTTCAAGAATACATGGTCTCCCACTTGAAACTCTAAGGGTCGTCTTCTCCGGTCGGAATAACTTTTCTGACGGCTCTGCGCTGTCCTCAGTCTGTCTCTGATAATCTCAACGGCCTCAACTGTCTGCTGTACTAACTCTGGTCCGGTAATACTGCGCTCACCAATCTCATCCCAACATATTGGTGTTCTGCACGCTCTACCATATAATGCCTCAAACGGCGCCATCTGAATACTCTGCTGGTAGCTGTTATTGTAGGCAAACTCCGCTAAATGCAACTGTTCTTCCCATTTGCCCTGAAAATCTATGATACAAGCTCTCAGCATATCCTCCAGAGTCTGAATTGTTCTCTCTGATTGGCCATCTGTCTGTGGATGATAAGCCGTGCTGAATTGCAACTTTGTTCCTAAGGCCACTTGCAGACTTTTCCAAAAATTGGCCGTAAATCTCGGATCGCGATCTGACGTAATGGTCACCGGTACTCCATGCAATCGCACTATCTGCTGTACATACAACTCGGCATACCTTTCCAGTTCAAGGTCCTTTCGCACTGCTAGGAAATGCGCTGACTTGGTCAGACGATCCACTATCACCCATATAGAGTCGTTCCCTCTCTGGCTTCGTGGCAATCCCGTTACGAAATCCATGGTGATATGCTCCCATTTCCACTCTGGGATCTCTAATGGCCTCAACATTCCACCAGGCTTGCAGTGTTGTGCCTTCACTTGTTGGCACGTCAAACACTTAGCCACGTGTCTCGCCACATCGGCCTTCATTCCATTCCACCAATAATATTGCCTTAAGTTCTGGTACATCTTCGTACTACCTGGGTGGATACTGTACTGACTCCGATGAGCTTCACTCAAGATTTCCTCCTTCAGACCTTCATTGTCTGGTACACACAATCTTCCTCTGAACTTTAAAGTTCTATCCTCGCTCATCTGGAAATCCGGCCTCCTTTTAGAAATATCCAATCCAATGATCTTCTGGATTTCTTGGTCCGTAGACTGGAGTTCCTTAATCCTTGCCTGGATCTCTGGTTCAATCCTCAAGGCTGCCATCAAACTGGACATCTGGCTCACTTCGAACTTAAACTCTGAATCTCTGAGCCGTTCCAACAATGTCCATTCTCGCACCATCATATGTGCCACACTAGACTTGCGACTTAAAGCATATGCTACTCTATTGGCCTTACCCGGATGATACAGGATGTCGCACTCATAGTCTTTCAGTAGTTCCATCCACCTTCTTTGCCTCATGTTTAGCTCTTTCTGCGAAAATAGGTACTTGAGGCTCTGATGGTCCGTGTAGATTTGAAACTTTTCTCCACAAAGATAATGCCTCCAGATCTTAAGGGCAAATATTATCGTAGCCAACTCTAAATCGTGCGTCGAATAATTCATCTCATGAGGTCTCAACTGTCTCGACGCATACGCCACCACTTTCCCATGCTGCATCAACACACAACCTAGCCCTCTCAATGAAGCATCACTGTACACCTCGAATCCTCCTGATCTGGATGGAATAGTCAACACTGGAGCTGTCGTAAGTCTGTGTTTCAACTCCTGAAAACTTTTCTCACACTTGTCATCCCATTCGAACTTGGACTCTTTCTTTAACAATCTGGTCATGGGCATGGCTATGGATGAGAATCCTTCTACAAACGTCTGTAATAGCCAGCCAGTCCAAGGAAACTTCTGATCTCGGTCACTGAGGTCGGTCTCGACCAATTAGTCACGGCCTCTATCTTGGTCGGGTCTACTGATATTCCCTCTCCCGACACTATGTGTCCAAGGAAAGCTACTTGACTGAGCCAAAATTCACACTTGCTGAACTTGGCGTAGAGCGCATGCTCTCTTAACGTCCGTAGCACCTCAGTCAAGTGCACCTCATGCTCTTCAGGACTCTTAGAATATACCAATATATCGTCGATGAAGACAATCACTGACTGATCCAAAAATTTCTTAAACACTCTGTTCATTAGATCCATGAAAGCTGCAGGAGCATTCGTCAGTCCAAAGGGCATAACTGTAAACTCATAGTGCCCATACCTCGTCCTGAAGGCTGTCTTAGGTATATCCTCCTTCTTGATTCTTAACTGGTGATATCCTGTCCGTAGGTCAATCTTGGAGAATACCGATGCTCCCTGCAACTGATCAAACAAGTCGTCGATCCTAGGCAGTGGGTACTTGTTCTTTACTGTCACCTGGTTCAGCTGCCTGTAGTCGATACACAATCTCAGGGTTCCGTCTTTCTTTTTCACAAATAGCACAGGCGCTCCCCATGGAGACGCGCTCGGACGAATGAAACCCTTGTCCAATAACTCCTGCATCTGGACTTTCAACTCCTTTAACTCAGGCAATGACATCCGATATGGGGCTTTTGAGATCGGCTCAGATCCGGGGCTAGCTCAATTACAAACTCAACTTCCCGCTCAGGTGGTAAGCCTGGCAATTCCTGTGGAAATACTTCTGGAAAGTTGCATACTACCGGGATATCTTCTAACTGAAGCTCTGGTACAGTGGAATCCACCACATTGACTAGATATCCTTCACATCCTTCGTTCAACAACTCATTCACTTCCAGTGAAGAGATCCAAGGAATCGAGGTTCCTCCTCGACTTCCTTGAAATTCAAACCTAGGTTGTCCAATTGGATTGAACTGGATCGTTTTACTATCACAATCCACTACAGCCTTCTGCTGCACTAACCAGTCCATTTCAATAATAACATCAAAATCGAACATGGCCAACACTGCCAAGTCGATACGGCCTTCCACACCACCAATCACTATCTTACATGCAGGCCATCCAAAGGAGACTATCATCCTATCATTCAACGGAGTAGATACGCATAACACAGTCTCAAGCAAAATAGGCTCAAACCCAACCAATCTAATAAACTGTTCTGACACAAAAGAATGGGTTGCCCCCGGATCAAACAAAGCATAGGCTGCATGGTCTCCCAAAGAAATCGTACCTGTGACCACCCCTGGCGCTTTCTCCGCATCCTTGCGCGCCATAGCATACACCCTTCCTTGGGTTGGTGGCCGTCCTGGGTTAGTCGCTGGGGGATGTCCACCCTGATTCCCCGTCCTAGGCGGGTGGGCTGGTGCTTGCGATCCCGCTGGACGCATCTGAGGACACGACCTAATCTGGTGGTCAAAACTCCCACACTTGAAACATGCTCCGAACCTACTCTGAGGCGGGTTAGGCTTCCCAATGTTTCTCCTCGCAGATGGAACGAACCGTCTATTCCCAGTCATTGGCCTTTTTCCCAACCTGCGATTGTCTCTATTAGGCATAAACCGTGATCCTGAGGCGGCGGCCCTCTCTTGCTGATCTCTTTCTATGATCTGAGCTCTCTCGAACATCTCACGGTAGTCTTTAAGGTTATGAGATAGAATCTGGCTCCTGAGGTCTGGTTTCAATCCATCTCGAAACCTCCTAGCCTTGTCTCTCGGATTCACCACCAATGTAGGCACGAACTTAGCTAATCTCGCAAACTCCGTCTCGTATTGGTCTACTGTCATCTGTCCCTGACGCAGTCTCATAAATTCCGACAACTTCCTTTCCTGCGCTACCTCAGAGAAATACTTCTCATAAAAATGTTCAACAAACACAGCCCAAACCAACTCAGTACCTGCAGGGAATACCCTGTCCTTTACGGCATTCCACCAATCGTTGGCACCGTCCTGTAACTGATACACTACTAAGTCTACTCTCTCGGTATCGGTACACTTCAATACATTAAACGCCTTTTCCAACTCCTCAACCCATCTGGGCACTAATTCTGCATCGCCCCTACCACTGAACTTGGGCGGCTTAAGCTTCAGAAATTGCTCAACTAGATAGGGCATCTATCTCGGTACAACTGGTTGTATCTGTTCTGCCTGGTTACCCCCATTACCAGCTATTGCTGAGGCTTCGGCTGCCTGTGCATGTGCGGCTGCCCTCTCCTGAGCCTGCAAACCCATGATATGCCCTATCTCACGGAGGGTCTCCATAACTTCCTCCATTCTGGGGTCTCTGGCCTCTCTGGGCTCGGCTCTCGATTGCTCTTGAGGTTCCTTTCCTTTTCGGCGACTCATCTCTCTCTAAACTGGCTACTCAACTACCTACTATAACCCTACTAAGGAGTCAAAGACTTAAACCATACTAACCCAGTCTAAGTCCTAGGCAGGTATCAAACAATAGCCAAACAATCACATGCGGTCTAGCACTGAGCACAATACATCACCCAAGGGAACATGTGTACTCACCTCAGGTCCTGACGCGCCTGCACCTTCGGGGTTGAATCACTTACACATTCAATCAATCAAACAAACACAATTAAGAGACACACCTAGCACACGAGGACACCTAATTGGCTATCCTTGGTCATCGCTCCTTATCACTCCAGGCTTCGACCGTATGGATAGAGCTAACCTTGCTCTGATACCAATTCAAACGGGGATGTCACGCCCCGAACCCAACTTACCCATCGGAACGCAAGCATCCCCTTACCAATCCGGTCGATCATAGTGCGACGTCCCCAGGAGACCTCGCCGACCCAACAATAATCAAAGTATAAAAACACATGCGAAAGCAGATTACAAACCCTGACAATTAAAGATGAGCAAGGAAGCCACACAATCAAAACCTCATCAAGTAAAACTTCATTCTCATGTATATATATAAACCGTTTACACAAGGAACGTAGGTACATGTACAGTCATATCCACTACAGGTCTAGGTCAAACTAGCATCGAAGTCAAAAGGCCACTAATCCAAAAAGTGTCGGTGGCCGGGTGAGTAGATCGGTACTAAGGATCACTATAACAAAAAGGTAGGGATCCCTATCGTCGACCAACTAGTCTAAGGCTCATAGTCTGGGTCGCTGGAATCGTCGGGCTCGTCGTAAGACTCAGCTGACTCCTCTGAAGAGCTGCGATCCGGCTCCGGCTCATCCACGTCCATGTCGGGGTCCTCCTGATCAGCCTGACCTTCCTGAACTCCCCAGTAGTCTGCAAAGAGAGCGTTAGCCTCAGCCTCGGAGTCAAAGTCGTCCTCAAGGTCTACATCTTCGGCTGCATCCTCGACGGCATCTATGTCTACATCCTCGCCTACCTCATCGACCTCACCAATCTCATTATCCTGCTCCATCGCCTCTGGCTCGGGGTCGTCCTCATCCTCATCCATAGGCTCCAGCTCTAGGTCATCATACCAAACTCCTAGGCCTGGGTGGGCCTCGACGGTTGGCGGAGCGTCAGGTGGAGAAGCATCGACCACCTCGCCATCGGCAATCACTGGCTCCAACTCACCATCAATGTCTGCTGGAATGTCAAAGGTACGGATAGGTCGACTGAGGGTCCCGTTCGCTGCCCTACGACACCATGCGATGTACTCTCGCTTCTGATGCTCATCCTCACCCACATTAACGTAGAGAACTGACCTAAACCTCACATGCATCTCGTCATTTCCAGCTGGGAAATGCTCCTCACTCTGCAATATCTGCCTAGGAATCCCAAAAAGTGGAGGCGGCTCCGGCATCCTAGGGGGTAGGCTCTGAAATGTTCGGTTTTACAACAACCGTGAGACTAGCTCAGTGAATCAAATACCTAAACCTAGGCTAGGCTAAAGTGTGTCTCTTAATGGATCAAAATCAAACATTCAAGCTAACAAACATAAAACTCAATATATTTCAACGTGATTCAACCCCTGCAAGTTAGTGCAATTCAACATATATATACACCCACATACGTGTACACACGGGCAGGCGTACTTCACACACGCGTGTTCATATTCTTTAAATGGTTCAAATCACTCAATCACCGCATCCCACACGAATGCCTCATGCAGTCACATGCTAACAATTCTCACAATTCTTCACAATACTGCATGATTCACAAATCACACCATGCACGTTCAGTTCATTCTTAAACTCACGACCCACAATAGGGCCCGACCCGAAGGCCACAACACTTCATGGCCAGCGTATATACTACGCCCCCGGCCCGGTGTCTTCTAGCCTGCTACAAAGTGCCTGAGGCGCAACACCGCTCACCTACGAACCAGAGCCTGCTACAAAGTGCATGAGGATGGTCATCTTCCGGTCTAACCGGGCATCGTCCTGCTACAAAGTGCATGAGGACGGAACTCGACCCGTAGGCCATTAGGTGATCACACATATCAATTTTATCTTAGCCCAGCTCCACTCTTTTCAGGGCATTTACCGTGATCACACAATGCAATGTCACACCCGCACAATCACACAATGTCATCTCAAATCTCAATCTCGACATACACTGTGCATGACATGCATTTTCATGTCAATGAATACAAATGCCATAACAATTTTCAACATTACAAACAATGGCCATTTCTAGCATTTGTAACACCTAACATGTAAAATTCGGCCATAACCATACTCCAACTTCAAACATAGTCAAACACATTCAAAACACTCCATTTTAGCCTCAACAATTCAACCAAGACCCCACTCAAATATATTAGGCATACACTTAGCTTAATATAGCAAATCAAGCCCATTTAGCCCTAAAAACACAATTTCTAGCACAAAGGCTCAAGACCTCCGAATTTGGCTCACCATGAACAGCCATCAAACTCCCACTAGTCAACCATAGTTCCTACCTTAAATCACCCTCAACAACATCATTAATTCAGCCATCAACCATACAATCACTAACAAACACCAAACTAGTTTAATCTCTACTAATCAACCCAATTAACCCAACTAAACACAATTAAGGCTAAACTAAGTTTGGGTATTAAACTCACTTCTGGGTGGACGATTTGCGGAAGAAACAAGTACATCTAACTCGCGGCTCGACGACGGTGGTTCACGGCGGCGCGGGACCTCCTTTGCGTCGCCGACGTCCACTCGGCCAAGATCAGCCGTGGCTGGTCGTCCACGAGGGAGGAGGAGGCGCGGCTGAGGACGGCGGCTCAGGGACGGGTTCAGCTCTCCACGGCGGCCCCTTGCCGTGACCAACAGCTCCGGCGAGCGGCTGAGGAAGGGCGGCGACGGTGGCTGGTCCGGCGAAGAAGAAGAGAAACGGAGGAGAAGAGGTGGCCGATCGGTGAGGGAGAGAGAGTGGGCGAAATGGAGGAGAGAGAGAGGAAACATGCTCAATTATTGATCAAAGCTGGTCAACTCAACCCTTAGTGGATTCCATGTGTCATCATCTAAGCACACTTGACCAAACTACCCCTTCATTCAATGGTTAAAAATCATCCCACTCAATTATTGAGGGGCATTCTTGTCATTAGTCCCTAACCAACCCCTAACCAACTTAGTTAACCTTAACCAACCTTGGTTAAACCATAATAATTTTCCAAAATTCGGAATTAAGCTTAATTAATCCAAGGGCAATTCCGTCCTTTTTCCATCCCGAACCGAAATTCCATTTTTCGCACCAAGGCATCCCATGTGTGTGTGGCCAACTTATTCTGGCGTCAGAATCTTAAAATTAGTCCGTCGAGTCCCCGAAATCCGACACCAAAATCTGGGCTCAATTCCGTGAACAACTCTCTCTCAATTTCAATTTTTTTCTGAAACTCTCACTAACAGGCGGCTGTTTAGGAATACGCGTATCGACTTAGGGCTGTCCGAGTCTCAATGGTTCCGATCCTCGAGAGAAAGAGGGTTTATTACTAATCTCGGGGTCACGATCATTTGGCTCGAGTTCAGGATTGGTTGGCCACGAGCACGTTTGGTTAAGCAGAATCACCTACGATCCCAATTGTGCATCATTGGCCTTGGCCATACCATTTCCATCACTTTTCCTAAGATCGGCCCCTCACTGGTTCACAATATTCCCTCATTCTTTCTCAAATCGGCTCCCGAGTCACGACTAAGTCCCTGGTCCACGTTCTAGCGTCCTAGTTAGCCATTCGCCATGGTTAGTATCCCAAGAGTGATCATCTCTGGGCGAGTCGTACTAAAATGAAATGAGAAATAACATCCATTTTATTAATCCCAGAAAGTACATCGAAATTCGGGCTGTTACATAGATTAATCGAAGGGCCACCATCCTGAGGCGTGGTTACGCGGGTGTGGCTAGAAAGGCAAGAAATAACCTGAGGCGTGATTACGCAGGTCGAGAGAAATGTCCTGAGGCGTGTTGACGCAGGTCGTGGTTAGTTGGTTGGACATATATGCGAAATGTGTTTGGTTGAATTGGGTGAATATACATGGTTATAGCAATCGAGTGTTTATGTTATGTTCTTGAGCTATTATTGTATTATTATGATTTGACTAATGTGCGGAGTTGGCGTGTGATTTGAGGTGAGGTAAGTGTGCATGAGAATTCTATTATATTGATTACTAGATTGCATGTTGGGGCTCGTTTGGGTACGCATTAGCCTAGGTGGGGTTTAGATTGTCTGCTTATTGAGATTTATTCTTATTGCTGTAATGCAAACCATTTCAGATCCTCAATCCCGACCTTGATCATACTGCTACTTCAGCATTTTGGGGTCTTTATGCATACAGTGCATGAGGAGACCGAGTATCCAGTAGGTCTACATCATACTTATATTAGGCAGCTCACTACAGCCTAGGTAGACGTAGGCCTAGATGACTTACAGCGTTACACTTATTTAGCCTGGTTTTATCGTGATGGGTTGGAGTCAGTTGGCCTAATCCGGGGTTTTAAGGGATAGTAGCATGGCAAAGAGGGTGCCATGGATTGGGAGCCTAGAGACATATATGCTCCCGATAGTGAGATTCTTGATGCCGAAGATCCCCCGGAGAACCCTAGTCCCAAACTCGAGCTTGTACTAGAACCTATAGCACCTGCAGATCTTGAGCTCGAAGAGGAATTTGAGGAGTCCGAACCTGAAGAAGAGCCCGAGCATGTACCAAAGCCTATGGAGTTCGACCTCAAGAAGGAGCTGGGTAATGAGAAAGAGCCGATTGAGATCAACTCCGACACGGAGTCGGAGTCTTCAGGGTCTGATTCAGATTAGGTACCATAAGAGCATTTGGGTACTGGGCTTAGAAGCTTTTGGTAGAGCCCCTTTTGTGTAACCAGCTAGTCTACCTTACTACCTGTCATTTTTTGATGATAATGGTGGATGTTAACCCCAAGAGCCTAATGTCTGATTGTCTGGCCGAATGTTGTAAGTGATTGTTTTTCATTGCTATGAAATTATTGTTTTATGCTATTATTATCCCTCTGCCATTGTCTATAGTCTGGGTTGTAATATTTCGCTTCTGCTTGCGTATTCATGTGGGTATTTCGTTTGGGTCGGTGATGTGTCCTGAGACATCGCGTTCGATACGACCCTTGAGGGGTGTCACAAGCCCATTAGGGTCCGGGGCGTGACATTTCTAATAAGATTATGTTCATGCATTTTGCAATACCATTCTGTTGTGGTGTATTCACTTTAGTATGATGTCTCACAATGCCTTCATTTTTGCAAAACTCATTAAACTCACCTTAACAAAATTCCAGGCCATTATCTGCTCTTAGCCTCTTGATATTATGGTTTACAATGTTTTCCATTGCTTAATGTAACAAAAACATCGTTCTTCTATTTTAGAAAAAAAGCTCAAACTTTCTTTGAAAAATCATCAATGAAAGTGAGTAAACCAAGCTTTTTGAAGGAACTTTCACAGGCCCCTAAAGATCAGAATGAATATAATCCAAAGTGTCCTTTGTTGTGTGAATTCATGTCTTAAAACTAAGTATTTTTTATTTTCCAAAGATACCATGCTCACAGAAATCTAGTTTTCCAATTTTTTGACTACATAGAAGATCTTTCTTACTAAGCTCTTTCATCCCTCTCTAATACTCATATGGCCTAATCTCATATGCCATAATTTGGTGTTGTCTGATTCTAACATAGTGGATGAAATCGGAGTTGAACCAGTAATTGTAGTGCCTCACAAAGTGTCAGTTTTCAAACCTTTCATCAATAGAAGTGAACCTCTCATAATCTTCATAACTCCACCTTCAAGTGTAAAATTACAACTGTTAGCATCAAGTGTACCCAAAGAGATGGGGTTCTTCTTCAAATCAAGAACGTGTTTGACATTTTCCAAGGTTTTGATCATGTCGTTATGCATCTTAATGACAACAATCCCAATCCTAACTATTTTGCATTTAGCGTTGTTTCCCATTAGAATAACTGCACCATTATATTCCTCGCACATGGAGAACCAATCATGATAAGGACACATGTGGTATGAAGAGCCTGAATCAAAAATCCAACTATCACTGGATTTGTCTTTATCATCTGCAACCAATAACCAATCTCTATTTTCTTCTTCAGCAACACTAGCTTAAGCAGGACTTTCGTTTCCCTGGTTATGTCTATTCTGGTAGTTCTTATTGTTCTACCAATTTGCTTTCCCTTGATTTTGTTGATTGAGATTATTTTCTCTTTATTGCTTTGTCTTCAATTTCAAACAATTTATCTTGATATGTCCCTTAGACTTTCAGTAGTTGCAACTCAGATCCTTAAGCTTCGATTTTGATCTGCTCCCACTAAACTAGCCCCATGATTATTACTGCCTTCAAAAGTCAATTCTATATCTAGTTTCTGTTTATTTAGAAGACTAGTCTTAACATCTTCAAGATTGATAGTTTCTCTACTAAAATTGTGGTCTCTCTAAAATTCTTATAAAAGAGAGGTAGTGAAACTAACAATGAGAGAGCTTGATTTTCATCTTCAATCATAACATCAATACTTCTTAATTCAGAGATATCATTGAAATTAGAAATATGAGAATTAAGAGAAACACCTTCTACCATACAAAGAGTGAAGAATCATTGCTTGAGCTTCAACTGACTGGTGATGGATTGTTTCAAATAAAAAACAATACTCTATAATTTCGTCCATAAACCTTAAGCTGTTTTCTAATCTAGTACCTCATGCAGAACTTCATTCGTGAGATACAATTGAATAGCATACAAAGCTTTTTCATGCAATTCTTCCTAAGTTTCATCCGACGGGCCAATTGGTTTCTTTCTTTTCTCAAACAAAGTTTTCTTCAAACCCTGCTGCATAAAAACAACCAACATAGGAATATGTCATGGGTTGAAACTGCTGCTCCCATCAAACTTCTCAATATGAAATTTCATTGTTGAACTTGAAGCTATAACTAGAAGATCGAAAAATCCAAAGGCTCTGATGCTAAATTGTTATGACCGATGTGAAAACTATAACGAAATTAAAACTAAGAAGAATAAAGAACACACTGATTTACATGGAAAACCCTTACGAGAAAAATCATGGGGAGAGGAGAAGCAAAACCACTATAGAAATTCAAGGATTATATAAAAGGTGGCTCAAAAAGTAAGGACTCTTTCTGTCTCAACTTCTTAACCTAATAATGTGAGAAAAATAATATTTATACTGCTCTTAAGCCATAATGTTGGCCCAAGCCCATAAAGAATTAAAGATATACTCAATAATTACCTAGACATATGATTATCAACCGAGTTCCACTGCACATACCCAAAGCAAGATTGATGTTTTGTAACAAAATGAGCCGAACCAATAGCCAATTCATAGACTTGACAACCTATAATACCAGTTTGAGCCAAATCTTAGGTTAGGACACTGATGGGATTAGGTTATAATGTAGAATTGACTACAATGATACTCCCAAAGGTCAAGGACCATTAGATATTACAATTCAAACCCCGTGAACCAAGGCCTAGTGCATGTTAATTATCTTAATCTATGGTTCTATTTTTTGAAGAAAATATGACATTTCTTGAAAATATTTTCCAGAAAAATGATAATATTTTTTTTTGTGTTTTGCAGAAACTTGAAAATGAATTGCAAAATATTTTTCATCATTTGGTATAAAAAATCTGATTGGATTTTCCTAAATAAATATACATTATTTTGGAGTAAATAATTGTGCATGGACAGCCGAGGAACCAGGTATAAGAACTAGAGCCCTTGGTCTAGCCTCGATGGACCTTGACCCAAGCGCTGAGGATTAGGCCACAAGTACTTGGGTCCCGAGCATGGTCTCAGTGGACCTGAGCACAGGCACCGAGGTCTTGAGCCTAACCTTCATGGACCTCGGCAAGTCCTTTGTGGACTCGAGCATGGCCTTTGTGGACCTGAGCCTAGGCATTAGGGATTGAAATTCAGGTACTAGGATCTTGCACTCGAACTTTGTGTACCCAAGCTCGACCTTGATAAACTCGGTGCCCAGCCGGGCTCTAGCACCGAGGTCCTAGGCTTGGTCTCGATGGACTTGGGTGGAGCGCCGAGGATCCAAGCATGAGCACCGGGGTCTTAGGCTTAGCCTTGACGAACTTGGGCTCGGGCACTAGAGACATGATCCTAGACGCGAGGGACTCGGGAACCAACATTGGGGTTTCTATGTCCAAGCGCCGATACCTAGTCATATTATGGAAAATGGTTTTCAATTTTTTTGAAGAGGAAATCATTTTCCTGAATTTAAGCATAGGTTTTCCGTTGACTAGGAAAACATTTTCTATTAACTCATTTTCGTAAACGAACCAAACGCAAGAAAATGAAGAAAATGATTTCCATGATTGCACCAAAAATAACCAAGTCGTCAACATCTCACGTGACTAGTATGTGAACATTACGAGGCACATGACATATCATTGACAATTATGAGGATCAAAAATGATATTAGCGATTGGTGTTGGCACACATCGATAGTACACCTAAATGGTTACTGTCGCGACCGACCTCCCGCACTTTTAAAGAATGAACATGCGAAAAAGAGGAGGACGCCTGGTACATGCTAAGTCTAGATTCGGGACTTAACTCGGGCTCTCCCAAGCCCATACCATATCGCAACTTAGGGTTTAAGTGCTTAACATGCATGTGATTTATACCAAAGAGTCGCTACTAATCGATTTGGGGTGGGTCGATTAGAAACCCAAATAAGGTGATGGGAGAATCACCCTATTCCTATGAACTAGAGATTAACTGAGTTCAGAAACTTGGTTACACTAGTCGGATAACTAATGCCCTTTTGGTACCTTTTTACCCTGTTCATTTCTGAAAACATTTATCAAGCAGTTTGGATTGATTGTAGGACCTTTCTCCTAACATGTGAGGTGATCAAGCGAGTGCATAATCGAAAATGATTAGCAGTCATGTAGCCTATGGTTCTAGCCCTAACTAAGCCAGATGACATTCAAAACACAGCAGTTCATATGACTGTATTAAAAACATACATAATAACAACGCAACGATAATAAAAATAATATGCAAAATACTACTGCACGACTTTAGGTTTGTCTAATTTAAATAAGCCAATAGCATGCATAATAATATGACAAAGGATTAAAACACTAAAATAAGTCACATAAAAAAAATAAAAATTTTTTAATTTTTTTTAAAAAAATTCAAGATAAAAAAATGAAATAAGAAAAGAAAAAGAAAATCATTTTTTTAAATTTTTTTATTTTTTTATTTATTATTTTTAAAAAATAAATAAATGCGGAAAAAGAAAAGAAAAACCCCTTTTTTAGGAAATTTTTTTTAAAATTTTTTTAAAAAATTTTTAAAATTTATTATTTATTATTTTTAAATAAAATAAAATAAAATAAAATATAAATCAAGTCGGGTCGAATTCAACCCGAGTCAGCGAATCCGACCCGAGTCGAATCAGCTGATCTGGGTCGGGTCAAACCCAAATTCACAGATCCGCGAAGGAAAGCGCCGGCGGGGCCAAAATTGGCCGTCCACCAGCTAACCCAGATCGGCACCGGCCCCAAATCCAGCCTCTGGGATCGTCCTCAAGCCTCCTCTGCCATGCGCTTACCGTCCGACGTCTGGCTCGCCGGCCGGCGGCCAAAAAAACAAATCAGCCTCTTTGAGGCATTTCATCAAATAGGTGGGGGGCGCTGCGAAAAACGGGGGTTTTCGACCTCCTCCAGTGACTGGGTCAGCTCGGACGGCCACGGTTCATCCCCAACTGAGACTAGGGACCGGGACCGGCAACGGCATGGGCCGAGAATTGCACAACACGGCCGGCACGAGTCCCGGCCTAACCGTTCCAGAAAACAGAGAGAAACAGAGGCGAGTCAAGGGCCTGGGGAAGCTTATCGGCCGACGGTGAGACAAGGGGTTTTCCGGCTAGTCTGGGGGCGACGGCGACATTTCTGGCTTTTCCTTTTCGTCCGACAAACCTCAATTCTCTCTCTCTATGTTTCTTTCTCGCTCTCTCTCTACTCTATTATCCTCGAAAATGGCCGACCTGGGGTCTCTTCTGGGATTGCCTGTCACATCCCAATTTTTGGGTCTGGAAAGCCGCAAGTAAATTGTAATATCCTCAATTTCAGTCCCTAGGAAATGGCTATGGTTTAAGTATGGCGGTTTTCCAATCAGAACTAAATTGTTTTCTCTTGTTTTGAAAAACCTAGTTTTCGGATCATTTGTACCCTTTCGTTTTGTTATTTTTGGGGAGACTTTTGTGATCCGAATTTCCAAATGCTTTCTTCTGGAAAGTTGTTCTAAACATTTTGACGTTTTACATGATTTAATTTCAAAATTTTTTAAGTTGAGATGAGCGGTACGATGGCCTGATTTTCGGACTGTGTGAAACTGCCCGGAATGGGAATTTCAGTGATGTTTACACCGTCTTGATTTTCTACAAGTTTTTCTGGGCCGATTTTAGAAAAGCTTCCTTCATGAAAGTTGTTGAGAACTTCCTTTTCTATAACGTGTGTAAATTTGGAAATTTTCTGAGATGATTTGGATTCTAGACAGAGCTTATTTTGAGAAGCAAATATTCTGTTCCAGCGAACTGTTTTTAGTCTGGTTTTGAGCGACTAAAAACGGTGTTTACAGAGCGATTTAGATGTTGTATTCTTCACAAAAAATGTTTATTAAGGGCTTGTTTATGACATATCCAAATTTGAGAATTTTCGGAGTCCATTTACTATATTTTTAAATTCAATTTAGTGTACAGTGCAAAACTGTCCGGTTTTGTCAGATTTCAAAGATTTGCATTTTCTACATGAGAATGTGGGAATTTCGACTTGATGTCTTCTGATGATTTAAAGTACACATTCCAATCTTTCAAATGACATATTTTATGCTTTGATTGGAGGTCGGACCAGGAGGAAAACGAAAGAGAGATGTAAACTTGGAAATGAGTGGCCAAGGATGAAGCTTGTTTAAGAAGCCTAATTAAATGATCTTGACTTTGGAGTCCCTATCATGATGACATGCATTAATTGGCTATTATAATTTTTGACTTTGAAGGCCACCCTTATCATGACTTGTATTAATTGCTTATACTTTGGTGGCCCTTCATGATGGCTTGCGAGGTAAGCGATGACCTCATCGCCCCAATGACATGCGCGCTTACCTCATTGCCCCGATGACACATGCGCTTACCTCATCCAAGCTTAGGCACCAAGATTTGTCTTCCTATAAATAGAAAGAAGGCCATTCGGCCAAGGGAGAGAGAGAGAGAGAGAGAGAGAGAGAGTAGCCGTGAGGGAGAGAGAGAGAGAAAGAAAGAGAGAAAACTCAATGACTAGCCGTGTCTATCTTGTGATTTGATCGAGTGAGGAAACCTTATGCAAGGCCGTGTGTTCGTGTTTAAGCCCGAGAACCACCAAGAATCGCCCGAGAGTCGCCGAGACTCGCATGTCCTTCACATGCCTCATTTCTCTAGTTCTTGTTTAATTGATGTGTAAGTGAATTCCCTAATATCGGGAAAGGATGTTGAGATGCGTTGTGACATGGTTTGCTTGGATCGTTTCTCGATCATTTGGTTGTTCATAGTTGGTTCATTTCCTTAGTTTGATCATGTTTCGTGTTTAATGTTGTTTTGAGATAAAATCAAGACTTGAATGGCAAGGTGCACGTGTTATAGCCATGCTTGATATTCTCTTATTGAACTTTGCTATTGATCTGTCATCGATGCGGGTGCGGTAAGAGCCGACTTATGTTAACGGCGATCAATATATGATCGCTTGATATTAGTGTTTTCACTTGCTAAGTCTCCCCGACTCATCCCCCCCTTTTTCCACCCTCAGGTCCATAGGATGGTCGAATGGACGGCGTTGACAGGAGGAGCTTGAGCCATGTTGGAGTTTGGGGAAAACCGAGGAGCCGTGAACCCGAAATAGTGGGCTTAGGACACCCAAGCCATTTGTTATCATGTGTAAATGGATAAAATTGGCTAAGTTTGCTTGTAAAATATGTTTGCGTGTCTTGTAAATACAAGGTTTGCTCATGATGCTGTTTGTCTTAATCCCGCTGTTTGATTTGAATGTGATTATCCCGAGATATGCTTCCGCTCATGCGTAATGAAAGATAATAATAAACGGAACGTCACGTTTATATGACCCCGAGGCAGGGGGCGTCACATTGCCGGTCAGCTTGCTGGAGACGGCGAGACCGGTTGGGATTTCAAGACACTCCTAGGCTCCTCTCTCTTTTTTGTTTCTCTCTCTGTTCTCTCAATATCTCTCTCTCTTTTTTTCTGTTTTGGACTAAGAGAAAACTCCCCTTCCCCTCTCTCTCCTCTCTCTGACCTATATATCTCACGATGACAACGACGATGTCTGCTCCGTTCAAGGCTCTACACTGGCCTACCGTTCCTATCGAGGACTTTCGTGACCAATTTGCAGGCTGGTGCAAAGGGGGGCCTATTCTGTGAATGGCAGAGAGACAGGAGGAGGAGAGGAAAAACGGGGAGAGATGGCTGGGTTTTCGGGGAGTACAGGATTGGCAATTAATGCCAATCCCATCGGCATCCTTCATCAACTATTGCCTGACCTAATGGCGATAGCGCGGCCATGCTCGGCTGCTCATTGCCCTGCGGGAGGAATAGGGGAGAATAGGGGCGGCGAGAGCGAAAGGGCGAAGGAGGAAAAAGGAAAAGGGAGCTGGGCAGGGCCAGGCCCAGCTTGCATGGAGGAAAAAAAGAAGAAGCGGGCTGGGCCCACGCGGGGGGGAAGAAGGAAGAAAAAGAAGAAAAAAAAGAAAAAGGGACGGGAGCCCGTGCGCAAAGGGGAAAGAAAAGAAAAAGTGGGTTGGGTTGGCCCAGCCCCAACCCGGCCCAGCGCGAAATTCTTTTTTATTTTAATATAATAGAACCTATTAATGCAAATGTGCCTAATTTCTATATGCAATGCATTTAAATGAAAATATTTTTTGTTTTAGGAATTAATAAAAATTAACTCCTAAATTTTGTGCAATTAATTTTGGGCAAATTAAAAATAGGTGTTAACAGCTGGTGCTCTTTGAAGGTGAGCTCGCAGAGATTGAGCTCGCAGAACTTACGTTCAAAGATAAAATGACACCTAAATTTGGCTCATACATGCTCAATGAATGCTATTTTTGGCGAGACTGGAGTCCCATTTTTATGATGAAATATAAGATGATGCGTGCTAAAGCAAATAAAAACATACCTGAGGCTACTTACTTTGCCGAAGGGTAGAGTAATTCCAGATAGTTAATATTGTGTGTCGAGAACCCGAACCTATCTTCGGTCGTCTTGACAGGGAAATAGTTTGTCTAAGACCCGAACCTTTCTTCGATCGCTTTGACGGTGGAAATCTTTTGTCTAGGATTCGAACCTTTCTTCGATTGCCTTGACTGGGGATTGTTTTTCTAGGACCTAAACTTTTCTTCGGTCGCCTTGACTGACTGGGTTTTGTTTGCCTCAAACTCGAACCTATCTTCAGTTGCTTTGACTGGGGATTATTTGTCTAGGACTCGAACCTTTCTTCGGTCGCATTGACTAAGGATCGTTTTGCCAAAGTACTTGGGGGTCCTCGCCCAAGGATTTGACGGTTTGCCTGGTGGGTCCTCGCCAGTAGGTCTTAAAAGGGCTCAAACAATAAGCACCTGAGGGTCCTCGCCCGAGGATTTGATGGGTTGTCTGGTAGGTTCTCGCTAGCAGGTCTTGAAAAAACTTAAACAAAGAGCACCTGAGGGTCCTTGCTCGAGGATTTGATGGTTTACTTGATGGGTCCTCGCCAGCAGGTCTTGAAAATACTGAAATAATGAGCACATGAGGGTCGTCGCCCGAGGATTTGATGGTTTTCCTAGTGGGTCCTCACCAGCAGGTCTTGAAAATACTGAAACAATGAGCACTTGAGGGTCCTTGCCCGAGGATTTGATGGTTTGCCTGGTAAGTCCTCACCAGCAGGTCTTGAAAATACTGAAATAGTGAGCACCTGAGGGTCCTCGCCCGAGAATTTGATGGTTTACCTGATGGGACCTCGCCAGTAGGTTTTGAAAATACTAAAACATTGAGCACCTGGGGGTCCTCGCCTTAGGATTTGATGGTTTACCTGGTAGGTCCTCGCCAGCAGGTCTTGAAAAAGCTCAAACAATGAGCACTTGGGGGTCCTCACCCGAGGATTTGTTGGTTTGCTTGGTGGGTCCTCGCCAATAGGTCTTGAAAAAGCTCAAACAATGAGCACCTGGGGATCCTCGCTCGAGGATTTGATAGTTTGCCTGGTGGGTCCTCGCCAGCAGGTCTTCAAAAAAACTCAAACAATGAGCACCTGAGGGTTCTCACTTGAGGATTTGATGGTTTGCCTAGTGGGTCCTCACCAGCAGGTCTTGAAAATACTGAAATAATGAGCACTTGAGGGTCCTTGCCCGAGGATTTGATGGTTTGCCTGGTAAGTCCTTGCCAGTAGGTCTTGAAAATATTAAAACAGTGAGCACCTGAGGGTCCTCGCCCGAGAATTTGATGGTTTACCTGATGGGACATCGCCAGTAGGTTTTGAAAATACTAAAACATTGAGCACCTGGGGTCCTCGCCTTAGGATTTGATGGTTTACCTGATGGGTCCTCGCCAGCAGGTCTTGAAAAAGCTCAAACAATGAGCACTTGGGGGTCCTCACCCGAGGATTTGTTGGTTTGCCTGGTGGGTCCTCGTCAACAAGTCTTGAAAAAGCTCAAACAATGAGCACCTGGGGGTCCTCGCTCAAGGATTTGCTAGTTTGCCTGGTGGGTCCTCGCCAGCAGGTCTTCAAAAAAACTCAAACAATGAGCACCTGGGGGTTCTCACTTGAGGATTTGATGGTTTGCCTAGTGGGTCGTCGCCAGCAGGTCTTGAAAAGGCTTAAACGATGAGCACCTGGGGGTCCTCGCCTAAGGATTTGTTGTGAATAGAAGGGGTAATTCCCGTGCTTAGGAGGGGTACCATAACAATCGTAGGTACTTGGTGAACAGAGGGCTCAATCCAATGTTCAATTGGTGAACATAGGGGTCGATCCAATGTTCAAAGGGTACGATAACAATTGTATGTACATGGATTTTTGGAACTAGGTATGGGTAGAATATACCTACCTGGTCATGTTCTTGCCTCTTAAGGGCATGTCTCCTGTCAAACAAGTTTTTCTTTGTGTGAACGCGTTCATTGAAGAAAGAAACAACTGAGGTTATTCTTGAATATTATATGAAATATCTTGACGAGCTGGTCAAGATGCTTTTCTTTTTTCAAAGGAACACCATGTTTACCTTCTGGGTAGTTTGAAAAGAATCCTGATGAAATACCTAGGATTTCTTACCTAGAGGTTTGATGCATCATATGCTGAATAACGGACCTTTTTCGGGGCATCTCCCTTGAGATGAAAATGAGGGCCTCTCCAATGCCCAGATTTTTGTATTCTATCACTAGGGATTAAAACTTTGAGTTGTCAAAGATGATTAGTACAAACATGCATGCATTCATCAAGGATAAACAAGCTGGGCTATTCCAGAATGTGCATTTGAAAGTTCATACATGGTGATTTTGCCATGTTTGCATCACCAAAAATCTACCGAGTCAATCAAGGTGGACTTCTCGAGATGTTGAACGAGGGACTTTCAGTCAAAAAGGACTTTCCACTCGCTCTCATTGACAAGGGTTATTTGTCCCATCCATTAATGCAAGAACATTGAAACACTCAATCTGACTATTAACAGATCCACAAGGGTCTGAGTTTTCTCACAATCAGCACGAAGCTACCAATCTGAGAGTTCTTCTTCAGGGCCGTAATGTTAGCTTGGTCAATAGTTTAACAAAGGTGACTGTTCAAGTCAAGGCCATGAAAGAAAATATTCTGCGATTATCTCCAGGTTTACAAGTTAAGAACTCTGCAAAACGAGATAAAAATAGTCTTGCTCACACTTCCCCGAGCGTTGTTTATAAACATTTGAAATTCAACGTTAATTCAAGTGCCCTGGTCAAAAGAGACTTCATGAGAGATGTAACGTGGACTTGGTTTATAGATTGAGGAACGAAATGATCGTTAGGCTCAAAAATGTGTGACGGTGAGAATTGGTGATCATCTAGCATTGTCACCGGTCTTCTTTGCCATTGTCAGGATCCTTCTTACAAACTCCCTGGGTAATCACGTGTTTTAGCTTCTTTGATAACTTTTTCTTGAGGAACTTCTGTATCAAGCATTTTCCTGGATACCATTCTATCTCTGTCTCAATTGCTTTCTCAAGAATAGGTTCGTCTTCATCTCATCATATGGCATATCTTTGCTAAGACAGAGTTCCTAAAGTAGGAATTTATATTGAAGAAGAACTCAAGTTTAAACCCTTTAGGGGTCATCTATTCTACACCACTTAATAACTTTGAGATATTTGAGAACACATTCATCATGCTCAAAGATCTCCTCAGCTAAAACTTCATTGTTTTTCATAACAATTACCCAGAAATTAGAGACTCCTTTCTCTTCATCCTTGTCATCGTTTTTCTTCTTCTCCTTTTTCTTTGTCTTTGTTTTTTATTCATAGGCATTGGCCTTATTTTTACCAGGCACACTGCTTTTTCATGCCCCTAGTTTTCATCATTTTTTGTTCCTTCAGAGTTGCCAAGGAAGGTTCTCGGAGTCTCCATCTTCGTTTGGTAGACCATAACGCTCAAACTGTGGTGACTTTTGCTTTGCTCCGGTGTGGAGGATGATCACCAACTGGCTTTATACGAAATGAAGTTGCAGGCTCAATTGGGCTAGCAAGGGATATAAGTGTATGGGGTAGAAGAAAAATTGCTCTTCGTTATCCTAAGGCACTTAAATCATCATGAGAGTTCATCTGCAATAATATCACTCAAATATTAATGCAAGTGAGAGCAAGAAAACTCCTATTCACTTTTTCACCTTGTTCGAGCTGTTGCAGCTGATGATCATAGAAAATTTTAGATATTACAAACTCATCATCCTTCTTGTCTTCCTCAATTCCTGAGTAAGAACATCACTGTTATCAATGACATGTTGGCATTTTAGACAGGCTTTAGTTTGCTGCTTCTCTTTTAATAAAGCCCTCTTAGCCTCGATCGCCTGGCCGTCGATGGTGTGTTTACCTTGGAGGACCCTATTAAGGATCAACGGATCCTCCTTGTGATGCCGATTTACCTCAAGCTACCTCAATGTGGGGTAGCTCTTGACAGGAGTAATTTAAAAAGAACTTTGGGTGTATGGGCTCAAAAATGGTCAAGCAAAGGATCAATGGTAGTGTATGGGGCACAGAAATGAACTGCCTTTCGTCACTTTGGCTACCGTACCTTATGCGAGAAATCTTTTTACCTTGTAGAAATGGAACATTTTCATTCATCTTGTAAGAATTTGGGAGGTGAGAATGTGTATAGACTAAGGATTGCCTCTCATCATCCTGACACATTTCGTTCAACACATC
This sequence comes from Syzygium syzygioides, assembly GCA_031216285.1. Taxonomy (NCBI): domain Eukaryota; kingdom Viridiplantae; phylum Streptophyta; class Magnoliopsida; order Myrtales; family Myrtaceae; genus Syzygium; species Syzygium syzygioides. Next base: position 21,796,802 of record CM062244.1, on the reverse strand, counting down.
GAAGTAGTCCGACACCATTCGTCAAATTGTCAAAATTTTCACAGAGAATTAGTGAATTAAACAGGAAAAATTACCATGCAAAATTCTTTCCAAAACACATGCAATGCACCTAGAGGAAAGTTAACCATTCATTTATTTTAACATGTTTACTCCTTTCTTTCTTTGTATTTTTATGAGAAAAGTTTTTAGGGACAGAGATACTTACCTATGCTGCAATGGTGAGGTAAACTTGCAAGGTAATAAAAAAAACCGTGTCAATAAACGGCTCTTTGGGGGATAGAAATTGGGAACGATACAACATTACCCTTCATGATTCCACCTTCAAAGCTAGCAGAGTCTTTTACCCTATGATGGTTGGTCTCGAATCTCAAATGAAATCCTCTATAACTAGGAGTGCCTCTAATTAGAAAGTCCTATGGTCGGCACATGCTGTGTCAACGCAGTTCCGGCATGCTGAGGTATTTCTCGAAAATCCTCTGACTCCTGACATGCACAAGGCCTACGTAATTGCTTGCATGGGAATTTTCGCAACAAAGCTAATCTCTGCTTTAAAGGTCTTTGACGGATGTGGGCATGACTGCCGTTTCGATGGTTGTCAAGATTGGCTTCGATGCCATTTTGTCATATGCAAAGTCCTTTCCGGTTAGACTTGTTACCATGAGTGTTTTTTACTCAATTTTGTCCTATGTAAAAGGAAAGATATGTCATTTCTATGCTAAAGTTGATGAACTTTAGGAACGAAATACACCCTTTTTTATGAACTGGGGGATTGCATACCCCCTAGTCTACTCTCCCAATTAAGCATTTCTTTGACTCTCCGAGGCTGATGTCACCCATTGGTAGTAATGAAATTCGCCTCATGTTTCATTTGAAGATTGGATGATCTTCACTCGGACTACCCTTATCAGATGAGTTGGCCCGCTAGCATCATCATAGTCTGATGTGCTCTTCGGTTTGTGTCATTTCCAAATGTCCCATTTGTAATAACAAATCAAAAAGGAGTATGCTCTGAGACACGAAATGAGCGAGTTAGAAAAACAAATAGGGCTATGAGCATACATGCTTTTCCGGCATCGCTTTTTGCCCTTTCGAAAAATGATAAAACGATTGTTTCATTTTCAAAAACTTAGAAACAAGGAAGCATGAGGAAGCCCGGGCCTCAGAACACTTTCCTTTACATGACTGGATATCATCAAAGGGCCGATTTGGAATACTTCCTTAGGCTCAAAACATTTGTAATTCTTTTGAATAATTCAGGAAAATTACATTTGTTGGAATGGAAATTACAGCACTGAAATTCCAAGTATAATTACAAATTCAGAAAACTGAAAATCTTAGAAAATAGCTAAAACTTTAGAAAGCAAGAAAAGCTCCTAGATAGGGGAGGATTCAAACTATTAAATATGCCTCATATTTTAAGGAAGGAAAATTGAGTCTTCAGTTTACTCAATGACAACATCCGCGCCTCCTGCTTGATTGGGTGGTGCGTTGCGGAATGAAAATATCTTTGCATCCAACAATTTCTGGACTTTATTTTTCAAAACAACACAGTCATTGACGGAATGTCCTATTTCACCCAAATGATAGTTACATGCCTTCGGAGGGATTGTAGTTAGGGAAACACTTAGGATTTTCACGCTTTGGCTCTTTAGCAAGCAACCCTTTTTCCAAGAGAATAGGCAGGATCTGAGACATGGGCAAAGGGAGTGGCGTGAACTGCTTTTTGTTATTTCGCCTTTAGGGCGGCTTGCGGTGTGAGGCTTGTTGCTGTCCACTGCTCATCTGAATCATTGGGAAGGACGAATGGGTTCGGGTGTATGCAACATCCACATCTGTCAGGGGTTCTTTCTCTTTCTTCATGCCAAGTTTCTTGGAAGTAGGGTCTATGAACCACCCTTCATGCAATCCCATTTCAATTCGTTCGCCTACAGGAACAAGACGATTAAGGGATTCGGTATGGCACCCACGAGGCGATGTCTGTATCATACGGAAGAGACTTGATGAACAACTTCAGTTGTTCATGATCAGTAAGTTGCGGGGTAACTTGGATGGCCAAGTTTCTCCATCTGGTGGCGTACTCCTTGAAGGACTTGTTTTTCTTCTTTTCAGTGCACTCCAGATTGTTACGAGTGAAAGTGACGTCGAGGTTGAATTGATACTGCTTGAGAAATGCATCAGCGGCATCATCCTACGATTTAAAAGCATCTACATCTTTTGACATATACCATGTCAAAGCTGGCCCCGTCAAACTTGCTTGAAAGGTCTGAATTATGAGGGGTTCATTATCAACGTATTGAATCATCCAAACATGATACATGTGCAAATGGTGTCTGGGGCATGAGGTGCCATCATACTTCTCAAATTCTGGCATTTCGAACTTTTCTGGTACTTTGACACATTTGTATATAGACAGGTCAAGTGGGATAGCATGCTGGGGGCCTTGTAGTTGTTTCAGCATCTCCTCGACCTTTGCAAGGCATTTGTCCTGTTCTGTCATCGGTACAGCTTCAAATTCAAGCTTCATAACGGCGAGGGGAAGCAAATCATCCTCTAATTGAGGCATTTTAACGTCACTGGTAAAGGCTTTGTCTTTTCCAGTAGACGGTGGTGGTAACACCACTTTAACTGCTGCAGGCGTGGGCGTGAGCTTGCCCTGAATGGATTTCACCTACTTCATGAGATTTTGGATCGCGTTGAGGACCAGCTTCATCTCGTCCTCCATGTTATTGAGACGGACGTTTTCTTCAATCATTTTTTATAACCACTTGTGAAAACGTTGAAACAAATAAGTATAATGCTTAATAAAGAAGCATTTTATGACTTAGTCATAATATTATTGCATATTTTCTTTATTTGCAAAGAACAAATAAGCAAAAAGGGTTTTTATTAATATTAACATTACAAGCGGTGTCCCCGGGGTTAGAACCCCAGTCGCCTCGAACCGTTACGCCACATCCCCAGATACCACTAGGCCAAAGGCCGCGGTGGTGTCATTAAGGAGCAAAAAATTTTATTTAAAGCATAAAAAAAATGGCTCGAGTTATATTAATATTAGTACAACCCATAAATACTTTTAAAGAATAAAACCAAAACCCCTAGACATAAATACTAGGGGAATATGAAAGATAGGGGCTTTTATCAAAAGGGCGCCCTTCTTAGATGCTCATTCTATAGAGGATGAGGAAGTTATAGTATCTCAAAACTGCTTATTTTCACGGGCAAGTTCCACAATAAGCGTATCCCTTGTCTCATCGGTCCCACCATGCCGGAAGCTCTTTTTAAGAGCAAGGACGAATTGGACATCAGTTCTTCCCATCGTGTATAGAATGTAATCAACGGGTGGCCTAATAATAATAAATCAATTGAATTAGTAGGCTGCATAATAAAATAAAAAGGGATAGAATATATATCTTTTCTTGAATCATGTCAATCACAATAACATACACATGAGGAGTGAGGTGTGATTTCTCTTTTTGCCTGGCCTAGCAAAATAAAATAAAAAGGGTGCCTAACCGTCGTAGTCTCGAGTTGGTGTCAAGTCCTTCTAATCTCAACCAAATCAAAAGAAATATCTTATAATCTCGCGAATAGCAGCTAAAGATATTTCTTTACGATTTTTTTTAAAAATAAATTCAGGGAAAAGAAAGGCAACCTCTACATTGCGGGCTCGCGTTCGAGGTCATATCTTTCTTAACACCATCTTAAAATGCCCTATCGCGGCCTAAGTCCGGCAGCGTGATTGTGTGTGCAACAGTGCAGTGCTAAATCATTAAAGCATGCACAACAATTTATAACCAATCAATTTAAACCTACAAGAACAAATAAAACCTTACTGTCAAGGTCATACCTGGAATCCTTGCTACCAAACAAAATTTATTTTGAACAGGGTATAAATTTGGCTTAAGTCCACTTTTAAAAACGCAAGTCTCCAGTGGAGTCGCCAGTCTGTCGTGACTGACCTCCTGCATTTTTAAAGAATGAACATGCAAAAAAGGGGAGATCGCCTGGTACGTGATAAATCTAGGTTCGGGACTTAACTCGGGCTCTTCCAAGCCCATACCACATTGCAACTTAGGGTTTAAGTACTTAACATGCATGTGATTTATACCAAGGAGTCGCCACTAATCGATTTGGGATGGGTCGATTAGAAATCCAAATAAGGTGATGAGCGAATCACCCTATTCTTACGAACCAGATATTAACTGAATTCGGGGACTTGGTTACACTAGTCGGATAACTAATGCCCTTTCGGTACCTTTTTACCCTGTTCATTTATGAAAACATTTGTCAAGCAGTTTGGATTGATTTTAAGACTTTTCTCCTAACATGTGAGGTGATCAAGCGAGTGCATAATCGGAAACGATTAGCAGTCATGTAGCCTATGGTTCTAGCCCTAACTAAGCCAAATAATACTCAAAACACAGCAGTTCATGGGATTGTATTAAAAACATGCATAATAACAACGCAACGGTAATAAAAATAATATGCAAAATACTACCGCGCGACTTCAGGCTTGTCCAATTTAAATAAGCCAATAACATGCATAATAATATGACAAAGGATTAAAACACTCAAATAAGTCACATAAAAAAATTTTAAAATTTTAATTTTTTTAAAAAAAATTTCGAGATAAAAAAACGAAATAAGAAAAGAAAAAGAAAATCTTTTTTTGAAAAATTTTTATTTTTTTATTTATTATTTTTAAAAAAAATAAATAAATAAATATGGAAAAAGAAAAGAAAAACCCCTTTTTCTTAAGGAATTTTTTTAAATTTTTTTAAAAATTTTTTATTTATTAGTATTTTTAAATAAAATAAAAATATAATAAAATAAAATATAAGCCGGGTCGGGTCAAATCCGACCCGGGCCAACAGATTCGACCCGGCGTTGACCTGGGTCGAATTAGTTGATCCGAGCCGGTCCGAATCGGACCCGGGTCGGATGAGCTGATCCGGGTCGGGTTAGACCCGGATTCACAGAGCCACGAAGGGAAGCGCCGGCGAGGCCAAAATTAGCCGTCCGCCGACTGACCCAGACTGGCACCGACCCCAAATCCGGCCTTTAGGACCGTCCCCGAGCCTCCTCTGCCGTGCGCTTACCGTCCGACATCCGGCTCGCCTAGTAGCAGCCAAAAAAACAAATCAGCCTCTTTGAGGCATTTCATCAAACAAGTGGGGGGCGCTGCGAAAAACGGGGTTTTTTACCTCCTCTGGCAACTGGGTCGACTCGGACAGCCACGGTTCGTCCCCAACTGAGACTAGGGATCGAGACTGGCCACGACATGGGCCGGGAATTGCGCAACACGGCCGGCGCAAGTCCCGGCTTGTCCATTCCAGAAAACAGAGAGAAACAGAGGCGAGTCGGGGGCTCAGGAAAACTTACTGGCAGATGGCGAGACAGGGGGTTTTCCGGCTGGTCTGGGGGCGACGGCGACGGCGACGTTGCTAGTTTTTCCTTTTCGTCCGACAGACCTCGGTTCTCTCTCTCTGTTTCTTTCTCGCTCTCTCTCTGCTCTATTTTCCTCGAAAATGGCCGACCTGAGGTCTCTTCTGGGGATTGCCGATCAGCTTGCTAGAGATGGCGAGACCGGCTGGGATTTCAAGACACTCCTAGGCTCCTCTCTCTTTTCTATTTCTCTCTTGTTTTCTCTCAATCTCTCTCTCTCTCTGTTTTTCTGTTATGGACTAAAAGAAAACTCCCCTTCCCCTCTCTCTCCTCTCTTTGGCCTGTATATCTCATGATGACGATGACGATCTTTGCACCGTTCAAGGCTCTATGTAACATCTTGAATTTTGACCCGTTACCGGGACCAATAAAGTGTACATTAATTCTCGTTTGATTTTAGTAAGTCTCACCCGGACTTGATCAATCACGTGATACTAACCAAATAGGAAAGGCTAAATAGGAACAGGTACGTGGATCGAGGACCCAATCGCGATTGAGTGCTGAGTTCGACGAACGCCGAGGAAATATTTTGAGCTAATATAGGCCGATCTTAGGAAAATAACGGGTTGATATAGTCAGCGATGCATGATCGATTCGTGGGTGATTCCGCATGACCGAAAGTGCGCCTGACAAACAAACCCCGATTTTAATCCAAACGATCGCGACCCCCGGTGACAGTGATAATTCCTCTTGTTCTCTCGAAATTCGAGGCCATCACGACTCAGACACTCCTAGGTCGATACACATAACACCTAAACAACCGCCCGTTAATGAGAGGCCTTAAGACTTCAAACGAGATATTTTGATCGCAATATTGAGCTCGAACTTCGATATCAAAATTTCAAGAGTAATTATGACTATTTTGCAAGACGGACGTCATATTACAATGGCCACACATGTTTGGGAGTAATACGGATGAAAACGGAAATTTTGACAGAAATTGGGGAAAATTATAATTTTGCTCCTGGGGACCTCGATGTTCATTTCCGAGGTCAAACGAAATTATTTTTTCGGAATCGACGCCATTTTGGGGTAACCACGCACGTCTGGAGTGCATGCAGTCAAAATTTGGAATTTCGACCCTGAAACGAAAAATTACGGTTTTACCCCTCCAAACTTTTGGACTGGTTTTCGAGGGCTTAAAAGATGAATTTTAAGGATCCGACACCATATTATCTTTACCATGAATATATAGGATCGGTATGTACAAAAATTGAAATTTCGGCTCGTGATCGGAAAATTACGAAAATGCCCCTAGGACTATTTTGGCTAATTCCGAAAATTGGATTAAATTAAGGGCTTAACCAAGGTTAAATGGGACTAACCAGGTCTGGTCAGCCTTAGGTTGTGACAAATGACCAAATGGCCCCTAAATTATTGGGTTAGATCAAATTTGGACCATTGGATTAGGGGTAAAAGTGTCCAAAGCTATGGATTAGTGACACTTGGAGTCCACTAACAAATCTTTGACTCATTTTGACCACTCTCTCTCTTTTCTTCCCATTTTACTCAGCAGAACCTCCCCCCCCCATTATCCTCTTCTTCTTCACCGTATCTTCTTCTTCCGTTTCCGCTAGTTCTGGAACTGTTCACGCCGGAACAGTGTCACCACCGAAGCTGCTGGCCGCCTACCACCACTCGCCACCACCTATCATCATCTCAGCCCCCTCGACCTCTCTTTCTCCCCCTAAATCGCAAGCCACAGTAGCTGTTCCAGGCGGAACAGTGAGGGCCACCGCCGGATGCCGAGAGGCCACACCGCCGGCCACCGTCACCACCAGTTGCCGCCACAACCACCTTGGACCTTCCTTTCACCTGAACTGCCACCCACAGCCACCGTCCAAGGCTGAACAGAATAGGACAGCCATAAATCGTCATTCCCGTTGTCGCCGTGACCGCCGGCTTGCCCCCGAAACGCCGTCGTTGATCCTTATCACTTGTTGATGATCGACCGCTCATTCCCGTCGCCTCGAGTCATTAATAGGCAAGTATAAACCCCTAAACCCTTAATTAGTTTAATTGTGCATTTTTAGGGGTTAATTATGCCTAATTGGGGTTTAATTAGGCTTAATTGTATGTGGGGTGATTTGTATAGGTCATTAGGATCTAATGAGATAATTTAAGTGTGGATTAGTGTTCAAATAACCCCCTGTTCTAGTACTGTTCATACAGTACCGAAATTATGCATTTTGTCTAAGTATTGCACTAATTGGGTTCAAGTGCTAATGACTTGAAATTGGACATTTTATGGACTAATTAGGCTTAATTGAAGATTAATTATGTGTATTTGATGGTTAGATGATTAGGGCAAGTGATTAGGCCCTAATGAGATGGTTTAAATATGATTTAAGGCCTAATTGGTGCAAAAACCCGGTACTGTTCATTCAGTACCGAAATTGCCTAATTTTGCCCAAGTTGAGTACTTAATGAATGTTTGTTTGATGACAAGAATTTAGGCATTTTTAGGGGTTGATTAGGACTTGTATAATCCTATTGAACGACCCCAAATTGGTGAGAACAGTTATCAAGATCGAAGTGCCCAAGGTGGGCCTTAGGCGCATTGAATTATCTTGGAAAGGAATGCGCGAATTAAATGTGGGTTAATTGGACTAGAATGAAAATGTTTGGGAATGCCGGGAATAAGTGGTATAGGTCTTATTTGAACATAATTATGCTTGGTAGATTGGACATCGGTAATTGGTTTGAATTCCCGAGCATATGTTAGGCAGATCAAGTTGTGATTGGTTGTAATTGAGTGTGACGATATACATGCCTGAGTTATATTCAATTGTTAGCCTTAGGGTTAGGCCTACGGGTCGTTATATCCAATTGTAACCTTCGGGTCGGGCCTACGGGTCGATTTAATCAAACCGTTGGCCTTCGGGTCGGGCCTAACCGATCCATTTTTGTTTCGTGGCCCTTTTGATGTACCTTTTGTTTATAAATGGATATTGTATATAAGTTTTATAATGAATATATATTGTTTTAATCGTTTGTAAAATCGTTGACTCTTGCTATTCATGGTTGCTTATAAATTGTCTGGGTGTATATATATATTATATATATACGTCGTTTCCGCTTGTGTTGTGTTTTCTCTGATTTGGATTTTCGAGTCGGTGACGTAACCTGGGAGCGTCGCACCATATTTCGACCTATACATGAATGTTCATGCTTCGTGGGGTACGGGGCATGACACTTTGCACCGGCCTACCGTTCCTACCAAGGATTTTCGTGGCCAATTTGCAGGCTAGTGCAGAGGGGGGGCTGTTCTGTGAATGGCAGAGAGATGGGAGGAGGAGAGGAAAAACGGGGAGAGATGGCCAGGTTTTCGGGAGGACGGGATTGGCAATTAATGCCAGTCCCATCAGCGTCCTTCATCGGCCATCGCCTAGCCTGATGGCGATAGAGCGGCCGCGCTTGGCCGATCGTCGCCCTGCAGGAGGAACAGGGGAGAACAGGGGTGGCGAGAGCGACAGGGCGGGGGAGGAAGAAGGAAAAGGGAGCTGGGCCGGGCCAGGCCCAGCTTGCGCGGAGGAAAAAAAGAAGAAGCGGGCTGGGCCCGCACGGAGGGGAAGAAGGAAGAAAAAGAAGAAGAAAAAAAAAAGAAAAAGGGCCGAGGCCTGTGCGTAGGGAGGAAAGAAAAGAAAAAGTGGGCTGGGTCGGCCTAGCCCCGACCCGCCTAGCGCGAAATTCTTTTTTTTTTTTAATCTAATAGAACCTATTAATGCAAATGTGCCTAATTTCTATATGCAATGCATTTAAATGAAAATATTTTTTGTTTTGGGAATTAATAAAAATTAACTCCTAAATTTTGGGCAATTAATTTTGGGCAAATTAAAAATAGGTGTCAATAGTTACCATCAATCGGTTGTGATTATATGATGATGGGTGGCTAATGACTGCCAACGACGGCACCGATAAATGAAGAGTAACAAACCGTTAGGTTTCTCTGAAAGCATCATAAGCATATGGATATAATTAAAAATTCGGGAACACTAACAGGCATAGCAGACGGTGAAATAACAGGCACATGGTGAAAGTTAATGTGAGGAGTATCGAAGCACGATTACAAAGGTAAGACCACCGAACCAGTTGAGATCGTGGGTGCAATTGATAGGCGCTTTTTAGGGAACAACCGCTTGAGAACAGGAGGGATCATGAGAGCACGGGCAAAAGATTCTCGGTGGCAAAGGAAAGTAAATGCAACCATTCAAAACCGCTTGAGAGTAGTTACCATCTTATCACTATATATACCACCAATTGTCTGCTAGACCCCCCTCCTGCGCACAAATTATATAAATTTACTTTCTTTTCAATATCTTTACTTTCCTGCGCTATAATTCATCTTTCAAACTCGTGCCGTCGATTAAATTTGACATGTTTCTTAGCTGTAATTTCTAGATCTAGATCGTCGATTAAATTCTGGCGTATCTCTCTATCCTGGGTGTTGCATCTTCGACTAAGCTCCTGCGTAATATCTTAGCATTTACAAGCTTTGTTGTCAATTGAATTCCAGTATAGTTTGTTTGCACTTAGTCTTGCTCTAGAGTACGTAGTTTCTAAGCTGTGTTGTTGATTAAATCCAGACATCGCTTGTGTATCGTTCGAAGTAAAGCTGTAGATTTTCTTATTTACTCAATTTTTCTTGTCCAGAGTCACTGCAGAACACGTTTCCTTTAATTAAAAACCAAAGAACGACTTTTAGTGAAGGATTTTTCGTCTTGGGAGAAATTTCAGCGAAACATTCCCCGAAAATATTTTTCACGAAACAAAAAAAGCCTATGCCCAAAATGTCATTTCACTACAAAAAAACAAGGATTTAGCCACGGAAAATTAGCGACGAAAAATTATTCGTCGCTAATTTGCGACGGAATTTGCAACGAAAACTAAATTCGTCGCAAGTAAGCGATGAATAATTTTTCGTCGCTAATTTGTGATGGAAAAAAATCCATCGCTAATTTGCGATAGAATTTGCCACGAAAAATTATTCGTCACTAACTTACTATGGAATTTGCGACAAAAAAGAAATCATCGCTAATTTGAGACGAAATTTGCAAAAAACAAATCCATCACTAATTTGCAACGGAATTTGTGACGAAAAATTATTCGTTGCTAATTTGCGACGGAGTTAGCGACGAATTTTTTTTCGTCGCTAATTTGCTACGGAAAATAAATTCATCGCTAATTGACCCCATCACTACTTGTAATATACCCGTACCCCCAATTTCTCTCTCTCCCTGCTAATTCCTCATATCCCTCTTCGTTGTTCTCCCTCCCTCTCCCTCTTTCATTTCTCTCGATAAACCTTTCTGCGCGTACGCAAATCAACCTCAATAAAGCTTTTCTACCGGTAAGTGTCGTGGCTAATTGGCGATGAAGACAATTCGTCGCAAAACTATTCATTGCTGGATTTGAATTTTTTTTTATTTTATTGACTTTTTTTCTCTTTTTTTTCCTAACTTCTAACTTCGTCGCCAGTCGTCGATCCGGCGACCAGCGAGACCTCACCAGCTATGGTCGAGGCCACTGGACCTTGCCCAGATCTGGGCAGTGAGGTCGAGTGACGACCACGGGCAAGGCCGTTGGACCTTGCCCAGATCTGGGCAAGGCCGAGCGGCCTTGCCATGGTCGCCGCTCGACTTTGTCACGACGATGAGGTCCAAAGGCAGCCATGGCGAGGTCGCTCCGCCTCGCCCAGATCTAGGTGAGATCCAACTCGCCGGCTACCGAACTAATGACCGACAAAGAATATATGAAAAAAATTTGAAAAAAAAATTTAGAAAAAAAATTATTTTAAAAAAAATCTTAAGTCATTTTTTTAGGTACATGTCCATTTGAAAGTCTCGCAGATGAAGTAAACATTGCAATTCTCATCAAATTGAGCACTTTTTACTACAAAGATTTCAGTCAAATACTTAGGGTAAGTCTTCTGACATGGTACTTTTTTCATTTTTTTCAATTTCAAAGTAATTGTTTCGTCAAAAACAAAATTTTAATTTTTAGAATTTTATGGTTTTAATTAAGAATACTAAACAGTAGATATGATATTTTTAATATTTTACCAAGATATTTTTATTTTCATATAAACACAATGCAAAGAGATAGGGCTTAAATGTATAATAAAAACTTACTTGGATGTCGAGGATTGACCGATGAGTTTCATACTGGGTTGAAACTATTTTTAAATTTTACTAGTAGTAAATATGAGTTAATTGATGGAAATAAGTTAAGCTGCCCCGTGTAACAAATTCAATAATGGTAAATTTCATGTGAGTGATAAAATTAGAGAACATCTTTATAGATTTGGGTTTATTCCGAACTACTATAATTGGACTTGCCATAGTGAACTATTTATATCTGATGAAGGATATCGAAGAAATGACTAATTTTCAGTTAAGAAAAAATGTAACTATTATGACCAATTGAACCATACCAAAGGATAGTGATTGATGCAGCTGGTCAGAATTTTGTTTCAAAATCGAACCGTGCAAGTATTAGTTTTACTCCTACACTTAAACAAGTACCCACTAGTCATGCATCACAATTGGAGGAGATATGAGTAACAGATTTTGATGAGAATATGTGTAATGGAACTTTTCCATCCAATTAGTTCTGAGAAATGTTGAAAGCAGCAGACGAACTTTTGTGGGAAAGTTGTGACAACCACGCTTAGTTATCAGTGATAGCAAGATTGTTAAATATCAAGGCAAAGTATAATGTATCCGAGAATTGCTTCAACTCTTTTGTTGAAGTAATGCGAGAAGTAATGCCTCGTGATAACATCATGCCAAGTGATTTTTACGATATGAAGAAGGTAGTTGATAACTTAGGTCTTCCAATTGAAAGGATTGATATATGTAGTAGATGTTGTATGTTATATTAGAGAAATGATAAAAATACATAATCTTGCAAATTCTGTAGCCAACCTAGGTACAAGATTAATAGGAGGTAGGGTCGTAATCAAAAGTGTAGACCATGCAAGTAAATGTTTTATCTGCCCTTAATCCCTAAATTGCAAAGGTTTTATACGTCTGAAGCCACTGTTGAATACATGACCGGGCATGCAAATTATGAAATAGAAGAGGGTCTAATATGTCATCCTTCATATGCAAAGGCATGGAAACATTTTGATAAAATATACCCTGAGCTTGCAATAGAGTTTCGAAACATTAGGTTAGGTCTCTTGGCTGATGAATTTGCCTCATTTGTGAAATCAAGAAAAAATTATTCATGTTGGCCAATTGTGATAACTCCATACAATCTTTTACCCGGTATGTGCATGAAGACACCTTATATGTTTTTGACATTGATCATGACTGGCCCGCAAAATCCAAAAAAGTTGATAGATGGTTATATGCAATCATTGATTGAAGACTTATAATGGCTATGGGATAAATGTGTCGTTACGTATGATGTTTCTACTAATCAAATATTTGTAATAAAGGCTATTTTTCTTTGGACGATAAATGACTTTCCAGCTTATGGAATATTATCTTGATGGAGTAGTGCTGGGATCTTAGGATGTTCAATGTGTTTGAAGAGATCAAAGTCATTCAGATTAAAATATGGTAAGAAGCCCAGCTATTTTGACTGTCACGAACAGTTTTTGCCAACAAATCATACATTTAGAAGGAATAAAAAAGAGTTCATTAAGAATAAGATTGAAAGAACACATTTACCATTGAGGTTTACCGGTGATCAAATTTGGAAGCAAGTGCAGGACTTTTCAACTGTTGTTGAAAACTCTCATGGCCTAACTATTACGTACAGAAGTAGACATAAGTGGATTAAACACAGTATATTTTGAGACCTACCATATTTGAAGTCCCATCTTATCCATCATAATCTTAACGTCATGCGCATTGAAAAGAATGTTTTCGACAATGTCATAAATATTGTGATGGATGTCACTGGAAAAAACAAAGGACAACTTGAATGCAAGAAAAGATATAAGAGATATTTGTGATCGGCCAATACTAGATATGGATGCAAGTAGTAAGGGACCAAAACCAAAAGCAGTTTATACATTGGATAAGGAGCAAAGACGAGTCGTTTGTCAATGGTTGAAATCTGTGTGGTTTCATGATGGATATGCTTCGAATATCGGGAGATGTGTTGATTTGAACGAATGTAAGTTGACAAGTTTAAAGAGTCATGATTGTCACATATTGATAGCAAGACTAATTCCAATAGTATTCAAGAAACTTCTACCAGACTTTGTATAGGGCGCCATGATGGAGTTAAGTAATTTTCTTCATGATATTTGCTCAACAGTGTTAAAAGCATCACACATGGAGAAATTAGAGAAAGACATTTCAATTATTCTTTGCAACTTAAAAAGGATATTTCCTCCATCGTTTTTTGATTTAATTGAGCATCTCTTAGTTCACTTACCTTATGAGACCAAAGTGGCAGTTCTATCCAATTTCGATGGATAAATCTATCTGAGAGATAAAATATTTTTTAAAATAAATTTCAAAATACTTCATTATATAATATGTTCTGGGGAACTTCTTTCTATTGCAACTAAGTTCTTATATCATTTGAAGAAAAAAGTGAAGAATAAAGTATGTGTTGAAGTTTTAATTTATAATGCATATATTGTGGAAGAAGTGACAACATTTGCATCATACTATTTTAGGCCGCACATGCAGTGCAAGAGGCAAAGAGCAGGAATAAATGATAAGGGTCCCATTGATCCCAATTATAAACCATTCTCTATTTTCAATTATCTTGATCGACCAAGTGGCGCATGTAAATTTCGTTGCTTAACAGGTGAAAAATGACAGATAGCCCATACATATATTTTATTGAACTGCCCAGAAATAGAGCCATACTTTAAGTATGACATTCTGAAATTTGACTCACTTGGGATATATGGAATAGATGATTTTATGAACGTGCTTGTAGTTAGATTTCCCCTGAAACTGATTATTCCTAGGATACTAACCGTTAGGGAAAAGCTAATTAGGGATTTAAATTCACGCGACCAAAGAAACTCGTTCATGAACCGACTTTCGACCATAGAAATTGTCGAGGTGACATTTTGAGTCAATGTAGGTCAATCCAAGGATGGTTAGGAATCAATTCGTCGTTGTCATACGAGTGGATCATGAGTGATTCCGTTTGACCATGAGTTGAAGTAACGAATGACCCTAAACCTATGCCAAACGATCACGCCCATCGGAACTAGCGATAAATCCTCACGATTACGTGACAACTGAGGTTGTCACGGTCCGAGTGAACTTAAACGCAGCTCGATTTAGTATCAACCACGGGTCGAATGTGCGAATTTTCCAAAAGCCGCCCATTAGTTTAGGATATGCTCAAGTTACGTTATTTAAAATTTAGTCATTAATTAGAGACCAAGTTTGGCATCGGAAATTTAAAAAGTCACGACAAGATATCTCTACGATGTTGTTATTAGCTTGGTCAGCCTTAGAATTGTCCGGATCCTTCAGAAAAATTGAATTTCAGCTAGAAATGAAAAATGACCGTTTTACCCCTGGAACTTTGTTAAGGCCAAGTGTAAATGGAGAAGGGCATTTTGGTCATTTCACCCTAACGTTAGAAATGACAATTTTTGGACAATTTTGCTCTTGGATTTTTGTGAAATTCTCATTTTACCATTGGATATTTTTGGAAAAGATTCGATCTCGGCCGTTGATCTCAAGATAGGGATAAATCTTGGCCGTCGATTGAAAAGTTGAAAGAGGGGCAAGATGGTTATTTTGCCATAAAGGGGGTCCAATTATTGGTTTTTAAACCCATTTTCTCTCTCTCCCCTCATTCTCTCTCCCCTTTGTCGGCAACTCACTCTCTCCCTCTCCCCCTCACCAAACGCCCTCCCCTCTCCCCCTTGGCCGCACCACAGCCGCCGTCCGGTCATCATCCGCCCTTCGTTGCTATCCTGCCACCGAAC
This sequence comes from Syzygium syzygioides, assembly GCA_031216285.1. NCBI lineage: Eukaryota > Viridiplantae > Streptophyta > Magnoliopsida > Myrtales > Myrtaceae > Syzygium > Syzygium syzygioides. Next base: position 21,781,435 of record CM062244.1, on the reverse strand, counting down.
ACCATCGCCACCCTCACGCCGCTGTCCCTCTCTCCCCTCTTCCTCTCGATGATCTCTCTCTCTCCCTCCCATGGCCGTGACACGCCAGCCAAGCCAAACCGCCGCCGCCGTAGAGGCGGAGGAACCACCAGAAGAACCATTAGAGAATTGGGAGAAGGAGTCTGAATCAAAAGAGCGAATTGAGGTGCTAGTAGAGTCAGGGGATGAGGATAACCCGATCAAGATCGAGGCAGACTCAGAGTCTTTAGGGGAGCAAGTGCCTCAAAAGGATTCAAATTTGGATTCTAGGGAGACCGAATCAAAGTGGACGCCGTCTGTAGGGCGTAAGGGCTGATTTTAGGGGTGGATGAACCTTTATGAAGTGTCCCATATTTGGACTTAGGGTATACCCAAACTACTAACCCTTTTGGAGGTTGATGGTGTAATATGTGGAAGTCAGCTCGGGTGTGTATTATAGGTTGCTGTAAATTTGGTGAGTGCTTGAAGTGATTAGTTTGCTGTATAATGGATATTGTAAATATATCGAGGTGTAATATAATGTTTGATCACTTGATGATTTATTTCTCCCTAGTACCCCATGATTTTACTGTCAGGGTTTATGCTTTTGTTTCTGCCGCGTTCAAAACTCTGACGCGATCGTTTGGGTCGGCGACATTTTCTAGGACGTCGCACTAATCCAACCGAAAAGGGATGTCGCGAGCTCGATGGGGTTTGGGGCGTGACATCGAGTAAGTGTACATTTTTGCAAATATATGTATTGCGTGTCAAATATTTGCTAGTTTATAAATGCAAATTGTTAAAGGATTTTTCAAACTTCAATGTATAGACTACCAACAAATGAGTTTGACAGTTTGTGCGATAAACAATTTGCAGCATAGTTCAAAACATATGTAAATTACCTATGAACCAAAACCAAGTTATTAATATTTTATACATTATTTATTAAAATATATATTATTGACTTGGCGTATGTGACTTTAGGTTCACAATAATCATGATCAAATTGAAAAGTAAGGATTGCTATATCATCTATCATGGGGTCCAAAGTCAAGAATACGAACTTGGCCAGCATATTTCATAAACAGCTATAATTTTCACACTCAAGAATATAAAATAGGAAAAGCCATAATGAATAGTGGTGTGTGTGTTCGGTTATCCAATGATAGTAGTTCAAAAGATTATTTTTATAGTTGGTTGAATGAAATCATAGAGATAGCGTACCATGGACCATTAATACAGGTTATGTTATTTAAGTGCATGTGATTCGACCCCGTCAAAGGAATAAAAGTGCATACAAAGTTTAATTTGGTTAAAATAAATCACAAGAAAATGTATATGAAATATGAACCATTTGTGTTGGCACAACAAGTAATTCAAGTATATTATGCATCATATCATAGTTTGAAACGTGACAAAACTGATTGGTGGGCTGTATGTAAAATCAAAGCACGAAGAAAAATCAAGGAATACTGAAAGGATACAGCACATCAACAAAAGGAAGTTTGTAACACGGTTAAAACTGATAAATATAACATTCTAACTTTACGATATCTATGTGGAGCAATGATAGATGTAGATCTAACTGAAATTACAAATCAAATTTAGAAGGTGTTGTACAATCTGATTTTGAGATTGAGGATGAAGATAATGATGATGATGCTTATGAAGAAGATCAAGATCAAGACGAAGACGAAGACAAAGACGAAGATGAAGATTATGATTTTTGAGACTTTTTACTAATTATGTCGTTATTATTATTATTATTATTATTATTATTATTATTATTATTATTATTATTATTATTATTATTATTATTATTATTGCGACATAAGTTTATTGTTGTTGTCATATTTATTATTATTGTTATTGTCGTAATTATTAGTATTATTGTTGTTGTTATTATTATTATTTATTTTTATTATTGTTATTGTTATCATTATTGTTATCGTTATTTTTATTAATATTGTTATTATTAATATCGTTATTATTATTGTTGTTGTTGATTATTATTATTGCTATTATTGTTATTATTGTTAATGAAAAGTTACTATCAGGAAATTCGTCGCTAAGTGGCAACAAGTCAAATACTATTCGTGCGATGACATTTGCAATATTTTTTTTTTCCATTGGATTTGGATCGTCGCTAATTGACAAAATTAGCGACGACATTTGTGACATTTTTATTTGTTGAATGGTTAAAAGGCCATTGCTAATTTTGTTGGAAAATTTTTTATTTGATGAATTGTTAATATGAAAGATCGTTGCCGTCACTATTCTATCGCAAATTAGTGACGGATTTGAATCCGTCGCTAATTTGCGACGGAATTAGCGATGAAAATAAAGTCTCGCAGCACTTGCCTGACTATTTTTATTTTCGTGGCTAATTAGCAACGGATTTAGCCACGGAAATGAGTTCTCCCCACTCATCCAAATAATTTCATTTATTTCTATGACTAAATCCGTGGCTAATTTTTTTTCGCGACAAATTAGCTGTGGATTTAGCCACGAATTTGAGTATTTTCAGCACCTTATCCGACTAATTTTTTTTCCGTGGCTAATTTGTCCCGGATTTAGCCACGGAAAAAGTCTCCATGCACACATGACTAATTTTATTTCCTGGCTAAATCCGTGGCAAATTAGCCACGGATTTAGCCACAAAATTTAAGTCTTTCGACACCTTACACGATGAATTTTTAATTTGTGGAAAATTAGCCACGGAAAAAAATTGTGTGGGGAGATTTGTTTTCCGTGGCTAATAAGCCACGGATTTAGCCATGGAAAACAAATTGTGCAAGGAGATTTGTTTTCCGTGGCAAATTAGCCACGGATTTAACCACGAGAAAAAAATTGTGCAGGGAGATTTGTTTTCCGTGGCTAATTTACCATGGATTTAGCCAGGGAAAAAAATTAGTCAGGTGTGGGGAGACTTCATTTCTGTGGCTAAATCCGTGGCAAATTAGCCACGGATTTAGCCACGGAAAAAAAATTGTGCGGGGAGATTTGTTTTCCATGGCAAATTAGCTATGGAAAAAAAATTAGGGTTTGCCACGATAATTTTATAGTTCGATTCTAATTTGCCGCGACAAATTTAAAATTCATGGCTAATATCGTCGCAAATTAGCCACAGAATAAAATTCATGGCTAATTTCCGATGATATTAGCCACGGATTTGAATCTGTGGCTAATTTCGACGGAAATTAGCAAAATGGTGTCGTCTTCATTTGTGGGTTTTCTCTTCTCTCTTCTCCTTTGTCTCTCTCTCTCAAAAAAAAATTAGGGCTTTCTATTTTCTCTTCTCTATCTCTCTCTCGATCAATCGATTGGTAACGGATTCTAACGAGTTAGCAACCTTCGGATTCGGCGACCTTCAATGTGATCTTTTCTTGGACAACAGAGGAACCCTTCGGTGGACGCTGCGAAGAGCAAGGACCCGGCACAAGCATGAGGACCCGGCACAAGGACCCACCGTGAGGTACGCTCTCTAACTTTTTTACACTTTGGGTCTTGGGTGAGCACTATTTTTAGATGGGTTGGACGGAGATTGTTCGGTTTCGAATTACGTGGACGTTTGTTGCTGCTTCTTTTATGTTGGGTCTATTGCTTCTGTTTTGCTTCGAATTATGTGGATTTTGCTGCTGCTGCTGTAGCTGCTTCTGCTTCTTTCAATTTGCGGCGAATTTGATTTGACTTATCTCAGGTTGAATGTATTAGTTTGTTCGTGGTAACTGGAATTGCTCTGTTAGCCGTAATTGGAATTTCCAATGAATTTGTTGAGTTCGCCAAATGGAAATGGGCCGAAATTTGGTTGGATTTGGGTTGAAATTTGGTCGGAATGGGCTGAAATTTGGTCGGCAAAGTGAAAATGGCTCACTGATCAAAAGTCACCACCTTTGGCCGTGTCGCATGTCGTTTTTTGGCGTTTTAGAGTAGTTTAGATGAGTTTTTGAGCAAAAAAATATTCTGTTTGAACAGTAATTTTGGTTTAGTTTGAGTTTTTTTTTGGCATTTGGAATCGTTTAGATGAGTTTCTAAGCAAAAAACTATTCTGTTTGAATAGTAATTTCAGTTCGATTTGAGTTTTTTTTTGTGTTTCGGAGTTGTTTGATTATTGTTTTATTTATATCTAGGTTTGAAAATTGAAACCAATCAAAAATAGGCTACTGAGATCATGTCATGTAGGCTACTAAAATTTGAAACCATCAAATATCCTTCGTGTCCGTGATCTTATAAGCCCCCCATATGTTTCTACCACACCATCAGTTTTCACTATACCATAATGTGATGACGAATGTTGTCAATGTACATAAGCTTGTTGATGTTTAAAATCAACATTAGTGCACATGAGTTTCCTTCTCAACATCATGTTGCTTCACTCATGTTTTCTTCTTAGATAATAATCACCAAAAAAGAGCTAATATTTAAGTGCTTATTGAATGTTTTTATAGACAGAGGTAACAACTATTATTTATGGCAGAAAAAAGCTAAAGAAGCTCATAGACATTTCCGGACAACTTGCTTTTTATCAGAGGCGATAGTATAGCAAGTTTGTTTTATTTTCTCAAGTTTATCTCTTGTTCTCTAAAACAAAATGGTAAACTTCATGACGTACGTCATTATGTGTCCCTAATACATGTTCATATTTTTTAATATAGTTGTCTAACCTTCCAAATCGTTAGTATAAACGTGAAAGTCACATGCGTATTATAACTTCACAAAGAAGACTAGGCCCTTCCTCTTCCTTGTGCCCGTCCCTTTCCTCTTCCCCTGTCCTTTCATCTAACCTTCAACCAGTACATGCTGATGTACACATTGGCCCTTCCTCCGACCCTCCAAAACATATTAGGGGATAACGTAGAGACATGCAAACTGAATCTACTTCAATTCCATTTTTTTCAGTTCCATCGCCTTCAGTTCCACCTTCTTCAATGTAACACTTGAATGATGAAGAAAATAGCCGATTCATGATATGCCCATGTGGAGATTCGGAAGTACTTTATTTTTTTTAATTATATGTAAATTATTATGGATGTCAACTGAATTGTCCGTATGCTTTATTGTCCATATTGTGGTAACCTATTTGCAGATGTACGAATACTACGTATATTGTGAGGAAACTTAATAAAACAATCAATAATTGTTGGCTGGGGCAGTACAAGAGTTGGAGCACCACTCCAAAAGAAGTAAAGGACTTGTGGTGGAATGAGTTCAAGATAAGTTTTGTCCTTCCATTTTCTCATAAACTAAGTTCGGTGTAGCATACTGATGGTGCATGGTAATGGATATGTAACCCTTATAATAAGTGTACAGTTGTTTTTCTATTGATTGTAGTAGAAGTTCAGGTGGGATGAAGCGGAAGATAAAAAAGTTAGGAGAATTTTTAAGAAGAAAACTGGTGATCACATGCAAAAAGTGATGAATAGGGCAAAGAGAAGTCAAGAAAAGCCAGATTTTATTATAGTTAACAATTGGATGGAAATTAAGAGAACTTAGGACACCGAAAAGCATAAGCAAATCAGTGAACAAAATAAGAAGAATCGAGCTTCTAGTTCTAGTAAAGGGTCTACCACATATGCTCGAGGCTCTATCAACATTAGGGAGCATAGAAAAAGAATGGTAAGTCTGTTAAACATATTGTAAGTTAATTTAATTTAATGACTACTCATTTATGTTTATATTTTGTATGCAGATGAATTAGGGACGGAACCGACATTTATAGTTACATTTGAACACACATTTCAAAAAAAAGATAAGACATGGACTAGCAATCAAGTAAAGGCTATTAAGGTATGTAAGGTTATACTTTGGACTTTTTGGAAACTAGAATGAAAACCATGAATGCTTTTAATATTTATGGTAATTATATATATAAAGTTATTTTATTTTCATATATATTGTTAATGTAGGAAAATTATGATGAACTTGTAATGAGTGCTGCAGCTAGTGGTGGTGATGTTGTTGCTGCGTCCGAGCCATCAGTTGACACTATGGCATTATGGGTGGAGGCATTGGGTAGAATTAGAAGAGGTCAAATATTTGGAATGGGATCCTTGTCAAGGATATACACAACGCAAGCTACTTCAACTTCACCCTCCAATGCGGCTTTTTTAAGGAGGACACGACACGAGGAGCAAATGACCTAAGAATTGAGCCAATTGAAACATTTACTTGTATAGAAAGACGAAGAAATAAGAGACATGAAACAACACATGCAATTGATCTTGCGACATCTCAACCTTAATCATGTTGATGTTCCTCCTGTACCTCCCACTAATCCAATAGGTGATGGGTACAATGATGAGCGACACAATGATGATGAGATTGCTAATGATGATGATGATTTTGTCAGTCCTTGCTAGTTGAAATTTCCAAACTCGAGGGTAAGCTTGCTTCAACATTATCTATTTGTAGGACAAGTTATTAGTTGTTGCATTTGTTCAATGCATATGTATTGATTCTCTTAAAAGTTCAACAACTGTTCATGTTGAGTTTTTGCACATGTACACAAGAGACAATAGACTAATCAAGTTGATGCTCGGCTATCTCTCTCCCTTGTTCACGCACGCACATGCATTCTAGGAATAGAGTTGTTGGGATCTGAATTACTTGGCACTAATTCTTTGAAGAATCTTTGGAATCATCATGATGCTATATTGTGTCGTTATCTGTGATTTGTATTACTCGAAATTGTTAAAAGTGAATATTTCCATGTATGTAATTAGGAACGATTAATGACGGTCTATTCCAGTTTTGACTGTCTTCCTTTTGGTTTGGCAATCTATTCTAGTTTTTGTCTTTGCAAACCAAGCAGGACTTGACATATTAGAAACCACTTTGGTGGCTTTACAAGATATCACTTTGGATAAGATATTTGACGAGTCAATTCGCAAAGAATTGTGCCCTAGGTTCACTAAGTTAATGCAAGAGGTACTTCTATCATTCTTTATGCTACGTGACAATAAGCATTCGGTTTGCATACATGGCCTCTGGAATTTGCATGTCAACGATGGGGCGACATGTCTCATATGAACAAGCAATCGCTTGGAAGGTCCTTTCCATGGAGGAGAACACCAACCATTGCCTCACTTTCTCTTTCGTGAATTGGTCTTTTGTGTGAGCATAGCCTGATATATTCTTTTTTGAACACCACTCTTTCTGCTGTTGAATATATTTGAAAAAATTAAGAGAGGTTAGGAGTTTGATATTATGATGTCTTTTGTTTGCTCTGCAAATGGAGACTTCGATTCTTGGAAACACTATAGACTACGTGAAAGAACTTCTTGGCAAGATCAACAGTTTACAACAAGAGAGCGAACTAGATTTGAAGCAATTGAATGTGCTTTGTTCCATTTCTTTTTTTTTTATGTTTGTTCCTGTCTTGACTGTGATTCTATCAATGTTAAATATAAATTCTATAATTGCTATTAATTAGATTTAAAATTAAAATCGTCCCTAAACAACATTTGTCGCAGACTTCGTCACTAAATAATTCATAAAAATTCGTCGCCAAATTTGTTTCAGAACAATGTTCATGGCAAAAGTCAAAATTTTCCGTGGCAAATTAGTGACAAATTTTGCCACGAATAAGTTCGTTGCAAAATACTAATCCAAAAAAATTTTGGTGGCAAATTAGCCACGAAATGTGTTCGTACCAAATTAGCAACAAATTTTGCTACAAATAAGTTCGTCGCAAAATACTGACCAAAAAAAATTTGGTGGCAAATTAGCCACGAATTTTTGTGTTCGTGGCAAATTAGCGATAAATTTTACTATGAATAATTAACAACGAATTTTGCCATGGATAAATTTCGTTCCAATTTCGCGACCAACAAAAAAAATTTCAAAAAAAAAATAGCGACGAATTTTGCCATGAATATTTAGCAACAACTTTTGCCATGAATATTTAGCAACAAACTTTGCCACGATTAATTAGCGACAAACTTTGTGACAAATAAAGTTCGTGATAAATTAGCGACAAATTTTGCCACGAATAATTAGCGACAAATTTTGCCACGAATACAGTTCGTGACAAATTAGCCACAAATTTTGCCATAAATAATTAGCGATGAATTTTTTTTCGTCGCAATTTAACAACGAAAATTGAAATTTTCCATTGCAAAATTTTGCGACGGCCTATTAGCGACAAATTATTTTCCGTCGCAAATTCATTTAGCAATGAATTTTACCAATTTTTTCATGGCAAAATTCATCGCTAAAACCAACTTTTTTTTGTTGTGTTTGCTTGTTACATATTCAAATTTTCATTTCATAACATATGTCATTCCCACATGTCCTATTCAGATCTCATATCATTATGCAAGTAATTCGCTCATATCTTTTCAAATTCCACATCACCATACTTGTCTTTTGCACGTGTTACTTTTTCATTTGAATGTCATAATGAATGCCATTACCACATGTCATTCTGTCATGCCATATCAAATTTCCATTTCATAAGGCATGTAACTTGCACATGTTCTATTCGAATTCCACGTCTTTACACAAGTCATTCACTCTTGTTGCATTTGAATTCTCCATGACCATGCATGTGATTCGCAGATGTCATAATTGGATTTCCATGTAATAATGCGTGTCATGTGCACATGCCATAATTTATTTTCAACATTCACGCATGACATTCACTCATGCCGTTTTCGATTTCTAAGTCATTTGCAAGTGTAGCCAGCTCATGTCCTATTTAAACTCTACGTCATTACACATGCCATTCGTTCATATCATATTCGAATCTAGCGACATTTGACATGTCATTCATACATTTATTATTCAATATCCACATATCCTACATGTTGTTCAAGTTCCATATCATTCCGTACGACCGAGAGTGCGCGCGGCGAACGATCCTGAAATTAATCCGAACGATCACGACCCCCGGAACTAGTGATAATCCTTGTGTTCTCTGGGAAATCGAGACCGTCACGACTTGAGTAATCCTAAGTCGATACGCATAACCCCTAAATAGCCGCCCGTTAGTGAGAGACGTTAAAATCGCAAATTAAGCGAAATCGATCGTGGAATTGAGTCCGGACTTTGGTGTCGAATTTCGTGGGAGTAACCGACTATTTTTGCAAGAATGACGTCATTTTTATATGGCCAATTATATTTGGGATCAATAGAGCCGAAAATTGAAAATTTGACCCAGGACCGAAAAATTACCGTTTTGCCCTTGTGCCCTAAGCTTGGATTCCGAATTTGGAGTTTTAAATTGGATTTCTTACCCCCCCCAATAATGCTGAAAAATCAAGGACCATATTGCCTCTAAATATTTTGGACTTGATTAATCCTAACCCTTAAGTTGAGGGCAAGATGGATATTTTTGGGTGTAGTAGTTCAACCACCCCATTCACCCATTTTTCTTTATCTCTCTCTCTCTCTCTCTCTCTCCTTATTTCTCACCATCACCACCAGCCACACTCCCCCTCTCTCGGCAGCTCCGTCTCCCCATTCTCTCCTTCCCCTTGGCCGTGAAAGCCACGCCAGAGCGCCGCCGCCGCCGTGGAAGGCACCGTCGCCACCGTCGCCGCCATCGGCCCAACTTGAACTAGCTTAGTCCAACCTATTTTCCCTCCTGTCCTGCCACCTTGGGAGCATGGGAATTTATGTGAGTACAACCCTAAACCCTAATTAGGCTAATTCATACTTTTAGATAGGTTTTAAGGGTTATTATGGTATTTTAGGGGTTAATTAGTATGGGCTAATTTGGGGCTGAAGTTGTGGTGACTTTAATGGCGATGATTTAGGAATGGTTTAAAGGCTGTGGATAATTGGATTAGTGGTTTGTTGAGCTTGGTTTGCTTGGTGATGCATATTTGTTGATTTCCGATACGGTTATTGTTGCGTCGCAGGATTTTGTTATTTTTAGTGTGACTTACGTGGGCCGAATTTGAAGAAGTGTTCTTCATGAAAGTTGTTCCCAACATCTTTAAGTATAACATATTTTAATTTGAAAATTTTTTTAAATCATTTGATTCCATTCGGAAGTCCATCTTTGGACCGAAATAAAACTACCCGATTTACTGTTCACCCGATCTTCGAGTCTGTTCAAATTTTTATAAATTTTTCCAGACCTATTTTCAAAATACTTCTTCACAAAAATTGTTAGGAACATTTGTGGCTATAACATATAAAAATTTCAAGATTTTCCAAAATGATTTGGGTACTGAATGAGTTGTATTTTGATGGCCTGAAGGGCTGTCCAAGCGAACCGGATTTTGTCCGATTTTGAGTGTCAAAACGAGGTGTTTACGGCTAGAATTGGATTTCGAGTTCTTCACGGAAAATGTTCATTGAGATGTTTTGTACAACATATCCAAATTTTATAATTTTTTGAGTTGAATTACTATTCATTTGAAAGTGGATTCCAGAACTATGCACTAGCTCTGAATTGCTCCGAATCTGTGTATTCGGTATTCCCTTATTCTTAGTGGCTGATCATTGTGGTCTTGATTTGGGCTATTATGTGAATTGAGCATAGGCGCCTTAATTTGGGAAAAATGCGAATTTGGCGGGTGAAATTTGTGGACCGAGTGGTGGTTGTTTCCATGGTGACTTTTGTCCTCCAGTGTGATGATTTGGAAGTGATTTAGTGGTCTAAGGCAATCTGATCGGTGATCGATTAAGGTAGGTTCGATCGGATCATTAGGTGGATTAATCGTGGTCTAAATGCAGAATGTAATGGGCACAACAATCAGGCCATGTAGTGGCTATTTATGTGGTGGATTTAGGAGCCTAATGTGATGATTTGGAGGTGGATTAGAGGCGTAGAGCAGACTGATTAGTGGCTGGCCATAGTGAAATTTATCGAGCCTTGTTCGGCGAAATTGAGGATTAATTGTGAATGGCCGTGTGTGCTTGATTTGTCCATTAAGTGGCTGATTGTTTATGGCTTGGTAGTGATTACATGATGCCAGGATTGAGTACTTATGTGATCGAGAAAGGTTAGGCTTGGTGGACCTTAGACTTGTGCAAGTTTAATGGCTTAATTGCGTGATTTTCGTGTGCCAATGATGTACCATGGCTGATTTGAATTAATTGATTGATTGGGCATATTGATTCATTAAATTGAATATGTGTAGTGTAAATTGAGCATGTTGCATCGTGAATTGAATAAGTGGTATTGTGCAAGTGAATGCTCATTGTGAAATTCGTGAATGCCCAAGTGTGAACGTTATAGCCATGAGTGTGCATCTCAAGCATTGGCACGACATGTGCATATACCAGTGGCACGAATGACATGTGCATTGTGATCACCTAAAATGCCCTGATGCGTTTTACGCGGAGTTCAGATAGTAACTAGTGTATGTGAATGTGTGATCACATAAAGCCCTAATGCGTTTTACGCGAGGTATTGAACCCGTCCTGAGGCGTGTTACACGGGACGAAGCCCGGACTACCGGAAGATGGCCAAACCTGATGCGCTTTACGCGGGTGTTGTGCCATAAGCCTGATGCATGTTACGCGGGGTAGAGATCAATCTCGAAGTGATAGACCTGATGCGTTTTATGCGGATCGGACCTGATGCGTTTTACGCAAGTCGGAAGAGAAATTGATAATTGGCAAGTGTGCAAGAGTGCAAGTGTGCGACAATGCATTGATAAAGCATGAGCATGAGTGTGAGCACGAGCATATGCATGACATGCGTCATGACTAAGTGATATGTGTATATGCGCCGTGATTGAATTCTATGGCATCATTGCGATTATATATCAAATGCCTAACCTGCACGGTCAAGTAAACTTCGAATTTGGGCCCGAGGGCCTGAGTCAATTATGTTTTGATTTGTGTGTTGTATAGTACTCATCAGGAGGTGCATGTTAGCTTAGTTTAGGTTTAGGGAACCTACTCGTTGAGATTTATTCTCACTGTTGTTTAAACCTCCACTTTTCAAACCCCCAGCCTTAAGGATAGTAGGCATACCGATACATTTTGGGAGAAGCCCTGGTTAGATATAGTGCTTGACCGTCGAGCCACATACCCCTTTTTATTAGTAGCAGCTGTTGACCCGTTTTGGATTGGTGGTGTATATTTTGGTGTAAATGGATATTGTAAATGGTTCCCAGTATCAATGCAAGCGTATATTTCGTAACCTTGTTGTTTGTTCTACCCTTGGTCTCGTGAATGATTGGTACGGGTGTTTAAGTTTGCTTCCGCATGTGCCTTGTGTTCTATTTGTTGTGTTGGGTCGACGACGCATCCTGGGACGTCGCTTTTGTATTCGACCATCGTGAGGGATGTGGCACACCATTGGGTTCGAGGTGTGATATCCCCGTTGAAATGGTATCAGAGCAAGGTCAACTTGATTCAAGTCAGTCGAAGCTTGGAGTGATAAGGAGCGATGACCATGGGTAGACAGCAGGGTGACCTTGTATGCTAAGTGTACCTCGTGACTGTCTATGTCTTGGTTGTTTGATGTGATTTGACCCATGAAATGCAGGTGCAGTAGGACCTGAGATGAGTACGTGTACCTCTTTGATTGCGGTCTTGTGTTGTTTATGCTAGATCGCATGCTGATTGCTTGACTGCTATCATGATACCTGCCTAGGACCTTAGACCAGTTAGATTGGTTTAGGTCTCTGTTCCTTAGGGGAGTTATAACAGGTAGCTGAATAGTGAGGCAGTATGAATGACAGTATAAGGGGTAAGAAAACCCAAGAGCAGTCAAGTGTAATAGGCCATGAGGCCCGAGGCTTGAGAATAGAGTTTGTGACTCAGACCTTATAAGAAATAGGGAATGTATGGGCAGGCCAGCTCAAGAAAGGGGCCGCCGTTATTGCCCAGGCTGCTGAGATTGCAGTGATTACTGCTATGAGTAGGAATAATGCCAGTTAGGCCAAACTCAAATAGTGGCCAATAGGCGAGTGCATCAATTGGTGGAATAATTTTTCGAGCTGAACTTTCTTAAGTTCAATAGTAGGGGTGACCCCGAGGCTGCACCGAGATTGGTAGCGGAAGTTGAGAAAGCCTTTGACATATTGGGGTACACCGAGGCTGAGAAAGTAACATTGGCAGTGTATTAACTGCAGAAGGACGCAAAGAATGGATGGAAGACCGACAAGGATAGGATATTCCCGATGAGTATAGCCCATGCTTGGGCCATGTTTATTGAGAATTTTTATGAGAAGTGTTTTCCCGGAGAAAGCCCAAGGAAGGAAATTAGCGGAATGTATGCTACTTCGCCGATGGCAGATAATTGTGGAACGATTTGAAACGGAGTCCGTTAGATTGGCTACGAATCCACAGGACAAGGTTCGGAAATTCCGAGACGGACTGAAATCAAACCTCTGAAGCCTAATGATTTCATTGAACATCAGGAATGATGGGGAAGTGTATGAATGAGCTCAAATGATGGAGCAAGATCAGTGGGAAAGAGCACCCACTTCTGGATCGTGGTATGCTTAGAATATGGATAACCGCCGCTTTAGGAAGGAGCAAATGGCGGGAAACAGGCGATTCGTCCCGCCGATTCAGAAGAAGATCAGAAAACCGAACCATTAACTGAACCGTTTTGAGATTTGCAGTAAGCGTGGGAACTTGGAGAATTTGTTCGACTGGTTGGGATTAAGCTTGTTGTGCTAGCACCCACGCTTTGTGTGACGACCCATTTTTAATGATAAGGTGTTAATATCGTTGGGGCGCCTTAACTATGAGATAGTGATCGGGAACAGAGGAAAGAGTGTCAACTTGACAGTGCTGGTCAGGTATGATTTTGATTTGAGAATCGAAATCGATTGGCTAGTAAGGCAGAAAGCTATTATGGATTGCAGCAATGAGATGATCCAGTTTAGTCCGGATGGACGTCCTAGGTTTGGATTTCAGGAAAGTCGAGAAGGAATCTTAATTCCTTGGATGCCCTTGCTTGAGGTGATTAGATGTCATATGAAGGTTGTGAAGGACGCTTAGTGGGCATAGTGACCCAATCATGACAGAACTAAAGTCGGAAGAATTAACGAGGTGTGTAACCTTCCAAGGTCTTTCCTTAGAAATTTCTCGGTTGCCACTAGAACGGGAAGGGGAACTATAAAAGAATTGGCCCCGGAATTGAGTTGATTTCGAGGGTGGGTATTGATTGTCCTTGCTAGGAATTAAAGGAATTGAAAGTCCAGTTGTAAGGACTTGTGGATAAATTTTATCCGCCCTAGTATGCCTCCGTGGGAAGTTCCTATATTGTGTGTGATGAAAAAGGGCAGTACATCAAGGTTGTATATAATTTACCGGCAGCAGAACCAGGCGATAGGAAGAAGTGACCGCTGCCAAGGATCGACGATCTATTTGATCAATTGTAAGGAACCTCAGTATACTCTGAGATCGAAGTACGGATCGGATATCATCCGTTTAGAATACGAAAAGAGGGTATAACTACGACTGTTTAACGGAAGAGGTATGGACCTTGTAAGTTTATAGTGACGCCCTCGATCTAAGGAATATCCCTTGCTATTTCGATGGACTTCAAGAATAGGGTATTCAAGAAAAATTTTTGGGCCGATTTGTCGTGATGGTTGTTGATGCTATTTTAGCATATTCGACGAGCTCTGAGGAGCGTGAGCTACAATCAACAGAGATACTATGGATCCTAAGAGAACACACACTTTACGGCAAGTATGGTGAATGCGAATTCTGGCTTAATTGATTAACGTACCTTGGACACATCATCTCAGGAGATGGAACTTCTGTGGACCTAACTAAGGTCGAGGTGATAGCTAAGTGACAAAGATGGATGCTAATAACTGAGGCTCGCAATATTCTAGATTTTGCTGACAATCATCGACGTTTGGTAGAAGAATTCTTGTCGATAGCTGTGCTGTTGACATAGCTATTTAAGATAGAAAACCAAGTTTGAATGGGATGATAAGTATGAACGGAGTTCCAAGAGCTAAAGTATACGCTGATAATTGCCGCGGTATTGAATATTCAACTAGACTGGGAGGATTTGAGGTCTATAGTAACACTTCATTAAGAAGACTTGGGAGTGTGCGTTGACGTAACATAGTAGAGTTGTAGCATATGCGTCACGCCAGTTGAGACCGTACAAGATGATTTATCTGATGCACGACGGAGAATTGATTGCGATGACCGATGTCACCATGGAAGGGCTAGACAAGTAATAGATGTGTTAAGTCGTGAGTCAGTGATGGCGCATATGATGGTTAGAGAGTGAGCCTTATCGGACAGGCTCAGGGATTCAAGATTTTAAATTTGAAGTGAGCCGAGTATCAAACTTGTTAGTTGCACTGAGGATCAAGTTGGAGATCCAGGCCAAAACCAAAGAATGGCAATTTATGGGCCAAGAGATTCAAAAGAGTCGTTGAGATGGATGCCGATAAGAGGAAGTTGAACTTTCGTGTATTCGAGGATAGAAATTTTGAGTTCTAAGAATGATTGTGTATACCCGATGAGGCGAAACTTGAGGAGGAAAAATTTGAATGGAAATTTCCGCAGTAAGCATAATGTTCACTCGAGTAGCACAAAGGTGTGTCCAACGACGTAGGGAGTAAGAAAGAAATCTTATTTGAGACCTATGAGAGTAATTACGACGTTCACATGGGCAGTACAAAATGTGCCAGAATTCATGGTGACACTGCCAGAAAAATGGGGTGAAAGTAAATATGGCCAAGTGTTTGAAGTGCCCATAAATGAAGGCACAAAACTGTAAGCCTAGAGAGCTAATGCAACCGTTGGAAAATTCCAGAACGGAAAGGGGAGCATGTCCCAATAGATTTTGTAACAAGATTAATGTAAAGCCAGAGAAGACCCAATTCCATCGGAATAGCAGTTGATAAACGGACTAAGTCGGTGCACTTCCTAGCAATGCGAATGGACTTTGAGTCGGACATATAATTAGAGTCATCAGAAAGGTCACACAATCGGAGACGACGACTTTTAGAGCTTGAGATTGGGAACCAAGTGTTAGTCCAAGTGTTCCTCAATGAAAAGATTACCCTAATATGGCAAGAAAGAAAGGTTGAGCCGAGGTATGTCAGATTATTTGGTATTCTGGAAAAGATTAGAAGTCTGACCTATCGACCTACCTCGCCACTCAATCTGTCCTAAGTATGTGATGTATCCCACGTGTCGATATTGAAAAAGTACGAACCAAATATGACCCACGTTAAGAGAAGACAAACGTGGACGACGAAGTGTCGTACGTAAAGAGGCTAGTGTAGCTTGAGGACAGAAAGGAACATGGGCCACATAATAAGACAGTCCCAGTGGTCAAAGTGTAGGAGAGCACCAACGAACAGAAGGTGCCATTTGAGAAAAGCAAAGAGGCCATATGACGTCAAACCCCCAGTTGTTGAGGAGATAAGTTTATAAAACAAATTTCAAGGACGAAATTTTTATAAGGGGGGAAGAGTTGTAACATCCTGAATTTCGACCGATTTCAGAGAACTGACGAAGTGGATATTATTTCTCATTTCATTTTAGTAAGTCTCACTCAGAACTGATCATTCTCGGGATACTAACCAATAGGAAATGGCTAACTAGGAAAAATGGTACGTGGACCCAAGAACTCGACCGTGAATTGAATCCGATTTCGAGAAATGACGAGAAAATATTTTGTGCCAATGTGGGCCGATCCGAGGAGAGTGACGGATTTAGTTTAGCCAACGACGTACAACCGGTTTGCAGGTGATTCCGTACGACCGAGAGTGCACGAGGCGAACGATTCCGAAATTAATCCGAACGATTGCAACCCCAGGAACTAGTGATAATCCTCGTATTCTTTGGGAAATCGAGACCGTCACAACTTGAGTAACCCTAGATCGATACGTTTAACCCCTAAACAGCCGCCCGTTAGCGAGAGACGCTAAAATCGCAAATTGAGCGAAATCAATCGTGGAATTGAGTCCGGACTTTGGTGTCGAATTTCACGGGAGTACACGACTATTTTTGCAAGGACGACGTCATTTTTATGTGGCCAATTATATTTGGGATCAATAGAATCGAAAATTGAAAATTTGACCCGGGACCGAAAAATTACCGTTTTGCCCTTGTGCCTTAAGCTTGAATTCCGAATTTGGAGTTTTAAATTGGATTTATTACCCCCCAATAATGCTGAAAAATCAAGGACCATATTGCCTCTAGATATTTTGCACTTGATTAATCCTAACCCTTGAGTTGAGGGCAAGATGGACATTTTTGGGTATAGTAGTTCAACCACCCCATTCACCCATTTTTCTTTATAAATATCTCTCTCTCTCTCTCTCTCTCTCTCTCTCTCTCTCTCTCTCTCTCTCTCTCTCTCTCTCTCCATCACCACTAGCCACACTCCCCCTCTCTCGGCAGCTCCCTCTCCCCATTCTTTCCTTTCCCTTGGCTGTGAAAGCCACGCCGGAGCGCCACCGCCGCCGTGGAAGCCACCGTTGCCACCGTCACCGCCGTCGGCCCAACTTGAACCGGCTCAGTCCAGCCAATTTTCCCTCCTGTCTAGCCACCTTGGGAGCTCGGGAATTTAGGTGAGTACAACCCTAAACCCTAATTAGGCTAATTTACACTTCTAGATGGGTTTTAGGGGTTATTAGGGTATTTTAGGGGTTAATTAGTGTGGGTTGATTTGGGGCTGAAGTTGTGGTGACTTTAATGGACTAAGGTGATGATTTAGGGATGGTTTAAAGGCTGTGGATAATTGAATTAGTGGTTTGTTGAGCTTGGTTTGCTTAGTGATGCATATTTGTTGATTTCCGGTATGGTTACTGTTGCATCGCCGGATTTTGTTATTTTTGGTGTGACTTGCGTGGGCCAAATTTGAAAAAGTGTTCTTCACGAAAGTTGTTTCCAACATCTTTAAGTATAACATATGTTAATTTGGAAATTTTTGGAAATCATTTGATACCATTCGGAAGTCCATCTTTGGACCGAAATAAAACTGCCCGATTTACTGTTCACCCGACCTTCAGGTCTATTCAAATTTTTATAAATTTTTTCAGACCTATTTTCAAAATACTTCTTCACAAAAATTGTTAGGAACATTTGTGGTTATAACATATAAAAATTTCAAGATTTTCCAAAATGATTTGGGTACTGAATGAGTTGTATTTTGATGGCCTGAAGGGCTGTCCGAGCGAACTGGATTTTGTCCGATTTTGAGTATCAAAACGAGATATTTACGATTAGAACTGGATTTCGAGTTCTTCACGGAAAATGTTCATTTGAGATGTTTTGTACAACATATCCAAATTTTATAATTTTTTGAGTTGAATTACTATTTATTTGAAAATGGATTCCAGAACTATGCACTAGCTCTGAATTGCTCCGAATCTGTGTATTCGGTATTCCCTTGTTCTTAGTGGCTGATCATTGTGGTCTTGATTTGGGCTATTATGTGAATTGAGCATAGGCGCCTTGATTTAGGCAAAATGCGAATTTGGTGGATGAAATTTGTGGACCAAGTGGTGGTTGTTTCCATGGTGACTTTTGTCCTCCAATGTGATGATTTGGAAGTGATTTAGTGGTCTAAGGTAATCTGGTCGGTGATCAATTAAGGTAGGTTCGATCGGATCATTAGGTGGATTAATCATGGTCTAAATGCGGAATGTAATGGGCGCAACAATCGGGCCGTGTAGTGGCTATTTATGTGGTGGATTTAGGAGCCTAATGTGATGATTTGGAGGTGGATTAGAGGCGTAGATGGGCTTATTAGTGGCTGGCCATAGTGGAATTTATCGAGCCTTGTTCGGCGAAATTGGGGATTAATTGTGAATGGCCGTGTGTGCTTGATTTGTCCATTAAGTGGCTAATTGTTTGTGGCTTGGTAGTGGTTACATGATGCCAAGATTGAGTACTTATGTGGCCAAGAAAGGTTAGGCTTGGTGGACCTTAGACTTGTGCAAGTTTAATGGCTTAATTGCGTGATTTTCATGTGCCAATGATGTACTATGGCTGATTTGAATTAATTGATTGATTGGGCATATTGGTTCATTAAATTGAATATGTGTGGTGTAAATTAAGCATGTTGCATCGTGAATTGAATAAGTGGTGTTGTGCAAGTGAATGCTCATTGTGAAATTCGTGAATGCCCAAGTGTGAACGTTATAGCCATGAGTGTGCATCTCAAGCATTGGCACGACATGTGCATATACTAGTGTGCACGAATGACATATGCATTGTGATCACCTAAAATGCCCTGATGCGTTTTACGCGGGGTTCAGATAATAACTGGTGTATGTGAATGTGTGATCACATAAAAAGCTGATGTATTTTATGCGGGGTATTGAACCCGTCTTGAGGCGTATTACGCGGGACAATGTCTGGACTATCAGAAGCTGGCCAAACTTGTTGCGTTTTACGCGGGTGTTGTGCCATGAGCCTGATGCGTGTTACGCGGGGTAGAGCTCGATCTCGAAGTGATAGACCTGATGCGTTTTACACGGGTCGGACCTGATGAGTTTTACGCAGGTCGGAGGAGAAATTGATAATTGGCAAGTGTGCAAGAATGCAAGTGTGCGACAATGCATTGATGAGGCATGAGCATGAGTGTGAGCACAGACATATGCATGACATGCGTCATGACTAAGTGATATGTGTATATGCGCCGTGATTAAATTCTGTGGTGTCATTGCGATTATATATCAAATGCCTAACCTACAGGGTCAAGCAAACCTCGGATTTGGGCCCGAGGGCCTGAGTCAATTATGTTTTGATTTGTGTGTTGTATAGTACTTGTCAAGAGATGCATGTTAACCTAGTTTAGGTTTAGGGAACCTACTCGCTGAAATTTATTCTCACTGTTGTTTAAACCCCCACTTTTCAAACCCCCAGCCTTGAGGATGGCAGGCATACCGACATCACATACTGTTTACACTACAACCCAAGAAAAAATGAGGTTTCTAGTGGAACAGAACAAAGGATGTCAAGCTTAGAGCACCTTCATTTCTATAGAATCAAAAGGGTGGGTGTAAGAATCCACAACTGATCATGTCCTTCAAGTCGCACATTGCTTTCTACCACATCGTTTCAACCGAAGTTTTACCATAACATTCCTCTAGTTTGGAACTGATATGTAATTGATTCAATTAGGGAATCATGAATAGTCATTTGTTCAGTTGTTACATTACTTTCTAAAGAAGTCTTAGAAAGAATTCAATTTCACCCTTGATTTTCTTTTTATTGGATGAATGCAATAGTTTTGGGAGGAGCCCCGGTTAGATATAGTACTTGACCGTCGAGCCGCGTACCCCTTTTTGTTAGTAGCGGCTGTTGACCCGTTTTGGATTGGTGGTGTATATTTTGGTGTAAATGGATATTGTAAATGGTTCCAAGTATCAATGCAAGCGTATATTTCGTAACCTTGTTGTTTGTTCTACCCTTGGTCTCGTGAATGATTGGTACGGGTGTTTAAGTTTGCTTCCGCATGTGCCTTGTGCTCTGTTTGTTGTGTTGGGTCGGCGACGTGTCCTGGAACGTCGCTTTTGTATTCGACCATCACGAGGAATGTGGCACACCGTGGGGTTCGGGACATGATACAAATAAGAACAAATCTTGTGCAAAGCATGAGTAAACATTGAGAAGACTTACTAAAACATTCAGAAATTTCGGTTAGGTCAACATTGTGCTTGTGGACCAGCACAATTTGGGTAGGTGATGCATCGAACCCAATCGTTTACATCGAACTATTATAATTAAGATCTTGTGTTCGTATCTTCCTTTACACTGACAGTTTTGCCTGGTCGCCCCTTTGTGGTGGATTAAGTATTTTGAAAAATATGTTTTTTTCTTGAATTCAGATGGAAGTTCAATCTTTGACTGATTTGATATAGCGAAATAGGACTCCAATAACGATTTTCACTGCATGTATTCATGAAGATAAATCTTCCCTTACTTGTTTCTTCCAGGTCAAGATCACCCACCAAGTCAGACAATCGACACGGAGCTGTTTGGCAAATGTACCTTCTTAGAACTTAAAAACCAACTTCGGAAAAGCTCCAACCGGAGCCTAGGTCCGATGGATCTCAAGTGAGACTCACAAGATCCAAAGGTCAACATAATACGTACAAATTTATCTCTTCGTATGGTACGCTGTCCTTATATGAATCAATAATATACTTAGTGATATCGGTGAACATAAATAAAAGTTCAAAAGCATTTAAGAATGAGAGGAAGAAGAAACTGACCCACAGGAATGTATGATCAATTGAAAAGATATGAAAAGAAACCATTACTGATTGGAAACCCAACAACCCTAACTGATGATCAATTGAAGTGCTCTTGCATGGCCTATTAATAATTGCAATCCTCTCAAACTTTTCAGCTTAATATGTTATTGGATCCTGCGCCAAAAGTAAATGAGTCTGGCAAACACATATCACAAGGGTGAGAACAACGCAATGCTATTTTATTCTTGCCCAATGTAATTATCTATGACTCAAAGAAGTGAAACCACAATATACATAGGATTTTCAAGTGCAATTATTGACCTCAAGGTCTGAACTAACAATTCATCTCTTGGTCCTACAGGCATCTGCAGACTCCAAAAAGACATGAAAACCTTCCGATTTGAAAACGACATCCGAATGGTCATGTTATTAACAGCTCTATAAGATTGAACCGATAAAGAGGAAAGGTGCGGGGCCATTTCTACTTCAACTTTTGTTGGCTATATCTGAGTATTCCGTGGACATCTACGATGCCTGGAGGGAAGACGGGATCCGTAGCTCCTCGAACAGCCACCTTCGCCACCGCACTGACATTCACAGGGGGTGTGAAGAGGGGGCCGACGAGTGGCAGTTGGTTGAGTGGCTTCGTGTGTTGAAAGATCTGCAAATATTGAGACGCCAAGAAATCACTCTTCGGAAAAGATAAAGTTGGCATAAATATGGTAGGCATGGCGACTTCCAAGTTCTGGGTCAACTTAAGCAAGGTACTAGCAAAATATTCTCAGCGATCCCAAATGATGGACAGTCAAATACGGGCCATGATTATAGACTGCAAGAATTTGACCAATATCATTAAAGCAAAGCGTAGACCATTTTGTGTAGGACCTCACACAGGTAAGTGTCAAAAACATGCCACATTCAATGCAAAACAGATGAGATGGCTTTTGGTCCACTTCTAAAATGTTTTGACTTGCCCGTTAGAGGTGGGAATATCTAATGTTTGTTTCATCACAAGAGTCCTTGTCAGTGACAAAGTGACCAGTTCTTACTAGATTTGCTCATATGAAGAATTAAGCATGCTTCGAGCATGAAAGCAGAAGTGCCCGTTTGTTGATGATGATGGTTACTGCAACAAGGCAGAGTTTTAGAGCCACAAATCAAAATTTTTCATCATTTCCCAAAACAAGAATATAACCTCTCAGAAAGGTTCTTTTGCTTAGTAGTCTTCATTTATCTATCATAAATAGGATAGTTTTATTATTTTTTTACACAAAAAGGAAAAAAAGAAGACGATCAAAGAAAAGAGCCAAAAAAAAGGACCAAATTCGCTAAAAAAGAGTTTAGTAAAGAGAGAACTGCTTCTATTCCAAGCAGGGAAAGCCAGTTGCTCAGTGATCAACCACAAAGTGGAGCAGACATCAACTGTAAACAATTCAATAGTTCAGGCTGTTCTAGCAACAGAGCCCAAAGCAGAAGCAACTTATTCTAGCCATTGGTGAATGCAGTTGACCAAGTTGGAAATTCATGATGTGATTGTAATAATTTAAGAAACGAAGAATGTTAAGAAAAGTTTAGTTGAAACTCACGATTAGATGAATGTGGGAGGTTTTCAAAAATTGAGTAGCCGAAGAAGAATAGTTACTACTGAGGAACAGGTCAACTTACCATCTCCAAAGGAGATCCAATGACTCCCAGGGGTATCTTCATGCTCCCAACCCGGCGAGTCCCATATATAAACCCAGGCCTCAAAATCACTCCTAAGTATACGAAAAGGTTAGTTTTTTTCTGGTATATAAAAGCCATTGCGCAGTGCAGATTGCATAGCAATGGTCCTGTCTGATTATCATGCAACATCTGACTGTCAATTTTTGTAGGATAATGAATACCAATTAGGCATTGGTGCTGCCCTTATTCTTGAACAATGGAAAGGAAAACAGTCAGTGTTTCAAGACTTCTACTGTTCATATACTTAAAAACCATAGGGCCTGCATAAGCACATCAATCAAGATCCAAAATAAGATAACTGCTCTCAGTTGTTGACCCCTATCCCATACAAATCCATCCAGGTACAGGATGCGAGGCACTTGTAGTAAATCACTAACCCTTTTAGTGTGCAGATTCCTAACTCGGCCTATTTACAAGTAAACAAAAAACAGATATATCACCTCCATAAGGGAACTTTGTCAGCAGCTCTGTTTCGGCAGCTCTCTGCAACCAAAATAAATGAAAGAGAATTCAGTAAAATCGAGATCAAAAAGAGCGCTCATTATTCTTCAAGTTGACATGACGCATATGTTATCTATATAGTGAGCAGTTAACTCCAGCTTATAGATTTGACGTCACACTCAGAAAGCAATTTCCCATAGTCTGCTTAAACTTGCACTGACAAAAAGCTTCAATAAAGAGCATTCGAGCAATTTATGGATTATAACTAGGCCTCCAAATAACTGAAGCTTTAACTAGCAAATTGTATACACTTGATAGACGTAAAGTTTATAAACAATACCTTTCCCTCATAATATCCTCGGAGTAAATAATTTGCTACACCAAAGTCGGCTGCAGAGATGTATACAAATCTTTTTACACCTGCAAGAGATACAGGTCACAAGTATATCTAGCCATACCATTGTATAATGATAGAGTTCCCTGAAGGAATATCATGAAAGAACCCGTCAATGCAAACAGTCCACAGAAAATGAAATGGTTTGAACAACAATAGTTCACAGCAAACGGTTTATGATCAGTACTTCAGCAATGTCTATGCTAGCCAACAGACAGTCCACGCAGCACACCCAAGAAATCGCAATTTGTGGTAACAGTTTAATATCCCTGAGGCAATAAAATGGTTGATTTGCTCAATCCATGCAAGAAACTGCTTTTAGCAAACAGTTTTGATCAACATGTAAATCTTCCGAACTACACTGAAAACACTAGCCAAGTCAATAGAAGTGCAACTGGAAACCAAGCATTCATGAGATTTCGCAAAACACCACTAAATGTTGCTGGACAGAAATGTCAAAGCTGAGCTAATCGCAAAATTAGAATACTTCTAGGATAAAAGCAGCAGACTTTGAAAGCGTAGTTTGTTCAAAGTAAAGTGTTCATGATGATGCTGTAAGAGTGCCTACATGGAGAGAAAGTGTCCTATCTTTCCATATTGCAGGTCCTACAAACAGATATTATAAGAGTCTAAAGGGGAAAAAAGAATACCCATACTTTTCAGCTATCTGTGAGCACAATTGGTAGTACTATTTTAAAAAACCTAACAAGAATATTCTGGAGATAAAAAGTATGAAAGAGAGAAAATTCCCAGGACACACTAGCAGCATAGTAGTGATCAAAGACCCAAGAGATGCGTAGTGTTTATATATTAAACCACGGCTTCACCTAATAGTTTTGATTTAACTCTCTAACATGGTGTCAAAATCAAGTTCAACTACAGTTTATGAGGAATAAACTATAACATGATTTTTTTTTTTTTTTTTTGGTAAAGGAAGGAACTATAACATGATAATTGATACCTCATAAACTGTAATGACACCTATTTAGGCAGATACATGAATGATCCCTTGCTATAACGACAGATAGACAATTATAATCACATACAAAACGAAAAACTATAAAAGTGTTATGACAAGAAAGGAGAAAGTGGTACCTATTATCAGAGAGAACAGACATAATAAATCAAACTAATCCGGAACTTCAGAAAAAACAACGACAAAGTACTGCACACGGGAAAAGTCCAGGCTCACTTGTTTAAAATGAATTGTATCAAGAATCTGCTAATATGCCGAGGCAATTGAATGCATCAAGGAATTTAATCTCAACAGACAAGTACAAACCTTAACATGATCAACTTTTGTTCAAATGAATCCTCTTGCATCAAAAAATGTGATAAGAATTACACCTAGATATATACATATGCAGCCAATTCGAAATATTAGGGAAAAGCATGGATAATAGTTTCAGAGAATGTCTCACTATATTCATAAATTACTGACAAAACGCACAATTTCACAGGCGAGTGGTGACCAGAAATGCCAAGGGGAAAGTAGGCAAAAATACACACCTTGCTCTGAAGCAGCTCTAATTGCATTGATATTTGCAGTCCCATTGATCTTGTACATATGAGAATTGGATCCAAAACCACCGACACAAGATATCTAGACAACAAATTAGCATAAAAGATCAACTTGTCACCCAGATCATATGGACATCCTATTCTTGCTTTATTAAATCCCTAAAGATCGGTGAAATTCAAATTATGAAAGCTATATGGAAAAGAAAATTTACATAACAGATTCATAATTACCAATCACAAGCATGTCGCCACTCAGCCATACATGCACTTCATTTTCAATTCACTGGTAAATAGAACTATACCACTTCTAGTAAATGCAAAGCTAACAAGCCAAGATTATCTCAACCCACTATAGAAGATTGGACTACCACAGATAATATGAAACAAACAAGGCTTGTGAGAAGATTGGACTACGGCATTGTGAAACCAACAAGGCTTGTCCAATATGGACAGTAAAAAAAAATTCTTTGCAGGATCATTGATCTCATTAAGCTATCCTCTACATACTGGAATTAAACAAATCAAGTTATTTAAACCATCTAAGTGGCCACCCAGCATCGACCCTACCTCCAAAGACGACACACATTACACATCTCCTATGTAAGGCATTACTACACTGGAAAGGCAGACATGTGCAAGCAACCTCAAAGTACGAGTATGGTGGAAGCATGGACGTATCAGTGTTGGTGTGGATGCCCACACGCAGAGACACGCACGCGCACACACAGAGTCAGGCTAGCAATTCTTACACATGGAGGAGCACTTTTATTCGATTAGCAACATTGATATAATAAACATCCAGGGAAAGGTTAACAAAAAGATATAATTTAAAAGAACTAAAAGCAGCTGTTTCCACAGTGATGGATCTAGCATTTTACTGATTACTTATTAAGTCAATCTTTTTTATGTGGCTAAATTCTGAGAATAATACTAATAGGTTCAAGAGACCCACTACTAATACTGAACAGATAAGTCACCACAAAAAAAAAAAGTAAACTTCTTATGATGCATGAGATTCTTATTATACTAGACACTGTGATATCTAACAAGAGATGCTAATTACATTAAGCATGGAGAGCTTAAGAAACTTACAACAGAGGTGACTCCAGTCAGAGCGTCCTTCAAGGTTTCAGGTGCAACAAGATTGCCTAACAGATAGGGAGTGGAATTATCAGAGTATAACAAATCTAAAATCTCGCAAATTGGGACCGCTTCAAATGACTACCAAACCTTGATGCCAGGTGACATCTTTAGCCCACGTATCATGTAAAGACGACCTTCCAGACCTGAATGAAAGGAGCAAAAATACATAAGCCTAAAGGCTGAAAACGAACGAGTCCAACAAGATGAAGTGCATCTATCCCCTTAATACCTAGATCGATAGAATTTTGTTTAACAGTCAAAAAGAAAAATCTAAGTTCGCCAAAGCTTTGATACCTCTTGGATCTAAAGCCGACAATTTAATCATCTGAATATTTATAAAGCTCCAAGGCATTCTGAGATAAAGATTTACTTTATGTCCTTGAAAATAATAAGTCCACACCATATGCCATTGATAATCATGAAGCAGCAGGCATAATCAATTTTCATCATCTTCTTTTCTAACAACAATGGGCACTATTCATTCCAATGGGTTACATCACATATTTTCTCCTAAAAGCTAATCAACTTAAATAAGAGCAGTACATCTATCATGAATAGGCATTTACCCTAATGGTCTCACTGAATATACTTATCATAGCCCCGCATGTCTGTATATAAATACATATACTCTAATAGTCTTATGGAGAAACTTGTCAAGTACAAATTATTAGGACACATTCTTGTTGTTCATAGCATACCTGCTGAGACTAGCAACAACCAATCCACGATTTAGAGCCTCTTTGCATATATGTGAGCCAACAAATCCATTCCCGCCCAATACAAGTAGCTAAATCAAAGTGACAGAAAGCAACATGCCTTAGTATATGAAAATGAAAAACAATAGTATGAGCAACAGTAAATAAGCTAATCCTAAAATAGTGACATGAGGTTGGTTCTCCTTGTTCAACTTCAACAACAATTAGAAGTAATCAATGTCTAGCAAAGTACCTTTTCCGAAGGTGGTGGAGTGATATTAACTGTCTCTGCTTCCTCAACTATAAAGGGTTCATCAACCTTGTTAGATTCTGTTGAAAGATGTCTCCACCTCGTAGACGAAGATATTTTACTGTTTGATGACAAACATCAAGACCAATATATGCATATTACTTGCAACTGACAAAATACATCAGGACAGAAAGACATTATTCAGACCATTCTCTACGAAAACTTTCGAGCATATAAAATTGCAAAAACTACATGACTGGCAATTCCATTAATGTGCTGCACTTCTACTTCTAAGTTTTATCACATCCTCAATGTGCTCAATCAAAGATTCTGAGACCCTCTAAATTCATGTCACTTGGAACCTCTTAATTAATGTCATATGCAGATTATCTTTGTAGTTCCACTCTTCTGAATCCCACCATGTTATTAGCATCACAAATGCTGAAAGATACAAATTCTTCCAATCAAGCAATAAAAACACAGGTAAAACTTAAAAAATCGAAAGATGAAGGAGCATCGAGAAAAGTTTACCATACCTAGATACAGGGAACAAAACCCACCAAACAGCAAAGAAAGTAAGGCATTGCATACATCAAAGCAGAATATTCATAACTATTCTGATTGGAGAAAAGAGGAAAATAAGTAGTTATCATCAGAAATAAGGATGAGGTTGTCATCTCTGAAGCAACCATTGCCAACATCAGCTAACGTAAGTGATGGTCTCTGAAAACATCCAAGGTTAATGGCAATGATGACTATAGCTTCAGTAAGACAAAGTTACTCAAGATTCACGCCCAAAACAAACTCAGATTATCAAATGAGCATCTCTCTTGAACCCATAACAGCAATTCCAGGACATCAGTTACATATAATCAGCTTGCCCATCTCCACCAAGCACATTAGCTTCAAAGATCGCCACTGTATATTAATCTAATATGCCTTTCAAGTTTCAATCACATTATGCAAAGCATTAGTTTCAAATAAGTGGAGAAGCAAGTGAGCTGACAGAAACAAAGTCCACAGACCATGACATAATAATTCCAAAACTACTTGTCAACACCATAAATAGATCATAATCACGAAGCATTAACAGCCACACTCCAGAAGATCAAAGTAAAGTTGAACAGAATCACCCTCTGGACCACCAAGAGTTACATTACCCATGTCCACTTAAACATTCATGATCAGTTTACCCTCACCATTGGCCCATTGCAATATACGTATAAACAGACACAGGCCATCCAAAGCTACTCAGTCCTATCTGACCAGCTACGAAACATTACCATCAAGCCGCAAGTCCAGAGAGACATACTGATCGACCCCGACGCGCATGTGCCTCAATTGCTCAAGAAAGACAACAAAGAACCACAGGCACGGACCACACGATCGAACCCACAAACAGGAACCGAAGGCAAAGAGCCGTAGCCCAGAACCGTAGACATCCGGAAAATCAAGAACGAAACGAGGGGACGGGGGGCGAGAAGAGTTACGTGAATGAAGCCAGCGACGACCTCGAATGGGCCAACCGCGAAACCACCGCCCTCATTTCGGAGATCAAGAACGAGGGCTCTTGCTTAGGGGCGTAACTCCTGTGAAATTTCTTGAATTTCCGGCTTTGGCGCAGAGCAGCAGCAGCGACGGCATTCGAAGGGAATCGAGCGAAGGCGAAGCAAAGATCACCAACGAGTTTGTTTTTTTAGGGGGAGGGCACGGGGAGGCGGGAGGGGGACACGTGGCGCGCGCTCCGGGCTGGACAGGCCTCGAGCCCACGTGGCGCGTCCTGCGCCCTTGACATTTCTGGGGTTCGCGAGGCCGGCATCCGGTGTTTGGGCGGCGTAGGTTTTGCTTACGGTGCATCCCCACCATCTGGCTTTTTAGCTCAGGAGGCGAGCGATCCATTTCCAGGCATTTGAGCTCAGCGGAATACATATAGACGATTTGATCAGATCATGTGTATTCCGTTATAATTAAAGGTTAATAGAAAGAAAAATCTTAAATTGATGCATCCATGATAAATTTATCCCAAATTAATTTTTGACCTTCAAAAATATCAAACTGGTATACCTGTGATAATTTTACCTTCCGTTAATTTCTGTTAAATTTTATCATTAAATTTCTGAATTTGATAACATGTGGCAATTGACAAGTGCACAAGTTTGGATTTTTATCATTTTTTTGTTACAGATGTACCGATTTGTAATTTTTCGTGATATTAATTCAATTTAGCAAAGGGTAAATTTGTGGTTTTGATGGTCAAAAAATTGATATGGAATAGATTTGTCACAAGTATATCACTTTGGAGTTTTTTATGGTCATAAAATTAATTTTGAGTAAATTTACCATGTATGTACCCATTTAAAATTTTTCTTGATATTAACCCTAAAATTAATGGCCCACATGAATCTAACTCACGCAAATTAAGTGCCACTTTGGTTCAGCTTTTGCAAGCAGTTTCGAGTTTCCAAAGGACCGATAAATCAATATTTCAATATTTGGTGACACGAATGCAACTTCTGCTCAATTTTGAGCCTTGAGATATTTCGAAGGGGCTAATGAATTTCTTTTTCTCCCAACTTTGCCCTCGTTAAACTATCTAAAATCCAGCTTTACCCTCACCTTCACTTTCTTGTGCAAATCTTGCTGCCAGACTCGAGGCTCGGGTGTACTTAGATCTAACCTGCATCGCACGACATCGCCGACTAGTCACCCAGCACTATGTGGCCCCAACGTCTTCTCACTTGGGATCGCGCAATCTCAGCTGCCTATCACCTGAGCTTCCCTCCGTTGTCGTCTGAGCTCTAATCGGTCTCCAATCCTTTTTTTATTTAAAAAATTAATTTGCAATAAGTATTTTATTCCCAAAAACTATTTGCTTTTCATTAAAACGCTTTGACTTTGTTCCACCCGATGAATGTGCACCACCACTTTTTTATTTCTACACTTTGCACCTTGAATATTTGCGCTAAATTTCGAGTTGCATATCTCACTTAGAGCCACTGTCTACTTATTTATCGAATCATGTTTATTAAATCACCATTAATTTTCTTCACTACAAAAATCCTAAAGCCCAAATATCTCTCTCTCCTTTCGATGTTTCTTGCCTTGCTCAGGTGGCGTCACAACCATGACCAACCTTAAATTCAAAGTCGGTGACGATCGCGACCTCCATTAAGGCCCGGATGGAGGTCGGCCCCCACCTTGATCTGGTCATGCAACTCCTGGTTCAGAGCTCGTCGAGGCAAGTTTGAGCAGCATGAGCTCGCCCCGTTGCCGGCGAGTTCGGAACAGAACTAACAAAATCCGTGAAGCTCCGAACAAAGCTTGCTTGGCTCACGACAGGGAGAGAGGGGGGGTCGGCCTGCTGGACGATGGTGGTCGGGCAATGGCAGGCACGGCTGGGGTGGCTGGCCTAGGGTTTGGGTGTTGGGGTTGGTGTCTAGGTGGAGAGGGTAGTGTGTTTTCCTTTGCCTTTATTGAGAGAGGTAAATGGGTCTTAGGAGTTTAGAGATTTCTTCATGGAAATGCAAAATCCATACTATGTAATGCAAGGGTGCAAATGGATAGGAGGGCTTAATTTGGATATGGTACTTCCAAAAGTTCTTTTGTGTACATGATCATGATGATAGGAGCGCTACATGTTATCGTTTCAAATCAATTTTGAAAACATAGGAATAAGTTCATCGCCCGATCAGTCATGAGTCGGCACAAGTCCTTGTCCCTCGAATCATCTAACATAAATTATTTGGTAAATTTCCCTCTTTCCATTTCCAAGATTGTTTTCTCTCCAATTTCTAGTACTCGATAAGTATCGGATGCCTAATCCAAATTTATTTTGCAAAGAGTGTGCAATTGTGCAAATAATATTCATTTTCCCAAGCCAGGCTAGTTTACCTTGTGAATAATAGCGAAGCTCTGAAGCTCTGATTGGAGAAAGTGTCATGTTTCATACAGAGAATTGTATAAAACCCAGGAATTGAATGGAGGACATCCGGATGCAAACACTAATCGAAAGGACATAGAAGCAATTTGCATGTATGTCTTCTTGCCTTTGTGGGAAGAAAAGCTCGATAGATTTTTAGCTAACGACGCTTGATTGCAACTGGGTCCTTATTTCTACGGAATTTACTCCTGAGGCCAAGTCGGATCATTGCTATCCTAAACCCTTTTAAATACGTTAATTAACTTTGGAGCAATCATCCACTCTCTCTGGAAATAGTGAAATCAGCGTGGAAATTTGATAAGTGTGGGGTTCCAGTACACACTCTTTATCTGAAATTGGCTTGACGTCAAATTGTCCTGGAACTCTGAAGAGTATGAGGTTAATAGAGAAATTTTGTCAATTTTCAAGACTTATTTAATGGATGAGTGCTCCCATGGAAGATGTTTATGCTCCTCTCTCTTCAGTCGCCTCTTTCTCTCAGATCTGTGCCTCACTTTCGCTTGCCCTTAAGCTCTCTCGTCGTCGAGATGCCGCTTTCCTTGCGCTCCTCACTTGCCCTCGAGACACCGCTTTCCTTGCGCTCATCTCGCCGTTGAGCTCTCTCGCCCTCAAGCTCTTTTCCCTCGCGCCTGCCACCCTCGAGCTCTCTTCCTCAAGCCACGTTCCCTCACGCCCTCAAGCTCTCTTCCTCACACCGCGTTCCGTGACACCCACACCCTTGAGCTCTCTTCGTCGTGACACATCCCCTCACGCCCGGCCTCGCGCTTGCCGCCTCTCTTCCCAAGTAAGATTTCTCTATTCTTGTTGAGATTTTTGTAGAAATTTGTGTTGGTAATCGCAAATCTGACTTTTTTTTAGCTACATTGGCAATCTTCGTTCGCAATTTCATAATGTCACTTTGATTTGTGGCTTGTACGATTTCTGTTCTATTGGTATGCTGGTTCGTGCTCTCTTAGTGGTCTTGCTGATCATTTTTTTTGGACAACATCATGTTGAGCATGAAAGTTTTTACGATGTCACTTTGATTTGTGCTTTGCTGGTTCGTCTTGATCTGGCTTCACTTCAATTGTTTTTTTTTTGTGCCTCTCAAATTTGTTCATGTTCGTATTACTAGAAGATGGCAAGTTCATCAAAGGAAAAGGCGTATTGGATCGCCAAAGATGTGGAAACATATTGTAAGTTGTACATTAAACAAATTGACAAAAGGCAATCATCATGCAATCAACAAGAGGGATGGATACACAAACATAATTAATAAGTTCGAGGAGTTCAGGGGCAAAAAATGTGATAAAACTCAATGAAAAGTAATTGAGATAATCTTAAGGAATAATGGAAAAGATAGAGGACATTGATTTTAAGTGAAACAAGACTAGGATGGGATTCAGGAAAGATAACCATTGATGCGAGTGATGAATGGAGGGAGAATAAAATTTAGGTTTTTATAACTTCTTCTTTTACTTTTCCATTAAGTTCATCTTTAATGATACAACTTACTTAAATGCTCTATTATAATATGCCAATCACAAGCTGAAGATTTTTAGGACGAAAGACATACCTCCTAATTTTGAAGTGTTGTTAGATAGACTCTTCAGGGATACAATTGCTATTGGAGGAATCACATGGCATCTTGCACAAGGTTTATGTATCGATGAGGACGTTGGCCACATAACCTAACATCAGTGATGGTGAAGGATCTACTAATGATAATTTGGAGTGTCATATGGGTGAAAATATTATCGAACCAATTCAAACTCAAACCCATAAAAGAGCATAGCAAACTTTAGTGAGGTAAGCTTGATAAAAGAAAGAAAAGAGATTGACCTCAGTACAACAGCTTGGAAAATAAATTAATAGGCTTTGTTCCGCTGTTGAAAGTAGGAGCGGTGCTGCTGTTGCATCTCAACAAAATGATGGATTCGGTCCTTACAAGGACCTTCTATTTATGTTGGATACCATACCTAAGATTATGCAAGATGAAAAGTTATACTTCTTTGCAATCAAATATTTTAAGGAAAAGAAAGACAATAGGCAAGTCTTCATGAGCTTGAATAATGATGCACTAAGAGTCAAGTATCTTAAGCTTGAGTTGGAAGAGCTTAGTCATAGCTAGAATGTTATAGCATTTTATTTGAACTATTTGGTATGCTACTTTGTTTTCAAGTTATCCATATGAAAAGCAAGTTATATATTAATAAATGCCATGACTAATACGGATTTTGAAATAGCGTATTTGAATCCGAGTATGGATATTCAGTTAATCATGATGTTGTAAATGATGGAGCAAGTGCTTCAAATGATAATACATATCCAGACATGGCACATTTACGTAATGAAATAGCCATGGGTTTAAATATAGTCGAGGAGGTTTATAATATTTAAAGATAACATATTTCTTTCCTTGAGACGTATGTGACTATGTTTACTATAATAAAATTACTCTCTTTTTAATTGAGAAGATTGACTTTGATGTGATTTTTTTATATAAATTTGTTAATGTCTTTTTTACATTACTCTCAACGGGAAAATATGGAAGTTAAAGTCAGTATTTCTTTTTAATTTTAAACAAATTAAAGTTAAAAACTTAAATTGGTAACACCAAAGGACTTTCCAATTATATGTTTACCAAATAGCATTTCCCCTAAAGTTGCTTCCCATGGCACTTGTCAACTACAGTTTACTAAACAGTATTTGCATTTTACCACACATCTTTAGGCTAAAGGCCTTTGCAATTCCTCAAAAGCTTTCTCCAAAAGCCAAATCAAATGCAGCCTAAATGGGTCCAAGGGAATAAAGCCTAACTAATAATGGGTTTTTATGGGTCATAAAGAAACTCTTTTTCAGCCCATTTGATTAACTAGCAAAGAATAAGTCCAACACTTATCATCAATCCACGCCTCACCAAAGACATCCGTCTTCCTCAGCGCCACCACCATAGCGCCGATCAGGATCGCCACCAAGATGTTCACTGTCGCGTGCATCAACAGCGGGAACATGATCGTCAGCATTAACCTCAAAATCTAGACCACGTGATTATCGATGGTCCGGCCGAAGACAAATATGGGCTCAACCCGGAGAAAGTAGAGAAAGTGTCTCCCGTGGCCATCATGACAACGAAGACGATGGGTGAGATTGAGTGCAAGAGGCGGCATGAGGAGGAGGAAAATGGCATAATTGGTAAGGAAGAAGGAGATGTTGGTCCGGATTCTAGAGAACGCGTCGGAGAAGCTGGAGGAAAGCCTAATGGAGCAAATGTCGAGAATGAGCTTCCATGGACCTCTTCAATTTCCAGCTGCCCAAAGGATCGGAGCTGCTCACCTCGTTCTCCTTCGCGTCCGGGGCCGCCACCTCACTACGCATTTGAGCGGTCTCAAAGTGGCAGATCTTGGTGTTAAGCGGCGGCTCCATCAAGATGACGTTCAAGCTATTGACAATTCCAACCCGGACCCATTTGGGTCGCTAGAAATGTATTGTAGAAAAATAAGTTAATATGAGTCAATTTGGATCTGACCATTTTTTACCCTACTCGACTCATCAGTTTTACTAAATTCCTATGCATGTACATGTAATGCGATGGTCATACGTTCGATTACGATAGCCAGCCTTTTATCTTTTTGCTTTGATGTTTCACAAGATTGATAATGTCCTTCTGAAATCAAAGAACATTGAAAAGGCTCTTCCCCCTTTTTTCAATGGTCACTTTTTTGTTTTGCCTTTCTTTTTTATTCATTTATCATTTAATTTAGTTCAGTTTTATTCTAGATTTATGAAATTTCGAAAATAAAGGGGCCTTTATGTCGCGTTACCGGCGGCCACGTTTCAAAATAATATGCGGTCCTGGGGCTCTGCCAGGACAACACAAGATTCATAAAAGTCTTGATAATTAACATTGAGATGTGACGCGGGGCGGGACTTGAATGTTGCCTTCCGAAAAGAGAAAGGTGTCAAGTTCAATTCATATTAAGCCTAGCCAGTTACAAAAGTGAGGATCACTTAGTTTATTACCTTCTAGAAGTACATCCTCCAACGAAGCGCATTTTAAAAATATTCGAACGGATTCCCTTCAATTTCTTTCTTACTTTATGATCTCACTCTGTATGACAGAAAGAAAATTCATATTTTAAATAAGTACTTTACGGTTAATTAGGAAGAACTTCCTTCTCAATCTCATAAGAAAGCATTTCAGGCAATGATTTGCATTCTTAACATAGTGTCACTAAGCCAATCACGATGCACACTAAGGCTCCATTTGTTTTACAAAAAATGTGATGTTTTTTAAAAATGTTTTTCGTAAAGTCATTTTCCAAGAAAATGAAAATATTTTCCAGTATTCGACTGAGACTTGAAAATGAACCACAAAATATTTTGCATCATTCGATATGGAAAAGCTTATTTGATTTTACTTTGCACTCCTTTTAATAAATTTTTATTTTTTTTGAAAAAATTGAATTTTTAATTATTTGTATTTGAATTTTTAATAATTTTTTATATTTTATATTTTATTTTTTTTTCTCTTCTTTTTTTCATTCTTTTATTTCTTCCTCTGCTGGTCGACAGCCTTGCTCGCCCAAGGCTAGC
This sequence comes from Syzygium syzygioides, assembly GCA_031216285.1. Lineage (NCBI taxonomy): Eukaryota > Viridiplantae > Streptophyta > Magnoliopsida > Myrtales > Myrtaceae > Syzygium > Syzygium syzygioides. The sequence continues at coordinate 21,745,647 of CM062244.1, read as the reverse complement.
GAGGGTGAGGTCTCACCTCACCGACCTCACTCGCCCAAGGTGTGAGGGCAAACTCTCAACTCACTGGCCTCGAGCAAGGCCGAGCCAAATTCGACGAGGCTCGAGCTCATTGGCCTTGGGCAAGCAAGGTCAAGCCTCACCTATGGCCAGTCGTCGATCGTTGCCATGACCGGCAACCAGCAGAGGAAGAAAGAAAAGAAAAAGAAGGAAAAAAAAAAAGAAAAGAAAAAGATTAAAAAATTTAAAAATAATTAAAAATTGAATTATTTTTAAAAAAAGAAAACATGGAAAATGTTTTCAGCTGTCTAAAAAGATGATATGGAAAATGTTTTTTTTCTCTCTTTCTCACTTTTGAAGGCGTTTTTTTTAATTAATTTATTTTTTTGTGAAATGAATATCAAAAAAATTTTAAAAAAATCCTGCAAATTATTTTTCGTAAAACGAAACCTTGATGCTTAAATGTACGACGATTTCATTTCAAATTGACTTTCTCAAGTGTCGTTTTCCCACGATAATCGATACATAAAAAAACCTTTTTCGATATGTTTTAGGCCCGTTTTCCATGAAGAGTCAAAGCCAAAATGTTCACTTTAAGGGTTGACCGGACTTGATCCACGCCTGCTTTGGACTTTTAATATAGACGAACACCAACAAAAGTAAAATCCTGGTCAACAAAAGGGCTGCTTCTAGTGATTCATTCAAGTTTTATAACCTAAAAGAAGCCATTGTCTAATGCTTTTGCTTTTAATTCGTGATTTGAGACAACAGAAACGGCATACTGTGAACCACAAACTAAATTTAGTGAGCCCCAGAAAGTAAGAGAAAGTGATATCATCATTATTAAAATCAGACGGTGACCCGCGCGTGTACGCGTGGTAAATAAATTACAATTTTTATAAATTATAGTGCATAATTAGCAACTTTTATTCTTTACTCTCTTGAACAAACCACAATAGTTGCGCGATATATAGAACATTATATTAAAAAAGCTACATGTAGAGATAGAATGAATGTCTCAATAATAATTATCACACTAATAATCTTCATTGGACATTGAAGATGGTTGAAAAAAAATGCCGAAACTAAAAATTTCTATAAAAAAATAGAAGAAAGAAAACTGCAATCCAAAATATCATACTTATACAGAAAAATTTTGAAATTCCTAAAATTGCTTTAATATATAAATTATTTATAGAAATTAAATAAGAGATTATCAGAATTGAAAAAAAAATTGAACTATGCCATTTAAGTCCGTGTTGTCCTGATAATGCTATTAAACTGAATTAAATAACTCCTTAAAAATTAAAACCACATGCAATTTGAATATGCTATACAAGAATTCTGTGACATTCTAAGAAAGCTTCTTGTATTTTCTTTCAAATGATTGAGAGAAAGCAAGATGCATTACCTTTTTATATGTAGGTTTATAGACTAATAGATTTTGGAAAATATGAAGCAGACTTGTATTATAAAAGACAAGAAATTTTTTAGATGCAAATTAACTTTTAATTGACAATTTAAATTGTGGATTTATAGGAGAAAGAAAAGTAAAGTCAATATTCAACTTCCAACTAAGTAGATAATTAAATGCGAATGTGAAATATCTTCTCATAACTGTGCGTCTAAAAGTAGATCGAAAGACACACTGTTGGAACAAATAGACCTGTTTTATGAAATGATGCAACTCTCATATAAATGAATTTATTATCGTACTATTAGGTGCAACATTCATATGAACGGAGATACTATTTTACTGTCAGATGCAACTCTTGATAAAAGCAAACATTATTCTATTAATTAATTTTGAAGATATCGATTTGTAAAAAGAAGAATTACCATAACACATCCATGTCTCGTGATTATGCCATCTAGACTGAAAGATGGGTAAATTAGAAAATGCAGAAAAAGTTGGGAGCATGAACTTTCGAGTACAATCTTAGACAAAACACAAAAATCACTTTAAATGAAGATACTATGAATTATTCAAACACAAAACCCGTCCTTTCCAAATCAAGTGCTTAATCATTCCATCAATTTCTCGAACGTTAACCTCTAAAACCTTCTAGATAACTTCTAAGTGAGCCGACAATCCCGGTCACATCATCCGCTATCGGCAACACGAGTAGAGAGAGAGACAGAGAAGGAGGGGGGATTGTAGATGTGTCGTATAAAATCTGGTCTACTATCTCCCCTGTCGTATACGGCATCTAACCATACATCTTCAGCGCTCCAAAATCTAAGCCTCATACGCATCTTCGGGAAGAGCCCTTTTCAAACACGCACATCATAGCCCAAACTCACGTCGTCGCATCAGCATTCCACCGTCTCCACTTCACATGGGTCAGGCCAGATGACACAAACTACCCAAAGCCATCCCTGTCCTCCCTGTTGAATTCTGCTCCCACCAACTGCGGTCCCCAAACCCACCACTGACATCTACGAGGTGACCCTCTTCCTGTCATGTCTTTTTGCTCGGACAAAGATGGAAAGTGCTTGTAGACTTCGTCATGTAAGATTCCGCTTAAACTAGATGCAGGAGGGAAAGAATGAGAGCCACATTCTCCTCAAGATCAAGTGCACTATACATCTTATGTGAAGGACAGATTATCATTCTCTCCACACTGAATTTTGCTCTCTACTGAGAGATGATTACTTTGTTTCTCTCATACTCATTTGGGTTTAGAAGAGGATGCTAAAATTTGGAAAAAGAAAACATGGAGATGAGGAAACATTCATGGGGATGAGTTGTGCATGAGAATGCAATTTGAACAGACAGATGATACATGGAAATTTGTGGAGCAAAATTCTAGTCCGACATGAAAGGACACGGGCAACTTTGAAGGAGCACAAATTTTGAAACTCTACAAATTACTTCATTTATTGAATTTAAGAGAGGTTGGCAAAGTGGTGGAGTGTCTGACTTGAATGTCGGAATTCATGTTCAAATCATAATGTCTTCCATTCAACTTAACCTTAAAGATCACGCTTCCATAACGTGTAAAGCGCCTCATTTGACACACATAGATGAGACAGCTTACTTACATTTAGAGGCATAAACTTAATTGAAATAGTCAACCAGCATGTTGTCCAGAAAATGGGATTGCCAGAACAAGGAAAAGTTGAGTGGTTAAACTTTTGCTGTGACCGAAGTATCAGATGCTGTCCAAGCTAATGGTTGCTGACTATTACGTATGACTTTTTCATCGTGTAAACCCAAAAAAATCGTAATTAGAAACTCTAATCACCTCTCTCTCTCTCTCTCTCTCTCTCTCTCTGCGCAGCAGCTGTTGATGACTTGACACAACATTACCGCCCACTGTCACAGTCGACCCCAAGATCATTCGTAATCACTGTGCTCATCAGTACTCTCTCTCTCTCTGCCCCCATTCCCAGCACGATGATAGCGTTGTGCATGTTTTGTGATCAAGCAAATTGAAATAAACGACCTCAAATCGAGGTCAGTATGAGTGGCGCATTTGGCAACACTTTGCCAAAGTCCTGTAATCCAAGGTAAACGATGTTTGGCAAATTCTTTGAAGAAATTTGAAAAGATGCAATTACATTTTCAAAGCTCTCCAAAGGATTTTAACTCAATAGAAGATTTGAGATATCTTGATAAGTAGCATTTTTGGAATGTTCAGTACTGAGGGCTTGGGAGCTTTGGCGACCATGGAGAGTTGTGTTCCTCCCGATGGGCTAGTGGGTGTAATGGGGTTGAGGCCATGTCTACCGGTACATGTTGGGGACAACAAATAAGCTTGATGTAGTGAGTTTATGTTGGTTATGGAGTTTCATATTATAGGGATGGAAGCCGCCGTCGCCGTCCTAAACCCATTCTATCAACTTCTTATCACTTCCCAAACCCAATCCAAAACCCATTATGGGTATTGATATAATTTTCCAAAATTCGCCTTACTAAGATAATCAATTTTCCTTTGGCTAACTATATAGCCCACTACAGTATTTCATAAATAACAGTCTTATTCAAGTACATAATAAACAGCTTCAAATTTGTAAAAAGACAACTATTTATTCAAACTCGTGCATTGTAAACTCAAATTTCAAGTTTACAGAGTCTTAAAGATGGAAAGAAACTAAGATAAATGATCATGAAAAATCTAAGATCTAGGGATAATTAGAAGCTAGGTATAAAATGGTGTTTTTTTTTTGGTAAGGAAAGGTATAAAATGGTGTTTGTTGTTGACTAATGTTAGATTCTACTACATTCCATTTTTAGTGTTCCCGAATTAAACTATGTGTAAAACTCTATGACTACATTTGGTAATTAGGATAAAAGTCGGAATAGGATAAAATTTATCTTATCTTATATTTGGCTCCTGTTCAAAATAAAATAAAGTCAAATATAAGAGGTATATAGCCAGGATAAAAATATTCCATGAGGGTGGTAGAAATTTTCGGCGTATGCTCATTACTGATGATGATATGAGATCTAATGATCGACTGCCCATTACTTTGCTTGACAGATCCATTTTTCATGGAACGGCTGTGTGCTTAATCATGCCAGTGCTCTATTGATCCTCATTCTTTGCACAATTTGGCTTTATTTTGTTGTATTATGGGCTATGTTCTATTTCGATTTGCTTTGTCATAAAAGTTTATGTACTTCTCATTATCCTTTTAAGTAATGGATATAATTTTCTTTGGAAAAATTCTAACTAAAGGCCAAAAGATGAAGTGGACCTTATTTCAGATAAGGGCCTTAATTACTCTTTTTTTTTTTAAATAAGAGTCTGAAGTGAATATTGTTCTAAATAAGGGTCTGAAGTAGCAGTCTCAATCTCAAAGAAAGGCCTGACCTCACAGTTCAAGGCCGTTTTTCGACTTTTTTTTCTTTCTTCCTTATCTATTTTTTTCCATAAAAAACAAACTCGAAAAAGAAAAAAAAAAGCTAATGTTAAAAAAAAATTGGAACACGTTGTGGTCATCGCCCATTACCAATAGAGTGGTGGCGATGTTTGGTAGGGTCACTTGCGCACCAGCAAGGGTAGGTGACTCTTACTGGCTGGAATTAAGGGCCAGGCCCTCGCCAAAATCGGAAGAGGGTGACGACCTCTCCCAAATCTAGGTGAGGGTCGCCGGCTCTCGTCCCAGTTTGGGTGAGAGTCATCGGTTCTTGCGCCGGTCTAGTCACACTCGACCGGTTGGAAAATTTGATCGATCGGCGAGATTAGGCCCTTATTTGAAACTGTTGTAACCATTTCAAGTTCTTATTGGAAAAGATAATGACACTTCATATTTTTATTTGAAATAAAATTTGCTTTAAATTTTTATATGAGAAAATAAAGGCATTTCAATGGCTTACTGGCAATTTCCTCTCATTTTCTTTCAACAAAAAAAAAGGGGGGGTGAGAAAGCTCCTTCTGTGGGTCCACGACGACGACAAATCGACAAATTTCCCCCATCCCCGAATATTAGTACGAACCCCCAAAAAAAATTTCCCCGATCTGGCTAAGCCTGTGCCACGTGTCTCCTTTCCATTGGTCGATACCCAGATCTCCCCGGGCCCACTAGATAGAACCCCGGTTCTCCACTCTCCTCAACCCCAGTTAATTGCGCAAACACGCCATTCACGAAGAGGAAAGAAAGAGAGAGAGAGAGAGAGAGAGAGAGAGATCAGAACAGATCAGATCAGAGTAGAAGCTGAGCTGAGCTGAAGATCCGGTCATGGCGTCGAAGCTGTGCGACGCGTGCAAGTCGGCGACGGCGGCGCTGTTCTGCCGCGCCGACTCGGCCTTCCTCTGCCCGAGCTGCGACGCCAAGGTGCACGCGGCCAACAAGCTCGCCTCCCGCCACGCCCGCGTCGTCGTCTGCGAGGTCTGCGAGCAGTCCCCCGCCCACGTCACCTGCCGCGCCGACGCCGCCTCCCTCTGCCTCTCCTGCGACCGCGACATCCACTCCGCCAACCCCGTTGCCCAGAAGCACGACCGCGTCCCCGTCGTCCCCTTCTACGACCCCCTCCCTCCCAACCACCCCCACCACCCCGCCGTCGCCGCCCCCCCTCCGCCCTCCGCCAGGTCCGGCGGTGGGGGCGGCGGCGGCGGCGGCTTCGTCCTCAAGTCGGAGGACGACGTCAGCCGGGAGGAGGAGGAGGAGGCCGCCTCCTGGCTGCTGCCCAACCCCTCCAGGGCCGCCGAGAGCCCCGACGTGAACTCCGCCCACCAGTTCCTGTTCGGCGGTGGCGACGACGTGGACCCGTACCTGGACGTCGACTACGGGCCGGTCGACCCCAAGTTCGAGGCCAGCGGGGACCAGCAAAGCTCCGGCACGGCGGACGGCGTCGTCCCGGTGCGCTGCGAGGGCGTCGTCCGCGGGCCGTTCGTGGGGGAGGGCGGGTTCGACCTGGAGTTGACCGGCGGATCCAAGGGGTTCGAGTTCGGCTATGGCGCTCACTGCTTGAGCCAGAGTGTAAGCATAACGTACCTGTTAGTCAGATCATGCTTAGTGCCGAATCTATGTAGATTTACTGTTTCGATCTACTTCGCTTCGAAAATGGAAGTACGAACACCCGGAAAATAGCTTGACCTGTAGGATTCTTCATCGTGGCAGGTATCGTCGTCCTCTCTCGACGTCGGAGTCGTGCCGGACGGGAACACGGTCACCGACATGTCGAACCCTGGCGGGCGAGCGGCCGGTGCGGGGTTCGAGTCCGCGAGCCGGGCGCTGCAGCTGTCGTCGGTGGACAGGGAAGCGAGGGTCCTGAGGTACAGGGAGAAGAGGAAGAACCGCAAGTTCGAGAAGACCATCCGGTACGCCTCGCGCAAGGCCTACGCCGAGACGCGGCCCCGGATCAAGGGGAGGTTCGCGAAGCGCGCCGACATCGAGGCCGAGGCCGAGCGCATGTTCGGGTTCGGGGTCGTGCCCTCCTTCTGAGATCCATCTAACGTTCTGAACGCCTCTCTCTCTCTCTCTCTCTCTCTCTCTCTCGAGAAATTTTTGGCTCGTTTTTCTTGCTGGTTTTGTGCTGCTGCTGCTGCTTTCTCTCTAGCAATGTCGATCTGTTTGTATATAGTAGGAGACTTGGCGTTTGATCCACGGATCTCCGACCGTTGATGATCTGAATGTTTATGGTGAATTGTCGTGGAATTTGATGATGCAAAATGGAAGGAAAAATTTGCTGTAAAACCCTACTGTAATTAGGAATAAAGAAGTGATTAGGGAATATAATAATGTCAAGGGCAGATCAAAATCCGAATGATCATTGGTTTTAAAGTGACTAAATCAATCATTATGAGTGTATCAGCAGTGCCCTCCATAATCCATTGCTCGCTTGTCATTGCTTTCTTATCTTGGACTTTGGTGCGGTTGGCATGTAGATTTTATTATTTTATTACTTTGAAGGGAAGAAACTTTTTGACGGTATCATGCTTTGGTTGAAGTTTAGAGGGGAATAGCGAGTGTTCTTATTGCCTATTCACGACTACGACAGTACTATGCATTGTCCATATAAAAATACACGCGCACTAAGTTGTGAGATTGGGCTAGAGTGTCGAAATGTACTTTTTCAGAGGGAGCAGTAAATCTACTGTGAGCAACGAGATTGCAAGCTTGAATCGACGTTTCTCTCAATCCTGACGCCAGTTACACCCTAAGCAATCTTCACCTGGTGTTTTACACAATCTCTCACGATTTATACTTCTCATAACTATATAGAGAACCCTTGACACAATCTCAAGAGTCTGGCATGTACTTCGATTAAAGCCCTCGGAAAATCGGTTTTGAAACGTGTCTCTGAAAAGTTTATGGCATCTCTTGAGCACTTGGATGGGTTTCTCCGGTCGCCTGCTTCACGCCATTTGGTGCCCGGGCTCCCGGCCTTAGGCTAGTAGCCACGGGACTTTGGCCTGGCTTCACCAACTATGGCCAGCCATAGTCTAACTATGGGTGAGTACAATTCATCCTAAGACGCCTCTCCAAACTCCCTCTCGAGCCTGTCCAACATCATTGGGATTCCATCGCTGCTTGAGCCGTTAGCCAAGACTTGAGACATACTCAACAAATACTTTAGCACAAGACGCTTCTTCACGGTTACATCCTCTCTTGACATGCCATCTCTGAAGCAAAGGTGCCGATCTCTACTGAACTCGGTTCTCCCGTGATACCATAGGCCAACATCACGAACCAAGTTGCCCGATCACATTGCCTTTTCCCGTCTTCCACCATCGCTATATTCAAGGCCGTACTCATCAATAAAATCACCATGATCTCTCAACAACACCTTGCTCACAGCACAGCTCATAAAAGTGAAGGAACAAAACACTCGAAGATCGACTGCTCTCTAGCCTCCTATTTGGATCGTGTCAAAATACTTAGCTACTACCACACTGCCTAAGCTACATCCTCTACAGTACAAACTGATGTCTACGGTCCCCAACAAAATCAGGAGAGTCCATTTCATATCATCACAATGTAAATATGGATTGGCCGTATGCATACTACTAACATCATGTGAAATATTAGACCTAGTATTATCAATGACATAAATTAGACGACCAACAACACTAGTATGTGGAGCAAGGGGCAAATGTTCCTCCTTCATACCAGTGCACTTTTATAGTATATACAATATGTAGTAAATGAGAACTTATAGATTTTATGAATTGCTTGATGGAGCATTTTGTTAGCTTCCAACTTAACTCTACTGAACTATTCGTAACATTCTGACAGTTCTCACTCTTTATATCTCTACAATAGAGCTGTCTGCACTACCAAAAATTATCTATCTAAATATTTGCATTTCACTGTTACTCTAGCTCATCCACCTCGGTTTGCCAAAATTCAAGACATACTCAACAAAGGGTTGGTCTTGATAGGAGACAAAATCAAAATGTCAAGAGGATACGTAATTGGTTCCGGAGAATATTACACAATTCTCTCCCAAAATTTAGAGGTAGTATATGTTACATCGGAACTTTCAATTATAACACATTACCCTCATGAATTTCATTTTGTTATAGATTTGACCCTCTGTTATATTTTCCGTTATAATTTTTTAGGGTTAAGAGAATATATCCATCTTATTTTTTAATGGAATAAAATATAGAGAAAATGAATAAACTAAGATATTCAGATATGAAAAAAATATATCAAGTAAAAATTATTAAGAAAAATTGTTAAAATTTGATGAATATAAATAGAACTAATAAGATGTTTTAAGAAAAAGAAACACAACCTAAAACGGAGAAAGGACTATATATAAAAAAATGTCAAATATTACAAAAATTAAGTGGTCATTTTTTTACTGATATAGCACTCAAGTGATTGGTCGAACTGTTTTGGCGCTGAAGTGAGAACAATATGAAAATTGTGGCAAATTGTAGTGTCATTTTCCCCATTTTAAAGTTCCAATTCGAAGCTCATCAATAACATTATCAACCATTTATGCTAATTTAGGTGATTGATCTTATAGCTTGCAATCCATTCCATTCTCCTTTCGCATCCTTGGCCTCAACCATCTAGAATTCAAAGATTACGACACGAAAGTACATGAAGTATATCTCTCTTCGAGGTTGATGACGAAGTCTCTTCGGCGCAAACTATATCACAGAAATGTTGGCGTATGAAGCTTCCTTGGTGTACAAATCTCAACACGATGGCCCATGGATCTTGGCAGTTTGCTTGGGAAGATGATGTGGACATCTAACCCTATTGAGGAGGAGGGGCTAGGGACCCGTTATTCTATCCGCTAGGCTTGATCATTCGAGCGAGAGCGAAGGAATTCAAACAAACTGTCGGCATCATGATTCAAGATATTTGGATTGGAGACAATCTGGATTCAAAACTTGAAGATTTTGAAACTTCTTGGTGCAACATGATTACTCTTGGTTCAGCGAATTCCGAAGGAGCTTAGAATTGATAAACTCTGAATTAGCTCAAATTTGGATGGACGCTTGGAAACGGGCCGTTGATCAATACACACTAGTAGTAACTGATGACATTTTTTAACGATTTGAAGTCGTTTAGATGAACTTTTAGGCCTTTTTCCATTTTTGGATGAATTTTTAGTAATTAAGGTTCTTTTTGTAATTTTAATCATAGTAGGGTTAGGATTAGGGTTAGCACCCTATATAAGGTTACTTATAGATTTCTAAGAGAGAGAGGTAGAATTTATATAGAGAAATTTTCTTCTTGAGGACTAAATCTGATCAAGGCTCCCTTGTGGCAATCGAATTTAACTTATCGAGCAAGATCACGAATTCTTTTGCTCGTGGCGTTATAGTGTGAATTGGTTGACACAGGTTCATCGACAGGTTGCGTTCATATCGAGATTACTGATCACAGGTTCGACTAGGGGTCGAGATCAGCAATTCGTAACTCACAGATCTTCCCAGAGCGATCATCTTCCGCACATATTCATATCAGAAGACAATTCAAATTTACTTTTGAATCCTTGGTAGTACAAAAGATGCATTTTGAGGATTATTTTCCAACATCATATCTCCTAATGGTATCAAAGTAAAAATGTCTTAATGAGTAAAACACATGTATGAAGTTAAAACGACGTGAATCATTCTAATCATAGGTGAAATTTCGACCATGCCATTGGCCGACCAATTGACCTTTTGAACAAAGAAAAAAGAATTTAGGTGTCAACGCTGAATTTCATCCACATATCACAATTGACGTCTTTTTGCGGTATCTAGCAATAAAATCTAGTAATTTCGTCACTAACTTTTGGTGCTCGGATAGTCATTTATCTTTTCGTGTTTTTGCCATTAAATCATTTTCCTTACGTTAATTGAACCAATCTTTCATAATGGATGGATGTAGTTAACAGGATGGCATCTTCTTTAATTTGAAAAAAAAAACAGCCTCAGAGCCACCCGACTTTAAAGTTGATTCTTTCGACCTCACTAGCTCTCGGCCATTGACTTACATCCCCCAATCCGGGAGGTTGATCGGCTCCAGCCCCGTGACGACACAGTTCAAGCTCTGGCAACAAATGCCATAATTACATTAGGTTGCCAACGTTGATCGCGACGAGAAAGATAAAGAAGGCGTCCAGTCAAGAAGCCTAGCCTCCGGAACTCAGCAAGTATGGAGGGGCAGGATGTCCCAAGACTCATCCTGACGGATAACCACAACACATTAGAATGGCAATACCGGACGAGGCTTCGCACACAGCCACGTGTCAAATTCTCAATGGATAGCTCCTACCGCTACTAAAATTTTTTATGTATACTCTTGTGCGATTTTGCCAATAAACAAATGAAGTGGGAAATCTCGACCACTTCTTTCGCCAGTGATCCATTCCATGGGTCATGGACATAATGTGGCGATCAATACCTATACCATGAAGATCGAGGCTCACATTTGCCTTCCTACGTTATCAGCGCCCCGATCCCGCACAACAAACCCTACCCTGCACAACGAACGCAGGTTTGTGTCATCTACATAGTTTCAATCCTTCAAACACACGCCAAACGGGCATGTTACGAATCGCGTTTACCCAGAGACCTGGACATTGGGGCGGTATGTCATCTAGCACTGCGACATGACAATGGGAACCTCCTAAGAGACTACAGGAACCAGAGTGCTGATAAGACAGGAACCACTGCAGCGGATTGACCAACAACACTACATAAACTCGAAAAGCGGGCATAGAGACGCCTTACATTTTGGACAAACTAAAATTACATGGGAGAAAGAACAAAGAGCATATATTGAGGGACTGAACTTGGAACACATTTACAAGTTACAGACATAACAGCTCCAACTCAAGAATATTTTCTATCTAGATTAAAAGACTCGAAGTACACATACTAAATCCACACACGGTTCTATTCTAGAAGCTGCTGATATGCACATTAGCAGTCTGGTAAGGTTTCATCTTAGGGCTATCTTTACCTTAGTATTACGCTACCGAAGAGATCCTATGTCAAGTTAATTGACCAGTGCTTTTTATTCAGCATCAGAGTTTTACCAAAAGTGGTAGAAATTCTGCAGGGCAAGTAGCGGCATGGGAATGCGAGATTACATAGAGCTGCTTTGAGAAGAACACCCCTGATTGGCCAAGAAACGGACGACGACACATGTAATGTTATCCGCACTCCCTCTCTGGTACGCTTCCTGCATGAGCCTTTTTGCTGCTGCCTCTGCATCTTCGATTGGCTTGATCATTGCGACAGCCTCCTGCGCAAGGTAAAGCACAGAAGTAAAAAGTACAGTTGCAAACCTCATTCGTTCATCACAAAGAAACATCCACAATGCGGTTGCCATGGCTCTAAGCACACAGATAAAAATAATCAGTGTGACCAATGACAACTGGTAATGACTAAATCTTAGGTCAATCTATCACAGCAGGAAGCAAATGTATTCTAGTTATTGGGACAGTGCTAAGATAATTCAAGAGACTAAAATGAAGAAAAACTCCATCCTCCATCACAAAAAAAGCAGCCTAAAATTAAATGAACTGCCAACCTCATTTGTGACAACATCCCACAGCCCATCACTAGCAAGAATGAGAAACTCGAGTGAGCTGTCAATCTTCTCTTCCTGCAATTTTTAAAAGGTTATAAGAGGCTAAAGCTCAGGCAAAGAACTGCTGCCACTATAAAAGCAAATCAAGTTCCACTCATCTCAATCATCTCTGAGAGAAATAGCGCAAATCAAAGAATAAACATATCTCAATAAGGCATCAAATGCGATATTTTGTTCAAGGATCTATATTAAAACAGTGCCATTGTAAGCCATTGTAAAAAGGAAATTTGACAGAAGCCATCTTAAAATAAAAAATTATTCACTAATTGATTGTAATGCGCTTACTAAAACTAAAAATCGTCAATATTTTAATTTAATTATGAAGCAATTTTGTTACACTACCAGAGTCCCTGGTAAAAGTTCTCAGTTTGAATACTCATACGTGCCCTACAATTACACAAGTGAAGTAACAACAAAAGCACATGCACATAGAGGAGCTATATAGACCTGAATTTCAGGATCAGCCACCACATACTGCTTCAAAAGCCTATCCCCAAAAGCACGTGACACGGCAAGAACACCTCCAACTCTCCAAGTACCTATATGTAAAAAGTTCAGCGATCATCCAAACACACAGCAATCAACAAGATTAAAATGTGTACTCATATACATTTGGAATTGATATTGAGGAATGATATAAATGAAAAACCTTACCAGCCCACATAACGAATCCTCCAGCTTCTTCAATGCGTTGACGCTCATCTGTTTGATCTGGCTTATGGTCTCGAGAAACAGCAATAGCTGGAAAAAGAAGATATGAAATTGTTGGTGAAAAAATCATAGTAAAACCATGATAGGAAAACCGTAATAAGAAAGGAAGAAAGGGATAAAATCCAACTTGAGAATTGACTTATGTTTTTGAAAACAAACATGCCATGAGAGCAAGGAAAGAGAAAAATATCCAACACCTCTGCGCAGATAGGCCATTTATCTAAAATGCTAACTATTTTTCAAACATTGCGCTAAAACTACTCGCCGTTCAAACTAATATAGATAAATCAACTGATCAAAAGGAGAAAGACATGCAGGTTGCAACTAATTGATCCACTTCATCTACATTCACTACCCATAAGTATGATCACATTGATTCTCTAAAGTCATCATATCAGGTATGATTTGATCAAACAACAACCACCAAGCCAAAAACAAGTGTAACACTCTGAAATTTGAATAATGGGTAGTTTTTATAAAAAATGACCTACAAAGATAGGTTTCACCTAATATCCTTAAAATTTTTCCAAGAGATAGTCTACACTGATTTCAACATCAATTTAGAGAAAGAATATTTACAAAGAACCTGATTTCAACCAAATAGGATAATTTGTAAGACACATTTGAAATCATATGATTTGCGCACTATTTACCGTCCTATAACTTTCCCAGAAATCAGCCCCCTCCAACCACTTCCTAGAAAAAGAAATCTACTTCAGCAAGCTTTTAGACAGATGAAGCTCATTCTTGGTCGACTATTTCAGATCCCAAATCCTATGATTCGACAATCAAAATTGCCTAAGTACCTAAAAGCCAGCAGGGAATCCAACACTCTGGTAAAAGAAAGCAGGGATCCCAATAATTGAGTCAATCAATATTAAAGAAATGTGCTCTACGCAACTTCTCATAAGCTTTACTCCTCTTTGTAAGAAAGCAGTCAGTACAAAACTGAGATTATTAGCATGTGTAGGCCACCAGGAAAGATTATCCAATTTCTCCGCATAAAGATATCTATATATCTGTAGGGAATGACGATCTTATGAGCTGATCCCTATTTACACTTGGCAGAGTACCAAAAGTTAATTATATCATAATATAAGGAACGATAAGTTTGGCAACACAATCCGAAGACTGATGCATAAAATAGAGGAATTGGCAAACTGAATCAAAGAGTAAGCAAAAAGTTCGATCACTCTCGAAGATTAACATTGCTGCCTATCACTTGTAATAGCCAAATATTCCACCCTACTGAATTAATGTTTGAGAATTTCACATGTCACAATCATTACCTCAACCTAAGGAATAAAAAGACTCATCCATTACAGAGAGGGTAAATTGTTAAAATGATAGCCAACTTTTCCTTTAGCTATACTTAGCGCCCTCTAATTTCACGACCCATATTTTACATCCTCTAGTTTTGAGATACAAGTTGCACCCTTTGCACTATCTGTGTAAATTTCCAAGCGTTTTCTTAATAGTGTTAAGACTACATGGTATCGAATGTGGGCTTTTGAAATCTCATAGTCTAGAGTGTTTGAAATTAGAGGTGTTCGACACATTAGTAAATGAAAAACTTGAGGTTATTTTTATAACTTTCCCTTACAAATAAAATATATACCATATTTTTAACAGCCAGCAACAGCATGGCATGTCTTACATTTCTAAAAGAATGAATAAGATTATGACATCAGAGACATATTTTGCCTTGAAGTTGCCACGTGGAAAACCTTTGAACAAAGTTTCACTTTCCAGTGGAACAAAAATTGAACATCTGTACTGATAATATTTACCTTTACCACCCCTGCATATCACAGCTCTAGAATCTCCAACATTGGCAACAAGCAACCGGTCACCAACAAGGATGGCAGTGGAAGCAGTCGACCCAGCATCTCTATTCTGATTATTTTCTGATTTCAAGAACTCAGAGTCTGTATGGCTGTATGCATCAGCTGCATTAGGTTAATAGAGAAGTGTGTGAGAAACATTTATGAATTTCAATAATCAATGGGAGTACATAATGAGGAATTATGAGATATAAACTTGATCCTGAAACTGTTCCACAACCACGAAGGCCCCTTCTTATGAACAGTTTGTTTTACTTAATGACAACATAAAAATGGCAAGAACCCATTTGTTGATAGTGAAGCAACAAACCTATAGCAGATTTGGTATCAGAGATGAATTTTGGATGCCTGATTAAATTACTGAAAAGGTTTTGTTTCACATATTCAGCAGCTCGTGCACCCCCATGACCTGAAATAACCATCAAAGAAAAAAAAAACTGTCAATCCTAATTCTGTTCTTCATGAAAGAAACACACACACATGCCCCACTAAATGGGCTGGCTATATAAATCCTATTTCACCGTTGCATAGTTGCTAATTTGAAAGCACAAACATAGAAGAACTCAAAATTTCATGAAAGCACACCAAGGTGGATGCTATCCCATTTCTTGTAATGCTCCTAAAAAATGGAGCACATGTGCTGGCTGAGACATCTACAAAGTCAAGTGTGCTATAGCCAAAAAAGAAAAAAAATCCTGAACCATGCATCCATGAAAAAATCATATGTTTCATGTTTATCTTCCTGAACAAGCCAAAATTTTAAAGAGATAAATCATGTAGATGACTATTTTCTCTTCTTTGCAAGCTCTAGTTACACGCCTACAGCTCTGCCCTCAAAAGTCATCCAGGCTAAGACGAAAAGCAGGTGGGGAAGCATTACAAGATAAGCTACAAAATGGCTATAAATTGTTGACTTGTTCCTCTTTACAAAGAAAGCACGAGCTAACCAGCATTTTCCTTCTCTTTTCAAGATTGTCAAAAACCACGAGCACCAGAGAGAAACTCTTGTCTGCCATGGGTAATTCCATCTTCACACATGACCAGCCTCATCCTGCAAGCAGCCATGATAGCTTTTCAAAGAGAGGACTTCCCTTACTACTACCCACACATCAATATCTCCCTCGGTACGTATTTCACTATCTGCCCGCATAGGGTATCATAAAAGTTCACGAGGATTTCCACCTCCGAGTCATTTGTCAAAAAATTTACATGTAAGACCATTCTTCCATTCGTAAATATACCAAAAGAGCAGATATTGCTGTTTCCCTCCAGCTGCATTGCATATCTCCCGGTAAAGAGTCATCAAAATGGTGTTCCATGCTATTTATCGCACAAAAATTCAGATTTGAGGCCATTTTGCACCTTAATTTCCGCATAGTTCCACATTTCCTACCAGCCTTGTTGAATTTATTTAACACACCTACTCCATAAGCACCCTCAAATTCTTTAGAGCTGCATCACACATCGTTTGTATCAAGCTTCACCTCTCCTCCAGAAATGATCAGCATCCTTGTTATAACACCAAGACACTGGCTTAAATGTAGTCAATTGAATAGGAACAGCTACTTCATTCCCAGCCCTTCCCATACATGGCAGCTTCACAACTTCCCTTTTCACCATCCAGAATTTTCTCATCATTACCGTCATCCCACCTCTCCCAACTCCTTAGCAAGCTACATCAATAATTTGACATCCTGTAAAAGTCAGAACACCTGCTATTTGTCTTTCAAATTAAGATAGTAGAAGCCAATTTGCCTCCATATTTGGGGATGTCATTGTGGACCCAATGAACCATCACAACAAGCCCAGTTAAGGTGACATCTCATCCCGAGCCAAATCAGATACTTCAGTCCCGCAGAAATTACACAGTTTACCCTACCAACTTTCTCATCCTACGTACAGCCTTGCACATGCACCGAGGGCTTTAACTTCAGGTATTGCAACATAATTGAAGCAGATGGCAACCTAAAATGCTTTAGGTTTTCTCAAGTATCAAGCAACATCCAATGACTAGCAGTCCATGAAACCCTCTGGGGACATATCATGCAAATCAAAACTCTAATGGGAAACAGTCATGGGGTGAAAAGTTTTCAAGGAATTTTTTAAGAAAAATGATCACAATAACTATACTGACAATAGGACAAAAACCAGTAACTAACAATGTGAAATGCTGATCAAATCCAGTTTTAAAAAAGAAGACCGCAGCTATGTTTGATCACTGAAATTAATGACCCTAAGCATCTGTGTCCCGAACTGCAAAAGAGTGCCTCCCTAAATGGTTGACAAATATCGAGTGTAAAGTTATCATGGTATGAATTTATGAGAATGCATTACCCTTTAAAATTTCTACAACCAAGAATCACAAACAAACATCCACAAACTCTCACACTCTGACACACACACACACACACACACACACACACACACACACACACCCAGAGAGAGAGAGAGAGAGAGAGAGAGAGAGAGAGAGAGAGAGAGAGAGAGAGAGAGAGAGAGCTACCATCAAAAACTCCAAAAAGACCAACTATCTCCCCATCTACACCATCTATTCTTGTCTCATAGAAATCTTCCATTGAAGCCCTTTTCCCAGGAGAGCTTGCATAACCATAGCTGAATTTCCCATTTTGACTGTTCCAGGGACAAAACCTTACGTCAGAAAAAACTGGCTAACAAACATAACAAATGCTTTCCTACAAAATGTATGAGGGGGAATTTTAAATCAGTAACCATATAATGGACAGTTCATGCTAAGTTCAGAGTTAATTTAGCTGTCTGATGGCACTAAATGGATCTATTGAACAATAACTTTCTTCATCAATGAAAGAAGTTGACTTCTTAATTCATGTAAAGTAATAATTTCACAAGAATAAAGTTTGCGAATCTAGAAGAAGAGGCTCTAAATCATAATGCTAGCATAAACGAGAGAGAGAGAGAGAGAGAGAGAGAGAGAGAGAGAGAGAGAGAGACTAGCCATCTTCCATTGTCTTTAAAACAGAGAGGCCATAATACACATGATTTTTTGGGATACGAGTAAGTTACAACCCATATAGCTCTTTTTTACTTGAAAGACCTTCGACTAAGGCAGCTTACAAAATAAATAGCTCTTGTTTACTTGAAAGACCTTCAATTGTGGCAGACATAATTTGTAGAAGTCAGCAACATAAGATCATGTTGTCATACAATAATCACTAAATCACATAAGACAACCTATTGCCAACCTTGTTGTCAGACCTGACTGCCTGAACCTGACAAAACAAAATCTCCCATCACATGATAGATCTTGAAATTAACAGCGGTGGTCCACTTGCAAGAAGTTTAGGTCAGCTCTCTAAGTTTGATCATGAGGAGAATCTGAAACCCCTCAGAGTGTGGTAAGGAAGCTTTTGATAGGTCCAGGAAGGTCGTGAACCAGCTAGAGGCTTGGTGATTTTCTAGATATTCTAGAACATCTCAGGGTTAAAGGAGGAGAAGCTTCTATAAAGTCCACTAAGGATTATTTATCACACTTTTCCCATCAATTTCCTACTGGTGAGTATCGCACAGTTAGCATATCAGCGTGGGAGACAGGGCAAGGAGGACTAAACGAAGGGAATTCAAGAAAGATATGCCAATTTCTTAATTTTTTGGTTGGCAGAAACTCTTGCAATCTTCCTCGTATGGTAAGTCAAAACCTGACAACAAGACAATAGACACTAATGCATCCCGAAGATTAGGGAGAGATATATGCATTTAATAAACGAATATTAGCGGAGCAGCTCTCTTTCGAAACTCACAGACACATTTGAATGAGGTAAAGAGGCTTCCAACCCGAGCTTCTACCTTCAAAAAATCAATCATTTGAGAGGAAATGACACGCCCCATCACTCTATGCAAGTTGGCAGATATATGGCAGATTTATGGTTGGATATTGTTGATGAAACGAGGAGATCAAAACAATCCAACCATCTACCATAATCCAAGTCAACCCCAAGTAACCAAAAGGATTCGCTTATCAAAGACCACCCAACATTTTTGTTTTAAAGTCTCACAAAGGTGTTTCGCCGAGATCGTGAGCCTCTAATACACGTTGTCAAGTTCATGTTGCATAGAGAAGAGATCGACACGAAAGACACCGACACGGGAGTCCCAAGTTCCATACAACACGCAAAAATTAGCCACCGATATTATCAAAACGTAATCTATTCAGGACAAGTAGGCATAGATATACGATTCACCATAACAGCATAAAACAAATCCAGACACAGGCGCGCCCCTGACGCATAACATCGAACCGAAAACCGGATGCTGAAATACACAAAATCGAAGCGCTCGAGATCTAGCCGGTAGCGATGTACCTGAGCCCCCCGCCGCTGACCGGGGCTTCATCGGCATGAAGCTGGCCCGAAGTCGATATGATCGAGTTGAGGTACCCCATCTCCCCGCCCGCGCTCGAATCCCCCGAATCCAACGCCGCGGTCTCCAGAATCGACAGCACGCAGAAGGTCAACAGCAGCAGGGCCAAGCGATTCGTCACTCGCAGGTCGCAATCAATCCGTACGGCCCCAACATTCATGAGATCGCCTCAAAACCCCCGCCCGATCGGTTCTCTCCCCCCAAGCTTCCCGACCTGCGAAAAACCAACCACCACCACCACCACCACCAACAGCAGCGTCACCACCACCACCGCCTCAGGCCGCGGATCGCATCGATCGATGACGAACGGCGGAGCAATCGGCACCGACGGATGGGAGGGAGAGGGAGAGGGAGACGGAGAGGAGAGAGAAGGTTCTAGAGAGAGAGAGAGTACCAGAAGGGAAGTGCGAAATGCGGCGTCGATGGAGGAAACGGCGGCGGATTTGCGGTCGAGGAGCGAGGGGCGAGGCCTCCAATCGTCTGCAGAGAGAGAGAGAGAGAGAGAGAGAGAGAGAGAGAAACAGAGACGAAGAAGGAGGAGGACGAGACGAAGGAGGAGGAGAAATCAATGGCGGAATTCGTTTCCCAGGGGGGTGGTTTGTTGAGACCGGACGCAATCGGAAGAGAGAGAGAGAGAGAGGGAGGAAGAAAAAAAAACAAATTCCCTTCCTGATTTTAAGAAAGGGGTTAAAAAAATGGAAATGAAAATAAAATAATCCCGAATGATCGAAATAATAATTTTTTTCTGGTCGGAACCGAGACGATAAATCAATTAATTTAATATTTAGTGAAAATTTTCTTGCTCGGCGAGGGGATTTTGCATGGCCGTTCGCCTATCGATTTAAGCTTTCTGAGTAACCGGACTCTTCGAGTGGGGACCCGTTAATAATTCGAGTTTATTATTTTTGATTTTCCCATTCCGTAATCTCGAAAATGAAGGAAATTAGAGGGGCGAATTACTTAATTAAGAAAAACGTGAGCGATTTTTCAGGCAGCGGATAGTGAGGGGATTGGGTTGGGTCGGGGTTGGGTGGGGTGGGTTTTGTTTATCGTGGGGAACGGCCTGGCTTGCAGGCCGCGCGGGAGCAACGGAACGGGACCCGGTCAAGGTCAACGCCCCCGGGGAAAAGGGCGATCGGATAGGATCGGATCGTCCTTACCCTCTGGTGGTTGGGAATGCGCACGTGGCGCTCGCGCGGGGGCGGGGGGGCCGGTTGGGGGGCCCTCCTCCCCACCACCCGCGGGCCGGCATCGATCGCCCGCGATTCGTGATGGGCGGATTTTTCAATCCGGGGGCAGTTAGGCCGATCCTGTCGAATTACTTATTGGGGGCGCCTTTCGTTTGACGGGAATTTTTAGAATAAAAAAAAATGATTGGTTGTATTCCTCGGTAGAAAAACTCCACATGGATATATTTGTGAGAGTAAGTTGAATTTTATCGTCAAATTACTGAATTGTCAGTTAATAAGTATACCGATTTAGGATTTTACTCACAGATTTATCAATTTGTGATTTTTCGTAGTATTAATCGAATTTAACGGAAGTTACATTTATTATAAGTGTACCGATTTGGAGTTTTTTGGTAGCCCAAAAAATCGGTTTGTGATAAATTTATCACGGATGTACTAGTTTGTGATTTTTGGTGGTCAAAAAATTTGTTCGAGATAAATTTGTCACAAATGTACGAATTTGTGATTTTTGGTGATATTAATTAACCAAAGAAAAATTAGTCAATGAAATATGCTTTCATTATTGATAACAATTTATATTTAATTATTTCCGTGGGTGATTGAAAATATTTTCATCCATTCAGTTTTATAAGCGATACGAACGATTATTTTTTCCAAAAATGTTTTCCAAATTTTGAGTTTTTCGTGAAACGAACACACCCTTTAAGAAATGCGGAGAGTTGTGGCCCGAGCTTCAATTGGGTTGAAGTTTTTAGCGACCGATTGGGTTTCGGACGGTCAATCACATTAATTACTCCTATTTTGATTGCTTTTTTTACTGATGTTTTTCATATATTGGGTTGTTAGGTTGAAAGTATTTATGGTTAGTACGATTAACGAGACAGTTGGGGAGTCAATTTGAAGTGTACAAGAATAGCAAATTGTTAAAACAGCCAACTGGTCTCGAAACTATTTTAAGATGACTTGGCTCTCGGAATTAGATTTAAGTTTTTTTTCGGACTTGAGACGATTGGCAATAAATATACTTATTTATAAATATTCAACTGTTCATATGGGTCGCTTCTGAGTAAACTTTTAAGCTGGTTTGGGTCTGATTGGCACGGTTGTGTTCATATGGGTCGCTTCTGCCGAGGTGACTCAGGTTAGATTTCTTTCCTTTAATTGTCTTTTGCGTATTATCTGATCTTGGTAGTTCTTCGAAATTTGAATGATGTCCGCTTGGTTGCTGCGAGAAAAGAAAAGGAGGGGTCGACCATTTGGAATTTAAATTACACCGTGAGATCCGAAGTTAGTGATTCACTCTGCATTTGTTGCTCTGAAACCCAAGAATTGATACTGATTTCTGGGAACATGACAATTGTTCTGCTCTTGATTATACGTTTTAGGGGGTGCATGATAACACTCCCAGCTAACTATTTTTCTATTTTTCTACTCCCGGGAGTAGGTTTGGAGTAGAAATCTGCATGATAACATTTATTTATATTTCTATTCCTGGCATAGTTTTTTATTCCCGGGAGAAATTTGAAGCCAGAATGAGAAGTTAGAAATATCTACTTTTCTATTCTAGCAGAAATAACTTTTCTCTCTCCTGCTCTCTCCCACGCCCGACTGTTCTCTCTCCCACGCCGTCTCGCCCCTCGAGTCCTCCCGCCTCCATTTTCCTTCGCCAGTCGCCGCTCCTTCTCCCTCCCTCCCTCCCTCCCTCTCTCGGAGCCATCGAAGGTAACTTCTTCCCGCGATTGCTCTTCGTTCTCGAGGTTCTGGCTTTTGTTTTGGTAGTTCTGGGTTTGGCTTGTTCTGGGTTTTGGTGATGGTTGGATTTGAAAGGTGCGCTTCCTTGTGGTTTGCGAGTGGCGTGGGATCTCTGGTTGGGTTGCGTCGGCGATTCTGATCTTGGCCTGAGATGAGCTGGCCGTTATGCTGCGCTGCGGCTGGCGCTTGCATGGCCCCCGGGTTCCGGTTCGGGCTCGATTCGCGCGGAGCGAAGAACCCTAGAGATTTTCGCGCCTCGCCTGCTCAGGTGCGTCCCGGCGGAATTCCGCCGCCGCCGCGTGCGGCCTCGCTTTCTTTTGCTCTGGTGCGCCCGCGTGTTCGGTTTGTGGGACGGGGCGCGCGCCTGACGCGTCGCTCGGCTCAGATCCGGTTCGTTTCGCGTTTCGGTGTGTCCCCCCCGCCGCTGGTCCGGGCCTCCGTGCTCTTCCTCGGGCCCCCGCGCGCGCGAATTCGGGGGGGGAAGTCGTCGCGGCCTCGATTGGCTTTTGTGATCTGGTCCCGGTGCCCGCCCGCCCGGCGTGCGCGGGGTTCTCGCGCGCGCGATTGGATTGAGAGAATGCGCGGACATTGCTGCCGCATTTGCGACGCCGGGGGCGCGGCATTTGGCTGGACTTGTCTGGGTCGGCTTTGTTTTCGGCGGCGTTGTTGCGGCGCCGTGGCTTTGGTCCTGGCGGTCAAAGATCCTTGCTTTCTTGCTGCTGCTGTTTTTTTTTTTTTTTTGTGTGTGGGCGTTTGAGATGGAGCTTGGAAAGGTGGGAATTGTTCTGCTTTTCTTTATTGTTCGTGTGGGTGTGAATGCTGCATGCTGTGGAGGACGGTTGTATTGAATGTGGGGGCATTAAGGATGCTGCTTGTTTTTTTTTTTTTATCTATTTATAGAAACAATGTTATGATGCTGAGGCTACATCTTGATTTGTTCAATACATTTATTGGTTCGCAATGTAGTTTACAGTTCTTTGTCGTCCCATGGATTCTGCCAGACTAACTGTGACTAACTGTGAATTTAGCCCATGGAGTGTCCTGTTTGCAAATCGTTTGGATCTTTGAAACATTTGACCTCATATGTGCTTTGCATATATTCGACCGAGGAAGGAGTCGAGATGAACGTGCTTAGGAAAACTATTGCCAACAAAATGGCGAGGGATCGTCATATGGCCGAGATTCCATGACTTTGTTTTTTTAATATTCATAATGTACTTTGTTAGTTATATTCGAGAATTTCAAATTTTCATTGTTGTAATATGATATTTGAGGTTTCCAATGATTCAATGATCTATGTTTTCCCACATGTTCGACAAAAACAAGCAAGTTGACGCTGAACATCGCGTTTGATTTTCCTCTAGCGAAAGAACTACAAAGCAAGCAAGTTATATTAGGATAGAATTAACTCATGATGATTTTTACGGTGGTAAAGGAAATAATTTTTCTTTGTCTCATTATGATCATACAAGGAACAGCTCATGATGATCATACAAGGAGAGGTAAAGGAAAGGATCATCTTTCTTTGTCTCCGCCTTTACAATAAACTTGAACACCTCACACCATTCTCCAATCCAAGAAATTCAACCACTTTTTGTAACAAAAATTATATAACTCTTCAAATCTATCGTGGAAAATTGACAAAAAAATTATAGTTTTTCTCAAACGAATTTTTTGTCCCGGGAGAAAGAATTTTTACACTTTAACAAACGAATTTCTATTCCGGGAATAGAAATTTCATACT
Organism: Syzygium syzygioides; assembly: GCA_031216285.1. NCBI lineage: Eukaryota > Viridiplantae > Streptophyta > Magnoliopsida > Myrtales > Myrtaceae > Syzygium > Syzygium syzygioides. Next base: position 21,721,513 of record CM062244.1, on the reverse strand, counting down.
GTTATCAAACGCCTTTCTCAAATCAAAAAATCATCCCTGGAGAAGAAATTAATTTTTCAATTTCTGGCCAGAAATTTTGCCCGGGAGTAGAAATGTTATCATGCACGCCCTTTATCCCTGGTTTGGTTTCTGACTTGATAGAGGAAGAGTTGACTTTTGCAGAAAAGTTAGAAAGGATAAATATTTTGCCTGTTTGAGTGCCCTAGAAGTGTTTTCGCAGCCCACATTCCTGCCAAAATCTTATTTCTGGATTATGGTAGCGCATACGTCTTGAAGTGTTCATTGAATTTGGCGAATATTGTTCTTACTAGGTGTATGCTGGTTGAGATAGCGGTATCTTTTGATGGGTGTCATTTAAAACATGTTTTATTTGCTTTTGGATATATTTAGACCCGTTAAACGGGTGGGTCGGGTCGGATTTGGGTCGGGTCATAAATGGTCCGACCCAAATTGACCCATTAACCCGTTTATGACCCATTTATTCCTAGTGTAAATATCTTGACTCATACCCGACCCAACCCATACCCGACCCATACCCGATCCGACCCATATTGCTAAAACACTTTTATATTTAACCTAATCTAGGAATACTTGTTTCTTATGATTTTTTTTAAAATTATACTGCTAAAACATTTTATGCAATACAAAACTAGTGAAAAATTTTATAATTTTTTTTTAAATTGAGGTTCTGTTTGTTTTACAAAAAATGTGACATTTCTAGAAAATATTTTCCATAAAGTCATTATCCAAGAAAATAAAAAAATTAATATTTTTTTATTTTTAAAATCGAATTTTTAATTATTTTTTATTTTTAAAATCGAATTTTTAATTATATTTTATTTTATTTTTTTTATTTTTCCTTTTTGGCCGATCGCCGGCCGCCGTGGCCGGCGACCGACCACAGGCGAGGCCGAAGCCTCGCCGGCCTCAGGCGAGAATCGAGCTCGCCCGAGGCCGGCGAAGCTCGTTCTCGCCGATCTGGCGAGGCCGAAGCCTCGCCGGCCTCGGGCGAGGCTCGAGCCTCGCCGATCTGGCGAGCGTCGAGCTCGTCGGCCTCGGGCGAGCTCGACCTCGCCGGATCTGGCGAGGCTCGAGCCTCGCCCGAGGCCGGCGAAGCTCGTTCTCGCCGGCCTCAGGCGAGACATTATGTTGTCTATCCAAGTTCCTAATTTTTGTTTGTTGGGTTCTTGCTGTTCAGAAAATTTTCTATGGATACAAACAGCCACTCGCCATTAGATATCTTATGGTCTCTCTCATGGTCGTCTTTTTTCCTATCGTGTTCCTCAAGGACCGTGTCTGTGACTTACTTAGAAGAGACCCTTTCAGAAGACTCTACCGTAAAATCAGTGGCAAGAGCAGCAGTTCAAGTGAATTTAACTGTGATATCCTGAAATTCGACTCTTTTCGAGATATATGAAAGGGTAATACCACGAAAAATCCTAAACTGGTACACTTGTTACACATTTACCCCAAACTATTTTTTTTATCATAAAAAATCTCAAACTGGTACACCTATGATAATTTTACCCTGAACATACCACAAAAAACCTCAAACTGGTACACATGTGATAATTTTATCCCGAACTAATTTTTAATATTATTATTTTTTTCTTTTTTTCTTTTTTCTTTTCTTTTCTTTTTCATTTTCAAACTCTAGCCGGTCGCCGAGGCGGAAGTCGGCAAATTCCGTCCTCGCCTGCCCAGGGCAAGGGCGACCCTCGCCAGACTCAGGCGAGGGCAGCCCTCGCCTGCGTCAGGCACCCTCGCTTGAGTCGTGCGAGGGCCGCCCTCACCCGACGCGGGCGAGGGTCACCCTCGCTGACTCCCTCGCCCAAGCCAGTGAAGGTCGCCATCGCCCGACGTCGACGAGGGCGGCCCTCGCCCGACGTCGACGAGGGCGGCCCTTGCCCGACGCTGGTGAGGGCGGCCCTCGCCGGCTTCCGCCTTTGGCCGGTCGCCAAACCAGTAACCGGCCAGAGTTTGAAAATGAAAAAGAAAAGAAAAGAATACAAATAAATAAAAATTCGAAAAAAATAAAAAATAATATTAAAATTTTAATTCATGGTAAAATTGTCACATATATACTAGTTTGGGGTTTTTTATGGTAAGTTTAGGGTAAAATTATCATAGGTGTACCAGTTTGGGGTTTTTGGTGATAAAAAAAATAGTTCAGGGTAAAATTATCATAGGTATACCAGTTTGGGGTTTTTTATGAGCAAAAAAATAGTTTGGGGTAAATGTGTCACAAATGTACCAGTTTGGGATTTTTCGTGGTATTAACTCTATATGAAATGACTATTTTATCCGTGCACTATTAGTTAAATCTTGTTATGAATTGATAACTCATGAGAGGACTAACCAATAAAGAAAGGCTATTAAGGACTTAAGTACGCACGATCCGAGAACTTGACTATAGATTGATAATTCGACTATAAGAATTGTTAAGGGATAATTTTGAGCCATTATAGATCGATTAAGGAATGATTATAGAATGATTCGTCAATAGTATACAATCGGATCGCGAATAATTTCGCCTGACCATTATATGGATTGTGAACGACCCCAAACCAATTCCTAACAATCATGTACTTCAGAACTAGCGATTGACCCCTCGTAATTACATGACAATCAAGGTCACTCATGACTCGAGAAAGCTTAAACGTGATTTGATATCAAATCAACCACGGGTTGAATACGCGTAACTCTTAAAAGCTGCCCGTTAGTTTGAGATATACTAAAGTCGCAATTGATCGATTTTGACCATGAATTAAAATCCGAATTTGGGTGTCGAACTTTCAAGGATTTCAAGACTAACCTATTGGACGTCGCCTCGTTAATTCTTCGATTTATCGGTTTGCTCAAAATTCTCGGAAAAGGAAATTTTGGTCTGAGAATTGGAGCCCATGAGGAAGTGGGCCAAGCAAAGGCCCATTGGGCCTCACGCCCAATGTGTGCCTCATTAATTTTCTGATTTATCGGTTTGCTCGAAATTCTCGGAAAGGGAAATTTTGGTCCGAGAATTGGAGCCCAAGAGGAAGTGGACCGAGTGAACGCCCATTGGGCCTCACACCCAATGTGTGCTTTGGCCACTTGGGCCCAAGCAAGTTCAAGTGGGCCCAATGAGCCGTTTCTTCGCCGGTTCGCCTTCACCGCAAGCCAAAAACAACCCACAGAATCTACTGTGTTGCTGTTTGTGCTATTGTAGCCACCTCATGTCATTTTCGGACCGAGCCACACATAGCCCTTGGCGCTGCCATTGAGCCAGTGTCATCTGAATCGTTAATGGGTGAGTTAACGCTCTAATCCTTTGATTAGTTCGTTAAACTTGATTATGATTAGTTTATATTAAGTTAATTAGGTGGTTATTTATTAATGGTGATTAATTAGTTGATAGGTTATCAACTAGCGATAGGTTATCGGAAAGTTGGACGATAAGCTATCGAAGTTTTGGTAATAAGATATCACCAATTAGGTGATAAGCTATCAAAGTTTTGGTGATAAACTATCGCCAAATAGGCAATAGGCTATCGAGGAAATAGTGATAAGCTATCATAAAAGAACAATAAGCTATCACAAAAACGGTGATAAACTATCGTCAAAGGGACAATAAGCTATCATTATTTAATTAATAAGCTATCATTAATTAAGTGATAAGCTATCATTATTTGAATGATAAGTTATCGCAATTAGGACAATAAGTGAACTTTATATTGGTGTTTTCTACTTGATTCAATTGTTGAATTATGTCCGTTTCGTAATGTTTAAAGCATGTTTTACCCTGATAAATGATTGCCCTATGTGAACCCTGTTAGTTAATTTTTAAAAGCTTTTTTGTGGACATATTAAATAGTAAATCCCGAGGTGTCAAGCTTATATGTCAAGTTTTATAAGTTAAATAGGGCAAGGATGTTTAAAAAGGAAAGCATGCAAAGTTTGACGGTTTAATTATATGTATGTAATCACGTGTGAATATTTTTAGGCATGAAAGTAGCAGTATTTTGATGTGTAAGCATAACCACGTCTGCATTGGTTAAATGAGGAGAAATGAAATTAGCTTGAATGGTTTAGGTGCTTATTTGATCACATAATGAGAAATCGTTACCCTCGTTTGAGTGCGGGCGTGCCTTGAATGGCCGTGATAAAACCCCTCGCATGATTGGGGTGTAACTTGAATGGCCGTGATGAGACCCCCGATGGAATTTCGAGCGTGCCCTAAGTGCCCGTGATCAATACCTGGTTAAACTAGAAGATCCCCGTCCGAGGACGGGCGTACCCTAAGTGGTGGCGATAGATGTCGGTCATGTTGGAAGACCGTCAAACCATAGGGTCGTGCCGTGGTCCTGAATGGTCTTAATAATCGGAACATGCATGAGTGCATCGTGCATGGGAAAGTTGTTATGTGTTCTAATTATGTTATATGTTTATTGCATTATTATGACACATGATGATTTATAACATGCAGGGCATGTGCCAAGGCAAGGTAAAGATGCCTGCGATTGTGTGATAGCGTGTTTGTGTATGCTGTACTAAGTTGCCTTACACTGTGTATAACTAAGGCAATGCAAGGGGTTGCTTTACTATTGATCTGCCATCATTATATCGCTGTATGTTTTAGGTGCATCCGAGACTAGTTGACTTCTTAAACGAGGCTTAGATCGTTAACTTGCTGAGATTTATATCTCATTCGTTATTGTTAACCATTTTTCAGGTGTTCGGGTATGAGTATGCATTGCGTTCCATGGGAACCAACTATTTTGAGGGTGAACACCTTTTTAGATTGTCCTCATGGATAGAGGAGCTAGGTTAACCACCTACCTTTTGTGGTTGTAATCGGGAAGGTTTACGTGGCGGACTTGTAATATATTAATTCCCGATGTACTGTTGTTAATGTATGTACATATATTTGTTATATATTTTCCTATCTATCCCTGTTGTTGTTGATGATTATTATTACTATCCTTGTTGTTTACTGTTATGATCAGGTAATTGTTGTAGCTTGTGCATGCGTGACTGAAAGACAAAATGAAAGGTCGACGACAAGTCTTGGGACGTCGCATTCAATTGACCTAAGTGAATAGGGATTGTCGTGAGCTCAAAGGTCGAGGCGTGACATTAACATTCCCCTTATATCGAGTGAAATGTACGACGATGCAGAAACAGCTTCAAAGAATAACCTAATTCCTGGCTCGGCCTGGGATATTAGCGAGAGGGAAGAGGGTCGGCCTTTGAGTTCAATGAATGAGGAATGTGAACATCCATTACTTGGCGAGAATCCTGGACTTGGTTCATTGGATATTGTCAAATGTAGCTTATATCTCACCCCTATATGGTTTCTAACAGAGGTAATACATCTTTGCGATCTTGAAACCTAAGTCATTCTTTTATATGAAACAGCAATTTCTATGATCAGAAGGTGGTTTTTGATTCTCATAAGAGAGCTAGATGTGGAAGCTTGATTAATATTTGTAAGATTTTTGACTGCTTCCAGTCCACTATAATTTCTTAGTAGTTTTGTTCAATTGCACTGGGATAACTTGATGTTGTGTACTTGATGACAGTGAATGGGGTATCTTGTCTGCATGTGACGGAATCAGATAAAGATTGCCCTTCCCCCCATTCCTGTGTAATTCTTGAATAACCGTTTCTGGACAAGTTAGTAATTGACTGGTTAAATCACATGCAGTACTTGATGAATTCCGCTCTGGCAAATACCAGTGTAGCAAGTACGACTGTCCTGGTGTCTACATCTTCCCTCTTCACACTTTTCTTTGGAGCTCTTCTCGGCCAGGAATCCATAAGCATCGTGAGGGTGGTCGCTGTCTTTATCAGCATGGCTGGTGTTGCCATGACCACAATTGGAGAAACTTCGGCGTCTGATGAGTCCTTAAGCGCATCAGAGTGAGTATGAGGATATAGTAGGGTTTTGCTTGCAAGATGAAGTTTTTTCCCTTATTTAGTTAGAGAAGAAAAGCATATTGGAATTTCCTAATGCCAATATCCTAAATCTTTTGTGAAAAACGATACTTTGGTAGCTTGCATGCTCCGGTGTACACCAATTTTGTCCCCAAAAGAAGTGACAGACAGGGAACTCGCACAACTAAGATATGGAGTCTGCATTGGAATGTGAAAATAACTGATACTTCTTCGAAAATATTAGTGATGTCTCTTCTACTTAATTTGGTGTGTAACGAGCTTGTTGAGGATGCAGGAAAAGTTGATTCTGCATTTCCCCACAAGAGCCGCTATATTCCTTTTGGAAGATGGTCCATTGTAACCTTTTATGCCAAATTCACATTGCAGCTAAACAATTACCTTTTCACATGCATCAATAAACTGAATGCTTGCCTTTTATTACGTCATGTCTGTGTGATAAATCTTGTGTGTTTTTCCTGATGCCTTCTGTTCTTGTTGCCGAGGATCAAAAAGCACACAATCATGGGGAACATTTTTGGCCTTCTGTCAGCAGTATTATATGGTTTGTTCACAGGTGAAAATCTCTGCCTCAAAATCAGGACTTTCATAGTACTTTGACTCTCTTTTCATTCTGGATCTTGTGCAGTGCTGCTAAAGAAGTTTGCAGGGTCAGAGGGAGAGAAGGTCGGTGTGCACCAGTTTTTCGGATACATTGGCCTCTTCACTCTTCTTGGCCTTTGGTGGCTTGGTAACTGGTGAGTGGTGCGGAAGCAGAACTGAAGCAAACTTATTCTGCTTATCTTCTGCAATGGAAAAATTGAGCTGGATTTAGTTTTGACAGTTAATTGGCATGAATTTTGAGACAAAGCTGTGGTTTTGAATAATCCGGGTGGATGGGGGAACGCGAGCTGGCTGGCTCACCTTAGTTATTGAAAAGATTTAGCATTCGATGATTTGTATTTTAGTTGATGAATCCACCCAATGCATCAGATATTTCTACTGCTTCCATAACAGAAACTTTTAGCTTCCCGCCATCGACATCTGTTGGTGGAGCCTTGGTTTTAAATGGCTCCGTGGGGAGTGTTCTTTTGGATTACTTTTCGTATGTCGCACTCATTCTTGTTTCAAGAAGGGTCAGTTAACTTACCACAGGTGAATACGGTTTAGATAAAGTTCAGTATGCTTTTTGGGTAGGAGATGGATAAACGACGTCGTACCCTTTACTAATGGTTCCGAAGTTCTCATAGACTTCAACAAATTCCAATCGGCGGTTACACATTTTCTTGTCCTCAACATTAGCCACTGCTTTCTATCTATAAGTGGCCCCATTATTTCGTGAGTAATGTCGGAAAATGTTGAAACAGGGCCCTATCGATTGTTTGGGCAACTCTGTTGGTTACGACACTCGGCATGTCCATGACCGTCCCCCTCGCAGTGGTGGCATACATGCTTGTTCACAGCCATCGTTTCTCTGAAATTTACATTGTCGGCTGCGTCCAGGTACGTGTATGTTCCCTGCCCATATGTCACCTTTGATACAACCCGAAGTTTAAGCTGAGCTTGTGCTTTCATAACTGTATGGTATTGGTGCAAATATGTTCGAGGAAGCCTGTTTCGGACATTCTCACTGGCTTGTTCGTTTCCAGTTTTCTCAGAATCCATCATAGCCAATCTCTCAGACATGTTTGCGAAGAAACTATAATCATGACACTTTGAGGGTGTTCAGGCGATGCAACTACTTACATGAGATCTTCCTCACTGTAAATGGCCCTCAAGTGTGTAATACACAGGCAAATCTCTAAGCCATGGATTTTGCGAACGCTATTCTTTCCCAGTGAGTAACGAGTTTATGCGCGAAATGATAAAGAGGGAGACGGCAATTACAATTTCACCCAAAATAACTTTGCGTTCCGAAATACCGGTCTTTTCTCTTCTTTTCTTTTCACGGTAACACTTGAATATTCTGAATAGCTGAAGATATTTGCAGATCAAAAAATTAGAGAATGCCAAAGAAGTGTTGATGACAGGAGTCGATAGAGTGGGGATGGGGATGAGTAAATAAATAAGCTTAATTTATTATAATAACCAAATGTAAGTTTGATTCTATTTAATGCCGAGAACCCTTTGAGCTTATGTTTATAATAGCACGCACCGCTCTTTTGGTAAAAGCTTTTGTATTTTTTATAGCGCTCCTTTTACGGGAAAGTTAGAAGTAGATTTATAAATTCACCCCAATTTCTTGCCCGAAATGATAGACGGAGATTTAAGAACTGGGGGAGTGTCAACCAGAGTTGTATTGGAAGCGATTGAAAGCCAAACCTTTGCGGCCACGCTAGAGGCATGACCGATCACCTCATCCTTTTCTACTAGTACCGTCAGTCCAGAATGACCAATCACCTCATCCCTTTCTACTAGTACCGTCAGACTACTAGTTGTTAGGGGGGTGATCGGTTCTAAAATGAATGAGTTACATATCAGGATTCTAAAAGCTCCCTGAAACTTAGCTGGTCAGGATCGGTTCCTGATTTAATGGAATTGGAAATCAAACCTGTCGACGCTAGAACCAGCTAACCCTTTTACTTTTCCTGTTTAATTATTTATTTATTTAATTGCTCTATCATGAACTTACATTACAAATTGAAGTAGCTACAACCATGGTGGTTTCTTCCCAACAGTAGATACAAGCAGTTGCCCCAAAGAAAATGGGGAATTCCTTTCTTATATGACAAACTGTTTCAAAGACCTCTCAATTGTTGCAATCGCTCCCTCAGGATCGACAGGCTTCGTTTGACAAACAACAGCATTTCTAGCTTCCCATATGTGCCGGTATGTGTAGGCAATTCTTCTCAACAGTGCTACAACTCCAAGGTCATCCTTTGTCAAATCTTTCCTGTCAATCTGTAGCAGCAAACATTTGTCAAAAGTCTGGATTGTGCTCCTCTCCACTTCAATGTTGCAGCTCAAAACCACACACACTTGCACCAGCAAAGACAGAATTGGATGCTCGATGGTTTCAGGCTCATCGCAGGATATACGTTTTGGTGGTTCTATATTTCTTCTTTTATATAAGTTTTCAGCTGTTCCTCATGCTCCATGCCATAATTTCCGCAGACAATGTTTAAGTTTTGGTTGACAATCAATTTTCCAGACCACTTTCCACACCCTTTTGTCTTCTGTGTCGGAGCAGAGGGCCTTATCCTTCATTTTCTTTTAGTGTGTAGTTTGCAGGAAACAAATAAAGCACTGTGAAGCTACCATTTCCTAGTTTTTCAGTTTACTGTTGAAGAACAATGACTTATTGGCTGCATGCAGCTGCATGGCAACAAATCCTTCTATAATTTGACATACCATGTACACCTTGATCAGTCAGAGCATTAAGATATGCTGCTAGAGTAGATACCGCGGTTTTTTTCCCGTGTTTTCGTCTCAGCAATGGACCTGTCATGAAGCACAGCGCCACCAATAAATCTAGAGTAGCATGTCAGAATAATGCGATGGCTTACAAAAGCCAAAAAATGGGCGAAAGACAAACCTATACATCAAAGTGGTGCATTCCAAGCTTTGTCTTTGCACCTTCGTGTCCCACAGCAAATGCCTCTCTGAGAAACATAACCGAAGCAGAATGACTTCTCCAAACGAGTTGAAGATACATAGACATAAATTTAAGACCCATAAGAGAATAGCAAAGCTCCCAACACTTTGAATGTCAGCAAGTGTTTTGCCCTGCCCCAGCCTTCATCTAATTCCATTGTCTTCTTGGCCAACTATCAAGCTCACGACAAGGACACTAACAAAACACAGTACCTATAATCACTACAATTGCAGGCAAATCTATTCCAACAAAGCAGCTTCTCTGCCTCGTCCATCTTTTTGAACCTATAATAACCGTTAATCAGTGTATTGTACGTTACCAACATCAGGTGAAATCCCCCTGCCCCTTGTATCCTTAAAGAACTGAAGTGCAGTACGCAGGCTCATGGACAAACTATCCAAAAGTCGCAACAACAGAGAATCGGTGTTTGATTCGATCTCTTTTTCATTTTGTTTGTCTGCTTTCTTATTGGGGGAGATAAAAAAACAAAGTGTTCGCGGACAGTCCCTTCTTACCAGTTCATTGTTATCACCAACAACAGAGAGAGAGAGAGAGAGAGAGAGAGAGAGAGAGAGAGAGAGAGAGAGAGAGAGAGAGAGAGAGAGAGAAGCACATACAGATAACTACAGAGCATCACCATCTCCACTCTTTTATAACACGTTTATAACAGGTTCATGTAAGAATGTCATAGCAGCCCAACAAGACACAAGCACAGAACTACAAGAAAAAAAAATGTCGAATAGCTTGCAGCTTGTAGAGCAAAATAGTTCAAACAAAAGACAGCCAAAATACATTGATTCAAAATACATTCTTTGACACCCCCCCCCCCCCAAAAAAAAAAAAAAAAGAGTACGTCTAAACATTAGAAAAATAGCATCCCTACTTCCATAGAAAATTAGCTGCTGAAGAAGGTGAGAAATCTTGACTTACCTATTATCAACCCAGCAAATATATTACTGGGAAAGCTTTTGCATATACCACACACCAAATCCCAATTTGCATTAAAGATATACAATACGACAGTACCTAACTCACTGTCTTCCATTTCACTCAATCTTAATGTTAATCGATGATTTTGTGGCTCAAAAGTCAGGGCTTGATAGTTGATACAGTATCTGTTATCCTCCGATGTATGGTCAAGAGAATTAGTCAGCAATACCGAAATCAAGACATTCAACAAAGAAATCAAAAACGAAACCGACATAGACAGAGTACCTCAGAGTAGAGAGGCGCCGAACTAAGAGAGATGAAATCAAATCATTACTGTCCGACGTAGTTTTCAAAATACGCAACGATAGATATTACATGCCTCGATTCAACTGTCTAGGACATTATTTGAAGTACATTATAACGGGCAAATTCCTCTGCCCCTTTTGTGTTGGAAGCTCCAAGACAATGCTTAGGAACAGCCTTTAGCGCGGAAACCAATCCGCCCTCCAGCCACATCGTACACCACCTCGAATGTCCTCTGCTGTGCGTTCCCGTAGATGCTGAGATCCGTGTTGGGGTGGCTCGGTGCAAACGCCAGGCAGAGTTTTTCTTTGGTTCCAAACAACACACCACGAAGGTCCAAGTCGACCTCAACTGATCCGCTGAAGGAGAATCTGATCCTTGGGACAGTGACACCGGTGGATCCGCGCAAGTCATAGCAAGTGTCGAGGATAGGAGTTGGATCGGACATTTTGTATTTCAACATCCCCTGCCGGAAAGCTGAGCGCAGGGCATCGTATGCTTTAGTGGGCAATCGCGTGAACGTGGTTCCTGAGTCAATGACAGTGTTAGTAGTTGAGAACACGGTCTCCTCTATATCGAGCTTTTTGCCTCCGACACTGATTCCTGTTATCTTGATGCCGTAGAATAGTGGCCTCCTTGGGATCGTTATTAATGGCGTGAAGCTGACCGAGGCGGATGTCCTGCTGCCCGTGCCCAAGGTTAAGTAGCCAGTGGAGCTCAATGAAGGGGGGAGGCAATATGAGAAAGACCGGCCATATTTGGTCGCGCTTTGATCGAAGAATGAAATCTCGTCGCGGGCGAGCCCCAACAGTCCAACATATCCCTCGACCTTTTCGCTTTTCTGACTGCACCCGAACTTGAAGCGGGTGATTGCGTCGGTTCGTGATAACGTCAGAGTTTCTGTTGCAAAGAAACCTTCCGAGGAGGCTCCGCTAAGATACGTCGCCTTGTAACTGCATGTGGAACCGCTGGGGCGAGGTTCATGACCTGCATGGTCCACGGAGCAACCTGAAATTAATATCAAGATGAAAAAAATCTGTAACAGGTAAAAAGTTCTAAGAGGTTACCAGTGCCAGAACGAAGCAGAAGGCAAGATGGATCAGAGAAAGAGATGTTGGCATAGGATGAAGACCGAGAGGGATCGAAGATTGGCTTAGAGCAAGACTCAGCACATGGTTTGCACTGGGTCCACGTGAGCGCGCTTCCCGTATCAAACAAGAGGGTCAGGTCCTGCTTTGGCGTGCCAACACCTATTGTCACGAAGTAGGCTGCGACGTTAGGATTATATTTGGCCTCGAGGCTGACGGCTGAGTCTTTTGGGCTGTTGGTGGCGTCGGCGCCAGAGTATTTGGATTCAATCCACTCCACCCTGGCGATGTCTTCAAGCAGTAATTGCGTGTGGTTCACAGGTTCGCCCTTGAAAAGTGGGGAGCACGGACCGTGCTTATGAGCCAGCTTCACGGTGGAGTTCACTGTGAATAGAAAGAGAAGTATTCGGGTTAATCAAGGTTCAGCTTGAACGGAAATTGTTTAAGTACACTGGAGTTGATGACCTTGTTCATATTATTATGATAAGTAGAGAGAGAGAGAGAGAGAGAGAGAGAGAGAGAGAGAGAGAGAGAGAGAGTAACCATTGGAAGTTGAAGCTTTGCAGTTGGGAGAAGGGAAAAGAGAGCTGACTGGGACGGTGATCTCATCAGCTCCATCTCCATGGACGACGCACAGAAGACAAAGGAGAGAGACATAGAGCAAGATCTTGATGAGGAAAGAGAAACAAGGTGAAGCCACCGTCGTCATCTTCTTCTTCTTCCCTTTAGCGTGGTAATATCAGTCGCCTTCACAACTCACAGAAATGCTTTTGCAGTTGTGTGTCCGATGTCCATTATTCTTATAGGCCTCTGGCAAACGTTGTGGTTTAGTAAAACAAGATTTTCAAGTCTCTTTAATTTGGGCCCCACGTACCCTCCAAGCTCAAAATGAGGTCTACTACTCATTCGAATAATCTGTCAAGACTCTTGTTGGTTCTTAAAGCACTTGAATAAATATACATTTTTATGATTTTTCGTATTAAATTGAATGATATTCATTTTCATTGCTTCGATGGATGATTTGTTCGCCCCTCTGTCTGCACATTCCACCTTAATTCCTTAGCCATGGGGACCACATTTAATGACTTTGACAGCTCATTTCTCAGTAAATATAGTTGATTTCTAAAATAGGCGCGCTTCGATGGATATGGAAGAAAAATTTGATTCGTTTGGTCGGTAGAAAATTGAACATTTTGCTTCCTCCTTTTGGAGTGGGAACCGTGACTCTAATTAGTCTTTATATGTTTCCTTAGCTTAGTTGCCTCTTAAATATAATTCATTCAGATCATAAAGTATCCCTATTTTGATGTGGGTCGTATGTTCCCATCTAGGGGCCGAGTCACCGGTCTTTTGTCGATCAGGTTTGATATGGATGAGAATGCAATTCACTTTTCCGAGGTTGACAGCTCAAGTCAATGGCAGATTCCTCTATGTTTCCCCCAACCAAACGAATCAAATTTCTTCTTCATATCCAACACATCGTGCCTCTTAAGAAATCTTCCACACTTATGAAGAAACAAGTCTTCAAAGTCATTAAATCTTGTCTCCATCTCTACAGTGACGGAGGCTGGACATTTAGGAAGAGGGGCAAACATAACATCCATCGAAGCAATAAAATCAATGTCGTTTAATTTAATAAGAAAAATCATAAAAATGTATATCTATTTAAGTGTTTTAACAATCAACAAGAGTCTTGATAGATTGTTCTAATGAGCGGCACATCCGATTTTCATGAAGAGGGGAGCGGACCTTCCTAGCAATAAAAGTATGTTTATCCCTTTATCATATTTATAATAGAAGAAAGAAATTATCTGGTAAAACATTGGTAATAATTATATGATTTGCAGGGTCATGAAACACTATGCAAGTTTCATAAACCGGTTAAGTGGACACCTTTGACCGAGAGCAATTTGTACGCCGTTGGTGGGATTCGTACGAGTGAATTACAGTTGCCGAGCCGGAAATCCTCCAACGTGACAACCTATTTCACCAACCCTATGGTTATATGATCATCTTTGTATATTTCCTTAGGTTAGTAAACTCTTAAACATAATTCAAGCACGTGTCTTTGGATCCGAGAAACTTTATTACTATAGATTAAAGAACGGTTCCCAATGAAAATGAAGAACTTACCTACAAGATCAACAGAGTTGCCTATTCATTTAATTCAATACAACATGATTGGCAATTAGTAAACACAAAAAACAAATTTTTAATCATCATATAATAGAGCTTGCATCAATCACTGTTGAGTAATTAATGCTGTCGAAAACTTCATACACAACCATACGGCACTTTGATATGAAAATGAAACAAAACGTACGTAGGCACTTCATTTTTTATTTAGGATTTCTCAGGTTTGATCATTTTTTGACCAACATTAAATTGCATAAAAAACCCAATCAGAGGGTGTCGTTAGATAGTTTTCGTCAAGAGCATCAATATCCAATTCATTCAAATCTAACATTCTTATTCATAATGTATCCCTATTTTCATATGGATCGTCTGATCTTAATGACGTCATTCCCATTTAGGAGTCGAGTCACCAGACTTTTTTCGGGTTTAAAATGGACGAATACACGGTTCACTCTTCCGAGATTAGACAGCTCAAGTCAATGGCGGATTCCTCTATTATTCCCCCAACCAGACGAATCAAATTTCTTTCTTTCATACACGTCAGATCATGCCTCTCCGGAAATCTCACATTTATGAAGAAACAAGTCTTAAAAGTCATTAAATCTGGTCTTCATCGCTACAGCTACGGAGGCCAGATATTTGGGAAGAGGGGAGAACATAATATCAGTCGAAGCAATAAAATTAACATCGTTAAATTTAATAAGAAAAATCATAAAAATGTACATCTATTTAAGTGTTTTAATAATCAGTAAGAGTCTTGATAGATTATTCTGATGGGCGGTAGATCTAATTTTCAGGAAGAGGGGAGCAAACTTTTCCTAGCAATAAAAGGATGTTTATCCCATTATCATATTTAAAAAAGAAGAAAGACATTATCACAAATGAAACAAACCGTATGAGGGCACTTCAATTTTTCATGTAGGATTTCTCAAGTTTGATAATTTTTGGACCAACATTGACATGCATAAAAAAACCCCAATGGAGAGTTTTCAATCAATATCCAATTTATGGAAGTCTGACATTCTTACCATAAAGTATCCCTATTTTGATATGCCTTGTCTGGTGTTAATAATGTCATTCCCATCTAAGAGTGGAGTCACTAGTCTTTTGTCGGGTTTATGATGAATGAATATGCAATTCACTTTTCCGAGATTAGACAGCTCAAGTCAATGGCAGATTCATCTATCTTTTCCCCAACCAGTCGAATCGAATTTCTTCTTTCACATACATTTGTGAAATCTTCCACACTTATGAAGAAACAAGTCTTTGCAGTCATTAAAACTGGTCTTCATTTCTACAGCAACGGAGGCTAGATATTTAGGAAGTGGGGCGAACATAACATCCATCGTCGATATTGCGATTCCAGCGAATAAAAAGAAACTAAGCATGGCAAGATTTTTAATGCCCCGCGAATCCCGAATGAACTTGATATTAGACGACATCAGATGAGAACACAAAAAAAATGGAAAACAACAAATCGGCCTAGGGTGGCCACGCTGATTCCCCTCTGGCTCTGGTTGGCTTACTATGTCGAGATTTTTCCAAATATGTCGAAACATGCCAACCACACAACAAGACGGAATTGCACGCAATATAGATTGAACTTAAAGCCGGATTGACTCCTAGTCGAAATCCAATACGAAAACCCTAGGTCCCCTGTATGTTCATGTTTTCCATAAACATACTTTAAAAGTTCATGAATGTTTCCACAAAAAACTATTTTAAACTTTCCAAATCTAGTACTATAGAAAAATCGGGCGACAGGAGCGAGTGCGTCCTCAATGACGGTCCACACCCAAATGTTTGATTCTATCATCTCAAAACATGCATCTTGTATCATCCAACATGATTAAAGTTATAGTCCGACTACACATTTGTACACATAGCCCCAGGATTCATGCATCCGCGTCATACGAACATCATCAGCTGGCATGGCATACTTGCCATGCCGTCATTGATCTATAAATAAATTGTGCTTTATATAAGAAATCGATGTAACATCTCATCTTGTTCAATTGGATTTGATTTCTAGGCGACCCCACGAAATGGACCACCAGACTCGCTATGTAAAGTTTCAAATGAATACCAGGTGTTGCATGATGTAGGGGTATGATCTCGTGAATAATTCTGATTATCACGTTACGACTCAATAAAATGGCACTACCGTTATAAATTTACATATCATATCTCTTCTTCAAATGGAGAACGAATACTCACAAAAAGTCACCACATCATACAATCACGATTGTAGCATTTTTCGACTTGAAGTAACAAAGAGAATGACATTCATTGTTATTCCTCAAACCAAGCAACTTCTAGTAAAGCACCTGGAATGATTTCCTCTTCTTCCGAACACTCCCAATGCAACCCAAGTCAACCGTGCTCATCTCAGGAACAACCCTTGGCGCCAAACCCAATTTGTCCCCCGGGCACATCATAGATCACCTCAAGTGTCCTTAGTTGTATATATGTTGCCGTAGACGTCAACGTCGGCGTCAGCACTGTTGGGCGCGAATGCTAGGCAAACTTGTGACACGCTCACCACATAACACATCCCGCTCAATTCAAGATCCATGTGTCATCATGATCATAAAACACTTGATCGATATCGACAACGTCAAAGGTGAATTCCAAGAGGAGTAAAATGCGTCTCAAGAAACACTCGAAAGAGGAAAAGCCAGCAAGAAGAAGCTTGACAGGGCGACAACATGTCCAGAATCCTGGATCCCTTTTAGACGCTCGAAAATGGATTTCACTTCACTGGGTTGGGGGTATTGGATTACCAAATAAGTCGGGAGAATATAATCGTACCAAGCCATGGAGAAGCCATAATGCACCAAAAAAAGAGATCGGGATGCGCATTGCAAAGAGAAGTTTGTGTATTGGACAGAGACCTATAAAGAGTAGCCAGAACTATGCGCTCCAAACTAAAGTTTAAGCCATGAGAGAGGGCGTAAGCAATGTTGATAAATTCATGAGATACAATCATAGAAGGATGACAAAATACATACCGTGAAAATTAGCAAAGGAGAAAGATGGTATGCTCCTCTAGGGTAATTTCCCCTTCCGATTTTGCAAATTTGTTCAATAAGGTTGCATTTGGGTGTCCGGATTTTTAATCAGATATGACTGGATAGGATATGATAAGAAATTCTAAGATTTTGTCATATTATATCTATTATTTGGTGAACTATGGATTTAAAGTTGGATTATTTTATAACCTATCATGTCTATTGTTTGATAGAAACTGGATATCAATATAAAGATATATATGCCCCTTTGTAGTGCAATTTCATATGGATGTTATCATCATAAAAATATCTTCGCTGATTTAGTATTAATATAAACTATTCTTTGTGGCAAAATATGACAAAAATTGCACTTCTTTTTGTCGATATGTTTATGAGAGCAGTAAAAGAAGAAGTTCATCTCATGTTTCTTTTCAAAATCTAATTGGCCAATAGAGATAATGCAAAAGCCTTCCAACGTGAAGGATGTGTGCTCCCATTCAGTTGCTTAGTGATGGCACAACGTGAAGGAGAAATTAATCCCATTTTTCACTCACTGCAAATTCTTGCTTGCAGCTTTGTTTACGCAAAAATATCAGGGAATGTGCCCCAATCCAGTTGCTTAGTGAGGAACAAACGTGTGAATCAAACACTAAATTAACATCTCACTTCAATAGAAGCACAGAAAGATGAAAATAAATCTCAGAATGACCCAGCATTTATGTGAATCAAACACTAAATTAACATCAACTTTCTTGTTCCGAATGACATAACATCCCATAATCAAGAAGAAAACATGTAACAAATCTTCCCAATTCATCAAATCTACTCCTAGTTTTGCTCATCTTCCCATGGGCCAGTCACCGGCACCGGAGCGGCGGTTAGGCACAGCAGAGAGTAGGGCTGTCAAAAGAACTCGCTGAAATATGATCCGGCTCGGCCCGGCCCGACCCGACCCAAACATGAAATTTTTATATTGGGTCGGGTTGAACTTTAACTTGTTTGGGTAACAGTAGAAACAAGACTTCAACTTGTTTTGGATCTACCCGAGCCAGCCCGAAGCAAGCCCACTAGAAACAAACAAGAACTATTTGGTCTTCTTGCTCCAAGCCCACCCGGAACGTATCTTCTTCCAAAGCTCCGCTTTCTCTCTCTAGCAGATCGCATCGTCATCCCCTCCCTCGTCCTCGCAAACCCTAACTCCCTCCCGATTTCGTGAATGAAAGCGGGTCCCCGGCCGCCGATTTTGCGTTGGCTGTGTTGTTTTCGAGTACTGGGGGGAGAAGTGGACTGACGGCGTTGGCGCCGCCGGATTTTTCGCCGGCTGACCTGGAAGATCTGCTGAATCGGTGCATTTTGGAGATCGAGGTAATCCTTGCGTTTCGCTTGCGATTCCGCCATTCATGGCCAATTTTGTCATGCTTGTGTCACGGTCAAGAGGTTTTTAACACCAAGGACCGTAACACAACAATGAAGACCTGTTCAAAACCCAATGAAGCTTCCGGAATCTTCCCAAGGACGGGCGAGACGGTAATTGTGCCGGGGTTCTAGAGAGTTCTCGGAATAAATGCCGGTAGTTGGTAGCTCTCGGAATAAATGTCGGTAGGTGGTCGACGAGAATGATACGATCTCGGCCACTCATCTAGAAAACGATCAATGGTTGTAATCCGAGGCCCTCTACTATATAAAGGGGTGTCCTCCTTCTCATTTGAAACATCCAAAAACAACAAGAAGCAGTTGCTTTCTCTTCCAGAGCTTCTCTCTCTAGATTTTCTCTCTACGATCCGAGTGTTCGAGCAAGTGAGTGATCGGGAAAAAGGCTTGGCTTAGGCATTCCGACGATCCAAGGAAGTCTAAGTCGCCGCACGGGTCATTCCCAAACTATCGGCCCGTGACAAGTGGTATCAGAGCAAGTAGAGAGTCCATCCAAGGAGATCGAGGAGCACACCAACTGGTCGAGAGAATGTCGAACAACGAACAACTCGCTTCGGTTGTTGTGGATGAAAGGGCTCCTAAAGAACCGGTTCCCAATGAGCCGGATGCCCAACCAAAGACTCGTGGAAAATCCAAGAAAAGGGATGCTTCGTCGAACACCATAGCCGCGATCGATGAGAAGCTCACGAGAATGAGAACAACAATGTTGGAGTTCATCGAAGAACTCGACGAAGTTAAAAGGCGGATCGACGAGGGTGAAGAAACTCTCCGCCATGAATTCACAAACGTCGTCAATCGCACGACGGCCCCTTTGTTCGATAGGGATGAAGTCCTCGAAGCATCCATCGAGGCCCTAAAGTTTGAAGTCGTGGAGCTCAAAGAAGGCAACTCCTCCAAGATCGAAGTCGAAGCCTTGAAGATGGAGGTGCAAGAGCTCAAGACCGAGCTCATCCTATGTAAAGCAAGCATCGCAAATGGTGCATTGCCCATCCATGCGGCACACAAGATAGAGGTGCCGAAACCGAAAGAATTCAAAGGCAATCGGTCTGCCAAAGAGGTAGACAACTTCCTATGGAGCATGAGACAATACTTCGATGCCATTGGAATCCAAGAAGATTTGGCCAAGGTACGAACCGCTTCTATGTTCTTAGTTGATAATGCCATGCTTTGGTGGCGAAATAGATGTGAAGAGACAAAACAAGGCGCCGACCCCATCACTACTTGGGATGGATTTGTCGAAGAATTTCGGGATTATTTCTTCCCCGAGTATGCTAAACAAGAAGCCCGTAGCAAGCTCCATCGCCTTGAGCAACGAGGCACGATCCGAGAGTACGTGAAGGAATTCACCGAACTCAAACTCCAAATTCCCAATCTTGGGGAAGAGGAGGCTCTCGGGGCGTTCATGGATGGATTGAAGCCGTGGGCACTACTCGAGCTCAAACGAAGGGAAGTTAAAAGCCTTTCGCGAGCACTGGTCACGGCCGAGTCTCTCGCCGACTTCACCAAGGAAGCCCCAAAAACAAGAGGAAGCGGGTGGAGATCGGATCGCCACCATGATGAAGAAGACCAAGCTGCTCGTGGTCGAAAAGACTCGGACAGTAGTCCCAACCGTGGCCGAAGAGATCATGGTGGACGTGAGAAGACATGGGGAGAAGGATCGTCCAAGTCAAGCGATCCCAAGTGGAAGCAACCTCAAGGAGACTACAAGAACAAGTTTGATGCTCCACCACCGTCTCCGTGCTTCATTTGCAACGGTCCTCATTGGACACAAAAGTGCCCAAAGAAGAGTAGGATCAATGCCATCCTTGCCGTAGAAGAGGATGAAGAGCCGAAGTAAGAAAAGGAGAAACGCGAGGTGCGACTTGGGACCGTGAAGGTTTTCAACTCAATCAACTCCATGAAGGACAAAGCTCCGCCAAGGGAGAAGCCGGCACATTCGCACCTCTCATTCGTTGAGGTCAAGGTAAATGGCGTACCCCTCCTTGCCTTGGTCGATACGGGTGCCACAAGCTTGTTTTTGTCAAACGAAGCGGCCAAACACTTGGGACTTCACGTGGAACCGACTCGAAATCGTTACAAGACCCCCAATTCTGACGAGATACCAGGTGTAGGCGTGGCCAAAAATGTGGAACTCCAAGTTGGTACTTGGGAAGGCAAACTCCCATTCGAGGTAATTCCTCTCGACGACTATGATCTCATTCTCGGCCTTGAATTTTTCGATGCCGCGAAAGCCATGATAGACCTGAGGAGCAACACGGTTATCATCACCGACTCGGAGTGCCCATCCATGGTTCCAATGATTAATGGGGTGTCCGAAGCCAAAATCCTCTCCACAATCCGAAGAATAAACAAAGAACCAAGAGTTGAGAAGTCCGTGCCCGAACTCTGCACCAAGCCAAAGCCGAAGGTGGATCATCCTCTTCAACACAACATGCCGATCCATGTTCTATTCCCGGAGGTAACAAACCTGCCGACCGACATGGAGAAAGTCAAATCAAAGGAGCCAAATGCCTGACAAACTGAGAAGCCGAAGAAATCTCGGAAGAGTCGAAGGCGCTCCAAAAAGCCAACAAATAAACCCCAAGCCAAGAGCGCCGAGGACGTTGCTCGAATGAGTGGGGGAGAATGTCACGGTCAAGAGGTTTTCAACACCAAGGACCGTGACACAACAATGAAGACCCGTTCAAAACCCAATGAAGTTTCCGGAATCTTCCCAAGGACGGGCGAGACGGTAATTGTGCCGGGGTTCTAGAGAGTTCTCGGAATAAATGCCGGTAGTTGGTAGCTCTCGGAATAAATGTCGGTAGGTGGTCGACGAGAACGATACGATCTCGGCCACTCATCTAGAAAACGATCAATGGTTGTAATCCGAGGCCCTCTACTATATAAAGGGGTGTCCTCCTTCTCATTTGAAACATCCAAAAACAACAAGAAGCAGTTGCTTTCTCTTCCAGAGCTTCTCTCTCTAGATTCTCTCTCTACGATCCGAGTGTCCGAGCAAGTGAGTGATCGGGAAAAAGGCTTGGCTTAGGCATTCCGACGATCCAAGGAAGTCTAAGTCGCCGCACGGGTCATTCCCAAACTATCGGCCCGTGACACTTGCGTAATGAATTTGGAAATTAAGTTCCAAAAATTTTGTTTGGCGGAAAATTGTGTAGAGCGGAGTGAAGCAGATTGTGTCAGAGTATTCGGATGTGAATGGCTTGGGGCGTGAAGATTTGGGTAAGTCGGACGACTACTTAGAGGCTCTTGGTTATCGAATTTCTTTCGTACCTTTGGTAGACTCGTCGAAAGGAGTTTCACAGAATTTTGGGCTTTTGGGTGTTATTTGATTTTTTTCTCTACGATAGAGGTTGAGTTCATGGTGTGGCATCTGTTGGTTGCGGGTTTAGCATCCACATGAGAGCTGAAGAGCAATAGTAGGAAATTGACGAGTAGGGGCTGCAGAATAAGCACTTTTTCATATTCACCAAGCACTTCCTTCAATGAGACTTTTCTGAAAATACAGTAACCCATCTCCTCCATAATCTTAAACAGGTTTATCATGGTTAAAGCTACAATTTGGTCTGACCATATTTCCATTCATCTCTCCAAAGCCTTAGAATTTTCATCCTCTGAAAGTTGTCCACAGAAAGTAATTCCACATCCTTGCGAATTACTCGATATAGAGTGTTTCTTAACGAACCTTTATGGGAAAGTTTATGAAAATCTCTTCATCATCTACTTGGTACATTTTTTTTCAAAATGAGATGCTCATTTTATGCTTGTGCAGCTATTATGTGCCCCGGTGGAAGAAAAGTTATGATTCCTTTAGTTTATCTCATACTAAGTCTGTTTTGAATTTCAAGTCCTGTTTTTACTGATCCTGTGCAGTGAGCGGCGTTTATCTTCCTGAGAGGCTGAATAAATTTTTGGGAGACAACTGGAAGAGCTTTGCAACCCAGAACTATTTGATCCGCATGGACTATTTCTGTCGACACTCTGGTCAGGGCCTCTACTGGTTATCGCAATCGTGATCTTGGTATGTGTCTGCACATCATTTCCCTCGTACTCAAGTATTAAGATATAATTCTTCGTGGCAACTGCATCTGGCTGATTAAAATATTACTTATATATTGCAGGTAAATACGCTTTTTTCGTTGTGCCATCTGATTGTTAGGTGGAAAAAGGCTGAGCTGAGACATAGAGCAAGGCTTTCTCGTAATAAGCAGGACTTTTAAGATCTGTGGCTTGGTTATTTTGCGAATGATCTTGGTGGTCGTAGTTATGTTGAGGCATTTGCTATCTAGAATATTATAGGCTTGGGCATTCTCCATAGCTTACTAGACTTTGCCCTTCATAGTCCATGAATGAGGTCCAGTTGGTTCCTTTTTCATTACATCCTTCATAGCCCAACACGTGCTCTTCAATTTTTGTCTCTTGAGTTTTTGCAAAAGAGCCCTCTAATTTTAGGTAGAAGTTTAATTTACATTGCTTGACTCATTTCAGAACAGTTGTTGAGGCCCAATCAGACCTTGTCCGAATTATTTCGAATTGATCACCCAAATCATGTTCAAAGTTTGTGAAACTTCCCAGAATCTCAATTAAGGACCTTCTGAACAACTTTATTTTGTTAGATTCTAAAGAAATTTCATCTATGCATGTGAATCCTAACTTAATTAACATGCTAGCACACATAAGAATAAATGGGTGGATGTGGGCTTGAGAAAAAGAATCGACCGCAAGAAATGATTAGTAAACCTCTAAACACGAAATCCGACCTGACCTGAACCCGACCCGATTGTGCGGTTATATCATGTTCGGATCTTGTTTCGGGTCGGGCCAAGCACATATATTTAATGTTTTGAGTTGGGTCGTATATCATGAAAACCCTATCCGATCCGATCCATTGACACCCCTAGCGGAGACGCACCTTGCCACTAGAGAGACGGTTGGGCATGGCGGGGAGGTAGCTAGGCGCGGAGGAGAGGCTGTAATTGTGGGAAAAATTAGTTTTTTCGTATGTTGCTCTCTTGAGAAAATTTATCCGGCTTTATCCCACTTCCCTCCTAAGATTATTTTATCCTGGCTATACCCCCGTTATTTTGTCTTGGACAACTACCAAACACATGATAGGATAAAAATATGTCTTATTTTGATTTTTATCTGGACAATCAAATGCAGCCTAAACGTTTTATATAGAAGGTCCAAACAAAATGGATCATAAAAGTACGGACAAGTGGGTAAGGCGAAATCAGTATATTCTCCCTAATGGAGGAAGGCCCGTGAGACACCATATATCCAACAAAGTGACAGAAACAGGGCCCGTTGGAAAATAAAAATAATGTGATGAATGGGACCAGAAGCAGTAAAGCACTACAAAAACACAAGGGATTAGCGACGAATTTTGCAATGAAAAATTTGGCAAAATCTGTAGCTCATCAAATTTGCGACGAAATTAGCGATGGAAAAAATTCCGTCGCTAATTTGGCATCGCAAAATTTTGCGATGGAAAATTTCAATTTCCGTTGTTAAATTGCGACGGAAATTTTTGCCAAATTTTTCATTGCAAAATTCGTCGCTAATCCTTTGTGTTTTTTGTAGTGCTTTACTACGTCTGGTCCCATTCATCACATTATTTTTATTTTCCAACGGGCCCTGTTTCTATCACTTTGTTGGATATATGGTGTCTCACGAGGCGTCCTCCATTAGGGAGAATATACTGATTTCGCCTTACCCACTTGTCCGTACTTTTATGATCCATTTTATTTGGACCTTCTATATAAAACGTTTAGGCTGCATTTGGTTGTCCAGATAAAAAACAAAATAAGACATATTTTTATCCTATCCTGTGTTTGGTAGTTGTCCGAGACAAAATAACGGGGGTATAGCCAGGATAAAATAATCTTAGGAGGGAGGTGGGATAAAGCCGGATAAAATTTCTCAAGAGAGCAACATACGAAAAAACTAAATTTTCCCACAATTACAGCCTCTCCTCCATGCCTAGCGGCACGAACTTTATGAGTCGTAAAATTTGTTGCAAATTAACCACAAACTTTATTCGTCGCAAAATTCATCGGAAATTTCGTCGCAAAATTTGTCGCAAATTTCATCTCAAATTAGCCACGAATTTTATCCGCTGCAAAATTCGTCACAAATAATTCGTCGCAAATTAATCACGAACTTTATTCGTCACAAAATTTGCCGCTAAAATTGCCTCACAAATTTTTTTACTTTTGCCATGACCATTATTCATGAACAAATTTAGCGATGATTTTTTATTAATTCTTTAACGACAAACTCTGCAACGAATATCGTTTGGGGACAACATTAGCGACGAAATTTTATTTTTGCAACGAACTTTTGTAATTTGTGATTGTACGACAAAATCATTTATTTTATTTTTTGATTTTAAACCTAATTAAAAGCAAAATTAATTTTTGAAATTTATATTTAACATTAATTAAACACTTAATAACATCAAAATATTATAATAATATGAAAATGAAATACATTCATCTACATTTTCCATAAGAATGACATAAATATTTTTCTTTATAGTACACATAACGAGAGAATAAATAATCTTGCACAATAACTCATCTTTGCACAATAAATAATGAAAACAGAAATGAATCAAAAGAGAATATCCTGCTTTTAGTGACAACACCCATAATATAAATACTGAACAAAACTAAAGACACGGTCCATTGGGTTGCTAAGGCTGATGTATATTATTCCTCAGGAAGTATATGAGATCGTCGCTTGAGATGAAAGACAAATTCAAACCAAAAAGCAAACTCATCCATCCAACATATGCCCAAGCACTGTACATGGCATAGATCGTTGATATGAAATGTGCAAGGCGTTCATGGCTCAATGTGAATGATATACCTGCATGTACATGAATATTGGATCTAAGCAAGCTTACAAACTCAAAAGCACATTAATAGCAGACATCGAGTTAAGTCTTTAAGAGAAAGCCTCGAAGCCATTACCTGCAAGGATGATTACAAGAGCTGTTGTCCAAAAACTTCCATAAAACCACAAGAAGACAGTGCCACAAAGTGCAAGCAGCAAAAGTGCAGCGGCAAACCCCACAAAAATACCCACAAGAACAGCTAGCGCCTGAATGAATGCAAACTTCAGTCAGCAAAAAGGAATGCAGCAGAAGCAAAGTGTGCATAATAGAGTTATTCTGAACATTTCAGAAAGAGCAACTGAGGAATGAATTCTAGGAACATAGACAAAAGAGGAACTGTATCTTACTGGATAAAATCCAGCAACAATACCGTGTGGCTCCAAGGAGTTTGGAAGTGACAACAGGTAATACTCTATGCTTATTTTGATTTCTTCTACTTTGACAGGAAGAAGGAGGAGCTGCACATATTTATAAGCTCAGTTTAGGATGAAATATTGACATACAAACATGAATGGATCCAGGGTAACAGGTCATGTCAGGATAGGAAAGGATAACTTGAACCAGCAGTACAATAGGAAGTCAATAAAAGTAGCTTGTGAAGTGATGAGTGACTTTTCGACCTAAAAGGAAAAAAGTGATGAGTGACTTACCGAGACCACAAGAAACTTGACCAAGCCGATCATAGCGATAGCTGAGAAAATTCCACACCATATGATAGAAAAGAAAGATGTAGTCCCCATACATAGGAAAGAATCGATTCCCCTAAGAGTGCAATCCAACCAAATCATTGATAAGAGAAACATTATGTTCCCAAAGTATGTAAGCCATTTCAAAACAACTGGGTAGGCCAGCTCAATCTTCACTTTGACATAGTCACGAGCCTTTAGTATGTCACCTTTTAAATTAATGACAAACGGTCTTCATGACTCTAGCCACTCTCCAGCAGCCTTTAGGACACACAAAGCTATCTTATCACATTTCTAACAACTAAATTGTCAAATATGTGGACATTTTCTATTAGATTTGTTATATGCCCATTCAGCTTGTGGCCCAGGCCACCTTTTCGGCTATTTTGACAATTATTATCACAATCTAGTCCACCTTGTTCTCTCTCGTGGGACATGCCCATAGGAGATGCATTTTGAATATAATCCCCTGAAGATTCCCCAGACAGAACTGGGTGCTCTAATCCCTGAGCTGCATCTGTCCCTTGTTTATCCATACTCATTAGTTTCCCAGTTCCTTGACTCATGCTCTCAGCCGACGCGTTGCTTGAGTGATGACTGTTCACAGTTGTCTCTTTAGGAGGAATCTTCACGTCAGTAGCTTGTCTTCTTTCTTGATGTGTTTTTGAACCCTTCTTTTTGCCATTCTGTGAGGAACGACTAACCCCATTCTTCTGCTGATTGCCCTTCCTAGCCATGAGTCAATATCCTAGGAGATTCTTCCTGGGTTAGGGTACCAAGTTAATACATCCCCATCAATCAAAGTTGGCTTGCCATGCTGATAAGTGTTTTATTGCCATACCATCACCCATATTAAAACGGATGTCAGAGCTTATCTATCATCATTTAGGAAAAATAAGATGCTGACCTCGTTGACAGAGCACACTCCACAACTTCAAGAAAAGCTTGGTCAAGAAGTTTATGCACCTAAAATCGTAATTTATACCTTCCAAAGAGATGCATTTTACAAACTATAAAGACCTAAAAACACAGTAACATTGGTTTTTTTTTAATTTCAACGCAGTAGCTTCTAGTTATAATTACAAAAAGGCAAGGGAAAAAAATCAAAGGTGCTAGAAGTTATGAGAAATCCATGGTCTAAACCCTCCAAAATCACTTGAAGCAGGGGGGGGGGGGGGAGCCAATTCCAAACTGAATTGCAGGTCAGAACGACTTCACCAAGTTAGGTCTGTTACCAAAGGCGACTCAACGGTCACTTAGCATAACAAAAGTTGCAAGCTTCCGCTATTTAACCAATACTACTCTGGGGAACCACAGACATAGGTAAGAACTTTCAACGGAATCGAACTGAGCACATTCCCAAGTAAAGAAAAGTGTAAATTCAAGACCCAACAACCAAAAAGTTTACTTCCCCGAGAGCATTGCAAAAGCTCCGAATTTGAACACTCAGCCCAGTAATTCAGCTAACAGAACCCCGCTGGAAACGAAAATCACAAGCCAAGCAACGCCACTGTCGCACCCAGAAACATCGCTTGAAATTCAGCATGCAACACTAGCACTAAAATCACGAATTACAACACCAGAACCCCCTTTACCCCAAACTACACCCGAAACAGTCGAGAACGAGCAGGAACGCAGCTAGAATCGAGCAATCAGGCACCCGAGAGAACGGGAGGAGCACGCAATCAAACGAACGAGCCGGCAATCGGGTGCAAGAATCACGGAACGCGACGACCCCATCCAGCGAACACCAACCGGAACCACCCAAAGGGGAAGTACCTCGAGGCCAGCTCGGCGGCGCCGCCCCCCAATTCGGACGAGGGAACGAGAAACTCGAAGGGACGCGGGGCCCAGCTGCTGCTGCTGCTGCTCCTCCTCCCCCTCCTCCGCGGCGGTGCGAGGGGTAGGTTCTATCTCTAGCGAGGGGTACAGCGAGTGCGCATCTGATCGAGAGACGAAAGAGGGAGAGGCAGGGACAACAGCGAGGAAGCAGCAGAGAGAGAGAGAGAGAGAGAGAGAGAGAGAGAGAGAATGGCGCGTGAGGGCGGGCAAAATGGAAGTGAGGGCGGGGAATGCTCAAATATTAGCGACGGACAAAAATGTTCGTCGTTAATTTTCCTTGGCTTCATTTATTTTTTATAGTGTAATTTTGTGACGGATTTTAATCCGTGGCTATTAGCCACGGATTTAGCCACGAAAATAAAAAATAGTCGGAAAAGTGGGGCAAGAGTTTATTTTCGTCACTAAATCCGTGGCTAATGCTAATTAGCTACGGATTTAGCGATGATGCTAATTAGCTACAGATTTAGCGACGAAATTAAAAATAGTCGGGAAAGTGAAGTGGGAGTTTATTTCCATCGCTAAATTCGTGGCTAATTAGCCACGGATTTAACGACGAAATGAAAAATATTTGGGAAAGTGAAGTGAGAATTTATTTCCGTCGCTAAATCTATGGCTAATTAGCCACGGATTTAGCCACGAATTAAAATCCATGGCTAATTGGCCACAAATTTAGCGACGAAATTAAAAATAATCGAGAAAGTGAAGTGAGAGTTTATTTTTGTCGCTAAATCCGTGGCTAATTAGCCATGGATTTAGCAACAAAAAAAAAAGTTCGTCGCAAAATCCTTCACAAATTAGCGACTAATTTTTTTTTTGTCGCTAAATCTGTGGCTAATTAATGATTATTTTTTTTTCATCGTAAATTAGCGATAAAAAATTTTTCGTTTCTAATTTTCCGTTGCTAAATCCTTATTTTTTTTTGTAGTGAAGGCTTCCAATGAAGCCGAATTCGACAGGGTTGAAAGAAAAGCACAGATGATTCAATTTTAGCTTGGCGCCAGGCTGGTCCCATCTCATCTTGTAGCCTTAGATACCATTGGAAAAACCATTCGTACGATGGGAAGGAGGATGAATCTATGATTCGAAGAGGACCAAGCGTGGATACATATGGAGCTATGATTGATCGGGAGTACTTACGTATAATGCCGAGGAAAACAGTATGTGAACACAGGTGGAAAAAGAACCGATTTGAAATAAGGAACCCAAATGGTATAATTTTGAAGAGGATCCTAGTCTATGAAAGACAGAGATATGCAGCCAATGTTTTCATAATATCGGGCGTCGTCAAGACACTTCAAGTACGTGGTAGATTGGGCGTTTGAAGAAATACGAGAGTCATGTGCCATTGTCCTGTCCAAGGCTAAAAGCTAATGGACAAAGTTATGGGAACTGTAACCAAGGTGAAGTTACCAGGTATAAATAGACAACCTGAAGTTACCGACTGGACGCACGATTCAAAGATTTGAAAATACATGGGAAGTGGAGCTTGGAGAGAAGTTGTATTGGAAGTTAAAAATTTGAAAATGACTCGGTTCCGCCGTGAAGTTCATAAGAGAAGGCTGAGGCCTTTGGCATTATAAGTAGGGGTGATCAAGATGGATTGCCCAAATTGGAACCAAACCGATTGGTTTGGTCCGATTTTCGAGAATATCGGTCCGGTTCTCGATCCTAGGGAGGGAACCGGACCGACCCGATTGGATAGATAAATATATATTTTTCTAATTTATATATATTCATTTACTTTTTAAAATTTTTGAAGATAATAGAAAATCTAATTTAACTTTCCCAATTCCCACTTGCCTTTACCAATAAGTGATTGGTACCCTTGGAACCGAACTGATGGTCCGGTCCAGTCCACGGTCCCAAGACTAGTCAGTCTGGTCCTAGTCCTAGAAATCGAGAACCGGTTCTCCCGATCCGGTTCTCGGTTCTCGGGTTAAAACGGATCGGATCGAGAACCGCTCACCCCTAATTATAAGGATTCTTGAAACAAGAGCAAATGGAAGCTTCGAAAGCTTAATGTACATGACCATGAGGACTCACGAGACAAAAGGGGATTTTATTGAGGTGTCTTCTTGGGGTACAATAAATTTTTAACCTTACGCTAAAGAACGAGTATGCTATAAGCCTACCATTCTTGGACATACAATCATTCTTAATGCGACGATGTTCGACTTTTGTTGTCGACAAGCGAGTATATTTAGCTTTCTTCAACTCTCTAAGAGAGGCAATGTGCTTATCTAAGTCATCTGCCACCGGAGCCCTTTGAATATGCTTGAGGTTCCGTTGTCGGCTCACGTCGGCCAGTCTTCTCTCAATCTCATCTAGTTGTCTTTCATGGACCATCTCTTGCTCGTCGAGACCAGCTATTTCGTCTACTACTGCCTGCAGAAGAACATGTTGTCCTTTACGCCCTGACTAACTTCCTTCACAAAATCACTGACGTCTAAGTTGTCATGTTCTGAGATGGTTAGAGACATTATCAATTTATAATTGTGTCTATAAGCCTCTACTTTAGCAACAAACCCCCTGGTGAAATCTTGAAGCTTTTCCTTGAGCTCAGAAGGCATGTTAGAGCTAACATTGTCCTCACACAACTCGCCTAGTAGACGTTCGAGCTGGTTGAAGGCTGCATTGGAGTTCATTTTATTGGAAATCCACCGCTTGAAAGGTCCTGGAACCTTGTCAATCTGGCTCTTGCTTGTTCAATAGCAATTTGGCAAGAAGTCGACATTCCACGAGCTAAATCACCAGGGCTGGCAGTTAAAACAAAAGAGGCCTCTTCCAATATGCGTTTGGCTTTGACAGAGAATTCGGAGAAGTCTCACTCCTTACATGACATGGTTGTTGAGATGAGCAAGAAGGTAGCGATAGGGAACCATATTGACGCTGAAGAGAAGTAGAGGCTGATGGAACGATTGGATCAACAACTCCACTTGATATAGCTAGAGATGGTGTAACATCAACAACCTGATGAGGTGCAGATGGTGATGGGTTTGAAGACGACGCTCCCGTATCGTCTAGAGAAATAAAAGGTAAGTCTAATTACCAAGGTATATTGGTTTTGTTAGTATTTTTTTTTTAGGAATTCATATAATTAAAAACCTCACTTTTCTGTTTGAACCGATGCCGGGGAAACCAATAATTTGATCTTTAGGCTTTGTTTGTTTTGCCGAAAATGAGTGATTTAAAAAGAAATTCCTAAAATAATCTCTTGAAATAATTAGCCAATGAAAAATGTTTTCATCATAGACAAGAATTTATATTTGCATATTTTTTGGACGATAGAAATATTTTTCATTCATTAAGTTTTGTAAGTGATATGAACGATAATTTTAGGAAAATATTTTACAAATAATTCATTTCTGCAAAACAAATGCTCCCTCAATAAGTAGTTATTTTCGAAATTCTTAAGTTCCAATCAGTGTAGAACCATGTCATCATTCCTTCATGTTGATTTGGCATAGTGTCCATGCGATTTACATGTTCATTTCATGTTTAGATCGGTTTTACTTCAATTTCCAACATTATGCTGCTTTGGTTTCATTATTTTCCAGTTTGCACTAACCCCATTCTCACATGAAATTTAAGGTTGAAAATCCAATAGGACAAAGGTTGATCCCTTGTGCTAATTTTGATGAAATCCATAGTTACATTACATTTTAGTTCAACATATAGGTTGATATATGCATACAGGTTATATTTCATGATTACTTCAGTGTATGGTCGATT
This sequence comes from Syzygium syzygioides, assembly GCA_031216285.1. Taxonomy (NCBI): domain Eukaryota; kingdom Viridiplantae; phylum Streptophyta; class Magnoliopsida; order Myrtales; family Myrtaceae; genus Syzygium; species Syzygium syzygioides. Next base: position 21,689,948 of record CM062244.1, on the reverse strand, counting down.
TTCACGTTTTAATTGCTTTATAAAGGAATAAAATAAAAAATAAAGGTTCCGTGATTTAAGTGGGGGGCCCTGGTGGTGGGTTGCTAGGCTAGTCTTCCCCAAGGTATAGGCGCCCTAATTATCCGTGCAGGCTCGTCCCCGGAGAATGGTGGCGGATCCTCGGTTATCAAAAAAAAAAGAGAGAAAAAACGAAAAAAAATTAAATTATAATTGCATCTAGGTGATCATTGCATCATACGATTAATTAAGTTGCTTTTATTGCACAACTAATCGTGTTCATGTTTGCGTATTAATGATTGCACATTTTGCATATTAATATAGAATCTCATGTTTTATTTGCATCATGACAATACTATATTGGAAAATTAGAGTTTCCATGGATAAATGTTTCCGTGCATAGTTAGCATATTTGGATTGCATCCTCATAAAAATATTAAAGAAAGGTTCATGAATGCATGCATTTGGTCATATTTCTAGACAAGATAGGAGTGGATAGGATTAGAATATGAAATGTTAGGATTTTGCTATATCATATTCATTGTTCGATTAAACTTAGCAATAAAGTCGGATATTTTTACATTCTATTTTGTCCATTGTTTGGTAGGAACTGCATATCAGTGTGAATGACAAATATACCCGTATATGCTGCTCATGAAAAAAATGTTATTCTTCGTATTGTAATCCATATCTAACGAGGAAAAAACAATAGAAACATTAATATGTATGAACTACCAAGTAAAATAATAGCTACTATTTCTTATGAATATATTGCTAAAGAACTTGAAAATGAACAAATGGAATGGTAATAATCTTTCATAATTCACCGTTGAAGAAACCAAAAATGCACAAATGGAGACAACTTCCAGTAGTTAATCCATGAATATTGTATGATATAAATCTTAAATAATAGAAGAGCTCATTGCAACATTTCAAAACCACATGATCGACAATAGTAAGAAATGCAAACAGGCTATAGTGACATCGACAAGATAGATCAACCAGAGAGTGTAGATCTAGTAAGAGAGAAAAAGTATGATCATTCAATAATTTGATTTTAAAATGTATAGTGGTTTGACTCTCTTCCCACTTTCATGAAGTTTCTATGTGAAGCAGGAGTCGTGAAGCTTCCATGTGAACTATGGAGGAGAAAGAGAAGGAGAGGAGAGGGTTTTTTAGAAAATTAACTTTTATATTATATTATTATTATAAGAAATCTTTTCCACCTTTATGCCACTCTTCACATGAGACTTTTTTATTATGGTTATATCATTCTCATATCTAACTTTATCCTCTATTGGACAATAACCAAACACATGATAGGATATGATAAAATATATCTTATCATAACTTTTATTCTGACTAAGAGATGTAGCATTAAAGAAATATGCATATTCACAAATAGATTCATTCTCTTAATATTTCATTACACTTTAGATTGTATTGATTAGATTATTTCCATTTTAAATAGTTCATTTTAGGAAAGTAATTTATTTATTAAATATTTATGGAACTTTATATTTGCATATTCACTTTCGTTTTCTAAATAGAGATTTAATATCAAGTTTCCATTTATAGCTCATGGGTCCTATTTTGGGCTTAATAAATTAACAGGGCTATGTTAATTTTGCTCGACACGGCTCAAGTTCTTTACTTTCTTGTCTCTTAATTGCTTAGGTATTGTTTTTGTATGTGATATTTGCGCATGATCACTTGCTTTACATATCTTAGATGACAAAATAGGAAAATAAAAAGGAAAGATCGCGTGAAAAACATTTTTGTAAAAAAGAAAAAGGTACAAAAAATGAGTAACAAATGAATATAGGCTAATCAAGTTCCCAGGGCCAAATCTCTGGTTTACAAAAGTAAGGCAAGCTTCTGCTGTTTACTTGGCTCCTAACCGGCTCATAATATGTTAGTGGTCACTCATAATTTTAATATTAAATTAATAATTAATTAGGAAAATTAAGTTGTGATTGGTAGCGCTTGGGAGTGCCTACGATAAGTGTAAGCACCCCCTCAAGATCATTTTGCCCACCGGTCTCCTTTGAAGATTTCAATTGTGGTCCCCCCGCCAAAGAAGAAGAAAATCCCGAAAATCAAGCATTTCTATTAGCAAAAATTCTACTTCAAATACGATAGAGCTACAATTTGTAAGAGTTTTTCTAACGTGGGCTACATTAATTGAGATTATAATTTACCATTTCACTGGATTGATCTAATAAGGTGAAATATAAAGATTCTAAATTAGACTAATACGTGGTTGGCTTGTGTGAAACGAGTAAAGCCTAGCATTGGCTTAAAACTCTATTAATAGTGCTTAAGTCTCTCCTCTAACTTGATGCACAAGTAACCTCACATAAGGAGCGTTTACCGAACACTGAGGGTGATAGGCAATCTCATTGAGCGAGTGATACAGAGGACAATTGAATAGAAGCACTTGAGCTTTGGATTGTGGTTATTTCGCATCAAGAACGATGAATTCCAAATTAGGTGCGCAAGTCTCTTTTTCTCCATTAATGTGTTCTAGATTCTAGTTATGGAGATCTTGAGGTGCAGTTTTCGCAGCTTACATGATGTACTTAGATTTGTGAAATATTTATCTAAACATGGTAGCGATATTAGGAATCCACATAATGTTTTATGCATCTCTTTCAAATGGAGAACAAACTGTCATAAAAGTCGCTATCTATCACGCAATCACAACCGTAGCATTTTTCGACTTGAAGTGACAAAGAGAACGACATCCATTGTTATTCCTCGAACCAAGTACTACTAAAGCACACACTCAAATGATTCCTTTTCCTTCCGAGAACTCCACATGCACGCCCAAGTGGACCATGCTCATCTTAGGAACATCATAGATCACCTCAAATGTCCTCTGTTGTATGTTGCCGTAGACGCCTTCGTCAGTGTCTGCGATGTTGGACGCGAATGCTAGGCAAACTTGCGACGCACTCACCACGTAAAACATCCCGCTCATGTCCAAATCCACCTTAATTGGCCCATCAAAAGAGAACGTGTTCACAATGATGGTGACGGTACTAACCCTACTAAAGTCGTAGCAAGTGTCAAACGGAAAAATTGGAGGTGCCACAGTGTAGTTCGCCATTACCTGTTGGAATGTCGACCGGAGGGCGATGTACGCGGTTGGAGGCAAATTCGTGATTGTGGTCCCGGAGTCTATGATTGTGCCGGCATTGGACCTCCTCAATTTTTTAAGTTTTTGCAAAAAGGACCTCCAAGTATTTTAAAATTGCAAAAAAAAAGTTCGGTCGATGCGGGAACAATATTTTCAGATCTGAGAGCAGTTTTCTTTGGTATTTTGGACAAACGTTCCATGAACCAAATGAACTCTGATCTTTATGATCTTGATATCAATAGAAAGCTAGGAATCTTGGCTACAAATCTTATGAAAATAAGTTTTCCTGATTCATTTTAGATTTTATTTGAAAAATCGAAGAACGCATTAAGATCATATTGAGTTGCGATTTTCCAGAAATCCTTCACATCTTCAACCTCCTTCAACCTATGTTCTTATCATCTTTCCAGAACTAAAACAACTTCAAACTCATCCTATGAACATTCAAACTAATCTTCAAGCATTCCAATTCATATGAACATCAAATAAATTCATCAACTCTTAAGAATTGTATAAAAACATCATCAAATCGACCAAACTTCATCCTAATCCACATTCATCTAGAATTTATCAAACCAAGGTCTAATTAACAATCCATGAACATCAAACCTAAACAAGGAAATGCTTGGCCATATGCAAAATTAGAGAGAAATTTGTCATGCAATCATCAGTTGAACTTGAATTAAGCTTAATTCCCAAGGATCTCTATCTAATCACATGAAATCAAACATGATCATCCGCTATCATGCAACCGACTTTCATTTTCCAGAAATCTATCTAATTCTAACAACTTTTATCTATCTAATTCCATCACATCCTACCTTGATATCAACTATAGATTGAAGATTTACTCCAATTTTCAACTATAGTTGATTCAAGGATCGTTGGATGATCACTTGGAATTGATTCTCAAAGTTGGTGCTCCTACCTTTTGTAATCAATTCCAACTTGCGACAAAGACAACCGGCCAAAATCAAGGACTTCCGGCGACAATCACCAAGAATGTCACCCACGGCCGGCTTGGGGGCTCGTCAAGGACCACCGTCACACGAGGAAATCAGTGGCTAGTGGCCAGAATTCAGCCGGCAAGTGAAGGAATATGATGGGAACAATGGACGATCAGGAGGGAGGGAGAGAGAGAGAGAGAGAGAGAGAGAGAGAGAGAGAGAGAGAGAGAGAGAGATTTTTGTGTAACTTTTTCAATTGTGAATGTAATTAATTCGTGAAATTCGGACATAGGGCAATAATAGAGAAAATGAAAGGAAAAAAGGGAGGGAAACTTGAATTAAGAGCAAATCTTGACTCTACACCTCATCCCATGATCTAAGGGCCCTAATTCAATCCTTAATGGCTAAAAAAGCTTTCCATTGGCTCTTGTTAGAGCACATGGATGGGTGACATGGTATCTTGATGGGGTAGGATAAAATGAGGAATGAAGGGTCAAGATTGGGGCTTCATAAGGATTGATGACATGGTGTGGTATTCTTGTAATTAAGGAGGAGTGGCAATTTGGTAATTGATGGAAGAGAGAGGGGGCTGGCCAAATGGGCTTACTAGACTAGAATTTTTAGCCCAATTAGGCCTAGCTGAGTCGACCTGAGTAGACCGGATTGACCTAGGGATTTCCGATTGTCTTAATTCCTTGTAATTTTTCTATGAGCTTGGCCACCTTAATTGATTTGGCACAGTGGGCCAAACTAGGTCGGGTCAATTGGGTTGACCTGGCTCGACTCATTTTGTCCTTATTCATTTATTCACTGCTTCTACACAATTTCACCAAATTACCTTGACATTGCCAAAATTGATATTTGAAATTGAATTAATTTTACCTAATCGGATATAATTTGTGCTAATTAGCTCTATATGTGAAGGATGAACTGGGACCCTAAACTTGAGCTCGAACATTTATGTTTGAATTCACGAAATTCGGGTTGGTCTGTCAAATTGCCATGGTTCCTAGATCAAATGTCTAAAAAAAGAATGAAATCAGTGAGTATTGGAATTTTTTCGATCGAGGATCAAAGTGTTTGGTTTGACCAAAAAGTCAACTCTTGATTACTTTTATGAAAAATGAAAATTAAAAGTCTAACTACACATATAAAAGAGAGAATTGATGGTCTTTATGACTTTCACAAATTTTATGAAAAGTTGATCAAGAGCTAACCTTTTAGCTTTGACCAAAAAGTCAATTTTTGACATTTTAAGAAAATGATACCTAAGACAAATGAAATGAAATGGAACTTGAAAGACACTATATTGACTCTTTTTGGCTGAGAAACGGACCACCTCGCGATCATGGATCTCGAGTCTCGAGTTTTTACTCTTATTAGACTTGTCAGCTAAAATTCAGATGTCAATAATGCCTTTAAATTTATCAAAAAAAGTCGCTTGTCTCTCCTATCCTTGTCCTTAGTGATTTTAATAAAGAATTTGATGTGGAATGCAATGCGAGTAGAGTTAGCATAGGGGATGTTCTTATCCAAGCCCAAAACATCTAACGTATTTCTAGGACAAGTTGATAAGGTCAAAGAAGAATTCTTCCACTTATGACATGGAGTTTTATGTCATTGTGAGAACTCTAATCATTGGAGTCATTACTTGAGACCTAAACTATTTGTTCTTCATGCTAATGATGAAGCTCTCAAGTACATTAGTGGCTAATGCAAGCTAATTCAAGAACTGCCAAATGAGTATAATTTCTGTGACATCCTGAAAATTGATCCATTTGAAATTTATAAAATACTGAGTTTTATGAATGTACTCGTTGTTGATTCTCGCTCGGAACTGATCATTCCTGGGTACTAACCATTGGGGAAAGGCTAATCAGGGATTTAAATTTGCACGACTAAGAGAAAAGTCGATCGTGAATTGATTTTTGATCATAAAATCGCCGACGTGATATTTTGAGCCACTGTAGGCCGATCCAAGGTTAGTCAGGGGTCAATTCGCCACGGTCATAGTAGTGGATCGCGGGTGATTTTGTCGGACCACGAAATGAATTGACGAATGATCCTGAACCTATACCGAACAATCATGCTCCTCGGATCTAGTAATCGATCCTCGCGATTTAAATGACAATTGAGGTCATCACGAACTGAATGATCTTACACGTGACTTGAACTATTATCAGTCACGAGTTGAATATGCGAATTTTCCCAACAAGTCGTCCGTTAGTTTGAGAAACGCTTAAGTTGCATTTAATAAAATTTAATTATTTAATTGTGCTCAAATTGGATATCGGAAAAATTTGGAAGTCACAACAGGATGTTAAGACGACGTTGTGGTTGGAACGTGTAATTTTGGATTGTCTCGAATCCTTCAGAAAAATTCAATTTCAATGAGAAATGAGGAAAGTGACCATTTTACCCCTAAGAATTTATAAAGGGCAAGTTATACGAGGGAGGGGCATTTTGGTCATTTTGCCTTAACTTTTTGGTTGGACATTTTTACCCTTGAAATTTTATGAAATTCCCAAAATACCCTTGGATATTTTTGGGTAAGATTCGATTTCGGCCGTTGGTTTCAAGATAAGATCGAATCTGAGCCGTTGATTAAAAATATGAGAGAGGGGCAAGATCTTTATTTGCCAATTTGGGTAAAAAATTCACTATTTAGTCAAGACCCATTCTCTCTCTCTTCACTTTCGACCTCTCTCTCTCCCTCACCGATTGCCCCCTGGTCGTACGCCGGCGCTGCCGCTCATTGCCCGCCGTACCGCCGCCGTACCACGCCACCATCGCCACCCCACGCTGCTGTCCCTCTCGATTTTCTCTCTCTCTCCCTCTTGGCCGTGAGCTGGTTGGCCAAGGAAGCCATGCTGCCTGTCACGTCCCGAAATTCAACTCACTTTCGAGATCAATGAAATTGATGTATTTTTCATTTCATTTTAGTAAGTCTCGCCCGGAATTGATCATTCTCAGGATACTGACCAGTAGGGAAAGGCTAATTAGGGAAAAACGGTACGTAGACCCAAGAACTCGACCATGAATCGAGTCCGATTTCGAAAAACGATGAGGGAATATTTTGTGGCAATGTGGACCGGCCCGAGAATGGTGATGGATTTGGTTTGACCGACGACGTACGATCGGATAGCGGGTGATTCCGCACAATCGAGAGTACGCGCAGCGAACGATCCCGAACTTATTCCGGACAACCGCGACCCATGGGACTAGCGATAAATTCTCACGTTGTAACAGCCCGAATTTCGACTAATTTTCGGGATTTACAGAACGCATGATTTGTCAGTGTGCTTATAGTAAAATCTCGCCCGAGAACTGATCACTCTCGGTTATTATTTTAAATTAGAGATTTCGCTAGAATCGCGCTCGATCGAATTTTTGTCGTTATTTAGACCCCGAACCGGGCAGTCGATTTTCGGGAATTTCGGAAAGAAATAAATTGGACGGTGTCGACATTATTGTTGCCAGCATCGAGATTATCAGGAATGGCGGAAAAGTGAAATTTTGGACCGGGTGCGAATTTGGACTGGTAGACCACCCTCGTAGTATGATTGGAATTATTTTATTTCAGTCATTTGCCTTAGAATATTATTCGGGATTTTTCGGGAATTATTAGGCTTTTTCCCGAATTTAAATCGACACCGATAAGTCGATTTTTAGTTCGGACCGTGTCCTCTAGTTCGCGCTAAAATCTAAAATTTTTGAACTCTCTTCTCTCTCCTCTGCCGGGCGCCTCTCCCCGCGCACGTCCCCTCCTTCTCTCTCTCTCTCTCTCTCTCTCTCTCTCTCTCTCTTTTCCTCTTTCTCTTTTTCCTCTCCGGGCGCGCCTTCCCCATGCACACGCTCACGTCCCCTCCCGGTCTGACCATGCAGACCAACTCCTCTCCTCTGTCCCTTCTCTCTTCTCTCTCCTCTCTCCTCCCTCTTCTCCCTTCTCTCTCTTTTCTTCTTCTCCTCTTTTTCTCTTCGGCCGGGCTGTCCTTCACGTCCGTTCTGCTTCGTGCTGCTCAGTCGACCGCCGCTCGAGCTGCCGCCGCGCCGCGCCGACTCGACGCCGTCGCCGGCGAGCCCCACCGCCGTCGCACCTCCGCCGGCTGCCCCGACCGCCCTTCGCCGGCCTCCCCGCGAGACACACGCAGCAGCCGCGAGCTCGCCCCAGCTGCTGGTCGGGCCCGGAGCCGGCCCAGTCCGCCGGTGCGACGTCCGGCCGCCGCCTCCGCCCCGTCGCCGCCTGCAGCCGCCTGCAGCCGCCTCCCTTCCCCCCCTTGTCTCTTCCTCCCCTGGCTTTCACCCGGTTCGGCCCCGACGAGCCGGAGCCGCGTCGCCTCACCACCGCGCCGCGTCACCTCGCCGCCGCGCCCTGTCGCCACGCTGCAGCGCCGGGCTGACTCGCCGCCGGTCTGCTGCTCCCCTCAGCCTCCCCGTCTCTCTCCCTCTCTCTCTCTCTCTCTCTCTCTCTCTCTCTCTCTCTCTCTCTCTCTCTCTCTCTCTCTCTCGTTTCCAGCTCGTTCCACCGCCCGCCGGTCGCCGTCCAGCCGCGCCGCCGCACGTCGCCGCCGCGCCGCAGTCGCCGCCGCGCCGTTGCTGCTCCGGTCGCCTCCCTAGCCGACCAGCCAGCAAGCTCGGCCGGCCGGCCAAGCCGGTGCCGCGCCGTCGCCGATCGTCACCCTCGCCGTTCCCCTCTCCGGCCACCTCCGCAACAGCCCCTCGATTTTGGGCCGAGGGAGGCGTGGGCCCATCGGTGCCGTGTGACCGCCGGCTTACTCCCGGAGCGCCGCCGTCGATTTTACCGTTCGCCGGTAATCGGCCGCCCGCTCCTGTCGCCTCGAGTCAATACTAGGCGAGTAAAAATCCCTAAACCCCTAATTAGCCTAATTTGTGCAATTAGAGGTAAATGTTAGAGTTAATTAGACTAATTTGGGGCTTAATTGTGTGGGAATGTGCACGGGTTGATTATAAGACTTAATTGGGACTTAATGAGGAGGTTTAGGCGTGTTTTGGTGGCCATTTGAGGATTGATTCGGTACTGTTCACAGTGGGTCCGAATTTGGATTATTTCGCCTAAGTTGCAATTAGTTGGCTCATTTGGTGACGACGTGAATTTGGGCAATGTATCAGTTAATTTAGGACTTGTTGGGGACCCTAGTGGGCATTATCATACTCGGGATTTAATTGTGGAGTGTGGTTGATCACGTCGAGTCCCAAACCGATTAGATTGTTCGTTATGTCAAGTTGTGTATTTAATGCCAAGCGTAAATGGGCTAGAATGAAACGAGTTAGGCGTGCCAACTATGTGCCGACTGAGTGGGAATTTGTGATTCATTGATCTAGGCACATCGGAGTACGACTATTGATTCGAATTCCATGACATGTGAATTTGCATAATACGTTTTAATATGGATGAGATTGAGTACAGTAATGCACATGTCTGTCGTGAGTAAATCGGGCCTTCGGGTCGAAACAAATGTGGCCTTCGGGTCGGGCCTTCGGGTCGAAACAACTGTGGCCTTCGGGTCGGGCCTTCGGGTCGAAACCACTGTGGCCTTCGGGTCGAAACAGTTGGGGTCTTCGGACCGGGCCTTCGGGTCCAAACAGTTGGGGTCTTCGGACCGGGCCTTCGGGTCCAAACAGTTGGGGTCTTCGGACCGGGCCTTCGGGTCGGGCCTTCGGGTCGAAACCACTGTGGCCTTCGGGTCGGAACGAACTGTGGCCTTCGGGCTGGGCCTACGGGTCGTATTATCTCACTGTTGGCCTTCGGACCGGGCCTATGGGTCGTATTATCACACTGTTGGCCTTCTGGTCGGGCCTACGGGTCGTTTTATCACATTGTTGGCCTTCGGGCCGGGCCTACGGGTCGTTATAATTGATTGGAGACCTTCGGGTCGATTTAATTGCGTGTGCATCTCGTTATTGATTAATGCTTAACCTGCAGGGAATGAGATGTCATATTGGGCTATAAGCCGGGTGAAATTTATACTGACTTACTGGTTCATTGTCTGGTGTATTTTAATTACCTCTGGAGGTGCACATTAGCCTAGTTTAGGATTAGGGATTTATTACTTGCTGAGTTTTCTCACGGTTGTGGTAAAACCGACATTTCAGATCCCCGGCCATGAATGTTGAAGGCGAAGAGCAGAACCCTGAGCCGAGACAGAGCCTGAAGCTATGAGCTCAGAGGAAGAGTCAGTGAAATTCGAGAGTTCTTTTGAGACGTCTAGTTCTGACCTAGATTGGGAGCCCTAGTTTTAGGCCCCAGCCTTAGGAATGAGGGCTGTCACTTTTTGATTGTAGCCCTTCCCGATAGACAGTTTGATATCCCTAGGCCACTGATCCCTTTTTGCTTCGTGGCCCCTTGGGTGTACCTTTTGTAGACAAAGGGATATTGTTTGTAAGTTTGTAAAGAATATATATTATAGTTTAATTTATCGCTTAATTGTTATCTTTTGCTATCCATGGTTACGTTTTAAAATGTCCGGGTGTATATACATATTTATATATACGTCGTTTCCGCTTGTGGCATGTGTTCTCTGATTTGGGGATTCGGGTCTCTGCGACGCAATCCAGGGAGCGTCGCACTTCGTCTAGACCCTGGGCGGATGTTCATGCTCACGTTGGGTGCGGGGCGTGACACACGTTCTCCGGGAAATCGGGACCGTCACAACTCGAGTGGCCCTGGGTCGATACGCGTAACCCCTAAACAGCCGCCCGTTAGTGAGAGACGCTAAAACTGTAAATTGAGCTAAAACGATCGTGTAATTGAATTCGGACTTTGGTGTCGAATTTCGTGGGCATGCGCGACTATTTTTGCAAGGACGATGCCATTTTTATGTGGCCAAACATATTTGGGTTCGGTAGAGTCAAAATTGAAAAATTTGACCCGTGACCGGAAATTACTGTTTTGTCCTTGTACCCCTAAGTTGGAATTCCGAATTTTGGGCTTTATTGGACATTATTTTGGAGTTTAAAATTAAGTCTCATCAGCCCAATAATTCAAAATGTTGAGGACCAAAATGCCCCTCCACTAGTGAGCTTGATTGATTCTCAAACCCTTGATTAGGGGTAGTTTGGGCATTATGAGAAGTAGCTCACCAAGCCTACTCACTCAATCACTCTATAAGCCCTCTAGTCTCTCTCTCTCTCCTCTCATTCTCTTCCCCAAGCAGTTGGCAGCCCTCCTTTCCTCTCCAACCCGTGAGCCCCCTTCCCCCTCCCTTCCTCTCTTTGTCTTGGCCGTGAGAAGCCGCTCGCCGGAGGAGCTCCACCGCCGCCGGGGCTGTTCCGCCGCCACCGCCACCACCACCACCTCACCTAGCACCGTCCAACTATCCCACTCCTCCCTCTCTCCCTCCCGTCCGCCACGACTAGCCGCTCCCTAGCTTAGGACCACCGATGCCTTCAACCGCCGTCGCACGTACGCCGGGGAGGTCGTCGTCGCCGCCGCTGCCCCGTCGCTGCCCAGCCTCCCTCATCGCGTGTTCGGCCCCATTTCAAGCTTAGGACATCAAGTGAGTTTGACCCTAAACCCTAATTAGGATAATTTGCATTTCTAGATGGGTTTTATGGGTTAATTAGGGTAATTTGAGGGTTAAATTGTAGAGGTGATTATGGGCTATTGTTGTGGCTAATTTGGTGGATTAGGGCGATGAATTAATGGAGGTCTAGTGGCCCAAGAGGTGCTGTACAATGGCTGGACAGATTTGGATCGGAATGGCCCAAGTTTGGAAAAGTTCGGGTTTGAAATGTAGATTATAGTGCGCGCCTTATTTGGTCTTGTGGTGGCTGATTAAGATGGTGCTTTGGGGAGTCTAATGGAGCATTTTGAGGTTATTGAATGACTCGGTGCGATTGGTTTAGTGGCTAGCCACATTGGAATTTAATTGGGCAAGGTACGATTGATTTGAGGTTTAGTAGTGTAATTGTCGGAAATGTTAGATTGACCGAACTAGTGGCTGAATTGTCCTTGAATGCGAGCAATTTTGTAGTGCCGTGACATATGCCTAGTGCGACTAGAAATGGAGTAGCTTGGTGGGCCTCGATTTCTGTGGATTCATATTGAACTAGTTGTGTGATTTATGCGTGTGAATTGTGTATCGTGCATGAGTGCTTGAATTGATTCCATGGTTGTGCTAATATGTGATTGGGTATATTGAATTGTGGTCTGAACATATTGCGTGACGAATTGAACAAGTGGTGTAGTGATATTAAATGCCCATTATGAAATGTGTGAACGCCCAAGTGTGATTGTTGTAGACATGGGTGTGCGTCACGAGCATTAGCACGACATGTGCATATACGAGTGCGCCCGAGTGACATATGCATTGTGATCACCTAAAATACTCGGATGCGCATTACGCGGGGTTCAGATAAAAATTGATGCCTGTGAATGCGTGATCACAATAAACCCTGATGTGTTTTACGCGGGGTAGTGAACCCGTCCTGAGGCTTGTTATGCGGGACGATGTTCGGTTTACCGGAAGATGACCAACCTGAGGCGTTTTACGCGGATAATGTGTCATGAGCCTGATGCGTTTTACGTGGGCCAGAGATCGATCTCGAAGTGTTGGACCTGATGCGTTTAACGCGAGTCAGAGGAGAAATTGGTAAATGGCAGAGTGCTAGCATGCAAGTGTGCATTAATGCATTGATGATGCATCAACATGAGTGCGAACATGAACATGTGCATTACATACTTCGGAACTAAGTGATAGGTGCATGTGTGCCTCGATCTAATTCTATGATGCTATTGTGATTATCTTTATAGAATGACTAACCTGCAGGGTCAAGTGAATTTAGATTTAGGTCCGAGGGCCTGAGTTAGTTTACGTTTGAATTGTGTGTTATTTAGTACTCGTTAGGAGGTGCACGTTAGCCTAGTTTAGATTTAGGCAATTACTCACTGAGATTATTCTCATTGTTGTATAAAACCAATTTTTCAGACCCCCAGCCTTGAGATGCCTACAGTTCCAATGCGTTTTGGGATTCCGCATCATGTAGAGCGGACAAGGACGATACACGCCATAGGGAACGGGGATTCATATATTAGATATTATACCTCAGTTTGGGTGGACGTGGGGGAGTCACATTATTAGACCCACGAGTACCTGGCTTGGTGCTGCAGGGACGATCTCGGAGAGTATGGTCCTCTCCGGACTTTTGATGTCCTGTTTACCGGGTTGGGCACCTGCTACCCTCGATGCCCTGATGGCGAGGTGACTCACCTGGGCTCTTCAGCCGAAGAGAGTGTGAGCTCTGACGGTATACCGGTAGAGTACGAGGTAGATGAGTTCGAGCCGATGGACATAGAGCCAAACGACGGGGACGCTATTCCGGAGCTGATGGAGCCTGACGATGAGGAGCTAGAGCCGATCGAGGAGGATCTCGTGCCGGAGGTCAAGCCTGAGGATATGGTCTTAGAGGAGAAGGCTATAGAGGTTGAGTCTGAGATGGACTCATCAGGGTCCGTGGAGGAGATGCCTAACAGCTTTTCATCCTCGGAGTCTTCTGATTCCGACCCAGACTGGGCACTATAGGAGTTAGCATTTGCCTCAGTTTGGTAGGGCCAATACCTTTTTGACCAGTGCCCCACCTTTACTAGTAGACTGACTCCCAAGCCACTTATCCCTTTTTTTCAGTAGTGGCCTTTGACCCGTTTTTGGTTTTTGATGATCGGGCTATATATGGATATTGTATATGGCTTCCAGTAGTAGTGCAAGTGTTTATTTTATAGTCGTTGTTATTTGTTTCTGTGGCTATCCTTGATTATGTGTATAACATTGTACGGGTGATTTTAAATGCTTTCGCACGTGCTTTAAATCTCTGCATTGGGTGTTGGGTCAGCGACGCGTCCTGGGACGTCACATACGAATCGACCTTTGCGAGGGATGTGGCGCGCCAAAGGGTGCGGGGCGTGACACTGCCGCCCGCCATCGCCGTCTGCCCATGCCACCGAGCCGCTCGCTGTTCGTCGCCGAGCACTGCCGCCGATCATTGCCGCTTATCGCTCTAGCCGCTTTAGTCTAGAGTCCAGTAAGTCACGCCCTAAACCTCATTTAGGACGTCGGGTATCGACGTATGAAATTAGAAGTGAAATCGGGTTTATTTAGGTGTGGAATAGTACGATTTTAGGATCGGAAATGTTAGGCGGTCCTTAGGATTGAATTTGAGAAATTTTGGCGGAGAATTTAAGGCCAAAAGTGGGCTGTGATGGTCTGATTAGTGTGCTGTGATGTGTCGTTCGGTGCGTAAATTGGATATTTGGATTCGGCGATTAATTGTGAGAAAATGTCGTGAAGGCCCGGAATCGATTCGCCGTAGTTTGGAGGTGGAAAAATGAGAAATAGTGTGTCGATTGCGTGTTTGTGATGTGGCTAAATTGTAATAATGAAATTGGGTGTGTGGTCGTGTAATTGATTATTTGAAATATGCCTATTGTGTGCACGTTCGGGCCAACTTGAAATAATTGTTAAACTGGCCATGTCGAATGCTTAGTGAGCATGAATTGTATGTGAATTGATGCATACACGGGCCCCGTGTGATTGGCCAACTAATTGGCAAGTGAAAGTGTTGAGCATGTAAATGAGAAAAAGATTGAGTGTGGTATGGCATGTGCGATCGTGGAAATTGTGCCATCCTAAGGTGTGTACTTCAACGCGGAACGATGCCCGGTATTATCGGAAGACTGCCAACTTGAGGTGTGTACTTCAACACGGGTTGTGCCGTAGGTGGTAGATGTTGAGCTTGAGGTATATACTGTAACGTAGGCAAGAGACATAGTCTGAGGCGTGTACTGTAACGCGGGCTCTGGAGTGTTGTGATAAGTTGGTCGCAGTGGACTTAAGGCGTGTACTGTAACGCGGGTCACTGGCGAGAGTTGTGGAAAAGATGTGATTTGACCGGAATGAATGAGTGAAACGAGGTTTGAATGTGCATGTGAATGAATATGATATGCCTACTGTGCGATGTTGGAGTGCGTGATTGTGTTTGTGATTGTCTGGAGGTACGTGATAGCCTAGGTGGAGTTTAGGGGTGTACTTGCTAAGATATAGTCTCGCGGTTATTTTAATCAAACATTTCAGAACCCTGGCAGGAGCAATGAATCCCCCGCCGCCGCCGCTTGAGTGTTTTGGAGTACCTGTACATACCGAACGTGAAGTTTTAGAGTTTCTGATGGCTGATAAGATGACCTGAATTAAGCATACTACCACAGTTTTTGTAGATGTAGGATTACCTTTGTGGGAGCCCCATACATATACTGCCTGGTTCTTCTGAGACAGGATAGATGAGTTTAGGCCCGTCCGAGGATTTGACGTTCCTTTCGATTTAGTTGGGGATTGGGACCCGACTGCTGTATCTCCTCCTGACGGCGAATTGACTAGCGCGGAAACTAGTCTGGCTCAGTCTAGACTGCATCCAGCGTCGGCAGCACAAGGATCTTCAGGGGCTAAGAACGAGCTGGAGTCGGAAGGATCTCTAGCGGGAGACGACCCAATGGACATAGACCTTGAGCCAATCCCCAAGGAAGGAGAAGAGGAGGTAGAGCCCGAGGCGAGACCCGAGAATGAGCCTACTGAGTCTGCAGAACCCGAGGAAGAACCGGATTATATACTCATGTTTGAGTAGTGGGCTGACCCTGAATTTGTACTAGAGAATGTATATGATGAGGAATCCGTCGAGGAGGAGCAGAACGAGATTCCAGCGGAGTCGGGTGACATCAATAATCCGATCGAGATTGAGGCTGAGTCGGAATCCTCAGAGGATGAGACTATTTAGAGAGACCCAGATTCAGAGGATGATGATGATTCAGATTCAGAGTGGACGCCGAGTAAAGGCATAGGGGCTAGTTTAGGGATGGATTTTAGACCTTTTGGAGAGCACCATTTTTTAGGTTAAAATGCCCAGGTCATCGATTTTTTTGTATGTCGGTGGTTGTAGTATGGTGAACATGTGCATATTGGTGGCTTTGTAAGTTGCGAATATTGTGGTATAATTTTGAATAAGAAATGGTTATGTACATTCTCCCTATTTGTCCCCAGCTTTAATTTGTCCAGGTAAATTGTGGTTTCCGCTGTTAATATAAATATTTGATTAATAATAAGTGAGGTCGGCGATACCCTTGGACATCGTACTAATCGACTAGAGTTGGGTGTCGCGTGCTCGATAAGGTTCGCGGCGTGACAATTTCTTCAATTCTTTTCTTTCATCTCGAAATATAAAATTGGTGAAACTAACATTGTCGCACATGCATTGTCAAGGAGATATTCGATACTTGCTATTGTTGACCCTCGGGTTCCAATTCTCACAATAGCTCATATTTGTGTGTGTGTGTGTGGGGGGGGGGGGGTTGCTTCTCATTCTGACTTAGACACTGATGGAGACTAAGTAACTCCATCTCCTAAAGTGACATGGATCCTGTTAAGTCGACGCTGCCTTCCACTCATTACACAAACAATACTTTCTAGTGAATCAAGTATTGTAAAGAGGGCTACGGCATTACTGAAGGCTATTGTCACAGCCACCTATGTCTCTATTGCATTTCATAGAGGCGAACAAACTTTTAGAATATTGGAGATTTCCCTAGAAGATGCATCAAGTAATGAAGTTGATAAAAAGATATTTATCGATATATTTGAAGAGATAGCAAGCATCTCCAAGCAAATAGAACTTTGATGAAGAAAAGGTGGACTATTTATTTTGGTCGCCTGCCAAGAAAAGATGCACCAAGTACGGCATTACTGAAGGCTTGTCGGATTAAATGATAGATTTTCTCATCAACAGACGCACCTGTAACAAAGAAATGACAATATTAGTATGAAGCATGGGAGGCATGAGCAATTTTGGGAAAAGGAAATGTCTCCCATGACATTAAAGGAAAAAGAACCAACGGAGAAACTAAAAATGTTGCCATTAAATTTTTAGTTTTTGGCAGAAAACCGAACCATAATAATGATATAGCTATGCATACAGCACTGGTTCGTCAGATTGAGATGTTTGAAGCCAAAAGACAATATTGAAAGCAATGAGTACACGGAGATAAGAAACTCAAAGACATACCAATTAGGGCGAGGATCCTGCCCATACACCAATAAGTTGTTTATGCTTTTCTCAATTCAATCATCTCCTTGCCAATTTAGAGTTGCTGGTATAAGAAACTTAATTCGCCTTCAATTTATTCTACACTCCATTGCCTTGAACTAATCCGCTTCACACATTCACTCTTTAACCTTGACAGTTTAGCTGCTTCTCACTAAATCTCAAAGATCCCATAGTTCATCTAAAACTCAGAAACTGTCCAATTGTCAATCAAGGCCTTGTATGAGAAACTAGCTGATAGCGATACGCCAAGACAGAGATTCGTTCAACGACTTGAAGATGCAGGGAACAACTGTGTCTTGGTCTATGATTGAATATTGCGGACTCCCATCACCACTGACTAATTCTTCCTAAGTCAATGCAAGTGATTCAAAACGATAGTAAAATTGACGAATCTAAACAAGACTTTTTTCTTAATATTTTAGCCTTCAAATTCATTCCGCACCAGGCGTCCCATTCACTAAGCGAGCTAAATGCGATGCAGGGCACACATACAATCACGGAAACATATTGGCAAACAAAAAGGAATAAGCAGAGTGAGAGACGTACATAGGATGAATTTTTGATATGTTCGCCAAGGAAAATCTCCTCGTTGCTGTGGAAAGTGTTGATGATCAAGCTCAAGAGCTGGTTGATCTCTGCTTGAAACGCGAAGGTCTCTGCGTCGGCCATCTCCACATCCTTGAAGATTGGAAAAGGCTGGTGAGGGCATTGAGAGGGGCTTAGGAAACTAAAGGAGAGCCGGTCGCACTTCGACGACCTCTTCGTCGACAACTACCTGGACAGATCCGGCGGTGAATCCAACTCCGGTCAAGAAGTGCCTGGAGAGACCCGGCAGCAGTGGTGAACGAGGTCGTGCGTATGGTAGAGGAGGATTAGGATTGTCTCCGAAGGTAACGAAGAAGATGGGAAGAACAAATTTTTTATTTTTAGGGACGGTAACTTTTAATTCTGATTCTCTTTTTGACAAAAGTGCCCCTATTCCGGTCGCCGGCAAATTCACTTGCTCGTCGACCAATGAACATTTGGCCGGCCGGAGAGCTTAGGCCCTTGTTTGAGACTCATTAGCCACTTCGGGTCCTTATTTGAGTTAAAGTCCACTTCGGACCCTTATTTGAGAAAATGATTTTACTTCGGACTCCTTTTTGGAATTTTCTCTAGTAACCTTGTTAAATTTCTTGAGGTTGAAGCCCAATCAAATTTGAGGTCAAATCTCTATCAACCTGGGGCGAATGATGCGAGAGCATCAAGGTCTAAGAAAGAGAAGCATACAAATTGGAGTTTCAAGAAGAATGAAGAATAGAGACTCATTTAGTCATGGCCACGGGTTGGTTTTGGTCCGGTCAAACCCGGGCCCCGCCCGTTGGCCGGGCTCGCGGTTTGGAACCGGCCCGGAACCGTCGGTTCCGGGCCTGGTTCCACAAAAAAAAAAAAAAGAAAGCTGCAGCACAACCTACAGGTGCAGGCCATGCTGCTGCTGCTGCGGCCCGTTGCCAGGGCAGCCCTTGGCAATGGGCAAAATTTTTTTTAAAAAAAAACCTTCCGCAGCAAGGCTTGCACGTCTACAGGCCCTGCTGCAGGCAAATTTAAAAAAAAAAAACCCTCGCAGCAGGGCTTGCACGTCTGCAGGTCTTGCTGCGGGCAGCGGGCTTACGGCTCGTTGCCAGGGCAGCCTTTAGGCTGCCCTGGCAACGGCCAATGCCCAAACGGGCAAAAATTTATATAAAAAAAAAGATAACGGTTGCAAAATTGCAACGGTTATCTTTTTTTTTTTAATCCTAAATTTTCTTCTCATTTTTTTCTTATAAATTCTCTCAAATTCTCTCAATACTCACAATTCTCTCAAATTCTCTTCTCTAAATTCTCAAATTTTCTCAATACTAGAAATTCTCTCAAATTCTCTTAAATTATCTCAATTTTCTCAATCCACGCAATTCTTTCTTAATTCTCTCAATTAATCCGCTCAATTCTCTCAATCCACTCGAAAAATGGCAAGTGAAAGTCGAGTGCCAACTAGCAAAGGTAAGAATATCACGACGGAGTCCCATCATTCTTTTGATCCTCGTGAATATGCAGATTTTCAAGATGATGAAATCAACATTTTTCCCGATATGGAGCGCGTCTCGATGCAAGAAAGTTTTCATACTCCTGTCGAAATATCTACAACAAAGGAAGCGGAACAATAATTTACATCTGACATTTGGAGTCACTTCACGAAAATGGAAAGGTTTGATATTAATAAAAAAAGGTATGATATAATTTGTAAATATTGTGGAAAAATATATAAATATACAGGTGGACAAGGATATGGAACATTTAAACAACATCTTAAAAGCAAACATCCAATCGAAACGGGAATCGATATCGGACAACAACAAATTTCCGAGTACGTCAATCCTAACACTTCTTCTTTATTTCGTTTTAATGAAAAACTTATAAGGAAGAATTAGGCAAATTTATTTTTGTTGAGCATTTAGCATTTAATTTTTGAGAAAGATTTGATTTTAATGAATTTGTACAAAAAGCATGTGCTCCACAAGCAAAACGTGTTTCTAGAAATTCAATTAAACGAGTAATTAAAGATCTTTACAAAAATAGAAAAAAAGATGTACAAAACTTTTTTATGCAATTTAATGGATGCGTGCATATATGTAGTGATATTTGGAATGATCATTGGCAAAATCATTCTTACATAGGCATAACATGTCATTGGATAGATGACAAGTGGAGTATTCAAAAAAGAGTTATTGCATTTAGAGTTTTCGATGATAAAAATACGGCAAATAATATTTATAGAATAATTAGGCAAATTTTAGAAGAATATTATTTACTTAACAAAATTTTTTCAATTGGTTTTGATAATGCCGCAGTAAATGCCGTTTCAATTGCCGATTTAGAAAATATTTGTAAACTCGTTTTTGGCGGAAAATTTTTTCACGTTAAATGTGCTTGTCATGTTTTAAATTTATGTGTACAAGATGGTTTGAAAATTCTTGATATTTTTCTTCAACCAATAAAAACGGCGATTCAATTTTTATGGAAATATTCCCAAAAAATGAAAGAATGGGGTAGATTTTGTAGAGAAAATGGCAAAAAGCCAAAAAGATTTTCAAGAGATGTTCCAACTCGTTGGAATTCTACTTTCCACTTGCTTAATGAATCTTTAGCATATAAAGATTTATTATGTGCATTCATTTCTAATAATATACCTCAGATTAATTTATACCCACAAGAGTGGGATATTTGCCAAACAATTTTAGATGTTTTAAAGATTTTTAATGATGCAACTTATACTTTATCTGGTGTTTATTATCCTACTACACATTTATTTTTAGTAGAGTGTACTAATATTATCAGAATTTTTGATGAATATGAAAATGATGTTGAATTACAACGTACTATAGTTGCAATGAAAATGAAGTGGCTACATTATTATAGCGAAATTCCCATTATTTATTTAGTTGCTTGTGTTTTTGATTCGCGTTGCAAATTGGATGGCTTAAATGATTTTTTTGCATACGTATTATCAATGTTTACATTATGATACGATAAATGTTACAACCATAACACGCGAGGTTAAAAACGTAGTAATATAATTATATAATCAATTTTATACTAAATATAATTTAAGTGATATTGAATCTTCTTAATCTACGAAGATACAAAATGACAGTACAGGTAAAATTAGTAGAGGGTACCAACTTTTATGACATAGATAAAAAAAAATGGAGTAATAGGAAATATTTCTGAATTAAAGATTTACTTAACCGTTTCATTTGAGTTTACTGAATCCAAAAGTGGTACAGATTTTTTAATTTTGGATTGGTAGAAGAGGCATGCAAACCAATACCCAATCCTTTCTCTTATTGTAAAACATATTTTTTCAGCCCCTTATTCCACAATTGCAGTTGAACAAGTATTCAGTGCCGGAGGTAATATTTTGAACGAACATCATTCAATATTAGCTCCAGAATCAGTGGAGATTCAAGCTTGCATTGTTGATTGGACGAAGGCTCAATACCGGCAATAAGAGATAGATCGAAATAATGAATCCGAATTCTTTAACGACGGAGATACTATCGCTACCGGTACCGGTACTGGAACGGGTAGTGACGATTGAGGGTAAAAGAACTATTGGAGTTAGCAAATATTTCGGGAACCTTTGTTTCTCATACCGGATACGCCCACGTGAGCTTAGGGAAACCGAAGTATAATTCAATGCATGTGACCTCTGGTCCCCTGCGCACTGAATGTTTAGGTTTTGGGATCATTTTAGGGCATATATATTGTACTCTTTTTTTTTATAGATCGTTGTAACGAATTGTAATGTACTTAAAGATAATTTATTAAGTTCAAGTCCTCTCTTTCTCTCTTGTCTTTTTGTCCCCAAATTTAATTATAATTTACATTTTAATTACAATTTATATTGAATAATGCTCCCTCACTGGAACAGTAATTTTTTTAATTTTTTAATTATTTTCTTTTCTATTTTTTTTCTTTTCCCTTTCCTTTTCTATTTTTTTTCTTTTCTTCCTCCGCCGGCCATAACCGGAGCCGGTGGAGGTCGTCGGCCTCAGGTGAGGCCGCCTTCGCTGGCGTCGGGCGAGCGTCGCCCTCGCTTGGGCTGGGCGAGGCCAGCCTCGCCAGATCGGGCGACGGCTCGACCTCGCTAGCAACTGGCGAGGGTTCGACCTCGCCGGCGTTGGGCGAGGCCGGCCTCGCCAGTTGCAGGCGAGGTCGAGCCTCGCCGGCGTCGAGCGAGGCCGGCCTCGCCAGTTGCAGGCGAGGTCGGCCTCGCTCGACGCCGGCGAGGTCGAGCTTCGCTAGATCTGGAGAGGGTTTGACCTTGCCGGCCTCGCCAGTTGCCGGCGAGGTTGAGCCTTACCGGCGTCGGGCGAGGCCGGCCTCGCCAGTTGCAAGCGAGGTCGGCTTCGCCCGATGTCGGTGAGGTCGAGCCCTCGCCCGATCTAGCGAGGCCGGCCTTGCCCAGCCCAGGCGAGGGCAGCCCTTGCTTGACGCTGACGAGGGCGGCCTCGCCTGAGGTCGACGACCTCCGCCGGCCCCGGCTATGGCCAGCGGAGGAAGAAAAGAAAAAAAAAGAAAAGGAAAAGGAAAAGAAAAAAAATAGAAAAGAAAAATTATGAACCGGCCCGGAACTGGTTCCGAACCGACCAGTTTTGAACCTGAACCGAAGTCGGAACCGGCCTGGCGGTTCCAGTTCCGGTTCATACTTGGCCACGAATCGGAACCGCCGGTTCCGAACCTGAACCGGTCGGTTCCGAACCGTGGCCATGACTAGACTCATTCACCCGAGTAAAATGTTGCCTATTTCAAATTAGTTTCCCATTTTAAATAGGTTTCCTAATTTGACTAGGTTTCCTAATTTGCTGTTTCCTAGTTCGATATTCCTAGTTTAAGGTTTCCTATTTTGATATTGCCTAGTTTAATGTTTCCTGTTTTAACATTTCATAGTTTGATTTGTTTTTAGAAGAGGTGATTATTATGTATTAACTACTTTCCGCGTTGGAAACCTTTCTCCATTTATTGCCCGTCTTTTTGGGGTGGATGATGCGGGAGCATCAAAGTCTTATATGAAGAAGCATCCAAAATGGAGTTGCAAGAAGATTTAAGAATAAAGACTCATTCACATGAGTAAAATGTTGCCTATTTCAAATTGGTTTCCAATTTTGAGTAGGTTTCCTAATTTGACTGGGTTTTCTAATTTAATGTTTCCTACTTTGACATTCCAATTTTAATGTTTCCTATTTTGATATTTCCTAGTTTAAGATTTCCTGTTTTAACATTTCCTAGTTTGATGTTTCCAAGTAAAGTGTCCTCATCCCTCCATAAATAAGAGGTGCTTCTCAATGTAAGATGCAAATTTGTAAGTTGACAATATATGAGAGTTTCTTTTAAGTAAGCACTTGAACGAGTGTGTAAGATCAATGGCAAATTTTTCGGTGGACGTTCTAATGGAGATCTTCTTGTGGCTCTCTGCAAAACCTTTGGCTCGATTGAGATGTGTATGTAAATCTTGGAATTCTCTTCTCACCAGCCCCTTTTTCATTAAAGCTTATCTTGAGAGATCAAACAAATTGCAGAAATATGATCTTCTTAAGTATGACTTCAACAACCTTTCGAGAGTGCAGATTCGCTATTCTCCCAAGAATGAACTATTGGATCTCGATAATTCATTTGTCAAAGATGGCGAAAAGTTCCAATTAGTTGGGTCATGCAATGGAATTGTTTGTTTGTCCACTTATGACGGTAAGAACCCTCACAACTCAAAGGTCTTTCTATGGAACCCATCGACAGGTGAAAACAGAGTCCTTCCACAACCCAGCTTGCACGTGTCAAACATGGTTGGATTCGGATTCGATTCCTCAAGCGGTCATCCAGACGATTTTAAAGTGGTCAGCGTGCATATACATTTTGAACATTCGAGCCACACCTCCCAAGTGGAGGTGTATGGCTTTAGAAGAAATTGTTGGAAACAGGTTGGCAACATTTTCCCTCCAGTGCTCACCCAACATTTAAGCCGTCGAGTTACCTCTGAAATTTTGTCTCCATTCTCTACATTGCCTACCGTGTACTTAGGCCATCAAGTTATCTTCAAGAATTTCATCTGTTGGTGCCCTTATTTTTGTGTCGATGATAAAACCGTCGCATTATTAATCCTATTTGATGTAGTTCAAGATATTTTCCAAACACTAGCATTTCCAGATATAATGCCTCCTGAAGAGAAATATATTGGCTTACTAGATGGATGCTTATCTGTAATAGTACATAACTCATCGGTTGAACGTTATGAAGTATGGATCATGGAAGAGTTTGGCATCAACGAATCGTGGACCAAGTTGTATACTATTGGATTGTCTAAGAGAAGCATATTACAATATTGGCCAGTGGGGATTGCAAATTCTGGGGAAGTTTGCTTCATAGAGAGATTACAAATGGGTTTACACTGGGAATCTCCCTTCTATTGTTTTCCATACAACATGGGGAGCGAAGGCTTTAAGACATTTAGTATTGAAGTCGATTCTCTCTATTGCACTCAACTGGTTACTTGTACAGAGAGTTTGATTTCTCTCTCGTCCAGAAACAATGTCGAGCATTAGTTGGTTGGGAAAATTGCCTTGTGATATATTAAAGAGACTTCCATTTGTATAAATAAGATTCTCTCTTTTATTTCCATGTACTTTGATAACATAGCACTTCACCTGCTTTCCAATTGATGACTTCATTGCTGTGTCAGTTTAATCCCAAGTAGAATGAATTTCTTTCCCTAATCATTTTGAGTGTTCATGAAGGTTATGTATGTCTTCGTGCATTAGCAGATTGATTACATTCGCTAATTGACAGAAAACACATCGTGCATCCCACATTATTGTTCTTTCTAGGTAAGCTGACTTGACAAAGAATTTTTTGTAAAATATACAAAGCAACTAGGCTAAAAGAAGTCTTCCTGATGTCCAAAGAAGTTGACCACCATTTTCTTAGGAATCATGTGACAACAATGGCAAGCTTGCCAGTTGACATTCTAATGGAGATCTTATTAAGACTCCCAACGGGACCTTTGATATGTTTCGAGTGTGTATGTAAATCATGGGCAAAAGAACACTACAAGTACCATAAGTTGTGTACTGCACTTTCTTTAGTGCCAAAAGTTTTTTTTAGATCACTTAAGTGCTAAAATTTTTGAAAAACAATCACTTAAGTGCTAAAATTTTTGAAAAACGATCACTTAAGTGCTAACTCTAGTGCCGTACATAACTTTTCCCCTAAAATTTGATGTGGTTTTTTTTATTAATTTCTAAAGCTGATGTGGCTTGCTGGAGTTGGCACTGAAGTGATCGTTTTTAAAAAATTTTAGCATTTAAGTGATCGTTTTTCAAAAAATTTAGCACCGAAGTGATTCAAAAAAACTTTTGGCACTTAAGTGATTGTTTTTCCTTCAATTTGGCACTTAAGTGAGCCGGTGAAAACTTTTGGCACTAAAGTAAGCGCTGTACACAACTTATGACACTTATAGTGTTCTTTTGCCGTAAATCATGATATTCATCTCTAATAGCACATGACTCTTCATCCAAATATAATGAAGTATGGGTCATGGAAGAGACGGTATCGATGAATGATGGACCAAGTTTTACACAATCTGAGTGTATTCTAGAAGCATTACACATTACTCACTACTTGGATTTGCAGATTTTGAAAACAATTCCTTCTCTAGAAGCATTCATGTGAGTTTACACTTGAACATCAAATAAGGAGTGTTGACACCTAAAATTAATTAGGTTGTCAACAATTAAGATAAAATGAATAAATAAAAATGTCAAAGGATGACATCGCCCGTACTAGATGATTCACGTAAGCAAAATAGCTGGCAAGTACTGACACTCATAGGCAGGAAGTTTGAAATTTAGAAAAACTGGTAAATGAGGACCAAAAGTGCCAAGAGAATTGTCATCGAGGACATCAACAAAGAGAAGAGCAAATGTCAAGCCAGGAAGAACTCGATGAAGGCCCTTGCTTTAGAAGAGCAGGTGTCATGCCAGGAAAAACTGGTGAATGAGGACCTAAAGTGCCAAAGGTATTGTCATTGAGGACATCGACAAAGAGGATAATAGGTGTCAAGCCAGAAAGCACTCAATGAAAGCCCCTGCTTATGAAGGATAGGTGTCAAGCCAGAAAGAGCTCGACGAAGGCCTCTACTTTTGAAGGACAGGTGTCAAGCAGAAAGAGCTCAATGAAGGCCCCTTCTTCAAAAGGATAGATAAACTCGATAAAAACCCTTGCTTCAGAAGGATAGGTGTCAAATGGAGAAAAGCTCGATGACGGTTACCATTCCTGAAGACAGGTGTCAAATGGAGAAAAGCTCGATAACGGTTATTGTCCTAGAAAACAAAGGGCCTTGATGATGGTTATCGTCTCAGAGAACAAAGGGGCTCAATAACGATTATCATCTCAAAAGATAGAAGGGTTCGATCGTAGTTATCATCCTAAGAAGGACAGGTGCCAACACAGAGAACTCAAGAGCGGTTATCACTTTGGACAAAAGATAAGATCAACAACAATTGACAAACAGGTGTCATTAAATGAACGGTAAAGATGAAATCAACAATGGGTATCAAATACGATGTCAAAGATGGCTACCAAGTCTACATTATAAATAATGTCCGATTGTCAACAAAAAAGCCTCCTGCATACATACAAACCAAAATGCTGTCTTTTTATCCTTACTTTCCAGTTTCGCACTTTCAGTTTCCATAGCTGTAGCTATTTAGGTTTTTAGTTAGTAACATTGTAATATCATGTCGATGAACTTTGGACGCCGCCATTAATTAGACGGTTTCGTATGAATACTTTATGAATTTGAGTTAAAATATCATCATTGTGTGAGATTTGTGCTATCAATCAAGACAATCAAATCCTTTATTCACACTTGGATTGCTCTTGTCCGAAATTAGACTTAGAACCTGGTCTCCTCTTATTAAAAATTGAAGAACGACTTTTGGTGAATTATTTTTCATTACGGAAGCCATTTTCAGCGAAACATAATTTTGGCACGCCTAGTGGGACCCTTAGATCAATTGGAGAAGTAACGATGGCACAAATGAGAAATCAGAGCTAATTAGATCAGAATAACAATGTTCCAGGGAGCAGTGCGCCCTCGAATCCTGCTGTGGAACGAGTGACACGTGCAGAGTTGTCAAACGGACGAACAGTTACAGAATAGGGTCAGATGGAGGAGATAGATGGTCCCAGATACCTTACTAAAGAACAAAGAAGGCAATTGGAAACAAATCCAGTTACACTTGCTACTATGAGAAGAATCATGGAAGAACAACACAATGATCTGGCTAATCTAGTTACTAGATGCATGGCTGATACTGTTAAAGCCATTGATTATCAATACAGTTCAGAAGATCACTGGAAGGCCGAATTCATCGATGAATTCTACTCAGCCACAAATGGAACCTGTTGTTTCTCCAGGTGTAGTTAGAGGTCTTGGGCAGCTTGTTGTTACGAGCTCTAGCAATGTAACAGTAGGACAGCTTATGCCTCTCGCACCAATAAAAATTCTTTAGAGAGGAGAAAACACGTTGGTGGGTCAAGCACACGGCCAAATGGCAACAAGTGAAGGTAATGGGGTTAATTTGTCACAAAGTAACGAGAATACCAACAAAGTTCAACTAGCAGCTAACGGGGTAAATTTGTTTGGTGCAGTTCAAACAAATGCAACTAATGCAAATGTGGTTCCTTTAGCATACTACTTTGTACCAATTACAAGACAATGTGTTGTCTGGTGGTTTTGCTACTCAATCTAGCATTCCTAAGATGTTGTTTAGGCCAAATGCTAATACAGAGAGCCCAGGAAGGAATGTAACACCACCAAAACCAGTACCGCATTATCAAGTACCATAACCACTACAGCTCTTACCACAAAACCCGATTCCACAATATCCACAACCACCACTATAAAACTCGGTTCCACAATATCCGCAACCACTGCTACAAAACCCGGTTCCACAATATCCACAGCCAACAACATAGTATCTATTACCCCAGCCAATCCCATAACCACCAATACCTCAATATCAGGTGCATCGGCCTCTACAACAAAATGTACCACAAATGATACCTCAGGTTGTACAGGCAATCCAAATAGTCGCACCACTAGTTGCAATCCCAACAAGACAAAATCAATATGCAGTTGATCCAATGCTGTGGCAATACGATGGTGAACCAGGAGCCTTTAGGCAGGTATACAGGAAGCTATAACCAGAATGGATAGATATAGTTCCGTACCCAAGGGGGTTTAAGATGCCAGAATTTGTTTACCGGTGAAGATGATTAGTCGACACAGGAGCATATCAATCAATTCACTACTTTATGTGGAGATGCTACGTGTAGAGATCATTGGAAACTGCGGTTATTCCCATTCATTGTCCAAGATTGCTTTTACCTGGTACATATTTCTATCGCCTCATTCTATATTCTCTTGGGATCAAATGAAAATGATGTTTCATAGTCAATTCCAAAGAGCTGTGCTGGACATATTTGTGGCAGATTTGTCAGCAATGAAATAGCATAATAATGAATTAGTTGATCAGGTCATATTCTGATTTAGAAAGGCAAGAAATAGGTGTCTTGTACTATTACCTGAGAGAACGTTTACTGAATTTGCATTTAATGGTCTAAAGTTTGCCATCAAGGAAAGAATGGTAGGATAGGCCTATAATGATTTGTTTTCACTGACTACTATTGCTGTGAAAATGAAAACTTTTTGAAAGAGAATGATAGAAAGCATGCTAGACATGAAGTAAACTTTGTCGATCAAACACTGGTTGATGAAAATGAATCCGAATGTGCTGAGTTGGCAGTTGCCAAGATGATAATAGAAAAGCCATATACTTGCCCTGTGCTGAAGCTAGCTAAAGCAAAAGAAAAAGGGAGTGTCATGGTCAAATCAAAGGATATCCAATATTATTCCTTTGACATAAATAAGGTTGATGAAATATTTGACTTTCTTTTGGTCGATGGGCAAATCAAGCTTACTGAAGGCCAAGTTATACCTAGCAAAGAGGAATTGATAGGAAATAAAAACTATAAATGGCATTATTCATGGAGTCATAATACAGTTGATTGCATTGTGTTAAGAAAGAATATTCAGGAAGCAATTCGACAAGGCAAAATCAAATTCGTAGATAACAAAAAAAAAGGCTCCTATGGAGGTGGATGTTGATCCATTCCCCGTGATGACGGGAATGGTGTCTTTAAAGCCTAAAGGTACAATGACACAACCACACCTTTGTGCTTGGTGTAAAGAGGAAATCAATTATGGCCTAAAAGGAAAGCATCCTCCGGCACAAATTATTTCACAAGAAAAATCTTTTTGGGATCAATTTGGATACCAAAGTTATAATAAGAGGACTGGATATTGGAATTGACCCTGGAGTGTTCAAAATGGAAATAAACATTGGAATTAGAAGCGAAATACTTAGGATATCGACAGCTCGAGACAATACCCAACAAAATGGAATTTTTTTCAAGCAACGATATGAAGAGGGTGACCTTAGAATCGGAACATTAGGGGAACCTAGTGGTAAATTCGATTACTATGTTAACTATAGTCCACCTCCCAGATATTTGGAGGAAGTGGTTCCAACTAGATGGGGTGAGAAATTTGATAATCAGCTTGAAAGAGAGATCAAGGTGAGTGTGACACCTCATCGCACTAGGACTTTAAAAATACCAAGCGATCCACTAGAAGATGAATGGTTTGAATCAGGAGAAGTTCAAGGTCCAGGGGGCAATGTGACAAGAACTCGAAAAAGGAGGTTGTAGAGAAAGAAGAAGATGCATGAGCTATAACGACAGGTTAATTAGATTCATATTACTCAGGTTTCACCAATACCTTATAAACCCAAGAAATTCCAAGCTAGGAATTTAGTGTGGAGAAGAAATCCTCGGAATTTTAATCAGGATAAACTGAATGATGAGAAAGTTCAGACTAATGACCACACAGCATCTAGACCTGCTGTATTATCAAGATCTGTTTCCCCTCTGAGTTTGTACATGGTCAAAGCTAGATTTCCATTGCAATATAGAGTAACGTCTGTAGACTCTACGACTAATGGAGATTCAATTGTTGATGAAGAAGACAAGGTAGAACTTCAATTTGAATATGAAGAGGAATTGATCGAGTTTGAAAAACTGTCTTATGAAGGTCTAAACATCTTAGGGCACTTAATATAAATGCTAGAATAGATGGGCGTCCGGTTTCCAAGGTTTTGGTCGATGGAGAGTCTACTCTAAATTTGGTTCCATATAGATTCTTTAAAAAGATGGGAAAAAAAGGATGAAGAAATCATCCCATCGAATATACAGTTGTCGGATTTTACAGGAGAAGTAACAGAGGTCAAAGGAATATTTGTGGCTGACTTGATCGTGAGCTCAAAAACTTCTAGAACAACTTTTTGTGTTGTCGAGGCAGATGGTTCATATAACTTGTTGCTCGGGAGAGATTGGATTCATGGAAATCAGTGTGTGCCCTCGCCCTTCATCAGATGTTAGCTTTCTGGAATGGGAGCAAAGTTGAATATGTCAAAGCTAATAGTAAAACTCATGTATCTTGGGCACATGCCTTACGAACTGATCGAGAATTAAGAAAGATGCCCGATGATAATTCATGCGTTATCGAACCACCTAGAATTGACTCAAGAGATGTTGCATTCTGCGGGTTTGACAAGGGAAATGTCTAGTGGATTCCCAAGACAGACCTGGCAGGATGCTTAGAAAAGGTTGTCCATGGAAAACCTTACATTATTATATGACCTCAATATGAGGTATATGGTCTATATAGCTGAAGTAGGAAAATAGGATGCAGATACTGGTGATTGCATTATGGAATTTGAAGAATCTCCTTTTAGAGGAGACAATAAACTGATCGAAGCTCAAGACCCACTACTAGAAGTAGATATTGGAGATTCCCAAAACCATCAATCAATTTTCGTCGGTGCATTATTGGATGAGGTTATAAAATTCCAGTTAATTGAGGTATTAAGAAAGTATAAAGATTGCTTTGCATGGGATTATCATGAAATGCCAGGGTTATGGTGAGATGTGGTTGAACATAGACTGCCAATCAAGAAAGGGTTCCAACCACACAAACAACCACCAAGAAGATTTACACCAAAAATTGTGTAGAAAATCAAGGAGGAAGTCGAACGTTTGTTAACAGCAGGCTTTATTAGGACTGCAAGATATATCGAGTGGTTATCCAATATCGTGCTAGTTAAAAAGAAGAATGGAAAGTTAAGGATGTGTATAGATTTTTGTGACTTAAATTCGGCAATCCCAAAAGATGAGTATCAAATGCCAATGGCAGATATGTTGATCGACTCGGCCTCTAGCAATGAGATTATGTCATTGATGGATGGTCATTCAGGCTATAATCAGATATTTATATCGAAAGAAGATGTTCATAAAACAATATTTCGATGTCCAGGAGCTATTGGGACATTCGAATGGTTAGTGATGCTGTTCGAATTGAAAAATGCCGGAGCAACATATCAGAGGGCTATGAATTTTATCTTCCACGATATGATTGGGGATTTCATAGAAGTATACATTAACGACATCATCATCAAATCAAACCAGGTAAGTTATCTAACTTATCTTGAACATGCTTTTATAAGGATGCAGAGATTTAAATTGAAAATGAATCCTCTTAAATGTGCCTTTGGAATAAGGGCTGGCAACTTTCTAGGGTTTATGGTAAATCAGAGGGGAATAGAAATAGATAAGAACAAAACAAAAGCCATTCTAGAGTTGCCACCTCCTTTAAACAAGAAACAATTGCAAATGATTATAGCTAAAATAAATTTTTTGCGTAGATTTATTGCTAATTTGCTGGGTAAAGTAGAGGTTTTTTCTCCATTACTTAAGCTTAAGAATCAAGACCAATTTGTTTGTGAGAAAGAACATTAGCGTGGTTTTGAGCAAGTTAAGGAGTATCTCATTAATCCACTAGTTTTGATGCCGCATAAACCAGGTAGGTTGTTGAAACTTTATTTGTCGGTAACTAACAATACTATTGGAAGTATATTGCCACAGAAAAATGACAATGGAAAAGAACAGGCAATATATTATCTTAGTCGGGTGTTGAATGATACAGAAAAAAGATATACTCCGGTAGAGAAATTATGCTTGTCATTATACTTTGCTTGTACAAAATTATGCCATTATATGTTGCCGACGATGGTTCAAGTAATTTGTAAGATGGATATTATTAAATATATGTTAACTTGCCCAATTATCAGAGGAAGAATTGCCAAGTGGGCTTTTGCTTTATCCGAAATACACTTGATGTATGTACCGCTTAAAGCAGTTAAGGGTCAGGCAGTTGCTAACTTTATCGCAAAATATCCATGTATACATATGGAAGAGGAGAATGTCGAGGGATCGATACAGGTGGTACCATGGACATTGTATTTTGATGGATCAAGTACGACAACAACGTCTAACATTGGGGTCTTAATTGTATCCCCTTGGGGACATCGAACAAAACTTATGTGTTGACTTTATTTTGATTGTTCCAATAATCAAGCAAAATATGAATCGTTAATTGTCGGCCTTAACATATTGGCTGATATGAACGTTAAGTTTGTAAAAATAAAAGGGGATTCCCAGTTAGTGATCAATCAGTTATCAGGAAATTACCAATGCCTCAATGAGAATATTATTTGATATTTCGATATAGCGAAAGTTTTACTGAACAAGTTCTTTGATTATGAATTGGAACATATAAAAAGAAATGAAAATGCAGAAGCCAATGAGTTAGCTCAAGTGCATATGGATATAAAATATCGAAAGAATTAGCCAGACTTATTATTACACAAACGAAAACTTTGACATCGATAGACAATTGAATTATGATGGTACAGTCCAATGAGGAGAGTATCGATGTCGACGAAGAAGACTCGAGAAAACTAAGATATACCAAAAACATGGACCATTGCAACACATGCCCGCAGCAATTATGCAACCTATTATCAAACTGTGGCCATTTCGAGGATGGGCAATGGACATACTTGGAATATATCCTTCATCGTCCAAAAAACATAGCTTCATATTGGTTGCCACAGATTATTTCACCAAGTAGTTTGAGACAGCCTCATATAAAAACATAACTCATAAAGTAGTAAAGGTGTTCATAGATGAAAGAATTATTCATCGATACGGAATACTAGAGACAATAACGGCGGATCAAGGTACTATATTTACTGATCAGGAAGTTTTGGGGTTTACTAAATCCAGAGGGATCAAGATGCTTCATTCTACTTCGTACTACGGTCAGGTGAATGGATAAGCGGAAGCATCTAATAAGGTTATTATTAACCTTATTAAGAGGCATTTGAAAGAAAACCCTAGACAATGGGATTCACTCTTGTCGACGGTATTATGGACCTATAAAAGATCGAAGACGTCGAGTACGGGAGTTAGTCCATACATGTTAACTTATGGCCAAGAAGCTGTATTGCCTTTGGAAATTAAAATACAATCATTAAGGGTAGAATTACAAGGGGGGCATGTCCAAGAAAGAATATGATGAATTGATGTATAGAAACATCGATAAATTGGGAGAAAATAGAGTTATAGCTTTGGAAAAACTAATTGCCCGGAACAACATTGTTGCTAAAGCATATAACAAACATGTAAAAGAAAAACACTTCGACATAGGTGACTTAGTTCGGAAAACTATTTTGCCAGTGGGTTCGGATAATGAAAAATTTAGAAAATGGTCACCAAACTAGAAAGGTCTATATTTAGTCATACAAGTTTTAAGTGGAAATGGTTATCATTTGATGGACATCGATGGGGTTAGAGAGATGCCTAGATCGATCAACGGAAAATGCTTAAAGAAATATTACCCTTCTATGTGGGAAATGAAGGAAAATGAAGAAACTGATAGTCATTTGTCATTAGAAAAGAGAGTACATGAAGCGGTGACAGTAGAGAATAAAAACAAACTAGCAGACTAAACAGCTAAAGGGGTCGAGCTAGCCAAACTGAAAGGTTGGATTTACAAAGATAGTTCAGGCATCATTACATCATCAGTCTAAACCGATATGATGCCTAAACTTGTTTATAAAGCTGGATAGACGACCCTCTATATGACAATTCTCGTCTTCAGCATGGAAGCAGGCAGAAGAGCTGGTGTTCCCGGACGAATAAGCGTCGTTATACTCTGCTTCTAATGCTGTGAGAGTGGCAAAGCATGCGTTGGCTTGCTCGTCCAAATAACTCACAAGCGACCTGCAAGAGTTGATGTCTTCATCAATCTAGGCTAGCATCTCGATCAACCCCTTCTTCTTTGTCTCTTCTGCCGCTCTTTCTTCGGATGTCAACTTTCCTTGGAGATGGCGGGTGGCAATCTCTAGCAATTCAACTTTTGCTTCTTTTGTACAGGTCAAATTAGTTAGTCCTACATGAGTGGATTCCAGAACTTTGAGCCGATCAAAGTATACTTTCTCAGCTCGAGTGACAAGGCCAACCTTGTTGAAATATTCACCCTCAATGATTGCTTGATGTTCAATTGCCAATTTGTTTTCAGAAAAGGCTTGAAGACCATGAAGAAAAATGGTACAAAACTCATCAAAGTCAGTTCTGAAAGGATGATCAAGTGGAGGGAATTTGGGTTTGGCTTCCTTAAGGAAGGTGAAAATTTCATCTACGGCCTTCAATTTGGCAAACAGATAGGCATAAGTGAGGCACAGACAGATAGGCCATGGTGAGGCCGCTCGACCTCACGCATGGCTGCTGCTCGACCTTGCCGTAGATCTATCTGGTGAGGTCGAGCGGCGGCCATGGCTGACGCCGTTGGACCTCGCCCAGATGTGGGCGAGGTCGAGCAGCCTCGCCATGGCTACCGCTTGACCTCATTGCAGAAGTCCAACAGCAGCTAGATCTAGGCGGTGAGGCCGCCGCTCGACCTCGCCCATGGCCGGTGGGGTCTAACTCGCTAGCCTCAGCCGGTCACCGCCGGCGATCGGCGAAAAATATCTAGGAAAAAAAATTTCGAAAAAAAAATTATTTAAAAAAAATCCGAAGTCATTTTTTTTGTAGGTATGTATCCATTTGAAAGTCTCGCAGATGAAGGAAACATTACAATTCTCATCAAATTGAGCACTTTCTACTACAAAGATTTCAGTCAAATACTTGGGTAAGTCTTCTTGACATGGTAATTGTTTTATTTTTTTCAATTTCAAAGTAATTGTTTCGGCAAAAACAAACTTTTAATTTTTAGAATTTTATGGTTTTAATTAAGAAAATTTTTTGGTTTTAATATTTTACGAGATTTTGTTATTTTTATATAGACACAATGCAAAGAGACAGGGCTTGAATGTATAATAAGAACTTACCTGGACGTCAAGGATTGATCGATGAGTTTCGTACTGGATTAGAACTATTTTTGGACTTTGCTAGTAGTAAATATAAGTTGATGGATGGAAATAAGTTACGGTGTCCGTGTAACAAGTACAGTAATAGTAAATTTCATGTATGTGATAAAGTTAAAAAACATTTTTGTAGATTTGGGTTTACTCTGAACTACTATAATTGGACTTATCATGGTAAATTATTTATATCTGATGAAGAATATCGAATAAGTGACCAATTTTCAATTAGAGAAGAATGTAGCTATTATGACCAATTGAACCCATACCAGAGGATGGTGATTGATGCAGCTGGTCAAAATGTTATTTTAAATTCAAACCATGTAAGTACTAGTTTTACTCCTATACTTGAGCAATTGGAAGAGATAGGAGTAACAGGTTTTGATGAGAATGTGTGTAATGAAACGTTTCCATCAAATCAGTTTTGGAAAGTATTAAAAGCAGCAGATAAATCTTTATGAATAGGTTGTGACAACCATACTCAGTTATCAGTGACAGCAAGATTGTTAACTATCAAAGCAAAGCATAATGTGTCTGAGAATTACTTTAACTCTTTTGTTAAAGTAATGCGAGAAACAATGCCTCGTGATAACATCATGCCAAGTGATTTTTACGATATGAAGAAGTTAGTGGATAACTTAGGTCTTCCAGTCGAAAGAATTGATGTATATAATAAGGGTTGTATGTTATATTGGAGAGATTATAAAAATGCAAAATCTTGCAAATTCTATAGCCAACGTAGGTATAAGATTAACAGGAGGCAGGTTTGTAATCAGAAGTATAGACCATGCAAGCAAATGTTTTACTTGCCCTTAATCCCTAGATTGCAAAGGCTTTATATATCTCAAGCCACTGTTGAACATATGACTTGGCATGCAAATCATTAAATAGAAAAGGGTCTAATGTGTCATCCTTTAGATGCAGAGGCATGGAAACATTTTGATAGAATATACCCTGAGTTTGCGATAGAGTCTTGAAACATCAGGTTAGGTCTTTGTACTGATAGATTTGCCCCATTTGGAAAATCAGAAAAAAGTTATTCATGTTGGCCAGTTATCTTAACTCCGTATAATCTTCCACCCGATATGTGCATGAAGATACCTTATATGTTTTTGACATTGATCGTGATTGGCTTGCAAAATTCGAAAAAGTTTATAGATGTTTATATGCAACCATTGATTAAAGAGTTACAATGGCTATGGAAGGAAGGTGTCGTTACATATGATGTTTCTACTAATCAAATATTTGTAATGAAAGCTGCTCTTCTTTGGACGATAAATAACTTTCCAACATATGGAATGTTATCTGGATAGAGTACAGTTGGGATCTTAAGATGTCCGATATGTTTAGAGAGATCGAAGTCATTCAAATTAAGGCATGGTAAGAAGCCCATCTATTTTGACTATCACAAACAATTTTTGTTAATGAATCATACATTCAGAAGGAATAAAAAAGAGTTCATCAAGGATAGGATTGAAAAAACTTCTCCACCATTGAAGTTGACCGGTGATCAAATATGAGAGCGAGTGCAGGACTTTCCAACTATTGTTGAAAACCTTCATGGAACAACTATTGTGTACGGAAGTATACATAAGTGGACTAAACACAGTATATTTTGGGATCTGTCATATTGGAAGGCCCATCTTATTCATCATAATCTTAACGTCATGCACATTAAAAAGAATATTTTCGACAATGTCATAAATACTGTGATGGATGTCACGGGAAAAACAAAAGACAACTTGAATTCAAGAAAAGATATGAGAGGTTTTTGTGATCGACCAACATTAGATATGGATGCAAGCTGCAGGGGACCAAAACCAAAAGCAGTTTATACATTAGATAGGGAGTAAAGACGAGTCATTTGTCAATGATTGAAATCTTTGCGGTTTCCTGATAGATATGCTTCAAACATCGGGAGATGTGTTGATTTGAACGAATGTAAGTTGATAAGATTAAAGAGTCATGATTGTCATATATTTACGGAAAGACTAACTCCAATAATTTTGAAGGAACTTCTATCAAACTTTGTATGGGGCGCCATTACAGGTTAAGTAATTTCCTTCATGATATTTGCTCAACAGTGTTAAAAGCATCACACATGGAGAAACGAATTTGAAAAAATGCCCATACGCATGCCTGCGTTCATTTTTTATGAAATTCGTTTTAAAAGAATCCCACAAACATGACTAAGTAATTTTTTCATGAAATTCGTGATTAAAATCCATGTCAAATTTTCCACGGATTTTAGCCACGAATTTGAAAAAATGCCCATACACATGCCTACGTTCATTTTTTATGAAATTCATGGCTAAAATCCGTGGCAAATTTGCCACGGATTTTGCCACGGATTTTTAAAGAATCCCACAAACATGACTAAGTAATTTTTTCATGAAATTCATGGCTAAAATCCGTGGCAAATTTGCCATGGATTTTGCCACGGATTTAAAAAAAAAGCCCACAAACATGACTAAGTAATTTTTTCAGGAAATTCGTAGCTAAAATCGGTGGCAAATTTGCCACCGATTTTAGCCACGAATTTAAAAAAAAATGACTTTTGGGCATTTTTATGAAATTTGTGGAAAAATCCATGGAAAATTTGCCACGGATTTTGCCACAGATTTTGAAAAAAGCCCACAAACATGCCTAAGTAATTTTTTCAGGAAATTCATGGCTAAAATCCGTGGCCAATTTGCTATGGATTTTAGCCATGAATTTTAAAAAACTGAATTTTGGGCATTTTTATGAAATTCGTGGCAAAATCTGTGGCAAATTTGCCACGGATTTAAAAAAAATCCTACAAACATGACTAAGTAATTTTTTCATGAAATTTGAGACTAAATTCCGTGGCAAATTTGCCTCAAATTTTAGCCACGAATTTAAAAAAATACCCATACGTATGCCTACATTCATTTTTTATGAAATTCGTGGCAAAATCCGTGGGAAGATTTTAAAAAAATCCCACAAACATGACTAAGTAATTTTTTCATGAAATTCGTGGCAAATTTGCCACGGATTTTATAAAAATGCCCACAACAATGCGTAAGTAATTTTTTTCATGAAATTCGTTGTTAAAATCTATGGCAAATTTGCCATGGATTTTAGCCACTAATTTTAAAAAAATGCCCATAAACATGCCTACGTTCATTTTTTATGCAATCCGTGGCAAAATCCATGGCAAATTTGCCACGAATTTTAACCACGAATTTCATGAAAAAATTACTGAGGCATGTTTGTGGGTTTTTTTTTAAAATCCATGGCAAATTTGCCACGGATTTTAGCCATTAATTTTTAAAAAATGAATTTTGGGCATTTTTATGAAATTCGTGGCAAAATCCGTGGTAAATTTGCCATGGATTTAGCCACGAATTTTAAAAATATTAGGGTTTGCCGCGATAATTTTGTATTTCGATTCATATTTGCCACGACAAAATAAAAATTCATGGCTAATATCATGGCAAATTAGCCACGTATTAGAATTTGTGGCTAATATTGTGGCAAATTAGCCACGGAATAAAATTCGTGGCTAATTTGTGACGGAATTAGTCACGAATTTTATTCCGTGGCTAATTTGCCACGATATTAGCCATGAATTTTAATCCATGGCTAATTTCAGCGGAAATTCACAATATGGTGTCTTCTTCATGTGTGGGTAGAAATTAGGGTTTCTTCTCCTCTATCACGATCGAACCAATCTTCTCTTGAACTTCTCCCTCTTCTCTATCTCTGTCTCTCGGCCGAATGATTCTCGGCGGACGCTAGGAAGCGAGGACACCCAATGCGCGGATTGTCGTCTGAGAGTGTTCGGTTTGCTTCTGTTGGGAAGCGACAGGCACGTTTGCTTGGGTCTAGTTTTCGGCGTTATTTTTAGGCGTTTGCTTCTACTTCTGCTTTTGTTCTGTTGTTTGTGTTGGGTCTGCGTTATTTGTGTTGTTTGCTTGGGTCTGCTTCTATGCTTTTACTTATGTGTTGGGTCTGCTGTTGGACATTCGACGAAATAGATTGGGTCTATTTCGCCCACGAATTTCGTTCTGTTTGTGGGTAAAACAATTGGGTCTGTTTCGTCCATGAATTTAGTTCTGTTCGTGGGCGAAATAGACCCAATCTGTTTTGCCCACGAATTTCATTCTGTTCATGGGCAAAACAGAATGGTTCTGTTTTGTGTTTCGCCCACGAAACAGGATCAAATTCCTCGGATTTAGGTTGAAATTTGATCGGAATGAGCTGAAATTTGATCGGATTTGGGTTGAAATTTAGTTGAAATTCGTTTGAAATTTGATCGGAATAAGGTGAAATGTGGTCGGAATGAGCTAAAATTTGGTTGATTAAGTGGAAACGGCCTGCTGATCTAAAATCACAGTCTTTGACTGTGATGCAAGTCGTTTTTTGGTGTTTCAAAGTCGTTTAGATGGGTTTTCTGACAAAATATTTTGGTGAACAGTGTTTTTCGTGAAATTTGCATTTTTTTTTTGCGTTTTGGAGTCATTTCATTATTATTTTTTTATTTATATCTAGGTTTGAAAACTATTTCCAAACCTTCTTTGGCCTAGGTTGAAGCCTTGGCCATCGAGAATTTCTGGAATGGCTCCCTTTGGGGTAAAGCCTTATAACTACTAGTTCAAAACTTACATATTTCCTTGTTGAAGTTGATATATTCATTTTAAAGGGATATGTGCACCATAAATCATAAAATTTGTTGTGAAAGTATAATTAAGTTCTAAGGCTTTCAAAACATGCAATCAAATTTTAAAACAAGTCGAATTAGAGCAATTAACATAAAATTTGATGACCCTGACCAGCTAGATAAGTTCTCCTTTTTTTACTGTTGTAGGACTAGAAATTTAGCTCGTAGATATTTTCGAACAGCTTGCTTTTTTTTAGGGGCCAAGTTTCTCTCTTGCTCTCACTAGCAAAATGGTAAGCTTCACGACATACGTCATTATGTGTCCCTAATACATGTTCATAATTTTTTACATTTTTGTCTAACCTTGCAACTTTTAGTATAAACATAGAGGTCACATGCATCGTAGTGATGCTTCACAAAGAAGACTAGGCCCTTCCCCTTCCCCTTCCTCGTCCTCGTCCTCGTCCCTTTTCGCTTCCCCTGCCCTTTCATCTAACCCTCAACTAGTACATGAACACATTGGCCCTTCCTCCGACCCTCAAATGCGAACTGAAGTACCGCTTCCCCTGCCCTTTCATTTAACCCTCAACTAGTACATGAACACATTGGCCCTTCCTCCGACCCTCAAATGCGAACTGAATTTACTTCAGTTCTATCGCCTTCGGTTCCACCTTCTTCTTCAATGCAACACTTGAATGATGAAGAAGATAACCAATTCATGATAGCCCCATTTGGAGATTCGTAAGTACTTTATTTTTTTAAGTATATGTAAATTATTATGGATGTCAACTGAATTGTCTGTATGCTTCACGGATGCTACGTAAGTTGAAATCGTTATAACCCGTTTATCGATTCACGGATGCTACGTATGTTGTGAGGAGACTTAATAAAATAATCAATAACTGTTGGATGGGGTCGTATAGTAGTTGGACCACCGCTTTAAAAGAAGTAAAGGAATTGTGGTAGAATGAGTTCAAGGTAAGTTTTGTCCTTCTATTTTCTCACAAACTAAGTTCGATTTAGCATACTGAGTGTACAATTATTTTTTTATTGATTGCTTGCAGTGGAAGTTCAGGTGGGATGAAGCAGAAGAGAAAGAAGTTGGAAGAATTTTTAAGAAGAAAACCAGTAATCACATGCGAAATGTGATGAATAGAGCAAAGAGAAGTCAAGAAAAGCTGGATTTTATTACAGCTGACAATTGGGCAGAAATTAAGAGAACTTGGGATACCAAAAAGCATAAGCAAATCAGTGAAATTAATAAGAAGAATCGAGCTTCTAGTTCTAGTGAAGGGTCTGCCACATATGCTGGGGGCATTATCAACATCGGGGAGCATAGAAAAAGAATGGTAAGTCTTTTAAACATATTGTAAGTTAAATCAATGATTACTTATTTATGTTTATATTTTGTGGGCAGATGAATTGGGGACGGAACCGACATTTATGGTTGTATTTCAACGCACATTTTAGAAAAAAAGATAAGACATGGACTGGCAATCGAGCAAAAGCTATTAAGGTATGTAAGGTTATATTTTGTATTTATTTATATGAAGTTTTTTTATTTTCATCTATATTATTAATGCAGGACAAATATGATGAACTTGTAATGAGCACTGCTGCTACTAGTGGTGATGGTGATGGTGATGGTGTTGCTGCGTTCGAGCCATCAATTGACAGTATGGCATTATGGGTGGAGGCATCGGGTGGAATGAGAAGAGGTCAAATATTTGGGATGGGATTCTTGTCAAGGATGTATAGAACACCGGTTGTTGCAACTCCATCCTTTAGTGCGGCTTTTTTAAGGGCACAACATGAGGAGCGAATGAACCAAGAATTGAACCACCTTAAACATTTACTTGTACAAAAGAACGAAGAAATAAGAGGAGTGAAACAACATTTGCAATTGATCATGCGACACCTCAACCTCGATCACGATGACGTTCCTCCTGTACCTCCTACTAATCCAGTAGGTGATGGGCACAATGATGATGATAATGAGATTGATGATGATGATGATGATCCTTGCTAGTTAAAATTTCCAAGAGGTACTTATATCTTTATGCTTCTGCTATTGAATAGATGTGAAAAAATTAAGAGGGGTTAGGAGTTTGATATTGTGATGTTTGCACTGTAGATGGACAGGACTTTGATTCTTAGAGAACACTATAGACTATGTGAAAGAACTTCTTTGCAAGATCAATAGTTTGCCACAAGAGAGCGAACTGGCTAATTTAGAGCTTTATTTCCATTTCTTTCTTTTTGGGGTTTATTCTTGCCTTGACTGTGATTTTCTATCAATGTTAAATATATACTCTATAATTGTTGTTAATTAGATTTCAAATCGAAAATCTCCCTAAACAACATTCGTCGCTAAATTATTCAATAAAATTCGTCGCCAAATTCGTTTCAGAATAATGTCCGTGGCAAAAGTCAAAATTTTTCGTGGCAAAATACTGACCAAAAAAAAATTTGGTGGCAAATTAGCCACGAATTTTGCCACGAATAAGTTCGTCACAAAAAACTGACAAAAAAATATGGTTCCAAATTAGCCACGAATTTTGCCATGAAATGTGTTCGTAGTAAATTAGCCACGAATTTTGCCATGAATAAGTTCATCGCAAATAATTGAAAAAAAAAATTTTGGTGGCAAATTCGCCGCGAATTTTGCCATGAAATGTGTTCTTGGCAAATTACCCACGAATAAATTTGTTATAAAATAAAATGGAATTTTTTTTTTGTAAATTAGCCACGAATAATTAGTGATGAATTTTGCGACGAACTTTTTTCGTCGCAAATTAGCCATGACAATTGAAATTTTTCATGGCAAAATTTTGCGACGGCCTATTAGCGACAAATTTTTTTCCGTTGCTAATTTCGTCGCAAATTCATTTTGCCACGAATTTTGCCAAATTTTTCGTGGCAAAATTCGTGGCAAAACCCTTGTTTTTTTTTTTGTAGTGTTAGTTGATAGGTTATCAACTAGCGATAGGTTATTGGAAAGTTAGACGATAAGCTATCGAAGTTTTGGTAATAAGATATCACCA
This sequence comes from Syzygium syzygioides, assembly GCA_031216285.1. Lineage (NCBI taxonomy): Eukaryota > Viridiplantae > Streptophyta > Magnoliopsida > Myrtales > Myrtaceae > Syzygium > Syzygium syzygioides. Next base: position 21,647,133 of record CM062244.1, on the reverse strand, counting down.
ATTAGGTGATAAGCTATCAAAGTTTTGGTGATAAACTATTGCTAAATAGGCAATAGGCTATCGAGGAAATGATGATAAGCTATCGGAAAAAGGATGATAAACTATCGTCAACGGGACAATAAGCTATCATTATTTAAGTGATAAGCTTTCATCAATTAGGTGATAAGCTATCATTATTTGAATGATAAGTTATCGCAATTAGGGCAATAAGTGAATTTTATATGGGTGTTTTCTACTTGATTCAAGTGTTGAATTATGTCCGTTTCGTACTGTTTAAAGCATGTTTTACCCTGATAAATGATTGGCCTTTGTGAAACCCTGCTAGTTAATTTTTAAAAGGGTTTTTGTGGACATAATAAATAGTAAATCCTGAGGTGTCGAGCTTATATGTCAAGTTTTATAAGTAAAAAAGGGCAAGGATATTTAAAAAGGAAAGCATGCAAAATTTGATAGTTTAATTATGTGTATGTAATCACGTGTGAATTTATTACTGCATTTTTAGGCATGAAAGTAGCAGTATTTTGATGTGTAAGCACAACCACATCTACATTGGTTAAATGAGGAGAAATGAAATTAGCTTGAATGGTTTAGGTGCTTGCGTGATCACATAATGAGAAACCATTACCGTCGTATGAGTGCGGGCGTGCCTTGAATGGCCATGATAAAACCCCTCACATGATTGCGGGCGTAACTTGAATGGCCATGATGAGACCCCCGATGGAATTTCGAGCGTGCCCTGAGTGCCCATGATCAATACTTGGTTAAACCAGAAGATCCCCATCCAAGGACAGGCGTACCCTAAGTGGTCGCAATTGAGGTCGGTCATGTTGGAAGACCGTCAAACCATAGGGTTATGCCGTGGTCCTGAATGGTCTTAATAATCGAAGCACGCATGAGTGCATCGTGCATGGGAAAGTTGTTATGTGTTCTGATTATGTTATATGTTTATTGCATTATTATGACACGCGATGATTTATAACAGGCAGGGCATGTGCCAAGGCAAGGTAAGGATGCTAGCGATTGTATGATGGCGTGTTTGTGTATGCTGTACTAAGTTGCCTGACACTGTGCATAAGTAAGGGGTTGCTTTACTATTGATCTGCCATCATTATATTGCTGCATATTTTAGGTGCATCCGAGACGAGTTGACTTCCTAAACGAAGCTTAGATCGTTAACTTGCTGAGACTTATATCTCATTCATTATTGTTAACCATTTTTCAGGTGCTCGAGTATGAGTACACGTTGCGTTCCATGGGAACCGGCTATTTTGAGGGGGAACACCTTTTGAGATTGTCCTCGTAGATAGAGGAGCTAGGTTAACCCCTTACTTTTTGTGGTTGTAATAAGGAAGGTCTGCGTGGCAGACTTGTAATATATTAATTCCCGATGTACTGCTGTTAATGTATGTACATATATTTGTTGTATATTTTCCTGTCTATCCCTGTTGTTGTTGATTATTATAATTACTATCCCTGGTGTTTACTGTTATAATCAGGTAATTGTTGTAGCTTCCGCATGCATGACTGAAAGATAAAATGAAAGGTCGGCGACGAGTTCTGGACGTCGCATTCAATTGACCTAAGTGAATAGGGATTGTCGTGAGCTCAAAGGTCGGGGCGTGACATTAACATTCCCCTTGTTTCCAGTGAAATGTACGACGATGCAGAAACAGCTTCAAAGAATAACCTAATTCTTGACTGGGCCTGGGATATTAGTGAGAGGGAAGAGGGTCTACCTTTGAGGTCAGTGAATGAGGAATGTGAACTTCCATTACTTGGCGACAGTCCTGGACTTGGTTCATTGGATATTGTCAAATGTAGCTTTTATCTCACCCCTATATGGTTTCTAACAGAGGTAATACATCTTTGCGATCTTGAAACCTAAGTCGTTCTTTTATATGAAACAGCAATTTCTATAATCAGAAGGTGGTTTTTGATTCTCATAAGAGAGCTAGATGCGGAAGCTTGATTAATATTTGTAAGATTTTTGACTACTTCCAGTCCCCTATAATTTCTTAGTAGTTTTGTTCAATTGCACTGGGATAACTTGATGTTGTGTACTTGATGACAGTGAATGGGGTATCTTGTCTGCATGTGACGGAATCAGATAAAGATTGCCCTTCCCCCCATTCCTGTGTAATTCTTGAATAACTGTTTCTGGACAAGTTAGTAATTGACTGGTTAAATCACATGCAGTACTCGATGAATTCCGCTCTGGCAAATACCAGTGTAGCAAGTACGACTGTCCTGGCGTCTACATCTTCCCTCTTCACACTTTTCTTTGGAGCTCTTCTCGGCCAGGAATCCATAAGCATCGTGAGGGTGGTCGCTGTCTTTATCAGCATGGCTGGTGTTGCCATGACCACAATTGGAGAAACTTCGGCGTCTGATGAGTCCTTAAGCGCATCTGCAGAGTGAGTATGAGGATATAGTAGGGTTTTGCTTGCAAGATGAAGTTTTTTCCCTTATTTAATTAGAGAAGAAGAGCATATAGGAATTTCCTAATGCCAATATCCTAAAACTTTTGTGAAAAATAATACTTTGGTAGCTTGCATGCTCCGGTGTACACCAATTTTATCCCCAAATGAAGTGAAAGATAGGGAACTCGCACAACTAAGATATGGAGTCTGCATTGGAATGTGAAAATAACTGATACTTCTTCGAAAATATTAGTGATGTCTCTTCTACTTAATTTGGTGTGTAACGAGCATGTTGAGGATGCAGGAAAAGTTGAGTCTGCATTTCCCCACAAGAGCCGCTATATTCCTTTTGGAAGATGGTCCATTGTAACCTTTTATGCCAAATTCACATTGCAGCTAAACAATTACCTTTTCACATGCATCAATAAACTGAATGCTTGCCTTTTATTACGTCATGTCTGTGTGATATATCTTGTGTGTTTTTCCTGATACCTTCTGTTCTTGTTGCCAAGGATCAAAAAGCACACAATCATGGGGAACATTTTTGGCATTTTGTCAGCAGTATTATATGGTTTGTTCACAGGTGAAAATCTCTGCCTCAAAATCAGGATTTTCATAGTACTTTGACTCTCTTTTCATTGTCTATAACTGCCTGGGTCTTGTGCAGTGCTGCTAAAGAAGTTTGCAGGGTCAGAGGGAGAAAAGGTCGGTGTGCACCAGTTTTTCGGATACATTGGCCTCTTCACTCTTCTTGGCCTTTGGTGGCTTGGTAACTGGTGAGTGGTGCGGAAGCAGAACTGAAGCAAACTTATTCTGCTTATCTTCTGCAATGGAAAAATTGAGCTGGATTTAGTTTTGACAGTTAATTGGCATGAATTTTGAGACAAAGCTGTGGTTTTGAATAATCTGGGTGGATGGGGGAACGCGAGCTGGCTGGCTCACCTTAGTTATTGAAAAGATTTAGCATTCAATTTCGTGCCTAAAAAATTTAAAGCCCACTCTTCCGGTTTTGGTTCTTCAAACGTCTTTCCTCGATGATTTGTATTTTAGTTGATGAATCCCCCCAATGCATCACATTTTTCTACTGCTTCCATAACAGAAACTTTTAGCTTCCCGCCATCGACATCTGTTGGTGGAGCCTTGGTTTTAAATGGCTCCGTGGGGAGTGTTCTTTTGGATTACTTTTCGTATGTCGCACTCATTCTTGTTTCAAGAAGGGTCAGTTAATTTACCATAGGTGAATATGGTTTAGATAAAGTTCAGTATGCTTTTTGGGTAGGAGATGGATAAACGACGTCGTACCCGCTACTAATGGTTACGAAGTTCTCATAGACTTCACCAAATTCCAATCAGCGGTTACACATCTTCTTGTCCTCAACATTAGCCACTGCTTTCAATCTATAAGTGGCCCCATTATTTCGTGAGTAATGTCGGAAAATGTTGAAACAGGGCCCTATTGATTGTTTGGGCAACTCCGTTGGTTACGACACTCGGCATGTCCATGACTGTCCCCCTCGCAGTGGTGGCAGACATGCTTGTTCACGGCCATCGTTTCTCTGAAATTTACATCGTCGGATGCGTCCAGGTAAGTGTATGTTCCTTGCCCATATGTCACCTTTGATACAACCCGAAGTTTAAGCTGAGCTTGTGCTTTCATAACTGTATGGTATTGGTGCAAATATGTTCGAGGAAGCCTGTTTCGGACATTCTCACTGGCTTGTTCGTTTCCAGTTTTCTCAGAATCCATCATAGCCAATCTCTCAGACATGTTTGTGAAGAAACTATAATCATGACACTTTGAGGGTGTTCAGGCGATGCAACTACTTACATGAGATCTTCCTCATTGTAAATGGCCCTCAAGTGTGTAATACACAGGCAAATCTCTAAGCCATGGATTTTGCGAACGCTATTCTTTCCCAGTGAGTAACGAGTTTATGCGCGAAATGATAAAGAGGGAGACGGCAATTACAATTTCACCCAAAATAACTTTGCGTTCCGAAATACCGGTCTTTTCTCTTCTTTTCTTTTCACGGTAACACTTGAATATTCTGAATAGCTGAAGATATTTGCAGATCAAAAAATTGGAGAATGCCAAAGAAGTGTTGATGACAGGAGTCGATAGAGCGGGGATGGGGATGAGTAAATAAATAAGCTTAATTTATTATAATAACCAAATGTAAGTTTGATTCTATTTAATACCGAGAAACCTTTGAGCGTATGTTTATAATAGCACGCACCGCTCTTTTGGTAAAAGTTTTTGTATTTTTTATAGCGCTCCTTTTACGGGAAAGTTAGAAGTAGATTTATAAATTCACCCCAATTTCTTGCCCGAAATGACAGACGGAGATTTAAGAACCAGGGGAGTGTCAACCAGAGTTGTATTGCAAGCGATTGAAAGCCAAACCTTCGCTGCCACGCTAGAGGCATGACCGATTACCTCACCCTTTTCTACTAGTACCGTCAGTCCAGAATGACCAATCACCTCATCCTTTTCTACTAGTACCGTCAGACTACTAGTTGTTAGGGGGGTGATCGGTTCTAAAATGAATGAGTTACATATTAGGATTCTAAAAGCCCCTGAAACTTAGCTGGTCAGGATCGGTTCCTGATTTAATGGAATTGGAAATCAAACCTGTCGACGCTAGAACCAGCTAACCCTTTTACTTTTCCTGTTTAATTATTTATTTATTTAATTGCTCTATCATGAAATTACATTACAAATTGAAGTAGCTACAACCATGGTGGTTTCTTCCCAACAGTAGATACAAGCAGTTGCCCCAAAGAAAATGGGGAATTCCTTTCTTATATGACAAACTGTTTCAAAGACCTCTCAATTGTTGCAATCGCTCCCTCAGGATCAACAGGCTTCGTTTGACAAACAACAGCATTTCTAGCTTCCCATATGTGCCGGTATGTGTAGGCAATTCTTCTCAACAGTGCTACAACTCCATGGTCATCCTTTGTCAAATCTTTCCTGTCAATCTGCAGCAGCAAACATTTGTCAAAAGTCTGGATTGTGTTCCTCTCCACTTCAATGTTGCAGCTCAAAACCACACACACTTGCACCAGCAAAGACAGAGAATTGGATGCTCGATGGTTTCAGGCTCATCGCAGGATATACGTTTTGGTGGTTCTATATTTCTTCTTTTATGTAAGTTTTCAGCTGTTGCTTATGCTCCATGCCATAATTTCCGCAGACAATGTTTACGTTTTGGTTGACAATCAATTTTCCAGACCACTTTCCACACCCTTTTGTCTTCTGTGTGGGAGCAAAGGGCCTTATCCTTCATTTTCTTTTAGCATGTAGTTTGCAGGAAACAAATAAAGCACTGTGAAGCTACCATTTCCTAGTTTTTCAGTTTACTGTTGAAGAACAATGACTTATTGGCTGCATGCAGTTGCATGGCAACAAATCCTTCTATAATTTGACATACCATGTACACCTTCATCAGTCAGAGCATTAAGATATGCTGCTAGAGTAGATACCGGGGTTTTTTTTCCCGTGTTTTCGTCTCAGCAATGGACCTGTGATGAAGCACAGCGCCACCAATAAATCTAGAGTAGCATGTCAGAATAATGCGATGGCTTACAAAGAGACAACCAAAAAATGGGCGAAAGACAAACCTATACATCAAAGTGGTGCATTCCAAACTTTGTCTTTGCACCTTCGTGTCCCACAGCAAATGCCTCTCTGCGAAACATAACCGAAGCAGAATGACTTCTCCAAAAGAGTTGAAGATACATAGACATAAATTTAAGACCCATAAGAGAATAGCAAAGCTCCCACCACTTTGAATGTCAGCAAGTGTTTTGCCCTGCCCCAGCTTTCATCTAATTCCATTGTCTTCTTGGCCAACTATCAAGCTCACGACAAGGACACTAACAAAACACAGTACCTATAATCACTACAATTGCAGGCAAATCTATTCCAACAAAGCATCTTCTCTGCCTCGTCCATCTTTTTGAACCTATAATAACCGTTAATCAGTGTATTGTACGTTACCAACATCAGGTGAAATCCCCCTGCCCCTTGTATCCTTAAAGAACTGAAGTGCAGTACGCAGGCTCATGGACAAACCATCCAAAAGTCGCAACAACAGAGAATCGATGTTTGATTCGATCTCTTTTTCATTTTCTGTGTCTGCTTTCTTATTGGGGGAGATGAAAAAACAAAGTGTTCGCGGACAGTCCCTTCTTACCAGTTCATTGTCATCACCAACAACAGAGAGAGAGAGAGAGAGAGAGAGAGAGAGAGAGGACAGAGAAGCACATACAGATAACCACAGAGCATCACCATCTCCACTCATTTATAACACGTTTATAACAGGTTCATGTAAGAATGTGATAGCAGCCCAACAAGACACAAGCACAGAACTACAAGAAAAAAAAATGTCGAATAGCTTGCAGCTTGTAGAGCAAAATAATTCAAACAAAAGACAGCCAAAATACATTGATTCAAAATACATTCTTTGACACCCCCCCCCCCCCAAAAAAAAAAAAAACAAAAAAAAGAGTACGTCTAAACATTAGAAAAATAGCATCCCTACTTCCATAGAAAATTAGCTGCTGAAGAAGGTGAGAAACTTGACTTACCTATTATCAACCCAGCAAATATATTACTGGGAAAGCTTTTGCATATACCACACCAAATCCCAATTTCCATTAAAGATATACAATACGACAGTACCTAACTCACTGTCTTCCATTTCACTCAATCTTTAATGTTAATCGATGATTTTGTGGCTCAAAAGTCAGGGCTTGATAGTTGATACAGTATCTGTTATCCTCCGATGTATGGTCAAGAGAATCAGTTAGCAATACCGAAATCAAGACATTCAACAAAGAAATCAAAAATGAAACCGACATAGACAGAGTACCTCAGAGTAGAGAGGCGCCGAACTAAGAGAGATGAAATCAAATCATTACTGTCCGACGTAGTTTTCAAAATACGCAACGGTAGATATTACATGCCTCGATTCAACTGTCTAGGACTTTATTTGAAGTACATTATAACGGGCAAATTCCTCTGTCCCTTTTGTGTTGGAAGCTCCGAGACAATGCTTAGGAACAGCCTTTAGCGCGGAAACCAATCCGCCCTCCGGCCACATCGTACACCACCTCGAATGTCCTCTGCTGTACGTTCCCGTAGATGCTGAGATCCGTATTGGGGTGGCTCGGTGCAAACGCCAGGCAGAGTTTTTCATTGGTTGCAAAAAACACACCGCGAAGGTCCAAGTCGACCTCAACTGATCCGCTGAAGGAGAATCTGATCCTTGGGACAGTGACACTGGTGGATCCGCGCAAGTCATAGCAAGTGTCGAGGGGAGAAGCTGGATCGGACATTTTGTATTTCAACATCCCCTGCCGGAAAGCTGAGCGCAGGGCATCGTATGCTTTGGTGGGCAATCGCGTGAACGTGGCTCCTGAGTCAATGATAGTGTTAGTAGTTGAGAACACGGTCTCCTCTATATCGAGCTGTTTGCCTCCGACACTGATTCCTGTTATCTTGATGCCGTAGAATAGTGGCCTCCTTGGGATCGTTATTAATGGCGTGAAGCTGACTGAGGCGGATGTCCTGCTGCCCGTGCCCAAGGTTAAGTAGCCGGTGGAGCTCAATGAAGGGGGGAGGCAATATGAGAAAGACCGGCCATATTTGGTCGCGCTTTGATCGAAGAATGAAATCTCGTTGCGGGCGAGCCCCAACAGTCCAGCATATCCCTCGACCTTTTCGCTTTTCTGACTGCACCCGAACTTGAAGCGGGTGATTGCGTCGGTTCGTGATAACGTCAGAGTTTCTGTTGCAAAGAAACCTTCCGAGGAGGCTCCGCTAAGATACGTCGCCTTGTAACTGCATGTGGAACCGCTGGGGCGAGGTTCATGGCCTGCATGGTCCACGGAGCAACCTGAAATTAATATCAAGATGAAAAAAATCTGTAACAGGTAAAAAGTTCTAAGAGGTTACCAGTGCCAGAACGAAGCAGAAGGCAAGATGGATCAGAGAAAGAGATGTTGGCATAGGATGAAGACCGAGAGGGATCGAAGATTGGCTTAGAGCAAGACTCAGCACATGGTTTGCACTGGGTCCACGTGAGCGCGCTTCCCGTATCAAACAAGAGGGTCAGGTCCTGCTTTGGCGTGCCAACACCTATTGTCACGAAGTAGGCTGCGACGTTAGGATTATATTTGGCCTCGAGGCTGACGGCTGAGTCTTTTGGGCTGTTGGTGGCGTCGGCGCCAGAGTATTTGGATTCAATCCACTCCACCCTGGCGATGTCTTCAAGCAGTAATTGCGTGTGGTTCACAGGTTCGCCCTTGAAAAGTGGGGAGCACGGACCGTGCTTATGAGCCAGCTTCACGGTGGAGTTCACTGTGAATAGAAAGAGAAGTATTCGGGTTAATCAAGGTTCAGCTTGAACGGAAATTGTTTAAGTACACTGGAGTTGATGACATTGTTCATATTATTATGATAAGTAGAGAGAGAGAGAGAGAGAGAGAGAGAGAGAGAGAGAGAGAAAGTAACCATTGGAAGTTGAAGCTTTGCAGTTGGGAGAAGGGAAAAGAGAGCTGACTGGGACGGTGATCTCATCAGCTCCATCTCCATGGACGACGCACAGAAGACAAAGGAGAGAGACATAGAGCAAGATCTTGATGAGGAAAGAGAAACAAGGTGAAGCCACCGTCGTCATCTTCTTCTTCTTCCCTTTAGCGTGGTAATATCAGTCGCCTTCGCAACTCACAGAAATGCTTTTGCAGTTGTGTGTCCGATGTCCATTCTTATAGGCCTCTGGCAAACGTTGTGGTTTAGTAAAACAAGATTTTCGAGTCTCTTTAATTTGGGCCCCACGTACCCTCCAAGCTCAAGATGAGGTCTACTACTCATTCGAATAATCTGTCAAGATTCTTGTTGGTTCTTAAAGCACTTGAATAAATATACATTTTTATGATTTTTCGTATTAAATTGAATGATATTCATTTTCATTGCTTCGACGGATGATTTGTTCGCCCCTCTGTCTGCACATTCCACCTCAATTCCTTAGCCATGGGGACCACATTTAATGACTTTGACAGCTCATTTCTCAGTAAATGTAGTTGATTTCTAAAATAGGCGCGCTTCGATGGATATGGAAGAAAAATTTGATTCGTCTGGTCGGTACAAAATTGAACATTTTGCTTCCTCCTTTTGGAGTGGGAACCGTGACTCTAATTAGTCTTTATATGTTTCCTCAGCTTAGTTACCTCTTAAATATAATTCATTCAGATCATAAAGTATCCCTATTTTGATGTGGGTCATATGTTCCCATCTAGGGGCCGAGTCACCGGTCTTTTGTCGATCAGGTTTGATATGGATGAGAATGCAATTCACTTTTCCAAGTTTGACAGCTCAAGTCAATGGCAGATTCCTCTATGTTTCCCCCAACCAAACGAATCAAATTTCTTCTTCATATCCAACACATCGTGCCTCTTAAGAAATCTTCCACATTTATGAAGAAACAAGTCTTCAAAGTCATTAATTAAATCTTGTCTCCATCTCTACAGCGACGGAGGCTGGACATTTAGGAAGAGGGGCAAACATAACATCCATCGAAGCAATAAAATTAATGTCGTTTAATTTAATAAGAAAAATCATAAAAATGTATATCTATTTAAGTGTTTTAACAATCAACAAGAGTCTTGATAGATTGTTCTGATGAGCGGCAGATCCGATTTTCATGAAGAGGGGAGCGGACTTTCCTAGCAATAAAAGTATGTTTATCCCTTTATCATATTTAAAACAGAAGGAAGAAATTATCTGGTAACACATTGGTAATAATTATATGATTTGCCGGGTCATGAAACACTCTGTAAGTTTCATAAACCGGTTAAGTGGACACCTTTGACCTAGAGCAATTTGTACGCAGTTGGTGGGATTCGTACGAGTGACCTACAGTTGCCGAGCCAGAAATCCTCCAACGTGTCAACCTATTTCACCAACCCTATGGTTATATGATCATCTTTGTATATTTCCTTAGGTTAGTAAACTCTTAAATATAATTCAAGCACGTGTCTTTGGATCCGAGAAACTTTATTACTATAGATTAAAGAACGGTTCCCAATGAAAAAGAAGAACTTACTTACAAGATCAACAGAGTTGCCTATTCATTTAATTCAATACAATATGATTAGCAATTAGTAAACACAAAAAACAAATTTTTAATCATCATATAATAGAGCTCGCATCAATCATACGGTACTTCAAATAACCATACGGTACTTTGATATGAAAATGAAACAAAACGTACGTAGGCACTTCATTTTTTATTTAGGATTTCTCAGGTTTGATCATTTTTTGACCAACATTAAATTGCATAAAAAACCCAATCAGAGGGTGTCCTTAGATAGTTTTCGTCAAGAGCATCAATATCCAATTCATCCAAATCTAACATTCTTATTCATAATGTATCCCTATTTTCATATGGATCGTCTTATCTTAATGACGTCATTCCCATTTAGGAGTCGAGTCACCAGACTTTTGTCAGGTTTAAAATGGATGAATACGCGGTTCACTCTTCCGAGATTAGACAGCTCAAGTCAATGGCGGATTCCTCTATTATTCACCCAACCAGACGAATCAAATTTCTTTCTCTCATACACGTCAGATCATGTGTCTCAAGAAATCTCACATTTATGAAGAAACAAGTCTTAAAAGTCATTAAATCTGTCGCTACAGCTATGGAGGCCAGATATTTGGGAAGAGGGGCGAACATAATATCCGTCGAAGCAATAAAATTAACATCGTTAAATTTAATAAGAAAAATCATAAAAATGTACATCTATTTAAGTGTTTTAACAATCAGTAAGAGTCTTGATAGATTATTCTGATGGGCGCACTACAAAAAAACCGGATTTTTGCCACGAAAATTTTCCAACGAAAAATTTTCGTCGCAAATTTGCAACAAATTTTCCAACGAAAAGTCAAATTCGTTGGAAATTTCCGACGAAAAATTTTTCGTTGGAAAATTCGTTGGAAATTTCCAACGAAAAATTTTTCGTGGGAAAATTCGTTGGAAATTTTCAACGAAAAAATTTTCGTGGGAAAATTCGTTGAAAATTTCCAACGAAAATTTTTTCGTTGGAAAATTCGTTGGAAATTTCCAACAAAAAAAATTCGTTGGAAATTTCCAACGAATTTTCCCACGAATTTCAATTTTTGGGCAATTATTTTATGGTGTACAATTTTCGTTGGAAAATTCGTTGGAAATTTCCAACGAATTTTCCAACGAATTAAAAAAACCCGATATTGTTCAGCATTTTTTGAAATTCCTTGGAAAATTTGTTGCAAATTTCCAACGAAATTTTTTTCGTTGGAAATTTCCCACGAAATTTCCAACGAATTTCAATTTTCCGGACAATTATTTTAGTGTGTACAATTTTTGTTGGAAAATTCGTTGCAAATTTCCAACGAAAAAAATTCGTTGGAAATTTCCGACGAATTTTCCAACGAATTTAAATTTTCCAGGTAATTATTTTAGTGTGTACAATGTTCGTTGGAAAATTGGTTGGAAATTTCCAACGAATTTTTTTTCGTTGGAAATTTCCAACGAATTTTCCAACGAATTTAAAAAAACCCGGTACTATTCGACATTTTTTATATTTGTTGAAAAATTTGTTGGAAATTTTCAACGAATTTTCCAACGAATTTCAAATTTTCGAAATATTATTTTAATATGTACAATTTTCGTTGGAAAGTTCGTTGGAAATTTCCAACGAAAAAAAATTCGTTGGAAATTTCCAACAAATTTTCCAACGACTTTCAAATTTTCGAAATATTATTTTAATATATACAATTTTCGTTGGAAAATTCATTGGAAATTTCCAACGAATTGTTTTTCGTTGGAAATTTCCAACAAATTTTTCAACGAATTTAAAAAAAACATATACAATTTCCTCACACACACAATTTTCACACATACTCGTAATTTCCCCACACTCTCTCTCACTCTCTCTCTCTCCTTCGCATTCACTGCTCCCTCCGTCTCCCCCTCCACCTACTTCCCCGCCGCCCCCCTCCTCCTCCGGCACCGGCTCCGCCGCCATGGACACCAAGCCTTCGACGCCTCCGACGCTACCAAGCCTCGTCGCCGGCGAGACGACAACGGACTTGACGGGCGGCGGCCTCGAAGCCTGCTCCCACCCCTGCTGCTACTGCTGCTACTTCTTCTTCTTCATCTTCGCACAACAGCGTCGCCGGCCATGGCGAGGGCCGAGCTCGAGCTCGCCTAGATCTGGGCGAGCTCGGGCTCGCCGGCGAGGGCGGAGCTCGAGCTCGCCCAGATCTGGGCGAGCTCGGGCCTCGCCGGCGAGGGCGGAGCTCGCCCAGATCTGGGCGAGCTCCGCCCTCGCCGGCGGCGGGCTCGAGCTCGCCGGCGAGGGCTATTTTTCGATAAAAAAAAATTGGACCAAAAAAAAAATTTTCGATGGAAAAAAAAATTCACGATTTTTGGACTAAAAAAAAATATAATTTCCAACGAAAAGAAATCGTCGGAAAAAAAAATTCTTTTCCAACGAATTTAGTCACGAATTTTTTAATGAATTTTTTAAAGAAAAAAAAATTGTTGTAAATTTCCAACGAAAACTGAAATTTTTCGTTGGAAAATTTTCCGACGACGAATTACCCACGAATTTTTTTTCGTTGGAAAATTCGTTGGAAATTCCCTTTCCAACGAATTTTTCAGAATTTTTCGTTGGTAATTTTGTCGGAAAAAAGGCTTTTTTTTGTAGTGGCGGTAGATCTCATTTTCACGAAGAGGGGAGCGAACTTTTCCTAGCAATAAAAGGATGTTTATCCCATTATCATATTTAAAACAGAAGAAAGACATTATCATAAATGAAACAAACCGTATGAGGGCACTTCAATTTTTCATGTAGGATTTCTCAAGTTTGATCAATTTTGGACCAACATTGACATGCATAAAAAAAAACCCAATGGAAAGCTTTCAATCAAATATCCAATTTATCGAAGTCTGACATTCTTATCATAAAGTATCCCTATTTTGATATGCATCATCTGGTCATTCCCATCTAAGAGTCGAGTCACTAGTCTTTTGTCGGGTTCACGATGGATGAATATGCAATTCACTTTTCCGAGATTAGATAGCTCAAGTCAATGGCAGATTCCTCTATCTTTTCCCCAACCAGTCGAATCGAATTTCTTCTTTCACATACATTTGTGAAATCTTCCACACTTATGAAGAAACAAGTCTTTGTAGTCATTAAACCTGGTCTTCATTTCTACAGCAATGGAGGCTGGATATTTAGGAAGTGGGACGAACATAACATCCATCATCAATATTGCGATTCCAGCGAATAAAAAGAAACTAAGCATGGCAAGATTTTTAATGCCCCGCGAATCCCGAACGAACTCGATATTAGATGACATCAGATGAGAACACAAAAAAAATGGAAAACAGCAAATCGGCCTAGGGTGGCCACGCTGATTCCCCTCTGGCTCTGGTCGGCTTACTATGTCGAGATTTTTCCAAATATGTCGAAACATGCCAACCACACAACAAGACGGAATTGCACACAATATAGATTGAACTTAAAGCCGGATTGACTCCTAGTCGAAATCCAATACGAAAACCCTAGGTCCCCTGTATGTTCATGTTTTCCATAAACATACTTTAAAAGTTCATGAATGTTTCCACGAAAAACTATTTTAAACTTTCCAAATCTAGTACTATAGAAAAATCAGGCGACAGGAGCGAGTGCGTCCTCAATGACGGTCCACACCCAAATGTTTGATTCTATCATCTCAAAACATGCATCTTGTATCATCCAACATGATTAAACTTATAGTCCGACTACACATTTGTACACATAGCCCTAGGATTCATGCATCCACGTCATACGAACATCATCACCTTGCATGGCATACTCGCCATGCCGTCATTGATCTACAAATAAATTGTGCTTTATATAAGAAATCGATGTAACATCTCATCTTATTCAATTGGATCTGATTTCTAGGCGACCCCACGAAATGGACCACCAGACTCGCTATGGAAAGTTTCAAATGAATACTAGGTGTTGCATGATGTAGGGGTATGATCTCGTGAATAATTCTGATTATCACGTTACGACTCAATAAAATGGCACTACCGTTATAAATTTACATATCATATCTCTTCTTCAAATGGAGTACGAATACTCACAAAAAGTCACCACATCATACAATCACGATTGTAGCATTTTTCGACTTGAAGTAACAAAGAGAATGACATTCATTGTTATTCCTCAAACCAAGCAACTACTAGTAAAGCACCTCGAATGATTTCCTCTTCTTCCGAACACTCCCAATGCAACCCAAGTCAACCGTGCTCATCTCATGAACAACCCTTGGCGCCAAACCCAATTTGTCCCCTGGGCACATCATAGATCACCTCAAGTGTCCTCAGTTGTATGTTGCCGTAGACGTCAACGTCGGCGTCAGCACTGTTGGGCGCGAATGCTAGGCAAACTTGCGACACGCTCACCACATAACACATCCCGCTCAATTCAAGATCCATGTCATCATGATCATAAAACACTTGATCGATATCGACAACTTCAAAGGTGAATTCCAAGAGGAGTAAAATGCGTCTCAAGAAACACTCGAAAAGAGGAAAAGCCAGCAAGAAGAAGCTTGACAGGGCGACAACATGTCCAGAATCCTGGATCCCTTTTAGACGCTCGAAAATGGATTTCACTTCACTGGGTAGGGGGTATTGGATTACCAAATAAGTCGGGAGAATATAATCGTACCCAGCCAAGGAGAAGCCATAATGGACCAAAAAAAGAGATCGGGATGCGCATTGCAAAGAGAAGTTTGTGTATTGGACAGAGACCTATAAGGAGTAGCCAGAACTATGCGCTCCAAACTAAAGTTTAAGCCACGAGAGAGGGCGTAAGCAATGTTGATAAATTCATGAGATACAATCATAGAAGGATGACAAAATACAGACCGTGAAATTAGCAAAGGAGAAAGACGGTATGCTCCTCTAGGGTAATTTCCCCTTCCGATTTTGCAAATTTGTCTAATA
The DNA here is from genome assembly GCA_031216285.1 of Syzygium syzygioides. Taxonomy (NCBI): domain Eukaryota; kingdom Viridiplantae; phylum Streptophyta; class Magnoliopsida; order Myrtales; family Myrtaceae; genus Syzygium; species Syzygium syzygioides. The sequence continues at coordinate 21,631,655 of CM062244.1, read as the reverse complement.
AGGCTGCGTTTGGGTGTCCGGATTTTTAATCAGATATGACTGGATAGGATGTGATAAGAAATTCTGGGATTTTGTCATATTATATCTATTATTTGGTAAACTATGGATTTAAAGTTGGATTATTTTATATCCTATCATGTCCATTGTTTGATAGAAACTGGATATCAATATAAAGATATATATGCCCCTTTGTAGTGCAATTTCATATGGATGTTATCATCATAAAAATATCTTCACTTATTTAGTATTATTATAAACTATTCTTTGTGGCAAAATATGACAAAAATTGCACTTCTTTTTGTCGATATGTTTATGAGAGCAGTAAAAGAAGAAGTTCATCTCATGTTTCTTTTCAAAATCTAATTGGCCAATAGAGATAATGCAAAAGCCTTCCAACGTGAAGGATGTGTGCTCCCATTCAGTTGCTTAGTGATGGCACAACGTGAAGGAGAAATTAATCCCATTTTTCACTCACTGCAAATTCTTGCTTGCAGCTTTGTTTACGCAAAAATATCAGGGAATGTGCCCCAATCCAGTTGCTTAGTGAGGAACAAACGTGTGAATCAAACACTAAATTAACATCTCACTTCAGTAGAAGCACAGAAAGATGAAAATAAATCTCAGAATGACCCAACATTTTATGTGAATCAAACACTAAATTAACATCAACTTTCTTGTTCTGAATGACATAACATCCCAGAATCAAGAAGAAAACATGTAACAAATCCTCCCAATTCATCAAATCTACTCCTAGTTTTGCTCATCTTCCCATGGGCCGGTCACCGGCGTCGGAGCGGCGGTTAGGCACAGTGGAGAGGCACCTTGCCGCTAGAGAGATGGTTGGGCATGGCGGAGAGGCGGCTAGGCGCGGAGGAGAGGCTGTAATTGTGGGAAAAATAGTTTTCTTGTATGTTGCTCTCTTGAGAAATCTTATCCGGCTCTATCCCACCTCCCTCCTAAGATTATTTTATCCTGATTATACCCCCGTTATTTTGTCCTGGGCAACTACAAAACACAGGATAGGATAAAAATATATCTTATCTTGACTTTTATCCGGACAACCAAATGCAGCCTAAACGTTTTATATAGAAGGTCCAAACAAAATGGATCATGAAAGTATGGACAAGTGGGTAAGGCGAAATCAGTATATTCTCCCAAATGGAGGAAGGCCCATGAGACACCATATATCCAACAAAGTGACAGAAATAGGGCTCGTTGGAAAATAAAAATAATGTGATGAATGGGACCGGAAGCAGCAAAGCACTACCAAAAAACAATGGATTAGCAACGAACTTTGCAACGAAAAATTTGGCAAAATCCATCGCTAATTGAATTTGCGATGAAATTAGCGACGGAAAAAATTCCGTCGCTAATTCGGCGTCGCAAAATTTTGCGGCGGAAAAAAATTCGTTGCAAATTAGCCACGAACTTTATCAGTCGCAAAATTTGTTGCAAATTAGCCACAAACTTTATTCGTCGTAAAATTCGTCAGAAATTTTGTTGCAAAATTTATCGCAAATTTCATTGCAAATTAGCCACGAACTTTATCTGTTGCAAAATTCATCACAAATAATTCGTCGCAAATTAGTCACGAACTTTATTTGTTGCAAAATTCGCCACTAAAATTGCCTCACAAATTTTTTTACTTTTGCCATGACCATTATTCATGAACAAATTTAGCGATGATTTTTTTATTAATTCTTTAACGACGAACTTTGCAACAAATATCGTTTAGGGACGAAATTAGCGATGAAATTTTATTTTTGCAACGAACTTTTGTAATTTGTGATCGTACAATAAAATCATTTATTTTATTTTTCGATTTTAAACCTAATTAAAAGCAAAATTAATTTTTTGAATTTATATTTAACATTAATTAAACACTTAATAACATCAAAATATTATAATAATATGAAAATGAAATACATTCATCTACATTTTCCACAAGAATGACATAAATATTTTTCTTTATAGTACACATAATGAGAGAATAAATAATCTTGCACAATAAGTCATCTTTGCACAATAAATAATGACGATAGAAATGAATCAAAAAAGAATACCCTGCTTTTAGTGACAACACCCATCATATAAATACAGAACAAAACTAAAGACACGGTCCATTGGGTCGCTGAGGCTGATGTATATTATTCCTCAGGAAGTATATGAGAGCGTCGCTTGAGATGTCACGCCCCGTACCTCACCAAGCATGAACATCCACGTATAGGTCGAAATAAGGTGCGACGCTCCTAGGTTACGTCACCGACTCGAAAACTCAAATCAGAGAAAACACGCTACATGCAGAAACGACGTATATATAAAATATATATATACACCCGGACAAATTTATTAGCAACCATGAATAGCAAGAGTTCACAAATTACCAGCGATTAAAAACAACATATACTTTCATTATAAAACTTATAATACAATATCCATTATACACAAAAGATACAACAGAAGGATCACGGCATCTGCCTGCCCTGGGATAGGATCCACAATCTCCAGCTCAAAAACTACCCCACCTAGTTCCTCATGCTTTACCTCATCCTCCACGATCTCATGCTCAACATCCGAGTCTTGGAAATTCATGGCCGGGGATCTGAAATGTCGGTTTTACCACAACCGTGAGAAAACTCAGCAAGTACAAACCACTAATCCTAAACTAGGCTAATGTGCACCTCCAGAGGGTAAATAAAACACATCAAACAATGAACCAGTAAAATCCACATTAATTTTCATTACGAGCTCACAGCCTAATATATCATTTCAGCCCTGCAGGTTAGACATTTGACGTCAATATAACTTAAGTGCAATTACACCGACCCGAAGGCCCACAATTGATAAAACGACCTGTAGGCCCGACTTGAAGGCCAACAATTTGATAAACCGACCCGTAGGCCCGACCCGAAGGCCAACAATCTGATAAACCGACCCGTAGGCTCGACCCGAAGGCCAACAATCTGATAAACCGACCCGTAGGCCCGACCCGAAGGCCAACAATCTGATAAACCGACCCGTAGGCCCGACCCGAAGGCCAACAATCTGATAAACCGACCCGTAGGCCCGACCCGAAGGCCAACAATCTGATAAACCGACCCGTAGGCCCGACCCGAAGGCCACAGTTTGATATAACGACCCGTAGGCCCGACCCGAAGGCCACGATTAAATAAATCTCAGGTATGCACATTGTTGCACTCAATTTCCAATCAATCACAACATGGCATACAAATCATATACTCAGAAATTCATGCCAATGCCCAAGCCACCTGCCGAATACAGTTATTTACCAAGCCAATGAATTTAACGCTCTCTTGGCACCATCAATTCATCACCCCTCTAGTTCAATAAATTTCAATACTCATTCCGCGCATTCATTCCAAAGTAACTCAATGCGCTAAAGGCCCGCCTTGGGCAATTCAATCTCAATAGTCGTTCTCACCATTTCGGGGTCATTCAATAGAATTTACTCAAGTCCCAATTGACCCCTTCAAGTGCCTAAATTCCCGCCATTAATCAATGAATCAACTAAATACTCAACTTGGACAATTTGCACAAATTCGGTGTTGAATGAACAGTACCAAGGGAGGACACATTTTGTCCACTAAACCACAATTAAACACCCTCATTAGGCTCATATCTCAAACCCCAATCACCCAACAACCAAATACACTTAATTAAACCTTAAATAAGCCTGATTAACCCCTAAAAAGTCCAACTCCAAGTCATTAACTCTTGAACTTAATTAGTGCCACACTTAGACAAATTAAAACAATTTCGGAGCCCCATGAACAGTACCAGGAAAAATGCACATTTAGGCACTAATTCACCTTTAAACATCTCATTAAGCCCTAATTACCTACCCTAAACATCCAACCACCAAATACACATAATTAAGCCTCAAATAAGCTTAATTAGTCTACCAAATGCCCAATTTTAAATCATTAACCATTGGACTCAATTAGTATAAAACTTGAACAAAATTTAGCATTTTCGGTACTCATGAACAGTACCAGACCAGATCGCAATTTAGGCCATTAAACCACCATTAAATCATCTCATTAGGTCCTAATGACCCATACAAAACATTCCACACATAATTTAGCCTAATTAACCCTCATTTAGGCCTAATTAACCCCTAAAAATGCACAATTAAACTAATTAGGGGTTTATACTCGCCTATTAACGATTCGGGACGACGGGAACGGGCGGTCGATCGCCGACGAGCGGTAAGGATCGACGGCGGCGTTCCGGGAGCAAGCCGGTAGTCCGCGGCGGTGTCGGGAATGACGATGCGCGGCTGTTCGCTTCTGTTTAGGCCGAAACCGGGGCTGTGGTGGCTGATCTTGGGCGGGAAAGGGCTGCTGGTGGTGCTGGCTTGGCGGGGACAGCTCCGGCTGGTACTGTTCTGGTGTGAACAGTACCAGGGCGTGCAGAATGGTTCACGACATAACCAAAAATGGAAGAAAATGGAGAAGAATTTGGGGGAAATGGGAAGTTCTCGGCAGAGCAGGGAAATGAACGTGAGAGAGAGAAATTTTCAGGTCAAAATGAGTCAAAGCTTATCTTGGTGGAGTCCAAGTGTCAAGATCTTAGCAAAAATGACCATTTTACCCCTCATCCAAGGGCTAATATTGAATCTTATCCAAATAAGCAAGGGTAGAATGGTCAATTGCCACTAACCCAAGGCTGACCAGACCTGGTTAGTCCTAACTCACCTTGGTTAGTCCCCTAATTAAAACCAAAATTCGGAATTAATTAAAAATGGCCTAGGGGCATTTTCGTAATTTTTCGATCCCGAACCGAAATTCCAATTTTCGCACATACGCGTTCCATATGTGTGTGGCCAACATAATATGGCGTCGGATTTGCGAAATTCACTTTTTAAGTCTTCGAAAATCGACTGCGAAGTTTCGGGAATAAAATAATATTATTTTTTCAATTTTTGTCGAAATTCCAATTTTTGGCCAAAACCACTCTAAATGTGCGTGGCCACCCCAAAATGACTTTGGCCGTGAAAAATAACCTCAAACGGCCTCCGAATCCAGCCTCGGTGTCTACAGGGTCAAAACCGTAATTTTTCGTTTCGGGGTCGAAATTCCAATTTTTGACCGTATGCACTCCAAACGTGCATGGTTGCCCCAAAATGGCATCGATTCCGAAAAATAATTTCGTTTGGGCCTCGGAAATGGACATCGAGGCCCCCAGGGACTAAATTGCAATTTTCCCCAATTTCTGTCGAAATTTCTATTTTCAGTCATTCTTGTCCCAAATATGTATGGCCACTCTAAAATGACGTCCGTCTTGCAAAATAATCGTAATTACCCTTGAAATTTTGATATCGAAGTTCGAGTTCAATATCGCGATCAAAATAGCTCGTTTGCAGTTTTAGGGTCTCTCACTAACGGGCAGCTGCTTAGGTATTACGCGTATCGACCTAAGATTGTCCGAGTCGTGATGGTCTCGAATCTCGAGAGAACGAGAGGAAGTATCGCTAGTACCGGGGGTTACGATCGTTTGGACTAAAATCGGGGTTCATTTGTCGGGCGTACTTTCGATCGTGCGGAATCACCCGCGATCCGATCGTACGTTACTGACGATATCAACCCGTCATTTTCCTAAGATCGGCCTATATTGGTGCAAAATATTCCCTCGGCGTTCGTCGAAATCAGCGCTCAACCACGATCGGGTTCTTGGTTCACGTACCTGTTCCTATTTAGCCTTTCCCATTTGGTTAGTATCCCGTGATTGATCAAGTCCGGGCGAGACTTACTAAAATCAAATGAGAAATAATATACACTTTATTAATCCCGATAACAGGTCAAAATTCAGGATGTTACATGAGATGAAAGACAAATTCAAACCAAAAAGCAGGCTCATCCATCCAACACATGCCCAAGCACTGTACACGGCATAGATCGTTGATATGAAAAGTGCAAGGCGTTCATGGCTCAATGTGAATGATATACCTGCATGTACATGAATATTGGATCTAAGCAAGCTTACAAACTCAAAAGCACATTAATAGCAGACATCGAGTTAAGTCTTTAAGAGAAAGCCTTGAAGCCATTACCTGCAAGGATGATTACAAGAGCTGTTGTCCAAAAACTTCCATAAAACCACAAGAAGACAGTGCCACAAAGTGCAAGCAGCAAAAGTGCAGTGGCAAACCCCACAAAAATACCCACAAGAATAGCTAGCACCTGAATGAATGCAAACTTCAGTCAGTAAAAAGGAATGCGGCAGAAGCAAAGTGTGCATAATAGAGTTATTCTGAACATTTCAGAAAGAGCAACTGAGGAATGAATTCTAGGAACATAGACAAAAGAGGAACTGTATCTTACTAGATAAAATCCAGCAACAATACCGTGTGGCTCCAAGGAGTTTGGAAGTGACAACAGGTAATACTCTATGCTTATTTTGATTTCTTCTACTTTGACAGGAAGAAGGAGGAGTTGCACATATTTATAAGCTCAGTTCAGGATGAAATATTGACATACAAACATGAATGGATCCAGGGTAACAGGTCATGTCAGGATGGGAAAGGATAACTTGAACCAGCAATACAATAGGAAGTCAATAAAAGTAGCTTGTGAAGTGATGAGTGACTTTTCGACCTAAAAGGAAAAAAGTGATGAGTGACTTACCGAGACCACAAGAAACTTTACCATGCCGACCATAGCGATAGCTGAGAAAATTCCACACCATATGATAGAAAAGAAAGATGTAGTCCCCATACGTAGGAAAGAATCGATTCCCCTAAGAGTGCAATCCAACCAAATCATTGATAAGAGAAACATTATGTTCCCAAAGTATGTAAGCCATTACAAAACAACCGAGTAGGCCAGCTCAATCTTCACTTTGACATAGTCACGAGCCTTTAGTATGTCACCTTTTAAATTAATGACAAAAGGTCTTCATGACTCTAGCCACTCTCCAGCTGCCTTTAGGACACACAAAGCTATCTTCTCACATTTCTAACAACTAAATTGTCAAATATGCGGACATTTTCTATTAGATTTGTTATATGCCCATTCAGCTTGCGGCCCAGGCCACCTTTTCGGCTATTTTGACAATTATTATCACAATCTAGTCCACCTTGTTCTCTCTCGTGGGACATGCCCATAGGAGATGCATTTTGAATATAATCCCCTGAAGATTCCCCAGACAGAACTGGGTGCTCTAATCCCTGAGTAGCATCTGTCCCTTGTTTATCCATAGTCATTAGTTTCCCAGTTCCTTGACTCATGCTCTCAGCCGACGCGTTGCTCTAGTGATGACTGTTCACAGTTGTCTCTTTAGGAGGAATCTTCACGTCAGTAGCTTGTCTTCTTTCTTGATGTGTTTCTGAACCCTTCTTTTTGCCATTCTGTGAGGAATGACTAACCCCATTCTTCTGCTGATTGCCCTTCCTAGCCATGAGTCAATATCCTAGGAGATTCTTCCTGGGTTAGGGTACCAACTTAATACATCCCCCATCAATCAAAGTTGGCTTGCCATGCTGATAAGTGTTTTACTGCAATACCATCACCCATATTAAAACAGATGTCAGAGCTTATCTATCATCATTTAGGAAAAATAAGATGCTGACCTTGCCGACAGAGCACACTCCACAACTTCAAGAAAAGCTTGGTCAAGAAGTTTATGCACCTAAAATCGTAATTTGTACCTTCCAAAGAGATGCATTTTACAAACTATAAAGACCTAAAAACACAGTAACACTGTTTTTTTTTTTTAATTTCAACGCGGTAGCTTCTAGTTATAATTACAAAACAGCAAGGGAAAAAAATCATAGGTGCTAGAAGTTTTGAGAAATCCATGGTCTAAACCCTCCAAAATCACATGAAGCAGGGGGGGGGAGCCAATTCCAAACTGAATTACAGGTCAGAACGACTTCACCAAGTGAGCTCTGTTACCAAAGGCGACTCAACAGTCACTTAGCATAACAAAAGTTGCAAGCTTCCGCTATTTAACCAATGCTACTCTGGGGAACCACAGACATAGGTAAGAACTTTCAACGGAATCGAACTGAACACATTCCCAAGTAAAGAAAAGTGTAAATTCAAGACCCAACAACCAAAAAGTTTACTTCCCCGAGAGCATTGCAAAAGCTCCGAATTTGAACACTCAGCCCAGTAATTCAGCTAACAGAACCCCGCTGGAAACGAAAATCACAAGCCAAGCAACGCCATTGCCGCACCCAGAAACATCGCTTGAAATTCAGCACGCAACACTAGCATTAAAATCATGAATTACAACACCAGAACCCCCTTTACCCCAAACTACACCCGAAACAGTCGAGAACGAGCAGGAACGCAGCTAGAATCGAGCAATCAGGCACCCGAGAGAACGGGAGGAGCACGCAATCAAACGAACGAGCCGGCAATCGGGTGCAAGAATCACGGAACGCGACGACCCCATCCAGCGAACACCAACCGGAACCACCCAAAGGGGGAAGTACCTCGAGGCCAGCTCGGCGGCGCCGCCCCCCCAATTCGGACGAGGGAACGAGAAACCCTAGAAGAAATGGCGGCGCCGGAGAGGGGACCCCGAAGGGACGTGGGGCCCAGCTGCTGCTGCTGTTGCTCCTCCTCCTCCTCCGCGGCGGTGCGAGGTGTAGGTTCTATCTCTAGCGAGGGTTACAGCGAGTGCAGATCTAATCGAGAGACGAAAGAGGGAGAGGCAGGGACAACAGCGAGTGCATGGAGGATATGAGGAATCAGGAGAGAGAGAGAGAGAGAATGGCGGGTGAGGGCGGACAACAGCGAGTGCAACAAAAAAAAAGTTTGTCGCAAATTAGCGATTAATTTTTTTTTCATCGCAAATTCTATCGCAAATTAGTGACGAATAATTTTCGTCACTAAATTTGTGGCTAATTAGCGACCATTAATTTTTTGTCGCAAAAAAAAAATTCATCGCTAATTTGCGACGAAAAATCTTTCGTCTCTAATTTTTCGTGGCTAAATTCTTATTTTTTTTTTTGTAGTAAAGGCTTCCAATGAAGCCGAATTCGACAAGGTTGAAAGAAAAGCACAGATGATTCAATCTTAGCCCGGCGCCAGGTTGGTCCCATCTCTTGTAGCATTAGATACCATTGGAAAAACCATTAGTCAAAGGATGGGAAGGAGATGAATCTATGATTCGAAGAGGACCAGGCGTGGATACATATGGAGCTACGATTGATCGGGAGTACTTACGTATAATGTCGAGGAAAACAGTCTGTGAACACAGGTGGAAAAAGAACCGATTTGAAATAAGGACCCCAAATGTATGATTTTGAGCAGGATCCTAGTCTAGGAAAGACAGAGATATGCAGCCAATGTTTTCATAATATCGGACGTAGTCAATACACTTCAAGTACGTGGTAGATTGGGCGTTTGAAGAAATACGAGAGTCATGTGCCATTGTCCTGTCCAAGGCTAAAGCTAATGGACAAAGTTATGGGAACTGTCGCCAAGGTGAAGTTACCGGGTATAAATAGACAACCCAAAGTTACTAACTGGACGCACTATTCAAAGATTTGAAAAGACGTGGGAAGTGGAGCTTGGAGAGAAGTTGTATTGGAAGTTAAAAATTTGAAAATGGCTCAGTTCCGCCGTGAAGTTCACAAGAGAAGGCTGAGGCCTTTGGCATTATAAGTAGGGTTGAGCAAGATGGATCGCCTCAATTGAAACCGGACCGATTGGTTTGGTCCGATTTTCGAAAATATCGGTCCGGTTCCCGGTTCCTAAAAGTGAAACTAATTTCTGGGCAGTCCGATTCCCGGTCCTAGGAAGGGAATTGGACTGACCGGACCGGATAGATAAATATATATTTTTCTAATTATATATATTTATTTACTTTTTAAAATTTTTGAAGGCAATAGAAAATCAAATCTAGTTCCCCCAATTCCCACTTGCCTTTACCAATAAGTGTTTGGTCCCATTGGAATCGGACTGATGGTCCAGTCCAGTCCACAGTCCCAAGACTAGCCGGTCTGGTCCTGATTCTAGAAACTGGGAACCAGTTCTCCCGATCCTGTTCTCGGTTCTCGGGTTGGACCGGATCGGATCGAGAACCGCTCACCCCTAATTATAAGGATTCTTGAAACAAGAGCAAATGGAAGCTTCGAAAGCTTAATGTACATGACCAAGGCTGCGCATGACAACTTGCCAAACAGTGTTTGATTCTGTTCTTTTGTTCCCAGAATCAGTTTGGGAACATAAATGCGTTTGTTTAATTTTTTGATTCTGGGCACAACTTTGTCAAAAATTGTTCCCAGAATCAGTTTTTGAGAATAAAAAAAAGTAGCTTCTTGATTCTGGGAACAATTTTGAGAATCAATTTTTTTTCTTCTTCCTTTTCTTGGTTTTTAATGTAGCTTCTAATGTCCGGCTCGAGGACCGCCCTCTCTGAATTTGACAAGAATAAAATATTTTACTAAAAAAATATTATTAAAATAAAAAAATTTTACTGGCTATGGCCGGCGACCAGGCCATGGCCAAAAAAAATAAAAAAATATATTTTTAATAAAAATATTTTAATAAAAAAAATATTTTACCTGCCATGGCCGGTGACCAGGCCATGGCAAAAAAATAAAAAATATATATTTTAATAAAAATATTATTAATAAAAAATATTTTATTGGCCATAGCCAGCGATCAGGCCATGAAAAAAAAATAAAAATGTATATTTTTAATAAAAATATTTTAATAAAAAATATTATTAATAAAAAAATATTTTACAGGCCATGGAAAAAATAAATATATATATTTTTAATAAAAACATTTTAATAAAAAAATATTTTACCAGCCATGGTCGGCGATCAGGCCATGGCCAAAAAAATAAAAATATATATTTTTAATAAAAAATATTATTTAAAAAAATATTTTACCGGCCTGGCCATGCCCAAAAAAATAAAAATGTATATTTTTAATAAAAATATTTTAATAAAAAATTTTATTAATAAAAAAATATTTTACCGGCCATGGCCGGCAATTAGGCCATGGAAAAAAAAAATAAAAATATTTTAATAAAAAATATCATTAATAAAAAAAATATTTTACCGGTCATGGCCGACGACTAGGCCATGGCCAAAAAAAAAGAAAAAATACTTTTAATAAAAATATTATTAATAAAAAAATATTTTACCGATCATGGCCGGCGAGCAGGCCATGGCCAAGAAGGAGGAAAAGAAAAAAAGAAAAAAAAAAAAGAAAGAAATATTAAAATATTTAAAAATATTATTAATAAAAATAAATTTTGTGGCGTTACCAAACTCATTTTTGTTCTTTTTTTATTTCAGGGATGGAATTTTGGGCCGTTAACAAATGCCTTAAAATGCTTAAAATCAATTCGGGACACAAAATAAAAAAGAATCATTTCTTAGCAGAATCTGTTCCGGGCACAGAATCGTTGTCGTGTGCAGCTCAAGAGGACTTACGAGACAAAAGGGGATTTTATTAAGGTGTCTTCTTGGGGTACAATAAATTTTTAACCTTACGCTAAAGAACGAGTATGCTATAAGCCTACCATTCTTGGACATACAATCATTCTTAATGCGACGAAGTTCGACTTTTGTCATCGACAAGCGAGTATATTCAGCTTTCTTCAACTCTCTAAGAGAGGCAATGTGCTTATCTAAGTCATCTGCCACCGGAGCCCTTTGAATATGCTTGAGGTTCCGTTGTTGGCTCACGTCAGCCAGTCTTCTCTCAATCTCATCTAGTTGTCTTTCATGGACCATCTCTTGCTCGTCGAGACCAGCTATTTCGTCTACTACTGCCTGCAGAAGAACATGTTGTCCTTTACGCCCTGACTAACTTCCTTCACAAAATCACTGACGTCTAAGTTGTCATGTTCTGAGATGGTTAGAGACATTATCAATTTATAATTGTGTCTATAAGCCTCTACTTTAGCAACAAACCCCCTGGTGAAATCTTGAAGCTTTTCCTTGAGCTCAGAAGGCATGTTAGAGCTAACATTGTCCTCACACAACTCGCCTAGTAGACGTTCGAGCTGGTTGAAGGCTGCATTGGAGTTCATTTTATTGGAAATCCACCGCTTGAAAGGTCCTGGAACCTTGTCAATCTGGCTCTTGCTTGTTCAATAGCAATTTGGCAAGAAGTCGAGATTCCACAAGCTAAATCACCAGGGCTGGCAGTTAAAACAAAAGAGGCCTCTTCCAATATGCGTTTGGCTTTGACAGAGAATTCGGAGAAGTCTCACTCCTTACATGACATGGTTGTTGAGCTGAGCAAGAAGGTAGCGATAGGGAACCATATTGACGCTGAAGAGAAGTAGAGGCTGATGGAACGATTGGATCATCAACTCCACTTGATATAGCTAGAGATGGTGCAACATCAACAACTTGATGAGGTGCAGATGGTGATGGGTTTGAAGACGACGCTCCCGTATTGTCTAGAGAAATAAAAGGTAAGTCTAATTACCAAGGTATATTGGATTTGTTAGTATTTTTTGCATTAAGGAATTCATATAATTAAAAGCCTCACTTTTCTGTCTGAACCGATGCGGGGGAAACCAATAATTTGATCTTTAGGCTTTGTTTGTTTTGTAGAAAATGAGTGATTTAAAAAGAAATTCCTAAAAATAATCTCTTGAAATAATTAGCCAATGAAAAATGTTTTCATTATAGACAAGAATTTATATTTTCATATTTTTTGGACGATAGAAATATTTTTCATTAATAAAGTTTTGTAAGTGATATGAACGATAATTTTAGGAATATATTTTACAAATCATTCATTTCTGCAAAACAAATGCTCCCTCAATAAGTAGTTTTTTTTGACATTCTTAAGTTCCAATCAGTATAGAAGCATGTCATCATTCCTTCATGTTGATTTGGCATAGTGTCCATGCGATTTACATGTTCATTTCATGTTTAGATCGGTTTTACTTCAATTTCCAACATTATGCTGCTTTGGTTTCATTGTTTTCCAGTTTGCACTAACCCCGTTCTCACATGAAATTTAAGGTTGAAAATCCAATAGGTCGAAGGTTGATCCCTTGTGCTAATTTTGATGAAATCCATAGTTACATTACATTTTAGTTCAACATATAGGTTGATATATGCATACAGGTTATATTTCATGATTACTTCAGTGTATGGTCGATTTTCACGTTTTAATTGCTTTATAAAGGAATAAAATAAAAAATAAAGGTTCCGTGATTTAAGTGGAGGCCCTAGTGGTGGGTTGTTGGGCTAGTCTCCCCCAAGGTATAGGCGCTCCGATTATCCGTGCGGACTCGTCCCTGAAGAATGGTGGCGGATTCTCGGTTACCAAAAAAAAAAGAAAAAAACGAAAAAAATTAAAGTATAATTGCATCTAGGCGATCATTGCATCATATGATTAATTATGTTGCTTTTATTGCACAACTAATCGTGTTCATGTTTGTGTATTAATGATTGCATAGTTTGCATATTAATATAGAATCTCATGTTTTATTTGCATCATGACAATACTATATTGGAAAATTAGAGTTTCCATGGATAAATGTTTCCGTGCATAGTTAGCATATTTGGATTGCATCCTCATAAAAATATTAAAGAAAGGTTCATGAATGCATGCATTTGGTCATATTTCTAGACAAGATAGGAGTGGATAGGATTAGAATATGAAATGTCAGGATTTTGCTATATCATATTCATTGTTTGATTAATCGTAGCAATAAAGTCAAATATTTTTACATCCTATTTTGTCCATTGTTTGGTAGGAACTACATATCAGTGTGAATGACAAATATACCCATATATGCTGCTCATGAAAAAATGTTATTCTTCGTATTGTAATCCATATCTAACGAGGAAAAAACAATAGAAACATTAATATGTACGAACTACCAAGTAAAATAATAGCTACTATTTCTTATGAATATACTGCTAAAGAACTTGAAAATGAACAAATGGAATGGTAATAATCTTTCATAATTCACCGTTGAAGAAACCAAAAATGCACAAATGGAGACAACTTTAGTTAATCCATGAATATTGTATGATATAAATCTTAAATAATAGAAGAGCTCATTGCAACATTTCAAAACCACATGATCAACAATAATAAGAAATGTAAACAGGCTATAGTGACATCGACAAGATAGATCAACCAGAGAGTGTAGATCTAGTAAGAGGGAAAAAGCATGATCATTCAATAATTCGATTTTAAAATGTATAGTGGTTTAACTCTCTTCCCACTTTCATGAAGTTTCTATGTGAAGCAGGAGCCGTGAAGCTTCCATGTGAACTACGGAGGAGAAAGAGAAGGAGAGGAGAGGGTTTTTTAGAAAATTAACTTTTATATTATAATTATAAGAAATCTTTTCCACCTTTATGCCACTCTTCACATGAGACTTTTTTATTATGGTTATATCATTCTCATATCCGACTTTATCCTTTATTGTACAATAACCAAACACATGATAGGATATGATAAAATATATCTTATCATAACTTTTATTCTGACTAAGAGATGTAGCATTAAAGAAATATGCATATTCACAAATAAATTCATTCTCTTAATATTTCATTACACTTTAGATTGTATTAATTAGATTATTTCCATTTTAAATGGTTCATTTTAGGAAAGTAATTTATTTATTAAATATTTATAGAACTTTATATTTGCATATTCACTTTCGTTTTCTAAATAGAGATTTAATATCAAGTTTCCATTTATAGCTCATGGATCCTATTTTGGGCTTAATAAATTAACAGGGCTATGTTAATTTTGATCGACACGGCTCAGGTTCTTTGCTTTCTTGTCTCTTAATTGCTTAGGTATTGTTTTTGTATGTGATATTTGCGCATGATCACTTGCTTTACATATCTTAGGTGACAATATAGGAAAATCAAAAGGAAAGATCGCGTGAAAAACATTTTTATAAAAAAGAAAAAGGTACAAAAAATAAGTATCAAATGAATATAGGGTAATCAAGTTCCCGGGGCCAAATGTCTGGTTTACAAATGTAAGGCAAGCTTCCGCTGTTTACTTGGCTCCTAACCGGCTCATAATATGTTAGTGGTGACTCATAAGTCTAATATTAAATTAATAATTAATTAGGAAAATTAAGTTGTGATTAGTAGGGCTTGGGAGTGCCTACGATAAGTGTAAGCACCCCCTCAAGATCATTTTGCCCACCGGTCTCCTTTGAAGATTTCAATTGTGGTCCCCCCCGCCAAAGAAGAAGAAAATCCCGACAATCAAGCATTTCTATTCGCAAAAATTCTACTTCAAATATGATAGAGCTACAATTTGTAAGAGTTTTTCTAATGTGGGCTATATTAATCGAGATTATAATTTACCATTTCACTGGATTGATCTAATAAGGTGAAATATAAAGATTCTAAATTAGACTAATACATGGTTGGCTTGTGTGAGACGAGTAAAGCCTAGCAGTGGCTTAAAACTCGATTAATAGTGCTCAAGTCTCTCCTCTAACTTGATGCACAAGTAACCTCACATAAGGAGCGTTTACCGAACACTGAGAGTGATTGGCAGTCTCATTGAGCGAGTGATACAGAGGACAATTGAATAGAAGCACTTGAGCTTTGGATTGTGGTTATTTCGCATCAAGAACGATGGATTCCAAATCAAGTGCGCAAGTCTCTTTTTCTCCATTAATGTATTCTAGATTCTAGTGATGGAGATCTTGAGGTGTCTTTTTCGCAGCTTACACGATGTACTTAGATTTGTGAAATATTTATCTAAACATGGTGGCGATATTAGGAATCCACAATGTTTTATGCATCTCTTTCAAATGGAGAACAAACCGTCATAAAAGTCGCTATCTATCACGCAATCACAACCGTAGCATTTTTTGACTTGAAGTGGCAAAGAGAACGACATCCATTGTTATTCCTCGAACCAAGTACTACTAAAGCACACACTCAAATGATTCCTTTTCCTTATGAGAACTCCACATGCACGCCCAAGTGGACCATACTCATCTTAGGAACATCATAGATCACCTCAAATGTCCTCTGTTGTATGTTGCCGTAGACGCCTTTGTCAGTGTCTACGATGTTGGACGCGAATGCTAGGCAAACTTGTGACGCACTCACCACGTAAAACATCCCGCTCATGTCCAAATCCACCTTAATTGGCCCATCGAAAGAGAACGTGTTCACAATGATGGTGACGGTACTAAACGGAAAAATTGGAGGTGCCACAGTGTAGTTCGCCATTACCTGTTGGAATGTCGACCGGAGGGCGATGTACGCAGTTGGAGGCAAATTCGTGATTGTGGTCCCGGAGTCTATGATTGTGCCGGCATTGGACCTCCTCAAATCTTTTTTAAGTTTTTGCAAAAAAGACGTCCAAGTATTTTACAATTGCAAAAAAAAAAGTTCGGTCGATGCGGGAACAATTTTTTCAGATCTGAGAGCAGTTTTCTTTGGTATTTTGGACAAACGTTCCATGAACCAATTGACCTCTGATCTTTATGTTCTTGATATCAATAGAAAGCTAGGAATCTTGGCTACAAATCTTATGAAAATAAGTTTTCCTGATTCATTTTAGAGTTTTTTTGAAAAAATCGAAGAACGCATTAAGATCATATTGAGTTGCGATTTTCCAGAAATCCTTGACATCTTCAACCTCCTTCAACCTATGTTCTTATCATCTTTCCAGCACTAAAACAACTTCAAACTCATCCTATGAACATTCAAACTAATCTTCAAGCATTCCAATTCATATGAACATCAAATAAATTCATCAACTCTTGCAAATTGTATAAAAACATCATCAAATCCACCAAACTTCATCCTAATCCACATTTATCTAGAATTTATCAAACCAAGGTCTAATTAACAATCCATGAACATCAAACCTAAACAAGGAAATGCTTGGCCATATGCAAAATTAGAGAGAAATTTGTCATGCAATCATCAGTTGAACTTGAATTAAGCTTAATTCCCAAGGATCTCTATCTAATCACATAAAATCAAACATGATCATCCACTATCATGCAACCGACTTTCATTTTCCAGAAATCTATCTAATTCTAACAACTTTTATCTATCTAATTCCATCACATCCTACCTTGATATCAACTATAGATTGAAGATTTACTCCAATTTTCAACTATAGCTGATTCAAGGATCGTTGGATGATCACTTGGAATTGATTCTCAAAGTTGGTGCTCCTACCTTTTGTAATCAATTCCAGCTTGCGACAAAGACAACCGGCCAAAATCAAGGACTTCCGGCAACAATCACCAAGAATGTCATCCACGGCCGGCTTGGGGACTCGTCAAGGACCACCGTCACATGAGGAAATCAGTGGCTAGTGGCCAGAATTCAGCCGGCAAGTGAAGGAATACAACGGACGATCAAGAGAGAGAGAGAGAGAGAGAGAGAGAGAGAGAGAGAGTTTTTTGTGTAACTTTTTCAATTGTGAATGTAATTAATTCATGAAATTCGGACGTAGGGGATTAATAGAGAAAATGAAAGGGAAAATGGGAGGAAAACTTGAATTAAGAGCAAATCTGACTCTACACCTTATCCAATGATCTAAGGGCCCTAATTCAATCCTTAATGGCTAAAAAAGCCTTCCATTGGCTCTTGTTAGAGCACATGGATGGGTGACATGGTGTCTTGATGGGCTAGGATAAAATGAGGAATGAAGGGCCAAGATTGGGGCTTCATAAGGATTGATGACATGGTGTGGTATTCTTGTAATTAAGGAGGAGTGGCAATTTGGTAATTAATGGAAGAGAGCGGGGGCCGGCCGAATGGGCTTAGTAGACTAGAATTTTTAGCCCGATTAGGCCTAGCTGAGTCGACCCGAGTGAACTAGATTGACCTAGGGATTTCCAATTGTCTTAATTCCCTGTAATTTTTCTATGAGCTGGACCACCTTAATTGATTCGGCACAGTGGGCCAAACTAGGTCGGGTCAACCAGGTTGACCTGGCTCGACTCATTTTGTCCTTATTCATTTATTCATTGCTTCTACAAAATTTCACCAAATTACCTTGACATTGCCAAAATTGATATTTGAAATTGAATTAATTTTACCTAATCGGTTATTATTTGTGCTAATTAACTCTATATGTGAAGGATGAACCGGGACCCTAAACTTGAGCTCGAACATTGGCCGGCACATTTGTGTTTGAATTCACGAAATTCGGCTTGGTCTGTCAAATTGCCATGGTTCCTAGATCAAATGTCTAAAAAAAGAATGAAATCAGTGAGTATTGGAATTTTTTTGATTGAGGATCAAAGTGTTCGTTTTGAACAAAAAGTCAACTCTTGATTACTTTTATAAAATATGAAAATTAAAAGTCTAACTACACATACAAAAGATAGAATTGATGGTCTTTATGACTTTCACGAATTTTATGAAAAGTTGATCAAGAGTTAACCTTTTAGCTTTGACCAAAAAGTCAATTTTTGACATTTTAAGAAAATGATACCTAAGACAAATGAAATGAAATGGAACTTGAAAGACGCTATATTGACTCTTTTTGGCTGAGAAACGGACCGTGTCGCGATCATGGATCTCGAGTCTCGAGTTTTTACTCTTATTGGACTTGTCGGCTAAAATTTAGATGTCAATAATGCCTTTAAATTTATCGAAAAAAAATTGCGTGTCTCTCCTATCCTTGTCCTTAGTGATTTTAATAAAGAATTTGATATGGAATGCAATGCGAGTAGAGTTAGCATAGTGGATGTTCTTATCCAAGCCCAAAAACATCTAACGTATTTCAAGGACGAGTTGACAGGGTCAAAGAAGAATTATTCCACTTATGACATGGAGTTTTGTGTCATTGTGAGAACTCTTAATCATTGGAGTCATTACTTGAGAACTAAACAATTTGTTCTTCATTCTAATCATGAAGCTCTCAAGTACATTAGTGGCTAATGCAAGCTCAATTCAAGAACTGCCAAATGAGTATAATGTCTTCAATTCTTTTCTTTCATCTCGAAATATAAACTTGGTGCAACTAACATTGTCGCACATGCATTGTCAAGGAGATATTCGATACTTGATATTGTTGACCCTCGGGTTCCAATTCTCACAATAGTATTTGGGGGTGGGGGGTGGGGGGTGGGGAAGTGACATGGATCTTCTTAAGTCCACGCTGCCTTCCACACATTACACAAACAATACTTTCTAGTGAATCAATATTGTAAAGAGAGCTACGGCATTACTGAAGGCTATTGTCACAGCCATCTATGTCTCTATTGCAATTCATAGAGGTGAACAAACTTTTAGAATATTGGAGATTTCCCTAGAAGATGCATCAAGTAATGAAGTTGATAAAAAGATTTTTATCGATATATTTGAAGAGATAGCACGTATCTCCAAGCAAATAGAACTTTGATGAAGAAAAGGTGGACTATTTATTTTGTTCGCCTGCCAAGAAAAGATGCACCAAGTACGGCATTACTGAAGGCTTGTCAGATTAAATGATAGATTTCTCATCAACAGACGCACCTGTAACTAAGAAATGACAATATTAATATGACGCATGGGAGGCATGAGCAATTTTGGGAAAAGGAAATGTCTCCCATGACATTAAAGGCAAAAGAACCAACGTAGAAACTAAAAATGTTGCCATTAAATTTTTATTTTTTTGGCAGAAAACCGAACCATAATAATGATATAGCTATGCATACAGCACTGGTTAATCAGATTGAGATGTTTGAAGCCAAAAGACAATATTGAAAGTAATGAGTACACCGAGACAAGATGTGACACTCTGAATTTCGATCCACTTTTGGGATAAATGAAATGTGTATATTCTTTAATGCACTTGTAGTTAAATCTCGCCTAGAACTGATCGTTCTCGGGATACTAACCTTTAGGGAATGGCTACTTAGGGAAATGTACGTCGACCTAAGAACTTGACCATGATTCGGCCTTCGGTGACGATCGAGGTCGCCATGACTTGAGTAACCACAGGTCGATATGCATAAATCTTAAAAAGTTGCCTGTTAGTCAGAGATACACTAAAGTCGCATTTGAGTGAAATTGACCGTCATTTGAATCCGAACTTGGATGACGAATTTCTCGAAGTGTCACGACTAGTTTATTTGGACGACGTCACATAAGCATGGCCAACCTCAAGATTGCCCGGATTTGTCGGAAAGTGAAATTTGGACCGGGTGCAGATTTAGATCAGTATACCTCCCACTTGGTTTATTTTATTTAGTATCTATCTAGTCTTTTCTTTGATTTTAAAATTCGAAAATTTCGTGGCCCTTAGATTTAGTTTGCCCAACAAGACCAATTGTGAGCCCTTGGATTGCACTTGATTGTTATGTTGACTTTGGTCTCTCTCTCTCTCCCCTCCTCTTTCCCCGCTGCCCTCCCCCACATTATTTTTGCCTTTGTTGCTGCTGCTGACTTCTTCCACCAATTCCACCAGCCATCATCACTCCCCCATACTTTAACTGACTCCCTACGTTGCTGCTACCTTTGCTTTGCTGCTGCTGCCATGCCTCTGTCCTGCTAATTTTTGTCTTTGCTTGCTGACCATTGACTCTATCTTCTTCTGCATTTCTGGTTGCTTCTAATTCTATTCTGTTGCTGACTTTCCACTGTTGCCCATGCCTCTGCTGCTGCTGCTATTGCTGACTTTCCATGATGGACTTCTCCACTTTGCTGACTCCACCCACTCCTCCCCATGATGGACTTTTGCTCCTTCGTGGCTTCTGCTTCACTGCTACTTCTTGACTACTGCTTCTTGATCGCTGCTGCTTCTTCTACTTCTATTTTTGCTGCTTTTGCTTTTTGCTTCTCCATTCCAGCACCACGACCAGTGCCATTTCTTGTCAAATCAATCACGCCGAGTGCCGTTCCTCCCTGCCATCACACCCTCGCCACCCCAGCTTCTTCCTAGGCTAAGCCACAGTTGCTGCTCACCCATCCAGCCATTGTGAGCTCAGCTCACCGCCGAAGTTGCTGCTGCTTCTCCTTGCTTGGATTTGCTTAGGTTTTTCCCTAGTTTGTGGCTTCCTAACCCTTGACTAGGCTAAGGGCTGACTAATGGACATATTTGGGATGGTTTAGGGGCTGTGGATAGTTAGTTTAGTGGCTGGTTGTACTTGGTTTGCTTGGTGGTACACGTTGGTTGATTTTTGGTAAGGTTGCTGTTGCGTTGCTGGATTTTGCTATTTTTGCTGTGACTTGTGTGGGTCGAATTTGAGAAAGTGCTTTTCATGAAAGTTGTTCATAACATCTTGAAGTATGACATATAATAAATCTGGAATTTTTTGGAGATCATTTTGGTCCATTCATAAATCCATTTTCAGATCGTCACAAAACTGCCCGATTTACTATTCACCCAACCTTCTTGTCTTTTCGAATTTTTATAAAATTTTTCGGGCCTTGTTTTAACAAACTTCACGAAAATTGTTAAGAACATCTGTTTCTATGATATATAAAAATTTCAAGCCTTTGTAAAGTGATTTGGGTACTGAATGAGATGCATTTTTATTGTCAGGTGGCCTGACCAGATGAGGTTGAATTGTCTAACTTCAAGTGACAAAAAGAGGTGTTTACAGTTGGAATTGGGTTCTGAGTTCTTCATGGAAAATGTTTATCAAGATGCTTTGTACAACATATCCAAATTTCATAATTTTTAGAATTGATTTACTATTTATTTCAAATGAATTTCTGTCACTGCGCAGCTACCCAGTTTGGACCCGATTTTGTATATTCTTGATTTTTCTCTCTCTCGAGAATTATTTGGTGTGGTGTTTTGACGAATTTAGTTGACATTGGGCTAATTTACAAAAATAAAAATTGGTAATGATTGCTGAGGTGTGTACATGGTCACGACATGTTCTGTCTAGGCGGGGGTTCTAGACGATACTTGATGGTGGTTCGGATGCCGTCTAGGTGGAGATTCTAGAAGTTGCCAATTGCGGTGGAGGCTGGATCGATGCTCCTTTGTGGAATGCCGTCTGGGCGGCGGTTTCAGACGTTACCGTTGCTGAAGTAGCGGGACAATGCTTGGTTACGCTAGAAGACCGGCGGGAGTTCGGTGGCCCGAGGGGTTGTTAATAATCTGGACTTAATGAGTGGGATTTACATTGGGCAATGGTTTGCCTGAGTTAATTGATGAGCACGTTTGAATTATTAACCATTTTATGCTTGATCATGCCATGAATTGCTTTGTGCGTGCTTAATGGGCAATTGGCCATGTTATGGCGATATTCTAACATGCATGGCTTGTTTATGCGCTAAGGCGAGGTAAGGACGCCTGTGATTGTTTATGGCGTGTCGATTGTTTGAATTGCATGTTTAGAATTGTTCGGAAGTACGCTTTGGCCTAAGCGAGACTTAGGTAGTTGCTTATTAAGAAGTGTTCTCATGGTTGTATAACCAAACCATTTCAGACCCGCGACCGTGATTGATCCGAGACATTACCAGGATACTACGAGGATTGAGGATAGATTGAGTTACCCTATCTTTTGAGTGCCTTTTTTTGTAGATGAGTTAAGCTTACCAACCACCTGATCCTTTTTGTTATGCGTGGTTCGTAGATAGTGGCCTCGTAGAAGGCTTGCAAATGTATGTGTTGTAATCGATGTTATGTTCATAAAAGTGTCTTGTTAATGTGTATTCTTTGTCTCTCCACTATCCCGTTTTTTATATGTTGTATGGAGAGTTTGAGGTTGCTTCCGCATGTGTTGCTCGTTAGTGTTTTGATTGGGTTGGCGACAAGTCCTAGGATGTCGTGTCCATTACGACCACGAAGGGATGATCGTGCGCTCGTAGGGTTCGAGACGTGACATTCCCGTTGATTTGGTATTAGAGCCAGGTTAGCTCAATCCAAGTTGGTCAAAGCTTAGAGTGATAAGGAGCGATGACTTTGGGGTAGTCAGTTAGGGAAACTTGTGTGCTATACGTACCTCAGACTGTGTGATTGTGATTACCGAGTGATTTTATGCAATACTATGTTGATTGCAGGTGTGGCAGGACTGAAGGTAAGAGCGAGAACTCGATTGATTGTGTTCTTACGATGCTTGTTTTGTGGTTGCTTGCTCTGTGATTGTTCCTATGAATTGCTGCCTAGAACTGCTAGACTTGAGTAGATGGCTTAGGTCTCTAATTCCTGGGCGAAATTATAGCAGGTTTAGGTGTTGTTGAGAGAACTCGGTGAGAATGAGTAGTCGAGGTAGAGGAACCAAGGGGACAAGAGGCCTGTCGCGACCTAAAAAAATCGATTGTACGATCTTAGCCTAATGGATTACTAGATCAATTAAATTAACTAACCTAGCTAGAGTTCTCCCAAACTCTACCAAATCGCAACTTAGGCCCAATTGTGAGCATGCAAATATTTTCAATGGGAGTCGCCACTAATCATTTAAGGTAGGTTGATTAGAAACCTAAATAAAATAGCATGAGTACTATTTTATTTCTGCGAACCAGAAATTATTGATTCGGGAACTTGGTTACGCTAGATTCCCTAACGCCCTTTCGGTACCAATTTCAAGAAAAATACTCAATTTGACAATTTTGATAAATCCTGACTTAGAGTTCAAAGGTGCAGAAATTTTTTATTTTCACTTATTTAAATGAAAGCTAACCTATATGTAATGACGTGCAAAAATTGACATGCGATTAATGTAACCTAACATGCAAACTATATGTCATACGATAACGTGACCTATTTCTAATGACGGGCATATTATTTTTTTTTGTATTTTTTGATGAAATTCGGAATTAAAAATGCCAATTATCCAAACATGCAATTTTAAACTAAAGAAATTAACCTATTCTAGAGTAATCTTTTGGTATTTTTTTTTTATCAAAATTCGAAATTAAAATCAAGTAAAAAATATAACCACTAAATCTTTTGAATTAAGTTTTGATCTGAAGCCCGACAGATCGATCCTAAATTCGAAATACCCGCTATGAAAATAACTCTATCTAAAGCCTGATAGATAGATTTATTTCCATATGTGCGGTTGCGGATTAGGAAATTTTCCTAATCGATCACATCTTGAAAAAATTTAGATATCTCAAATATCTTGGATATATTCAAAGGATTTTGAAAATTCTAAATTCTATCCAAATTTGATAAGATTAGATATCCAAGATTTCAAAACAAGGAAATAAATCCTAATTGAAATATTGCCTATTATCTAAATATGCAAGATTAGATATCAATAAGCACAAATTAGGTAATAAAATATTCAAATCAAATTGGGATAAGATGATTACCTAATTTGCAGATTTCTTTGCTAATTTGAATTTGCAGCAAATTGGGATTGTGGATCGGGATGGTGACCGGTGGTGCGTCGAGGGCGGCAGTGCGACGTAGGGAGCGGTGGCGACGGTAGGCTCACTCACGGTCGTGGTTGGCACGGTGGAACGATGGCCTGCGGTGATCCTCGCAACTTTCGAGAAAATTTATGGAAACTCGCTAAGTTGCGGTGATGGTGGTTAGCTCGCTTAATGCCGATGGGGATCTCTTGGATTTGTCGTGGGTGCAACACAGAGAAAAGGAACAGCAATGTGCGGGGCTATATGTTGAATATGTGCAATGAGTGAACACGTCAGAGTGTGGTTTGTCCTCACGCTTGAACTTGGACTTCCAACGTCACCATATTGGCTCTGACATCTTGCATGTCAACGTGAACATTTATTCTTCATGCAGTGAGTGAAAGTGTCCCCCTCGGCCAATGGACTTCTGTATGAGTGCTCTCCCGATTGAGAACTCTTTGTCTTGGCCTTGAATTCTTCTCCTTCGTATGTATGGTGCAACTTCTCAGTTCTCTCAAAAATTGCTGATCTCCAGAACCAGTAGGAAGAAACGAAAACTTTTCTTGCTCCCCTCTCTCTCACGTGTTTCACTCTTGCTATAAGGAATTGTCTTATGAAATTATGAGAGCCCCCCTTTGATTATGACGCATAACCATGTATTTATATCGCAACCCTAGGTCAATTAGCTGGGCTTTCTAGTCCTAATGGGCTTAGGCTTGGGCATAGGCTTTAATTTTCATTTAATTCCAAGTTGGCTGAATTAATTCGGGCTTTTATTCAATTAACTTGATGGGCTAATTTAAGCTCAAATTGAGACAACCGAGCCTTTTTGATGTGTGATTTTCGGCCCCTGTCTTCCAAGTGAGCCAAGTTTCGTTCGGTGCCCGAGCTCGATTTACGTGATGAATTTTAAGCTCGCTTGCCACTGCCGGTTCAATGTGGAATGCAATTAACCTACATGATCCTAAACTATATGCTATGCAATTTTAATATTTTTGTTTAGAGGTTAAAATTTAATTCCTAATTTTCTATGTAATTAACCACTAAATGATGTGCCAAAATTTAGGTGTCAACAGTTGTCCCTCTTTGAGTGGAGGCTCGCAAAGGTTTTGCTCAAAGATTGAAACCTAAATTTAAACTATGCAAAATGATGAATGATTTTTTTTTAATGCAATGATGCGTGATATGCAAACAATAAGGAACATATGCTAAGGCTTCTTACTTCATGAAGAGAGGTGAAAGAGCCTTACATACGGATCGCACAAAAAGCGTCCAAGTGAGGGAATGCTTTATAATGCTACTAACTCCCTGAACTCTAAACTTCTAGTCCACTGGAAGTAAGGTTTTCAGGGTACAGGATTGCCTATATGTTACCTGTAGTTTCCTACAGATGCGAAATAGCGCATGATATGAAGAAAGAATGGGGACGTGTTGCCTATACCACTGGGCAATCACGAAAAGGATCATGTCACCTCTTCCATTGGGTGAGCATGAGGTTGGTTGTGCCACCTATTCCACTGGGTGAACACAGAATGAAAAATTATGTTGCCTGTTCTATTGGGCAAACATAAAAATGGGGTGTGTTGCCTATTCCATTGGGCAACACAAAATGAGAAATTATACCGCCTGTTCTACTGGGCAAACATTAAATGGGATACGTTGTCTATTCCACTAGACAACACGGAATAAGAAACTATGCTGCCTGTTCTACTAGGCAAACATTAAATGGGGTGTGTTGTCTATTCCACTAGACAACACCAAGAGATATGTCACCTGTTTTACTTGGTGAACATATAAGAGGGATCATATCTCAGATTTTACGAAAAGAGAAACAATGAAGAATAATTAGCAGACGTACCTAAATTGTTATAAAAATGGCAAAGCCAATTGCATTGCACCTTTTTTCATGAGAAAAGGTTAAAATAACACATGCGCATGGGTAAAGAAAACATAATTCATGAATCTACCTGCATCACTAAGCTTCAATGGGGAATTTATCAATAAGAACAACCATTTCGTCCTTTTGACAATTTGATCACATTAAATGAGAGGCCTTTAATCAGAAAGGACTTTCTACTCACTCTCAATGAAAGGCTTTTGACCCAACCTTTGATGCGGGTATAAGAATCACTCGAACTCTCTTCATCATGCTTGACAAGGGTTCATATATTCTCAAAATCAGTATGACTTGGCCAATCTGAGAGGTCTTTATAAAGACTAAAACGCAGGCTTGGTCAAAGGTTTCACAATGGGGACTCATGAGAGTCATAGCTTTGAAAGAATTGATATCACCAGCTGCTTTGGGTTTACAAGTCAGGAATGCTGTAAAAATGAGATAGAAAAATCTTGCTCGTACTTCTTCGAGCAATATTTATAAGCATTTGAAACTCTACGTTAACTCAAGTGCGCTATTATGAAGAGACTTCGGTAAAGGTTGTAACGTAGGTTCGGGTAGGCTTGAAATGAATGACCTATTTTCATCAATGGGGTATTATGAACATGGAACTTGGTGATCATCCAATCACGCTATTGGTACCATTGATCTATCTATGGCAATTGCTCCACAAATAAACCTTCAAATGGTCTTTTCTTTGAAGAACGATCTTGCATATAGACTCAGTTCTTGTTGAAGCTTTTCTTTCTCTCATTTTTCTCTCTTTTTTTTAGAGAGATTTTCTTTTCGAGAGATTTTTTTGAGAGAGAGAACTTTGATTTAATGGAGTCCTTTTGCGTCGTTTTTGATGAATTTTCTTTCTAGCTCCCATTTGCCTCAAGTCACCTTGAACTTGCTTTGAGATGATTTCATTTGTTTATCACTAGAATGATCACCAATCGGGTTGAAATGAATTCACCGCTCAAATTGGGTATGCAAAGGGTATAATATGTAAGGATATAGAAGAAATGCTCTTCGTCATATCTAAGGCACTTGAGCTAACACAGAATTTGCATGCAATAAATATACTTGAAGATTGATGCAAGTGAAAGCAAGAAAATTCTAACCATTTTGATCTTTCTTAGAAATTGCCCTAGTATGGGATTGTTCCCGACAGGGGTAAGAAATGAAACTCCATTCAAAGGGGTTAAACAATTGATAACCTGTAGTGTTTAGATAGAGGAAATGAATGCCTCTCATCATTTCGGTCGTCATACTTTTCGTGAGATAATCCTTTACCTTGTCAGCACGGAATTTTCACTCAACTCGCACTACGAATTATTATTTAGAACATGTATGGAAATTTCTTGCCTTTCGTCATCTTGAAGTCTCTCATGCAATATGATCGCTTCATTAGGACAGAAACAGATTGCCAAATCAAAAGCCTTCTTCAAACAAAACTTGGTAACATCAATTGATTCATGAAATTCAATTTGAAACTTGATAGAAACAAAGTCAGATTGAGTACAAATCAAGTGTAATACTTCTTCATAGAATCGGAATTAACTGGACTCGAAAAAACACGACCATTCATCTCGGCCAAAATCAAAGCCCCTCTTGGAAGGACTTTCTTCACAATATACGGGCCGCCATAATTTGGGGCAAATTTTCCTTCTGCAAGAGGAACTATTGGCAATAACTTTCGCAAGACAAGGTCACCTACCTGAAAATGTCGAGGCTTGACTTTCTTGTTGAAAGATTTAGCAACTCGTTGTTGGTAGCAATGGCCATGACAGAGAGCTCTAAGCCTTATCTCATCAATCATGTTCAACTGGTCCAACCACTGCTGGATCCAATCTACTCTAACAATTGTACCTGTGAAAGAATACGTAATTAAGGAATTTCAACCTCAACAAGTAGAACTGCTTCCATACCATACACAAGAGAATATAGAGTTGCCCCTATAGATGGCTAGATAGAAGTCCGATATGCCATAAGTGCAAAAGGTAATCTTTCATGCCAATCACGATAGTTCTCAGCTGTTTTAGCCAAAATTTTCTTGATATTCTTGTTGGCTGCTTCGACCACTCCATTCATCTGCGGACAATATGGAGAGAAATTCAAATGCTTGATCTTGAACTCCTTGAACAGATCATCCACCAATTTATTATTTAGATTCGACCCATTGTCAGTAATTATGGTTTCAGGTGCACCATATCGAGCAATGATATCTTGACGAATGAACTTCACCACATTCCGGGCCGTCACTGTCATATAGGACATAGCTTCGATCCACTTCGAAAAATAATCGATAGCAACCAGGATAAACCGATGTCCATTTGATGCTTTAGGATTGATTGGGCCAATCACATCAATGCCCCACATAGAAAATGGTCATGGTTTAGACATATGATGCAATTCATTCGGGGGAGTATTAATCTTATCACCATGGATTTGGCATTTGTGACAACTCTGGACATGCTGAATGCAATCACTTTCTAAAGTGAGCCAGTAATAACCCATCCTCATTATTTTCCTTGCTAGCATATGACCATTCATGTGTGGACCACATACTCCCTCATGTACCTCTAACATCAAACGAACAGCCTCGGTTGAATCACTATACCTTAATAAAATCGAATCATAGGACCACTTGTATAGGCATTCTCCGCTCAAGAAGAATTTCGACGCCATTTTCTTGATATACTTTTGGCCAGATGCGGTACTTTTCTTAGGAAACTCCTGTGTTTGAAGATATATCTTGATATCATGATACCATGGCTTGCCATCGACCTCTTCTGTCGTGACCATGCAATAAGCCGGTTTCTGTAAAACCTCTATCTTCAAAGGTTCAACTTCTAAACCATTTGTCACTCGTAGCATTGTTGATAACGTAGCCAGAGCATCGGCAAAACTATTTTGAGTCCTTGGCAAGTATTCAAACAAAATGTCTTCAAACTCTTCCACCAACTCTTATAAATAGACGTGATAGGGCTGCAACTTAGTATCTCTAGTTTATCATTTGCCGACGGTCTAAAGAATAATGAGGGCTGAATCCTCGAACATCTTAAGTCGAGCTACTTCCATTTCGATTGCAGCTTGTAACCCGAGGATGCATGCTTCATATTCAGCGATATTGTTCGTGCAAGGAAATATCAGTTTCGCTGCGACTGGATAATGTTGTTCGCCTGGGGATATTAAAATTGCCCCGATACCTGATCCTGACAAGTTTAAGGCCCCATAAAAAATACATGGTCCATACATACTCATCAATTGGCATGACTCTATCCTCTAGCTGATTTAGGTCCTCATTTTTCCTAGGATTTTCGGCCAGGACATCAGCAATTACTCGTCCTTTGACTGATTTTTGAGACATGAATTGAACATTAAATTCTGAGATAAGAATCTGCCATTTTGCCAGTTTTCCAACCAAAGCGGGTTGATTAAGCAAGTATTTGATTGGATCATACTCTGTTACAAGCAATATCTGATAGTGCAAAGTGTATTGCCTTAATCTGTGTAGTACCCAGACCAATGCTGCGCACGTTCTTTCTACTTTGGAATAGTTCATCTCAGAGGCAGTGAACTTCTTACTCAAATAATAAATCGCACGCTTCTTTACATGCTCTTCACTTTTCTGAGCAAGCATGGCACTTAAGGACTCACTATGGATTGTAAGGTACAAGATCAGAGGTTGCCTTGGCATTGGCGGAACAAGCACCGGCGGATTCATCAAGTAGTGCTTAATCTTGTCGAATGCTAGTTCACACTGTTCATCCTATCTGATCAGCGCATTCTTTTTGAGGAGTTTAAAGAAAGGCTTCGCTGTCTCAGATAACTGAGAAATAAATCTGGCTATATAGTTCAGTCTACCTATTAAGCTACGAACTTCCTTCACCAAAAAGGGAGATTTTATTTTGCAAATGGCCTTCACTTTTGACGGGTCAATCTCAATCCCTTTGTTACTAACGATGAAGCCAAGTAGTTTGCCAGAGGTTGCCCCGAACACGCATTTTGCCGGATTGAGACGTAATTTGAACTTACGAAGCCTATCGAATAATTTCGTCAAGGTTTCTATGTGATCTTCTCCACGCCGAATTTTTGCAATCATATCGTCAACATAGACCTCGATCTCATTATGCATCATGTCGTGGAACAACGTAACCATTGCGCGCTGGTAAGTTGTCCCAGTATTTTTGAGACAGAAGGGCATCACCTTGTAATGAATGTCCCCCATGGAGTGGTAAATGCTGTTTTCAACTTATCATCTGCATTCATCAAGATCTGATTATAACCTAAGAAACCATCCATGAAGGAAAATAGTTCGAACCCGATTGTACTGTCCACAAGCACATCAATGTGCGGGAGTGGAAAATCATCTTTAGGACTAGCTTTGTTCAGATCTCGGTAGTCAACACACACTCGACCTGACCGTCTTTCTTCAACACTGGGACTATATTAGCGACCCATTCTGAGTATTGGGTAGTCTCAATAAATCCCACGTCAAGAAGCTTCATGACTTCTTCCTTGATCTTCTTTGCCAATTCTGGCTTAGCTCTTCGCGGCCTTTGCTTCACAGGCTCAACTGAAGGATCAGTCGGTAGACAATGTTCGACGATCGATCGATCGAAACCCGGCATGTCAGCAAAAGACTAGGCAAAGATGTCTTGATAATCCTTCAACAATTGGGTCAAGCGTTTGGCCACATCTTTAGGGAGACATGCTCCAATCTTCACCTCTCTAGAATTCTCTGTGTCGCCAAGATTGATCATTACGGTTTCTTCAACGGTCAAATGCTTAGATTTCTCATGGATTTCCAAGTTCCGTTGTATTTTTTCATCATTCGGATTAGAATCGTCTGAGTCATCAGATTGACTTGCATCACATATATGAGGATTCACGATTCTCGTCCCATCTCGAGATTAGTACTGAAACATGAAAGAAAGGGATCAAAAAGACCAGACAGTGCTTAACTACATGCAATTTGCAAAAATTAATCTTTTCTTTTTGAAATTCATTTTTCTTTCAAAGACCTTGAAACAAGAATTCTTGAGAAGCTCAACCCTCAGTTCTTACCGCAGATGACAAAATTTTTTAATCGTTGGTTATCGTCATCGGGTTGGTTTGGGGCACTTCAATAAGATTCAAAATGATAAAAACCGCTGTAATTTTATTGATATTGAATCAATGTATTACATCTTATTAGATTGAAAAACCTAAGTGCAACATGAATTAGAATGAAAATCGAAAAAAGCAATAAAGATTCCCACGCAGGGGAGATACAAAAACTAGAAATGATTACTTTTGAGGGCTAGCGCCCATCCCTTCAAGTGGTCCTTCAGTGATTGTACAAATGGAGGTCTTAGCAAGCCAACCGGTGAGGTAAGGTATACCATCATCAAAGTCCACCACCCTCGATTCCGGCTTCTTGAAAATACAGGATGACTGGTCATCCTCAGAATCGTCAAACAAACTGACCAGAATCGCTTTACTGTGATTCTTAGGTGAGTCAATTAAGGCTTGTGGCGACTCAGGAAAGATAAGCTCAAGATCATCCTCAGTCAGGCTCAAATTTAAATGCTCATATCCTCCCATAACTCCAGCCGAGTGAAAGGTGTCGTTGATAGAAGGTGGTAAGGGACTTTGACCTGCTCTTATTCGGCTTCTGCAACAATCATTGCTTTGTTCGTGACTTCCTTGCCCATGATATCCTAAACCAGCTTTGTGGGATTGTCCATTTGTCTCGATCGGGGCATGAATGCCTTGGCCTTCCTTCCCAAGACCCTGACTTGGCTTAAAACCATTACCGACCATGACCTTGGCCACCATGGGAGCTGCTTTAGAAACTTCAGGAACGGGCAACGGCATATTAGAGAAAGCTTGAACAACTTGAACTATCTCAAATGAATGATAGCTATCCTCCTCAACATGATCGGGTTCTATGTATGGGATCGATGTTGCATTGAAGATTCGGTGATCTTCCTCTCCATAAATTGTAACCAACTTTGCTTCAGCCACAAACTTGATCTTCTGATGCAAACTAGAGGGTACTGTGCCTGCATTGTGAATTCATGGCCGTCCCAGCAAGAAATTGAAAGCAGAAGGGATATCCAACACTTGAAAAAGAATATCAAACACTGAAGGTCCAATCTGCAGCTTTAGTTAATCTGGCTTATGACATCCTTCTTTACTCCATCAAAGGCTCGAACAGAAGTATTGGTTGCTTGCATGGTAGATGGAGGAATGCCCAGCCTTTTTAAAGGAGCCAACGGGCATAAATTCAGAGTTGACTCGTTATCAACAAGAACCCTAGCCATGTGAGTCTCCTTGTACTTCACTGATATGTGAAGCGCCTTATTATGACCACGTCTTCCAACTGGGATTTCCTCATCAGAAAATGCTACTTGATCTTTGAGGAGGATCGTCCCGACAAACCCTTCTAGCTTATCTTCTTCAATAGACTCGGGCACATGAATCTCACTCAACACCTTCATTAGAGCACTCTGATGCTTATCTGATGTCTGGAGAAGTTCCAACAACGAGACTTGTGCAGGTAACTTTCTCAGCTGATCAACCTCATTATATTCACTAGCCTTAATCACAGCTAGGAATTCCTTCGCTTCTTTCTCAGCCACTGGCTTGGCTGGTTGCTTATCAGGATAAGTTCTCCCTGACCTCGTTATCAGATCAACGTCGTATGACCATGGAACCATCTTGTCACTCTCATAAGCGTAGGGCTGAGGTGATACCAGGATCAATACTTCTGGAGTGTCGGGTATAATGATCCCAAGGTCATCGTCAGAGGCGTCCTCGAGAGCAGGCATGTCAGGATCCAACTTCACTTGTTCATCGGTCATCCTTGCGAGTTCTTCATTCCAATCAATGATGACTTGGGATATAGCGGCCACTACCCCGAATTCATCTGCTGTCCTAATCATCCCCTCTCTCACCAACTCATTCACTTTCTTTCTTATGTCACCGAGTGACACCACCTCACCGGTCGAAACATAACCAGCTCTGACTAAAGCATCGAACATATCTTCGAGAGGGACCCCAAAGCCTCGAACCTCCTTGACTCCCGGGCCAAGGACAACATTTGTACTGCTTGAATGATCAAAGAGTGGACTGTTCTGCACATTAGGCTTACCGGCTGGCTGTAGTGTAAACGCTCCAGTCTCGAGTAGATCCTGCACTCGATGTTTGAGCACTTGGTAATCATCTGTCGAATGCCCAACCTCACCTCTATGGTAATCGCATTTCTTCGACGGATCATACTTTGCATAGCCGGCAGCATTAGATCTTTGTGGCTCTAAATTCAGCAAGTTCTTCTTCCTTAGCACCGCCAGTACCTGAGATAACGTCCTGGGAAGTGGAGTAAACTGGCGGGATTTGCGCTGTTAGCGTAGGTCCTGCTAGCCTTGCTGTCTATAAAAGGTCGTCTGCTGGGTGCTAAATTGTAGCTTCGGGGCCTGAGCTGGCGTCTTCTGCACATAGGTCATGTTGACTTCGGGGACATGCTCTTTGTCCTTCTTACTAGTAAATCTCTTGCTTGATAAACTTGACTCACTATACCATCCTTTCTTGAGCCCGGTCTCAATCTCCTCACCCATGGCTATCAGCTGGCCAAAAGATTGGGCGGTCGTTACTAGCATTCGTGAACGAACTTGCTGCGATAGAGTGGACACGAACAACTTCATTAAGTCACGTTTTGAGGGTTCATGCATGATCTGCCCTGCCATGTTCCTCCAACGAGTGGCATACTCCTTCAGAGTCTCGCCCTTTTTCTGCTAAGCTCTCTCCAGGTCTTCCCTTGTAATAGTGACATCGCGATTGAACTTGAAGTGCTGGATGAAAAGGTTTGCCACCTCTTCCCACGAGTCTTTCCGGTTGATCTGGTGGTTGATATACCACCTCATTGCAGCATCCTTCAAGCTTGCTTGGAAGGTTTGGATCATTAGGGGTTCGTTAGACACATATCTATTCATGAGCCCCTGGTATATATCGATGTGCTGAATTGGGTTCGAGGTGCCGTTGTACTTTTCAAAGGCTGACATCATGAATTTATCGGGCACTTGGACCCGGGTAAAAATGGACAGATCAACAGGCGGAACACTTTAAGTTCTCTCCACTTCACATAACCTCTGGTCGAGTTTAGCCAACAACTTGGCATTCTCATCGTTGGGAGGTGAATGAGGAACAGGGACCAACGGAGAAGCACTAGTGTCGATCAAAATGGCGTTATCCAGTTGAAGGGTTGGATTAGTATTTACTGCAGGAGATTTGTCAAGGCGGAGGCCTTGTCGGGTTGGAGGTGGAATCTCCGATTGGGAGGCAACATTGATCTGCTGCTGCTTGGCCATGAGATCACTCATCATTTTGGACATGGCAGCTGTGATCTGCTCATTGATTGTATTCATGTGTTCTTTAAGCTTTTCGTCAATCATGGCTGTAATCTCGGCTTGATTGGCCATCTTTCTTTTGGTCACCGATCGAGTATTGTGAGGATGAGGGAGAGCCATGGCAAATTACCTGCAAAAAGCAATGGTGGAATAAATACGACAAGTAAGAATAACGAGTCGGTCCATGACATCCTCTACACCCTCAAGATGAAATTTCTTTCGAACGACCGATTCATCCAGTAAATCCCGAAATTCCAAATTGCTTTATTCAATAAAAACCTGGACTGATTCAAAAATTTACAAATTATAGCTCCACGTTTTTCATTGAATTACTCAAAATGGAAAATGTCTCAAAAGAATTCTTATAAAAATCATTCGGCAACATTTATTACCAAAAAACATCAGTAGCATGAAGTACAAATGTAAGCTAACATTCCATCCTAAAAAGAGAGAAAAACTCCCTAAACCAAACTAGAAATCAGATAGTCTTCTTTTTTTTAGAGGCTACGTGATCTATAGAAGAATGGGCCTTCAAGGCGCGCCGTAATCGTGCATTCCCTTCAGCCAGTGCATCTGCCTTATCCTGGGCCTTTGTTGCCTTTTCTTCGCTAATTTTGATTTGAGTCTAAAGGGTATGCCATACTATCACGACCGAGATCTTTAGGAGTATCTCAGCAGGGATGGTATGATGCTAAATATACCGGCCGTGGCAAAGTGACTTCTCATCCTTCCGGTGGGCTCATCCGCGGGCCAAATCAGCTTCTGAGTGGAACAATTCTGCCAAGCCTCAGAATGACGCCTAAGCTCGACTCTATAGGACTTGTCTTTCTCGAATTAGACTTGAAATGCATTAGGCCTGAGTGGAGGTGGGACATCCTGCAGAACTCGGAATTGACGTGTAACCCGAAGGGGCTGATAGTAGGTTGCCCCATAAATGCCCATCAAAGGTACGGGCTTCTGATCACCATGATATAGTCGAGCCTCAACCTCCCGAAACCACATAGCTTGCCAAAAGAAAATCTTAGAGCTTGGATCCTTGAACAGATGGACCCATTGTGTATAGTGCAAGCTCTTGGTTTGATCTTGTATTTGTTTGAACCTTAAAATAGGGTTATCAGTAATGTCCATTTCAAACACAGTCATATTTTCCCTAAATTGAGAAAGGTGTGAGAAAAGCTAGATTTGTAAAAGCTCAATCGGGGCTCGAAAAGCCCTATCTTTTCCTTTCTCGAATAGTGTCAGAGATATGAAAGTTTCTGCCAAAATTGTGTTTATAAAACTAAATCCACCACATATTTATTTTAACGTCCAAGCTATCACCGGATCAATAGCATTTTGACGGAATGGAAAAATGATAAGTCTGAAAAAAATTAAGATAAAAATCTTAGACCTCATGAGGACGGAGTTATTTTCAAAACATTCAATAAGAAAAGATAGCGGGCATGCTTGACAATTACCCTTTAACACTTTTTCAATTTCCTTTTTGGTCAAATTCAAAAATTCAGTAAGCACTACCACAGGATCTACCTTAATGGGTGGTTCGACTATATCCAACTCAATCGATTTCCCAATGGAAAAACTGTATTCTTTCAGAGTCGGTGTGAGCTCAAACTTACCTCCCAACACAAATGTGGTCGTCTCGGGGCATAAAAAATGAGCAAGTGCTTGCATGATCCTGCTATGAACATCTATGTCTAGGATTGGCAGCATGAATCCAATGTGCTTGAAAATGTACTGCTAACCATCTGGCTTTAACTGGCTCCATAACTTCTTGAGCTCTAGCTTCGGAGTAGGCATGAAACGGATATCGAGGCGACCCATTCTTATATAGACCACGTGCCAAAAAACTCAACCTAAACCATGGATCGACTCAAAATAAGATACAGAAAACCAAAGATAAAGCTCGAGAAATTACCGTCTTTGGGAAAAAATGTCAATCACAGAGATATGCACATGAATCGTGAGTTTAAATCTTAATCTATCTATCCTAATGGCTTTTGTAAAGTGAAATGATGAACGGAACGACACGTCGTAACCTCGCGTACAATCATCATGATTAGTCGCGGCCTCGCATACCATAGTCATGACTAGTCGGGTCCAATCACTTCGGCTTGGTTCGGTCGACAAGGGTAACCTCCATGCATTGTAGCCTCACGTGCATGAGGACGACCCTTAAGCCATTTTTTGAAAAAATTTTCGGGATCCAAATGGGATAACCTTTACCGAAGTCTTACCGCCAAGGTTAAAGAACCATCCAAATACCATCTTAAAACTATGGGTGTGACCCAGGTCCGGCCATAGGTTGTGTGTGGTGTAATGCAAATACTGTAAATCATGCACAATAATTATATGCAAATACCACTTCAATAGTACAAAAATTAAATCACAATTCCACTCCACCAAACCTGCAAAACAAAGGGTTAGCCAATCACTAATCCCCTGATAACTCCTATCTTACAAAACCATTTAACACATAAGAATGAGAATTCAATCAAATTTTGCTAAATCGAGTGATTTTTTAATGAAAATTTTCTGGCCTAAGTCCTCCTTAAATTTTCAAAAAAATTCAAGTTGTCCCAGTGGAGTCGCCAAGCTGTCGTGACCTAAAAAAATCGGTTGTACGATCTTAGCTTAATGGATTACTAGATCAATTAAATTGACTAACCTAGCTCGAGTTCTCCCAAACTCAACCAAATCGCAACTTATGTCCAATTGTGAGCATGCAAATATTTTCAATGGGAGTCGCCACTAATCATTTAAGGTAGGTTGATTAGAAACCTAAATAAAATAGCGAGAGTACTATTTTATTTCTGCGAACCAGAAATTATAGATTTGGGGACTTGGTTACGCTAGATTCTCTAACGCCCTTTCGGTAACAATTTCAAGAAAAATACTCAATTTGACAATTTTGATAAATCCTGACTTAGAGTTCAAAGGTGCAGAAATTTTTTTATTTTCACTTATTTAAATGAAAGTTGACCTATATGTAATGACGCGCAAAAATTGACATGCGATTAATGTAACCTAACATGCAAACTATATGTCATGCGATGACGTGAACTATTTCTAATGACGGACATATTATTTTTTTTGTATTTTTTAATGAAATTCGGAATTAAAAATGCCAATTATCTAAACATGCAATTTTAAACTAAAGAAATTAACCCATTCTAGAGTAATCTTTTGGTATTTTTTTTTTATCAAAATTCGAAATTAAAATCAAGTAAAAAAATATAACCGCTAAATCTTTCGAATTAAGTTTCGATATGAAGCCTGACAGATTGATCCTAAAATTCGAAATACCCACTATGGAAATAACTCTATCTAAAGCCTGATAAATAGATTTATTTCCACGTGTGCGGTTGCGGATTAGGAAATTTTCCTAATCGATCACATCTTGAAAAAATTTAGATATCTCAAATATCTTGGATATATTCAAAAGATTTTGAAAATTCTAAATTCTATCCAAATTTGATAAGATTAGATATCCAAAATTTCAAAAAACGGAAATAAATCCTAATTGAAATATTGCCCATTATCTAAATATGCAAGATTAGATATCAATAAGCATAAATTAGGTAATAAAATATTCAAATCAAATTGGGATAAGATGATTACCTGATTTGCAGATTTCTTTCCTAATTTGAATTTGTAGTGGATCGGGATTGTGGATCGGGATGGTGACTGGTGGTGCGTCGGGGGCGGCGGCGCGACGTAGGGAGCGGTGGCGACTGTAGGCTCACTCACGGTCGTGGTTGGCACGGTGGAACGATGGCCTGTGGTGATCCTCGCAACTTTCGGGAAAATTTGTGGAAACTCGCTAAGTTGCGGTGATGGTGGTTAGCTCGCTTAATGCCGACGGGGATCTCTTGGATTTGTCGTGGGTGCGACACAGAGAAAAGGAACAGCAATGTGCGGGGTTGTATGTTGAATATGTGCAATGAGCAAACACATTAGAGTGTGGTTTGTCCTCACGCCTGAACTTGGACTTCCAACCTCACCATATTGGCTCTGACATCTTGCATGTCAATGTAAACATTTATTCTTCATGCAGTGAGTGAAATTGTCCCCCTCGGCCAATGGACTTCTGTATGAGTGCTCTCCCGATTGAGAACTCTCTGTCTTGGCCTTGAATTCTTCTCCTTCGTCTGTATGGAAGAAACGAAAACTTTTCTCGCTCCCCCTCTCTCTCACGTGTTTCACTCTTGCTATAAGGAATTGTCTTCTGAAAATTATGACAGCCCCCCTTTGATTATGATGCATAACCATGTATTTATATTGCAACCCTAGGTCAATTAGCTGGGCTTTCTAGTCCTAATGGGCTTAGGCTTGGGCTTAGGCTTTAATTTTCATTTAATTCCAAGTTGGTTGAATTAATTCGGGCTATTATTCAATTAACTTAATGGGCTAATTTAAGCTCAAATTGAGACAACCGAGCCTTTTTGACGTGTGATTTTTGGCCCCCGTCTTTTGAGTGAGCCGAGTTTCGTTCGGTGCCCGAGCTCGATTTACGTGATGAATTTTAAGCTCGATTGCCACTGCCGGTTCAATGTGGAATGCAATTAACCTACATGATCCTAAACTATATGCTATGCAATATTAATATTTTTGTTTAGAAGTTAAAATTTAATTCCTAATTTTCTATGCAATTAACCACTAAATGATGTGCCAAAATTTAGGTGTCAACAAGGCCGAGGGGGTTCACGAGCTAGAGCTATGGAGGATCCTAGAATGGATGGAATATTGAGGGCACTTGCGGAGGTTGGAACCTTGATGGGTAGGCAGACTCAAGAACAAGCTGCTACTGTTGCCACTGCTGCTGAGGCCATTGTTGCTGCTGCTGCTAACGGAGCAAATGGAAATAATGGGAATAATGGTCATAATGAAAATGGAAATGGAAATCGCCTGATGTATCAACTAGTAGAGCAGTTTTTGAAGCTTAAGCCGTCGAAGTTCGACGGAAAAGGTGATCCCGAGGACGCTATTCTTTGGGTTAAGGAACTGGAAAAAGCCTTTGCACTGCTGGGGTGCACGGAAGAAGAAAAAGTGACCCTGGCTATGTATCAACTTTAGGATGTGGCAAATGATTGGTGGGAGGCAACTCGAGGTAGAATTTTCCCTGTAGGAATTGTTTCGAACTAGACCGCCTTCATTAAGACCTTTAACGGGAAGTACTTCTCTAAGACAGCCCGAGAACAAAAGATGGTAGAGTTTTTACGGCTTCGCCAAAATCAGATATCAGTGGATCAGTACGAAATAGAATTCACCAGATTGTCTAAGTTCGCACCAAGGATGGTGGAAGACCCTGTGGATAGGGCACGGAGGTTCCGAGATGGACTGAAGACGGAACTCCATAGTCAGCTAATACTTTTGAATTTGAGGGATTATAATGAACTCTACGAGTGGGCACAAATGGTAGAATGAGATATGATAGAGAGGGCTACTGCTTCTGGATCGCGGTATGCGCCGGTTAGGGACAATTGGAACTTTGGAAAGAGGCCTATGACTAGGAATAGGCAATTTGTCCCTTCTGTTAGGAAAGACATTGGAAAGCCGAACTATCACTCCAGTGTGGCATGTCGATCGTGCAGAAAGAGACATGGGAATGGCCCTTGTCTGGGCAGAAGTAGAGCATGTTATGGATGTGGCCAACATAGTTACCAAGTGAGAGATTGCCCGAGTTGACAAGCTAGGCCACCAATGCAACCACAACAGCTTCGAATGGGAAATCAGGTCGGAACCGCCCCGCAAAATATTCAGAACAGACCCCCAGCTCAAGGGAGAATCTATGCTATGGCTCGCAAAGAGGCGGAGGATGTACCTGGCGTGGTCACAGGTACGGTCTCTTTATATGATCATACTGCTTATGCCTTATTTGATCCGGGAGCATTGCATTCATTTGTGTCTGAGTAATTTGTTGATCTGGCTGGCATGGAATTGAAACCGTTAGAAGTAAATTTATGTGTCACTACATCTCTTAAGGATAAAGTGCTAATCTCGTTCGGTTGTTCATATTGTAAGATTGTTATTGATGGTAGGGAGGAATTGATCGATTTGGCTATTTTGGCCATGTTTGATTTTGATGTCATTATTGGCATGAATTGGCTGGTTAGACAGAAAGCCGTTATGGACTGTAGTAACAGGGTGATCCAATTTAATCCAGTTGGTCATCCTATATATGAGTTTGTAGGGAACCGAGGAGGAACCTCGATCCCTTGGATTTCATCACTCGAGGTGACTAAGTTGTTGGACGATGAATGTCAAGGTTACTTGGCGACTGTGGCTGATGTGTTGATTAAGGAATCGAGGCTAGAAGAGATAGCTGTGGTGTGCAATTTCCTCGATGTCTTTCCTCGGGAATTGCTAGGATTGCCATCTGAGAGGGAAGTGGAATTCATAATTAAGTTGGCCCTCGGGACAAAACCGATATATAGAGCGCCCTACAGGATGGCATTATCAGAGTTAAAGGAGTTAAAGGTTTAGATGCAAGAACTACTAGATAAGGGATTCATCCGTCCAAGTGCATCACTATGGGGAGCGCTAGTGTTGTTTGTAAGGAAGAAGGACGGGTCCTTGCATTTGTGCATTGACTATAGGTAATTGAATCAACTAACTGCCAAAGAACAAGTATCCGTTGCCAAGAATAGATGACTTGTTCGATCAATTGCAAGGGGCATCAGTATTCTCTAAAATAGACCCAAGAATAGAATACCATCAGTTGAGGATTAAGAAGGACATACCGAAGACAGTGTTCCATACCCGATATGGACATTACAAGTTTACAGTAATGCCGTTCGGATTAACTAATGCCCCGGCTGCCTTTATGGATTTAATGAATCGGGTGTTTAAGGAGTTTCTGGATCAGTTTGTTAATGTATTCATCGACAACATCCTCGTTTATTCAAGGAGCCCCGAGGATCATGAGCGACATCTAAGGATGGTTCTACGGACTCTAAGAGAATATGCACTCTATGCCAAGTTTAGTAAGTGCGAGTTCTGGCTCAACCGGGTAGCATTTCTTGGGCATGTAATCTCCGGGGATGGAATTTCAATGGATCCAACAAAGATTGAGGCAGTCACGAATAAGCTAAGACTGACAATAGTGACAGAGGTTCGGAGTTTCCTAGGACTTGCGGGCTATTATAGACGTTTCATGGAAAGATTCTCCGCTATAGCTACTCCTCTGACTCGTTTACTTAAGAAGGAATTAAGGTTTGAATGGATAGACAAGTGCGAGAGGAGTTTTTAGGAATTTAAGAACAAGTTGACTACCGCCCCTGTGTTGACAATACCGTCAGGTCCCGGAGGATATGAGATTTACAGTGATGCATCGCTAAAGGAATTAGGATGCGTGTTAATGCAACATGGAAGAGTAGTTGTATATGCACCACGACAATTGAGACCTCATGAACTTAACTACCCAACGTATGATTTGGAACTTGTTGCTATCATCTTTACACTTAAAATTTGGAGGCATTATTTACGTGGGGAAAGGTTTCAATTCTACACAGATCATCAGAGCCTAAAGTACTTATTTTCTTAGAAGGAATTGAACATGAGACAACGTCGCTGGATGGAACTCTTGAAGGATTATGATTGTGACATTCTGTACCACCCCAGAAAGGCTAATAAGGTAGCGGATGCACTTATTCAGAAATCAAGTATTGCGCAGATGATGGTTAAAGAATGGACATTACTCGAAGGGGTGCAAGATTCGGAATTTAAGTTTGAGGTAAGTCACCTCTCAAGTCTATTAGCGACCTTGAGGATTAAAACAAAGACTCAGGCAAGGATTAAGGCATTGCAATCTATGGATCTTGAGATTCAAAAGATTCTACAAATGGACGAAACTAAGAGAAAGGCTGACTTTCAAGTATCCGAGGATGGAATCTTGAAGTTTCGCGGACGTTTGTGTGTGCCCGATGACGCAGAGCTTAAGAAGGAAATCTTAGCAGAAACTCACTGTAGCAACTACAGCTTTCATCCGGGCAGCACAAAAATGTATGAAAATTTGCATCAGCACTACTGGTGGAACGGAATGAAAGTGAATGTAGCCAAGTATATGGCCAAGTGTTTGACGTGCTAATAAGTGAAGGCACAACATTGTAAGCCCGATGGACAGTTGCAACCCTTGGAAATTTCCAAATGGAAATGGGAGCATATTACAATGGACTTTGTTATGGGATTACCAAGGAGCCAGAGAGGTCATGATTCCATTTAGGTTATTATTGATAGATTGACTAAGTCGGCATAATTTTCGGCAGTGCGAAAGGTTTTCGCAATGGATAAGTATGCCAAGCTATATATGTGATACATAGTCCGTCTCTATGGAGTGCCAGTAACAATAACGTCAGACAGAGACCCTAAGTTTATCACAACCTTTTGGAAAAGTCTTCAAATAGTTATGAGGACGAAGTTGCAATATAGCACAGCCTATCATTCACAGACGGATGGTTAGTCTGAAAGGACAATTCAGACGCTCGAGGACATGTTACGAGTGTTTGTTATAGATTTTAAAGGAGGTTAGGAAGAGCAGTTGCACCTCGTCGAGTTTGCCTATAACAACAGTTATCAGTAGAGTATCATAATGGCACCTTTTGAGGCATTGTATGGTAGAGCGTGCAGAACTCCAGTTTATTGGGACGAAATTGGGGAACAGAGTATAACAGGTATGGAATTGGTCCAACAGTCAGTTGAAGTAGTTAAGGTATTCGGGACTGACTTAAGACTTCTCAGAGTCGTCAAAAGAGTTATGCAGATCGGAGACGTAGGCCTTTGGAATTTCAAGTAAGGGATCATGTGTTTTTCAAGGTTTCACCGATGAGAGGGTTGTCTCGGTTTGATAAGAAAGGGAAGTTGAGCTCGAGATACGTAGGTCCTTTTGAAATGTTGGAAAGAATCGGATATTTGGCCTATCGTCTTGCATTGCCACCGAATTTGTCTCAAGTTCACAATGTTTTCAATGTTTCCATGCTGAGAAAGTTTGAACCGGATTCGACCCACGTGCTGAATTCTGAAGTAATAGACATGGACGATAGGGTGTCGTACGTGGAGAGACCGGTATGGATAGAAGACAGAAAGGAACAGGTTTTGTGGAACAAGACTATTCTGCCAGTCAAAGTAATCTGGGAGCATCACGGAACGAAAGGAGCCACATGGGAAAGTGAAGAGTTGATGTGACGTCAGCACCCCCATTTATTTGAGTAATTAGGTTGGGTTGTAAATTCAATGATGAAATTTTTGTAAGGGAGAAGAGTTGTGACATTTGAATTTCGATCCACTTTTGGGATAAATGAAATGTGTATATTCTTTAATGCACTTGTAGTTAAATCTTGCCTGGAACTAATCATTCTCGGGATACTAACTTTTAGAAAATGGCTACCTAGGGAAATGTACGTGGACCTAAGAACTCGATCATGAGTCGACCTTCGGTGACGATCGAGGTCGCCATAACTTGAGTAGCCACAAGTCAATACTCGTAAACCCTAAAAAGCCACCTATGAGTCAGAGTTATACTAAAGTCGCATTTGAGTGAAATTGACCATTATTTGAATCCAAACTTGGATGGCAAAGTTCTCGAAGTGTCACGATTAATTTATTTGGACGATGTCACATAAGCGTGGCCAACCTCAAGATTGCCCAGAATTATTGGAAAGTGAAATTTGAATTGGGTGCGAATTTAGATCAGTATACCTCCCGCTTGGTTTATTTTATTTAGTGTCCATCCAGTCTTTTCTTTAATTTTAAAATTCGAAATTTTCGTGGCCCATGGATCTAGCTTGCCCAACAAGGCCAATTATGAGCCCTTGGATTGCACTTGATTGATATGTTGACTTTGGTCTCTCTCTCTCTCTCTCTCTCTCTCTCTCTCTCTCTCCCCTCCACTTTCCCCACTGTCCTCCCCCACGTTGTTTTTGCCTTTGTTGCTACTGCTGCTGACTTCTTCCACCAACTCCACCAGCCATCATCACTCCCCCATGCTTTAGCTGACTCTCTACGTTGTTGCTGCCTTTGCTTTGCTGCTACTATCATGTCTCTGTTGTGACATTCTAAAATCCGACCCACT
Source organism: Syzygium syzygioides (assembly GCA_031216285.1). Taxonomy (NCBI): domain Eukaryota; kingdom Viridiplantae; phylum Streptophyta; class Magnoliopsida; order Myrtales; family Myrtaceae; genus Syzygium; species Syzygium syzygioides. The sequence continues at coordinate 21,587,100 of CM062244.1, read as the reverse complement.
TGGGATTTATGAAATGAATGGTTTTATGAACGTACTTGTAGTTAGATCTCGCCCGAAACTGATCATTCCTGGAATACTAACTATTAGGGAAAGGTTAATTAGGGATTTAAATTCGCGCGACCAAAGAACTCGATTGTGAACCGACTTTTGACCATGAAATTGTCGAGGTGACATTTTGAGCCAATGTAGGCCGATCCAAGGATAGTTCGGGATCAGTTCACCATTGTCATACGAGTGGATCGTGGGTGTTTCCGTTTGACCACAAAATGAATTGACGAATGACCCCAAACCTATACCAAACGATCGTGCCCGTCAGAACTAGCGATCGATCCTTGCGATTAAGTGACAACCGAGGTCATCACGACCCCAGCGAACTTGAACGTGGCTTGATTCAGTATAGGCCACGGGTCAAATGTACGAATTTCCCCAAAAGCCACCCGTTAGTTCGAGAGACGCTCAAGTTACGTAAATTAAATTTGATCATTAATTAGAAACCAAGTTTAAGCATCGGAAATTATAAAGGTCATGGCGGGATAATTGGACGATGTTGTCATTAGCTCAGTTAGCTTTGGAATTGTCCAAATCCTTCAGAAAAATCGAATTTCGGCGAGAAATGAAAAATGACTATTTTACCCTTGGAAGTTTATTAAGGCAAGTGTGTAAATGGGGAAGGGCATTTTGGTCATTTCACCTTCACATTAGAAATGATAATTTTTGAATAATTTTGCCCTTGAACTTTTTGTGAAATCCTTAAATTACCCTTGGATATTTTGGAAAAGATTCGATCTTGGCCATTGATCTCAAGATAAGATCGAATCTTGACCGTTGATTTGAAATGTGAGAGAGGGGCATGATGGTCATTTGGGCATGGAATTAGACACTAATTATTAGTGTTCTTATATTTAATCCCTATTTTTCCTCTTTCTCTCCTCACTCTCTCACCTCTTGGCCTCACTCTCTCTCTCCCCCTCTCGACTAAACCAGCCCTATGCCGCCGTGACCTTAGCTGTTTAGCCTAGCCAGGAGCCGCCGCCGCCCTCCCGTCTGGTCAGATCAGCCGCGCTGGAGCAGCTTGCCGCCGCCGTGGCCCCTCGCCTCACCCCGTCATTCACCTCACCGTCTCTATCACCCCTGTTCTGTTTCCCCCACCGAATCACCTCCCCTACTAGCCCTTTCAGTCCTGTTCAGTCGTGGAAGGCCAGTAGACCGCCAGCAATCGCTGTCGCTGTCCGCTAAGTCGCTCATCGTCGCCGCTTGACGCCGATTAGCCGTCCTTTTCATTCCAATCGAGCTAGCCTAGAGTCCAAGTAAGTTGCCCCCTAAACCCTATTTACGATGTCGGGTATCGATAGACACAATTAGGGATTGAACGGACTTAATTAGGGGCTGATTTGGTTAAATTAATGGTTGTTTATGGTGAAAATGGTGGTTGTTTGAGGAATGACTTGAATTAGCTAAATTGTGGGTGAAGTGGTGATGTTTCGGGACTGATTTGGGGCTGAGTTGGGCGCTAGACGATGTGGATTAGATTGACGAGCATTTGGCTCGATTTAGGGGCAAATGGTGTCGGTTTGGCGTGTTATGAGGTGACTGGATTGTGGTGCTAGTTATAACTTGAAATGAGCATGGAACTATTGAATTTGTGCCCATGAATGTGGCCGTGATTGTGGGCCCGTTAGTGGCCTTGTATGTTTGTTGAGATGTGAGTTGATTGATTTAAATGTAGGCCATTATGTACATGCATGGGCTGAATTGAATTGATTGTTAATTGGCCGCGTTTGGGTGTTTATTATGCATGAGAACTGTGTGTGGTTTGGTGCGTGCACAGGCCAAGTTTGATCGGCTAGTATATTGGCATGTTGATGTGTAAATCGAGCGAGCGAATAAGTGAGAAATGTTGTGTGATGTTGTATGTATGGTTACGAAAATCCCTGAGGCGGTACCATTACACGGGGAATTGATCTGTCTTGAGGTGGTACTACTACGTGGGACGAAGCCCAGTATTACCGGAGGACAGTCAACCTGAGGCGGTACCACTACGCGGGTTGTGTCGTAGGTGGTGGATGTTGAGCCTAAGGCGGTACTATTATGCGGGCAAGATACATGGCTTGAGGCGGTACCACTACGTGGGCTACGAAGTGTTGTGAATATGAGTTGGTCACAGTGAACCTGAGGTGGTACTATTATGCGGATCACTAGCGAGTTGAATGGAAATATGAGATGGTCGCAGTGAACTTGAGGCGGTACCATTACGTGGGTCATTGGCAAGTTGAGTGAAAAGAATATGATGAGGCAAGAACGAGTGCGTGAAATGTAATTAGAATGTGCTTGTGGTTGGAAATTGTATTATTGTGGCTAACGTGCAGGTTGCACTCATGGAAAGCCCAGGTAAGTGTAAATTACGTGCTTGTTATGTGGTGGTTGAGTGTGTTTGTGTTTTAACTTGTCTGGAAGTACGTGATAACTTAGGTGGGGTTTAGGGTGTGTGCTCATTGAGACGTGTTTTGATGGTTATTTCAACCAACAATTTGAGAACCCCAGCCTAAGCTATCAACCTTCCACCACCACCGCCGCAGCGTTTTGGGATTCCGATGCATATCGATTATGATGTTGTAGAATACTCGATAGATGATAACATGACCTGGGTGAAACATATTACTCTAGTCTGGGTAGATATAGGACTACCCTTCTGGCAAGCCCACATCTACATAGCCCGAATGTTTAGGGATGGATTGGACGAGTTTGGCGGCGTCCGTAGCTTTGAAATGCCATTTGATGGAGTAGGGGATTGGGATTCGTCTGCCATAGCCCCTCTTGACAGCGAGATGACTAGTCTAGAGACTAGCTTGGCACAATCCAGACTTCAGCCTGCGCCTGCAGAACCTGAGCCCCCAGGGGCCGAGTATGATCCGGAGCCGAAAGAATCCCAGGTAGGGTATGATCCTATAGATGTGGATCTCGAGGTGATACTAGAGAAGGATCCAAAAGAAGAAGACCCTGAGGAAGAACCTGAAGAGGCCCTAGAAGAAGAGCCTAAAGAAAATCCAGAGATAGGACTGGAGGACATAGCCGAGGGCAAGCCAAAGTATGAGCCAGAGTACAAGTCCGAGTATGAGCGAGAGGACGAGCTGGATGAGGAGCCATATGAGGAGGAGCGGGTCGAGGTTCCGGTGGAGTCGGCTGAATAGACAACCCGATTGAGATCGAGGCTGATTCGGAGTCCTCAGAGGAATAGACAGCTTAGAGGGATTCAAACTCGAGTTCTAACGAGACGGATTTAGAGTGGACGCCATCTTGAGGGCATAGGGGCTAGTATAGGGGTTAGGATGACCTTTTGATATGTCCCATTTTTGGAGATAGGGTATACTCAGGCTGTTGATCCTTTTTGATATCGGTGGTATATAGTTTAAAGGTTTGGTGTACATGTACATGTTGTGGTTATGTAAATGGTGGATATTGTATAAGTTTGAATAGGTAATGGATGTTTATTCTCCCTTGTACCTCTAGTAAATTATTGTCCGGGTATTTGTGGCTTTTGCTGATTGATTTAAATCTCTGATAAGTTGAACTAGGTCGGCGATGTTCTAGGATGTCGCGATATTCGACCAAAGAAGTGTGTCGCGTGCTCGATGGGGTTCGGGATGTGACATCACGGTTTGATTTGGTATCAAAGCGAGGACAGCTTGATTTAAGTTGATCGAAGTCTGGAGTGATAAGGAGTAGAGACCCTGGGGTAGTAATCTAGAGAGACCTTAGCGAGTCATAGGATGGAATGAGCTATGCATGCCTCCAAATTGTTTGTTTTGATTGTTGGGTGAATCGATTGTTATAACGATTGAAATGCAGGTGCGTCTGGACTTGAGGTAAGTGCACAGACCTTATTGATTGTAGCCTTGTGCTATGGTGATTGATTACCTGCTGAGTGAATTATTGTGTTAATTCACTGCCTAGGACTAAATTGGTATAGTTAGCTTAGATTTCTAATTCCTGAGTGGAATTATAGCAGGTAGGCGAGTGATAGAAATCGTGAGGATGAGTTCATGAGGTAGAGGAACTGGGGGTCCATCTAGCTCACGAGCTCAACCTGTAGAAGATCCGAGAATAGATGCGGTCATGAGGACTTTAGAAGAGATTGGTAATTTGATAGGATGGCAGACTCAGGAAAGGGCTGCCACTATTGCTCAAGCTGCCGAGGCCACTGCTGCTATTAATAATAATGGGAATCAAGGGCATGGGAAGGTGAATGTGAATAGGCAGATGTACCAATTAGTGGAGCAGTTTCTAAAGTTAAAGCCTCCTAAGTTCGATGGTAGAGGCGATCTTGAGCTTGCATCACTTTGGGTAGAGGAGTTGGAAAAGGCCTTTTGAGGTATTAGGATGCACTAAGGAAGAGAAAGTGACTTTGGCGGTGTATTAACTCTAGGGAAATGCTAGTGACTGGTGGAAAGCCACCAGAGGAAGGGTATTCTCGGTTGGTACCACCTAAACTTGGGCGATATTTATGGAAACCTTTAATGGTAAGTATTTTTCTGAGAGTGCTCAGGAATAAAAATTATCTGAGTTTATGAGGCTACGTTAGGGGCAAAGGACAATAGATCAGTATGAGGCTGAATTCGCTTGATTATCTAAGTTTGCCTCGAAGATGGTCGAGGACCTATTGGATAGGGCTTGGAGGTTTCGAGATGGCTTAAAGCCGGACCTTCGCAGCCAAATGATTTCGTTAAATTTGAAAGAGTATAATGAGATCTATGACAGGGCTCAATCGATTGAACGGGACTTAGTGGATAGGGCTGCCGCTTCTGGATCAAGATTTGCCTAGGGTAGGGACAACCATCAATTAGGGAAAAGGCTAATGACGGGTAGTTGACGTTTCGTCCCTCCTGCTAGAAGAAATATCGGGAAAGCGATCTGTTTTCAGAATGGTCCATGTGGGATGTGTGGAGAAAGACATGGAAATAGACCTTGCCCACCTAGGGGTGGAGCATGCTTCGGATGTGGCGGATTTGGTCATCATGTAAGGTTTTGCCCTAACCTCAGGCAGAATAGATCGACTGCGTTGCCGCTATCCCAGAACGGGAACCAAATTGGAGTTGCTCAGATAGCCAATCAGACTAGGCCACATGCCCAATGACGGGTGTACACCATGGCCAGAAGAGAGATTGAGAATGCGCCAAGGGTTGTCACAGGTACAGTTTCTCTGTGCGATCATGCTGCGTACGCTTTATTTGACCCTGCGGCATCACAATTATTTATATCTGAGCAATTTGTTGAGTTGACTGGTATAGAACCACAGTTACTTGATGTTGTGTTGTGTGTTACAACTCCCTGGAATGATAAAATGCCAGTCTCGTTAGGGTGCCCGAATTGTAATATTGTGATTAGTGATAGGGAGGAAAGGATTGATTTAGCGGTTCTAGCCATGTATGATTTTGATGTGATAGTGGGTATGGATTGGCTGGCTAAGCAGAGGGCCGTAATGGATTGTAGTAGGAGAGTGAGCCAATTTAATCCCGTTGGACATCCGGAATTCAAATTTGTGGGAAATTGAGGGGAAACCTTGATCCCATGGATTTCGTTGCCAGAAATGACTAAGTTGTTAAATGAAGGATGTTAAGGATTTCTAGCGGCTGTGGTTGATTTGACGGCTGAGGAGCTGAGGCTAAAGGACATAGTCGTGATGTATGATTATCCCGATGTTTTTCCTTAGGAATTGCCGAGATTACCACTAGAAAGAGAAGTAGAGTTTGTAATTGAGTTGACCCTTAGAACTGAGCCAATCTCGAAGGCACCTTATAAAATGTCGTTGTCGGAGTTAAATGAGTTAAAGGTGCAAATGCAAGAGTTATTGGACAAAGGATTTATTCATCCGAGTGCGTCTTCATGGGGAGCGCCAATTTTATTTGTGAGGAAGAAAGATGGATCGTTGAGGTTATGTATTGATTACAGGCAGCTAAATCAAGTGACGATAAAAAATAAGTATCCTTTGCCAAGGATAGATGATTTGTTTGATCAATTACAAGGGGCTTCAGTATTTTCTAAAATTGATTTGAGAATGGAATATCATTAATTGAGGATTAGGAAGGAGGATATACCGAAGATGGCATTTAGGACGAGATATGGACATTATGAATTTACAGTAATGCCGTTCGGATTGACGAACGCCCCTGCTGTCTTTATGGACTTAATGAATTGAGTGTTTAAGGAGTTCTTAGATCAATTTGTGATCGTTTTCATAGACGACATATTGGTGTACTCGAAGAGCCTAGAGGAGCATGAGTTTCATTTGAGTAAAGTTTTACAGCCTTTAAGAGAGAACACACTGTATGCTAAGTTTCGTAAGTGTGAGTTCTGGCTCAATCGAGTATCATTTCTTGGACACGTGATCTCTGGGGAAAGAATCTCAGTAGATCCAACAAAGATTGAGGCAGTAATGAAGTGGCCGAGACCGACGATGGTAACAGAGGTTCGAAGCTTTCTGGGTTTGGCAGGATATTACCGACGCTTAATAGAAGGGTTTTCGGCAATAGCAACACCGTTGACACATTTGTTGAAAAAGGAAACAAGGTTTGAATGGACCGACAAATGTGAAAGGAGTTTTCAGGAATTAAAACATAGATTAATAATGGCACTGGTATTGACTATTCCATTATGACTCGGAGGATACGAAATTTATAACGATGCATCTTTAAAATGACTAGGGTGTGTACTCATGCAAAATGGACAAGTAGTGGCCTATGCATCAAAGCAGTTAAGACCGCATGAGCTGAACTACCCGACGCATGATTTGGAATTAGCCGCTATAGTATTCGCCCTTAAGATCTGGCGACATTATCAATGCAAAGAGAAATTTCAGATATATACATATCATCAAAGTCTTAAATATCCGTTTTCTCAAAAATGAGTTAAATATGAGGCAGCATCGGTGGATGAAATTGCTGAAGGATTATGATTATGATATATTATATCACTCCGGGAAGGCCAACCGGGTAGCCGATGCATTGAGTCGGAAGTCAAGCATCGCACACTTGATGGTCAAGGAATGGGCATTGTTAGAAAAAATGCGAGACTCGGAATTTAGATTTGAAGTAAGTCAAGTCTCGAGTTTGTTAGCCATGCTAAAGATTGAACTAGAGATTCAGGCTAAGATTAGGACTTTACAGTCTACAGATCAAGAAATCCAAAGGATTCTAGAAATGGATGATACCGAGAGAAAGTCGGACTTCTAGATATCCGAAGATAGGATATTGAAGTTCCGTGGATGATCATGCGTACATGACGATGTAGAACTTAAGAAAGAAATTTTGTTAGAAGTGCATTGTAGTAGTTAGAGCATCTATCCAGATAGTACTAAAATGTATAAGAATTTGAGACAGTATTATTGGTGGAATGGCATAAAGGTGGACATAGCCAAGCATGTGGCCAAGTGTCTGACGTGCCAGCAAGTGAAGGCACAACATTGTAGGCTCGGAGGATTATTGCAACCTTTGGAAATCCCAAAGTGGAAATGGGAACATATAACTATGAATTTTATGACGGGATTACCAAGGAGCCAAGGAGGCCATGATTCCATTTGGATGATTGTCGACAAATTGACAAAGTCAGCACACTTTTTGGTTGTGCGAAAAGATTTTGCATTGGCAAAAGAACACTATAAGTGCCATAATTTGTGTACGGCGCTCACTTTGGTGCCATAACTTTTTTTTGAATCACTTTGGTGCCAAGTCGGAGGAAAAACGATCACTTAATTGTCATAACTTTTTTTTGGACCACTTTAGTGTTAAAATTTTTGAAAAACGATCACTTAAGTGCCAATCTCCGGCGAGACTCCGGTGAGCCACGTCAGCTTCAGAAATTAATTAAAAAAATACCACGTCATATTTCCGGCGAAAAATTATGTACGGCACCGGAGTTGGCACTTAAGTGATCGTTTTTCAAAAATTTTAGTACTTAAGTGATCATTTTTCAAAAATTTTAGCACTAAAGTGATCCAAAAAAAGTTATGGCACTAAAATGATCCAAAAAAAGTTATGGCACTTAAGTGAGCGCCGTACACAAGTTATGACACTTGTAGTGTACTTTTGCCATTTTGCATTAGATCGATATGTTGAGTTGTATGTGCAACAAATAGTTTGATTGCATGGGGTACCAGTGTTGATCACTTCAGATCGTGATTCTAGGTTTACCGCCAATTTTTGGAAAAGTCTGCAGATGGCATTAGGATCAAAGCTGCAATTTAGTACAGGTTACCATCCACAAATGGATGGCTAGTCTAAGAGGATGATTCAGACTTTAAAGGATATGTTTCCGGCATGTGAGTTGGATTTTCAAGGCAAGTGGGAAGAGTAATTGCCATTAGCAGAATTTGCGTATAATAATAGTTTTCAGCAAAGCATCGGAATGGTGCCATTTGAAGCGCTATATGGCAGGGCTTATAGAACGCCCATGTGTTGGGACGAAGTAGGAGAAAGAAGTATAACTAGGCTAGAATTAGTTCAACAGTCAGTTAAGGCTATTAAGGTAATTCGTGAGAGGCTAAAAACAGCTCAAAGCCGTCAAAAGAGTTATGCAGACAGAAGGTGAAGATCTTTGGAGTTTCAAGTAAGGGATAACGTATTCCTTAAGGTATTGCCCATGAGAGGACTGTCTAGATTTGGTAAGAAAGGGAAGTTAAGTCCAAGGCACGTGGGACCCTTTGTGGTTTTAGAAAAGATTGGAGATTTAGCTTATCGCCTTGCACTCTCGTCAAATTTGTTGTAAGTGCATAATGTGTTCCACGTATCAATGTTAAGAAAATATGAATTGGACCCAACTCACGTGTTGATTTGTGAAGAGATAGAAGTTGACGATAGGGTGTCGTATGTCGAGAGACCAATAAGGATCGAAGATCGGAAAGAACTAGTTTTAAGGAACAAAACGATCCCGATGGTCAAGGTTATTTGGGAACATCACGGGACAGAAGGCACGACGTGGGAAAGTGAAGAGCAAATGCAACGTCAATACCCCCACTTGTTTGAGTAACTAGTTTGATTTATAAATTTTGAGGACGAAATTTTTATAAGGGGGAAGAGTTATGACATTCTGAAATTCGACCCATTTGTGATTTATGAAATGAATGATTTTATGAATGTACTTGTAGTTAGATCTTGCCTAGAACGAATCATTCTTGGGATACTAACCATTAGGAAAAGGCTAATTAGAGATTTAAATTTGCGCGATTAAAGAACTCAATCGTGAACCGACTTTCGACTATGAAAATTATCAAGGTGACATTTTGAGCCAATGTATGCTGATCTAAGGATAGTTAGGAATCAGTTCGCCATTGTCATATGAGTGGATTGCGGGTGATTCCGCTTGACCACGAAATGAATTGACGAATGACCCCAAACCTATACCAAACGATCGTGCCCGTCGGAACTAGCGATCAATCCTCGCGATTAAGTGACAAATGAGGTCATCACGACCCGAGTGAACTTAAATGTGGCTTGATTCAGTATCGGCCACGGGTCAAATGTACAAATTTCCCTAAAAGCCACCTGTTAGTTCGAGAGACGCTCAAGTTACGTAAATTAAATTTGATCATTAATTAAAAACCAAGTTTGAGCATCGGAAATTATGAAGGTCATGACGAGATAATTGGACGATGTTGTCATTAGCTATGTTAGCTTCAGAATTGTCCAAATCCTTCAGAAAAATCAAATTTCGGCGAGAAATGAAAAATGACCGTTTTACCGTTGGAAGTTTGTTAAGGCAAGTGTGTAAATAGGGAAGAGCATTTTTGTTATTTTACCCTCACATTAGAAATGACAATTTTTGGATAATTTTGCCCTTGGACTTTTTGTAAAATCCCCAAATTACCCTTGGATATTTTAGAAAAGATTCGATCTCGGCTGTTAATCTCAAGATAAGATCGAATCTTGGCCGTTGATTTGAAATGTGAGAGAGGGGCATGATGGTCATTTGGGCATGGAATTAGACACCAATTATTGGTGTTCTTATATTTAATCCCCATTTTTCCTCTCTCTCTCCTCATTCTCTAACCTCTCGGCCGGAGCAACTCGTTGCCACCATGGCCGCTCACCTCACCCCACCATTCACCTCACCAACTCTCTCTCCCCTGTTCTGTTTCCCCCACCGAATCACCTCCCCTACTAGCCCCTTCGGTCTTGTTTAGCCGTGGAAGGCTAGCGGATCGCCAGCCATCGCCATTGCCGTCCGCCAAGCCGTTTGTTGTCGCTGCTCGCCGCCAATCAGTCGCCCTTTTCATTCCAGCCGAACTAGCCTAGAGTCCAAGTAAGTCGCCCCTAAATCCTATTTAGGATGTTGGGTATCAATAGACACGATTAGGGGCTGAACGGACATAATTAGGGGCTGATTTGGTTAAATTAATGATTGTGTAGGGTGAAAATGGTGGCTGTTTGAGGACTGACTTGAATTGGCTGAATTGTGGGTGAAGTGGTGATGTTTCAGGACTGATTTGGGGCTGAGTTGGGCGCTAGACGTTGTGGATTGGATCGATGAGCATTTGGCTCGATTTAAGGGCAAATGGTGTTAGTTTGGCATGTTATGAGGTGATTGGATTGTGGTGCTAGTTATAACTTGAAATGAGCATAGAAATGTTGAATTTGTGCCCATGAATGTGGCTGTGATTGTGGGCCCATTAGTGGCCTTGTATGTTTGTTGAAACGTGAGTTGATTGATTTAAATGTGGGCTATTATGTGCACGCATGGGCTGAATTAAATTGATTGTTAATTAGCCGCGTTTGGGTGTTTATTAAGTATGAGAAATGTTTGTGGTTTGGTGCATGCACGGCCCAAGTTTGATCGGCTATTATTTTGGCGTGTTGATGTGTAAATCGAGCAAGCGAATAAGTGAGAAATGGTGTGCGATGTTGTATATGTGGTTATTAAAATCTCTGAGGTGGTACCATTATGTGGGGAATTGATCCGTCCTGAGACAGTACTACTACGTGGGACGATGCCCGATATTACCGGAGGACGGCCAACTTTAGGCGGTACCACTACGTGGGTTGTGTCGTAGGTGGTGGATGTCGAGCCTGAGGCGGTACTATTACGCGAGCAAGATACATGGCCTTAGGCAGTACCACTACCCAGGCTATGAAGTATTGTGAATATGAGTTGGTCGCAGTGAACTTGAGGCGGTACTATTATGCGGGTTACTAGCGAGTTGAGTGGAAAACATGAGATGGTCGCAGTGAACTTGAGGCGGTACCATTACGTGAGTCACTGGCGAGTTGAGTGAAAAGAATATGATGAGGCAGGAATGAGTGCATGAAATATAATTAGAATGTGCTTGTGGTTGGAAATTGTGTTATTGTAGCTAATGTGCAGGTTGCACTCATGAAAAGCCCAGGTAAGTGTAAATTGCATGCTTGTTATGTGGTGGTTGAGTGTGTTTGTGTTTGAACTTGTCTAGAGGTATGTGATAGCCTAGGTGGGGCTTAGGATGTGTGCTTATTGAGATGTGTTCTCATGGTTATTTCAACCAATAATTTCATAACTCCGGCTTAAGCCATGAACCTTCCACCATCGCCACCGCAGCGTTTTGGGATTCTGATGCACACTGATCAGGTTGTTGTAGAATACTTAATAGATAATAACATGATCTGGGTGAAACATACTACTGTAGTCTGCGTAAACATAGGATTACCCCTCTGGCATGCCCATACCTACATCGCTTGGATGTTTAGGGATGGGTTGGACGAGTTTGGCCCTGTCCGTGGCTTTGATGTGCCGCTTGATAGAGTAGGGGATTGGGATCCATCGGCCATATCCCCTCTTGACGGTGAGATGACTAGTCTAAAGACTAGCTTGGCACAATCCGGACTTCAGCCTGCACCTACAGCACCTGAGCCCCTAGGGACCGAGCATGATCCGAAGCCGGAAGAATCCCAGGCGGGGTATGATCCTATAGATATGGATCTCGAGGTGATACTAGAGGAGGAACCAGAAGAAGAAGACTTCGAGGAAGAACTTGAAGAGGCCCCAGAAGAAAAGCCTGAAATGTAACGACCCGAATTTCGATGTAATTCTGGAATCAATAAAATTGACATTATTTCGCATTTCATTTTAGTAAGTCTCGCCTAGAATTAATCACTCTCGGGATACTAACCAAAGGGGTATGGCTAATTAGGAAAATGGTACGTGGACCCGGGACTCGATCGCGAATCGGGCACTGATCTTGAGAAATGATGAGGGAATATTTTGGGTCAACGTGGGTCGATCTTAGGAAAACCGACGATTTGGTTTGGCTAAGGCCAACAATGTACAATTGGATCACGGGTGATTCCGCGTGTCCGAACGTGCACGTGGCCAACCAGTCCCGAACTTGAACTGAACGATCGCAATCTCTGAAACTAGTGATAATTCCTCTCGTTCTCTGAGTGATCGAGACCGTCATGACTCGGATAACCCCAAGTCGATACGTATAACCTCTAAACAGCTGTTCGTTAGTGAGAGACCCTGAAATTTGAAATTTAGTGAATTTAGGTCACGAAATTGGACCCGGACTTCGGTATCGATCTTCGAGGACTTAAGAAGCTATTTTCATGATTCTGATATTACATTATGCTGGCCACACACGTTTGGGATTAGCACGATCGAAAAATGGAATTTCGACTCGAAAGTCAAAAATTATAATTTTGCCTCTCTGGACACTGACGTTGATTTTTGAGACCGTATGAGATTATTTTTCGAGGCCGATGTCATTTTAGGGTGGCCACGCACATTCAGAGTTGTTACAGTCAAAAATTGGAATTTTAGCTCGGAAGTGAAAAAAAATTATTATTTTATTCCTCAGGACTTTGAAGCTGATTTTCAAGGGCTTAAGAGACTATTTTCATGATTTTGATGCCATATTATGTTGGCCACTCACATTTGGGGTTGGTATAACCAAAAATTAAAATTTCGATCCGAGACCGAAAAAATGACCATTTTGTCCCTAGGCTGTTTTTGGGTTCCGAATTTTAGAAATTATTTGGGATAATTAATAATGGATTTTCAGCTGAATTCTTAGGCCCAATTACCCTTTTGCCCATCAATTATTTGGATAGGACCAATAACGATCGTTGGATCAAGGGCAAAATGGGAAATCGCGTAGGATCGCGACAAGTGTCCCCACTAGCCACTACTTTTGACCACCCTTGGACCCATTTCTCTCTTTCCTCCTCCTTATTCGGTCACTCCACCGATCAGCTCCCCCTCCTTCGCCGATTCTCCTCCTCCCGCTGTTCGTGAGCCAAGCACTATTGGATCGCCGTCGCCGCTCGGCAAAGCTGGTCGCCGGTCCGCCGGCGCTGTTCACGTGTCCCCGACCTCACCACCACCCTCAACCCGTCCCCCTATCTCTCTCTCTCTCTCTCTCTCTCCCTTGTTTTCTCTCTCTCGGCCAAAGAACGCCTGAGCTTCACCACCGCCGCCGCACCGGAGCTTGAACAATCGAGTCACTGCTGCTGTGATGCTTTAGCCGTCCGTACATTGTCGTACGTCACCATCCGTACGCCGTACGTCGCTGCCTGTACGCCGTCCGTACGTGTCCGTACATCGTCGCCGGAACGCTGCCGCCAGTTCCACCATTCACCGATGATCGGCCGCCGTTCCCCATCGTCGTGATCTCGAATTAAGTGAGTATACCTCCTAAACCCGGATTAAGACTGATAGTGTGTTTTCTAGACTGGCTTAGTATTATCGATGAATATTTAGGACAAGATTGAGGACCGATTGGTGGAAATAAAATTCGAGAAATTTAGTAGGATTACTATAGATAATTATTGGGCTCGGATTGATGGAATAGTGGCTGTTCGTACTTTGAGGAATGTACCGGACTATAACGGATAGTAAGAATCGTTAGCTGAATGGCCGGGATTGCCCAAAGTGATTGGCTGTTAGTTGATTGGTGATTAATTGTGCTTAATTGTGAAATGTCATGTTGCGTGCTCGTAACTAGGGTTACGGCTAAACCCTAAGATACCCAGTCCGGATCAAATCCTGAGGACTCGGAAGAACTGTCAGACAACTCAACCTCGGAGTCCATGGAATTTAGCTTGGACTCGGCCTCTGCTGACTCGTCCTTAGAATCGCCCTCCTCTAGCTTGCCCTTCGGCTCGGGGTCATGCTCCATCGGCTCCGGCTCACCATCCAAATCCATAGGCTTCGAGTCAGAATCCCAGTCTACCGGCTCCTCATCCATCGGGTCTGGCTCGTCGACCTCCCAGATGATCGGTCCATGTCCGTCGTCAGAATCCTCTCCAAATGAGGCCTTGGGGCTCGCTAGATCTCCATCAACGCATTGGGGATCTATATCACCTAGCTAGTTGAACGGGACATCAAAGGTCCTAATATGTAGTCGCTGAAACACCAACCTATGTACTCATGGGCCTGAAAATGCTGCTCGCCCACGTCGACCCATACTGTAGTAAAATGTCTAATATACGTATCCCTGTTCCCTATGGAGTACTCGATCACCTCCCAGTCTATCCGAGATCGGATCCCAAAACGGATTCGAACTTCTGACATCATCAAGGCCGGGGGTCTGAAAATGTGGATTTTAATAACCATGAGAACAAATTTTAGCGAGTAAACCCCCTAAACCTAAATTAGGCTAACATGCACCTCTTGACAGGCAAAAAACACACAAACAGACCAATAATCCATTGACCTAGGCCCTCAGGCCAAGATCGAGCACACAAATGATCCTGCAGGTTAGGCATATAATAATTGCGATAATGGCATCGGCCCACGTAAAACGCATCAGGACGGCTTCAATACCCCGCGTAACACGCATGAGGGCTTTATATGATCACACGTATGCACACCAAATTTTATCTTAACCCTGCGTAAGACACACAGGGCGATTAGGTGATCACATGCTCATGTCAGGCACGCATACTCACACAATTCCCATATCAGGCCAAAGCTCAGCATATGAAATTCGTGTCCATGCAATCCGGCACTCGGGCGACAATGCAATTCACAATGAGCATTCAATTTCACCTAAGCACATAATCAATTCATGCCAAGACATGTTCAAACAAATACCACGACGTGCTCAAATAACGATTCGACATACTTAGTTTAGTCACAACGTGCCCAATTAATATACTATCATGCCCAATTATGCACTTCAATTCAATCTTGCATGGCACATAGTCGGCACACATAATTCACGTGATTAGAGATTTCACATATGCACGACCCAACATGCCTCCTCATTCTCAACCACACTAGGCACGCGACATGGCATCACGACATCAATCACCAATCAACACGAACCAGCCAATACAAGGACAATATAAGGTAATCACGCCGATTTCACGATTAACCCTCAAATTAATCAATCTTAGTCCAATTAGACCCCAATATAGACAGTCACAACTCAGCACATTCTAGGCCCCTAATCCGCCTCCAAATCAACATTCTAATCTCCCAATTAATCGCATAATCAGCCGCTTCCAAATCAAACCACTAATTAACCCGAAATTCCCCTAATTAACCCATAAATTACCCTAAACCTATCTAGAAATGCTAATTAGCCTAGTTATGGTTTAGAGTTAATACTCACTTAAGCTCCTAAGGTCCAATTAATGGGCTGAACAGGTGGGAAAATAGGCGGTCCGAACTGGTGTCGCGGTGGGCTGAGTGGCAGTAGTCGGTGGCTCCCGCGATGGTGAGATCAGCAGCGGTGATCAGCTGTCCAAGGCGGCGATCACAGCGGTGAAGGGGAGATGGTGCTGGTCGGTGGTGTAACAGGACGGGAGAGAGAGAGAAAGTGAGGTTGGCTGAGGGTGGTGCGGTGGTGCGCTCGGGTGGACGGCGGTGCTTGCGCGCGGCGGCGTGGGCGAACGGCGGCGGCTCTGACGTGGCTGATCTCACGTGGCTAAAAGGGAAATGAGAGAGAAAAAGGCAAGGTCAGGTGAGGGTGGTGGTGCGGATGGCGGCACACGGCGTCTGGGGGCGACGATGGCGCTCCGGCGATCTCACGGCAAGGAGGAGAAGAGGACAGGAGAGAGTGAGGCGAGAGAGAGAGGATGGCCAGTGAGATGGTGAGGAATGAGAGGAGAGAGAGTGAGAAGGAGTTTTATCCAAATTGGTGAGTAGGAGTTGGTGAACTACATTCCCAAAAATAATCATCATGTCCTCCACTCAAGGGCTAGGATTAGTTCTTGTCAAAATATCTTGGGGCACTTTGGTCCACTAATTTCCAGCATTATTGAAGCTGATTAATCCAATTGAAAACCCGAAAATTCGGAATTAACACTTAGGGCAAAGGGGCAAAATGGTAATTTTTCGTTCCCAAGCCGAATTTCCAATTTTCGACGGCAAAAATACACCACAAGTGCAATAACTTGTGTACAGCGATCACTTTTGTGCCATAACATTTTTTCGAATCACTTTGGTACCAACTTTTTTGAAAAACGATCATTTTAATGCCAATGCTGACGTGACTCGCCAGAAATTCGATGCAGTGCTAACACGACTCGCCGGAGAGGTCCAGTTAGAATTAAAAACCAAAAATGATGCCGTTTAGCCCGCTGATGTGTATTTTTTTAAAAAAATTAAATTATATTAAATAATAAATAAATAAATAAATAAAATCCCTACAGCAGCGGCGAAGGCTTCCTCGCCGCTGCTGCCGCCAAGCCACCACCGCCGGGAAGGGCCGGCGATGGTGGGCGTAGTGGTCGACGATGGTCGCCGGCCCTTGGCCAGAACCCGGTGACCCTCGCCGTCGCCTGGGTCGTGACGGCGAGGTCCCGCCTCACCTAGCGAAGGCGAGGCTACGCCTCACCGTCGCAACCCAGGCGACAGCGAGGTCGGCCTCGCCTTTGCCGGGCGAGGCGGGACCTCGCCATTGCAACCCAGGCGACGGCGAGGTCCCGTCTTGCCCAGCGAAGGCGAGGCCACGCCTCGTCATCGCAACCAAGGCAACGATGAGGTCCCGTCTCGCCCAGAGAAGGCGAGGCCACGCCTCGTCGTCACGACCCAGGCGACGGCGAGGCGTGGCCTCGCCTTCGCTGGGCGAGGCGGGACCTCGCCGTTGCCTGGGTCGCGACAGCGAGGTCCCGCCTCGCCCAATGAAGGCGAGGACGCACCTAGCCATCGCGACCTAGGCGACGGCGAGGTCGACATTGCCTTCGCTGGGCTAGGCGAGACCTTGCCGAATCCGGGCCTCGACGACTACTGCGTCCACCACCGCCGGCCCTTCCCGGCGATGGTGGCTTGGCGGCAGCAACAACGAGGGCTCCCTCGCTGTTGTTGCAACCTTTTTTTTTAAATAATAATAATATTATTATTTTAAGTAATATTATTTTTCTAAAAATTAAAGAATTCGAAAAAAAGCCACGTAATTTTCACATGTGCAAGTCAAACCATTTTTTTTAATATAAAAGCTAGGTTAGCTTTTTGGCCGGAATTTTGGCCGGAGTCATTAAAGTGATCTATTTTCCTTCAACTTGGCACTAAAGTAATTTGAAAAAAATTTATGACACCAAAGTGATCGCCGTACACAAGTTATGGTACTTGTGGTGTACTTTTGCCAATATTCGACCCTACCGATCCTAAATATAATTGGCCACACTTATACAACGTCGTTCTCGCAAAATAGTTGCATACGCCCATGAAATTTGACGTTAAAGTCCGGATTCAATTTAACGATCAAAATTGCTCAATTACAATTTTATGGTCTCTCACTAACGGGTGGTTATTTAAGGGTTACGCGTATCGACCTAGAATTACTCGAGTCTGACGGCCTCGATTGCCAAGAGAACGCGAGGATTTATCACTAGTTCCGGAAGTCGCGATCGTTTGGATTAAGTTCGGGATTGTTCACCACGCGTACTCTCAATCGTGCGGAATCACCCGCGATCCAATTGTACATTATTGGCCAAACTCAATCCATTACTTTCCTAGGATCGGCCCACATTGGCCCAAAATATTTCCTCGTCGTTTCTCGGAATCGGAGCTCAATTCGTGATCGAATTTCTAATCCACGTACCATTTTCCTAGCTAGTCATTCCCTTTTAGTTAGTATCTCGAGAGTGATCAATTCCGGGCAAGACTCACTAAAATGAAATGAGAAATAACATCAATCTCATTGATCCCGGAAATGGATCGAATTCAGGATGTTACAAGAAGACCCACTGCGACTGTGGCCAAACCCTTGTCATCGCCGGTGGCCGTCGCCAAAGACGCGGGGAAGGGCCAATGGAGGTCGCCTAGGCCTTCCTAAAGCCTGACGACCCTCTCGACCCCAAGCGAGGCCCCGGTGACATCCTGCAAGCTCCAATCTAGGAGAGGGCACGACCCTCTCCCCATATCTGAGCGAGGGTCGCTGCCCTCTCTTAGGGCCATCGAGGCCTCGCCCAGCGTTGGCCACCCTAGGTGAGGCCTCGCCAGCCCTCGCTGGCCACAGGCGAGGGCCGGCGACCCTCGCTTAGATATGGGGTGAGGGTCGCGCCCTCCCCTAGATCAAGGCTTGCAGGCTATCGCCAGGGCCGGTAGAGGTTGCCTAGGCCTTCTCAAGGGTTGTTGGGCTTTCGGAAGGCCCAGGCAACCTCAGTTAGCCCTTCTTAGCGACTGTGGTGGTGGCCACCGGCGGCGGCGAGGGTTTAGCCACAATCGCTAGTTGTGTCTCTTCACCTTTTTTTTAACATTTAGCTTTTTTATCTAATTTAATTTATATTTTTTAATATTTTTTCTAATGTGGTGCTTATTGGACGCCACATTATTGTCACATGTCTAAAAAAATAATATAATAAAACACGTCAACATTTTGCATTAGCGTAGTTTGATGGTGTTAACTTTAGAACTCAATTGAACTAATTTGATAAGTTTTAGGATTTGATTACACTTTTGGTAAGTTTTAGGATTCAATTACACTTTCGTGACAAGTTTTAAGACTTCTAGTGAACATATCCCTATTGCATATTATAGATTACTCGAACCTTGAATTTAGGAAGATCCTAAAGAACTAGGGCGCCTATAGTTGGTGACTCCCGATTTGCAAAATTTCCACGTGCTACATCAAGTCGTGTTTTAAAAATTGTGGTCTTTATTCATTATTTATTCGTGATTCGATGGAGCTGATTTTTGAGCGAACAATGTCATGTCATTTAATCTAGAAAACTGACCTTCATCGCTGCTGTTACCAAACCTTTGTCCCTTCTATAGTTTTTTTTTATTTAAAATGTCAGCATTATACAGCGAATTAAGTACAACAGCTTAGAGGTATCCCCCAGCATTACAAATGGTGCTAATAGTTCAAGATGATAGAGGTAGGAAGTCTTCACATAGTAGTCAATACAACATTTGTCTGAGAAGGTTTTAATGTTTTGCTCTACCTCTTACATTTTTACGCATGTTGGCCAAAATAATATAGATATCGATTGACTTATTTTGAAACCGTCTTCGGTTGCGCTCCATCCATATGCCATAAATGGTTACTAGAAAGGATATCTTAAGGAGTCTAGCCGCTAAATCTTTGCCCTTTGTTACCCTAATCATCCAATAAAGTTCATTATTCCATCCTCCTAAAGGACGCCTAATCCCCTTTGTGCAAGGATACTGTGCCATAAGCTGTTTGTCCACTCACACTGGAAGAATAAATGTGTTCTATCATCTATACCAGCCCTACAGAAATTACACTGGATATCAATTGAGGTCTTCCATTGGATGATGATTTCTGTCGTCGGTAGTCTGTTTCTGCAAATGAGCTAGCCAATAAAATTGTGTTTGCTAATATCGCTCTGGTCCAAATTAGGTCATACCACTCTACAACTGGTCCCGCATGTCTAAGTTCATTATAAATTTCTCGGCAACAGTACCTAGAGCTATGGATAAAGGTGTCCCTTCTATATTTAACAAATTGCAATTCTTATTAGGGAAAATTACCAAAAAAATCCTAAAGATATTGCACTTTTGTCAATTCGGTGTTAAACCTTTTCATTTTGCAATTTAAATCATAAACCTTTTCACGTTTTTCCAATTGAGTCCATCCAGCCTCGTACTGATCCACCGTTCTTTGCCCTTGACGCAACCTCATAAGCTCAGATAATTTTTGTTCCCGAGCACTCTCAGAAAAATATTTATCATTAAAGGTTTCCACAAACATCGCCTAAGCCTGGGCTATACCAGCCGGGAATATCATTCCTCTAGTGGCTTTCCACCAATCATTTGCATTTCCTTACAATTGATATACTACTAATGTCACTTTCTCCTCATCTATACACCCCAATACTTCAAAAGCATTTTCTAATTTCTCCACCCACAGCGATGCACTCTCAAGATCGTCTCTACCATCAAAATTATGAGGCTTTAATTTCAAGAACTGCTCCACCAATTGGTGCATCTATCGATTCGCATTCACCTGCCCTTACCCTTGATTCCCATTATTATTATTGGTAGCAGCAGCCACAGCGGCCTTAGCAGCTTAGGCAATCGTGACAGCTCGTTCTTGAGTCTGCCGTCCTATCAGATTACCAATTTCTTCTAGGGTCCTCATGACTGCATCCATTCTAGGATCTTCTGCAGGTCGGGCTCCGGTTCGTGAGCTGGACGGACCCCCAATTCCTCTACCTCGCGAACTTGTCCTCACTATTTCTATCACTCGTCTACCTGCTATAATTCAACTTAGGAATTAGAAATCTAGGCCAACTATACCAGTCTAGTCCTAGGCAGTGAATTAATGTAATAATGCGTTAATTCACTCAGCAGATAATCAATCACCACAGCACAAGGCCATAATCAATAGGGTCTGTGCACTTACCTCAGGTCTAGATGCACCTGCATTTCAATCGTTATAATACTCAATTCACCCAACAATCACAGCAAAAATCTGGAGGTATGTGTAGCTTATTCCGCCCTATAACTCGCTAAGGTCTCCCTAAATTACTATCCCAGGGTCTCTGCTCCTTATCACTCCAAACTTCAACCAGCTTAGATCAAGTTGTCCTCACTCTGATACCAAATCAACACGTGATGTCATGCCCCGAACCCCATCGGGTCGCAACACACTTCTCTGGTCCAATAAAGCGACGTCCCGGAAAATCGCTGACCTAATTAAACTTATCAGAGATTTATCAGTTAGCGAAAGCCACAAATACCCGGACAGTAAGAACTGGGGTAAACAGGGAAGATTAAACACATCCATTACTGATTCAAACTTATATAATATCCACAATTTACAAAACCACAATATATACAAGCACATCGAACTCCTATACTATAAACCACCGATGTCAAAAAAGATCGATAGCTTGGGTATCCTATCACAAAAAATGGTACACTTCAGAAAGCCTATTCCCAACACTTGCACTAGCCCTTACGCCCTTTGCTTGGCATCCACTCAGAGTCTGATTCCTCATCATCCGAATCTGAATCCCCCTGGACTGTCTGCTCCTCTGAGGACTTCAGCTTGGCCTCAATCTCAATCGGGTTGTTCATATGACCCGACTCCATTAGAACCTCGACCCACTCCTCCTCGACTAGCTCCTCATCAAATTCTTCCTCTGGCACAAACTCGGGATCGTATCAGGCTCATCTTCAGGCTCGTCTTCAGGCTCTACTTCTGGGGCTTCTTCTTCTGGCTCTTCCTCTGGTATCGCCTTGAGATCCACGTCCATCGGATCATACCCCGCTTGGGACTCTTCCGGCTCCAGCTCATGCTCAGCCCCCGAGGGCTCAAGTGCTACAAGCGTTTGTTGAAGTCCGGACTACGTCAGGCTAATCTCTAGGCTTGTCATCTCACCGTCGGGAGGGGATATAGCTGATGGGTCCCAATCCCCAACTCTATCAAAGGGGATGTCGAAGCTATGGACGGGACCAAACTCATCCACCCCGTCTCTGAACATCCATGCGGTGTACGTGTGGGCTTGCCAGAGGGGTAGTCCTATATCTACCCAAACTACGGTGATATACTTAACCCAGGTCATATGATTATCTATAGGGTACTCTACAACGTCGTGGTCGGTGTGCATAGGAATCCCAAAATGCTGTGGCGATGGTGGCAGAAGATCATTGCTCGGGCCGGGGTTCTGAAATTATTGGTTAAAACAACCATGAGATTACATCTCAATAAGCGCACACTCTAAACCCCACCTAGGCTATCATGTACCTCCAGACAATCACAACTATAACCACACTCAGCCATCACATTGCAGGCATACAATTTATACTTACTTGGGCCTTTCCTGTGTGCAACCTGCACGTTAGCCACAGTAGTATAATTTCCAATCACATGCATGTTCTAATTACATTTCACGCACTCATTCCTGCCTCATCACATTATTTCCACATAACTCGTCAGTGACCCACATAATGGTACCACCTCAGGTTTATTACGACAATCTCACACTCGACTCGCCAGTGACCCGCGTAGTAGTACCGTCTCAGGTTCACTGCGACTAACTCATAACAACACTTCAGGGCATGTGTAATGATATTGCCTCAGGTCATGTATCTTGCCAGCGTAGTGGTACCGCCTCAGACTCAACACCCACCACCTACGACACAACCCGCGTAATGGTACTGCCTCAGGTTGGCTGTCCTTCGGTAATACCGGGCATCGTCCCGTGTAGTCGTACCGCCTCAAGACGGTCAATTCCACGTGTAATGATACCACCTCAAGAATTTTCGTAACCTCATGCACGACATTTCACACACTTTCTCATTCAATTACTCGCTCGATTCTCACACCAACAAACCCAATTACTAGCCGATTAAGTCCGGCTTATGCACGTATCCAACTCCACGCATTTCACATACTAAGATAAAGCCCAAACATGGCCAAATTGGCAATCAATGCAACTCAGCCCATGCGTGCACACAACAACTCATATTTCAATCAAATATTTTGCAAACTAACAAGCAATCACGGCCACCATCGGGCCCACATTCCCAGCCACAAATTCAACATTTCCACACATATTTCAAGCCATAATGGGCACCACAACACAGCTACATCACAACACATCAAACCGACACAAATCATCTCCAAATCGGACCATATGCCCATCGTTTCATTTCTCGATTTTCCAGCATCTAACTCAGCCCCGAAATCATCATAATTTCATTCATAAACCAGCCATAATTAGCCCCCAAATCGATCCACTAATATAACCATTAAACAACCTCTAATTAAGTCCTAAACCGTCATCTAATCACGTCTATCGATACCCAACATCCTAAATAGGGTTTAGGGAGCAACTTACTCGAACTCTAGACTAGCTCGGCTAGAGTGGAATGGGGACGGCTGATCGGTGGCCTCGCGACGATGTGCGGCAACAGCAAGTGGCTGAACGGCGGGCGGCGGCGGGCGGCTTCCTTGGCCGCGGTCACTCACGGCCATGGGAGAGGAGAGAGAGAGATTGCCGAGAGGGACACACACACAGAGAGAGAGAGAGAGAGAGAGAGAGAGAGAGAGAGAGAGAGAGAGAGGGACGGCGTAGGGGTGGGGGTGTCACGGTTCGACGACGGGATGGCGGCGGTTGGGCGGACAGCGGCCAGTGAGTGGCGGCGTAGCAAGGGGGAGTGGGCGTCGATCGGTAGGGGAGAGGGAGAGTGAGTGAGCCGAGAGAGGGAGAAAGTGAGGAGAGAGAGAGGAAAAAATTGGCTTAAATAATCCAAGCCAATAATTGATGTCCCAAATGACCATCTTGCCCTTCTCTCGCAAATCCAATCAACGGCCTAGATTCAATCTTATCATGAGATCGACAGTCCGGATCGAATTTTTTCCAAAATATCCAAGGGTAATTTGGGAATTTCTTAAAAAATCCAAGGGAAAAATTGTCCAAAAATTTTTATTTCTAATATTAGGGTGAAATGACCAAAATGCCCTTCCCCAATTACATTGGCCTTAACAAATTTCCAATGGTAAAATGGTCATTTTCTATTTCTTGCTGAAATTCAATTTTTCTGAAGGATTCGGGCAAATCTGAGGCTACCCGGGCAAATGACAACATCGTCCAAATGATCTGTCGTGACTTTCTAAATTCCAATGCCCAACTTGGTCTCTAATTAATGATTAAGTTCTAAATAACGTAACTGGCGCATATCTCATACCAACGGGTGGCTTTTGGGGAAATTCGATTTATTGACTCGTGGCCGATACTAAATCAAGCCACATTCAAGTTTACTCGGGTTGTGACGACCTCGGTTGTCACTTAATCACGAGGATCGATCGCTAGATCCGATGGGCACGATTGTTTGGTATAGATTTAGGGTCATTCATCAATTCATTTTATGGTCCAGCAGAATCACCCACGATCCACTAATATAACAGTGGTGAACTGATCCTTGGCCATCCTTGGATCAGCCTATAGTGGCTCAAAATGTCATCTCGACAATTTTCATGGTCGAAAGTCGATTCATGATCAAGTTCTTTGGTCGTGCAAATTTAAATCCCTAATTAGCCTATTCCTAATGGTTAGTATTCCCGAAGTGATCAATTCCGAGCGAGATCTAACTACAAGTACGTCCATAAACTATTCACTTCATAAATCCCAAGTGGGTCGGATTTCAAAATGTCACACCCATTGCAGGCCGCGACACCCTTTCCTGGGGCAAGTGAGGGTCGCCAAGCCCTCGCCTAGGCCAGATTGGGAGAGGATCACCAACCCTCACTCCAAAAACCCAAAAAAATGGTAAAGAGAAGGAAAAAAAGACGAAAGAAAACTACAAAAATTCCAAAAAATTATTAAAATATTATTTAAAAAATGTCAACGTTAGTACCAGCTATGTCACATGAGATGGCCGACATCCACGTTAGTAATTTCTAGCCAATTGGTCATATAGACTCAATTGACAAAGCATGACAATGTTTAGAACTCAGTAGGCATAATTAAAAGGTTTAGAACAAAACCAGCAAAAATACAATAGGTTTATGACTTTTTTAATAATCTTCCCATTCTCGTTGGGATATGCATCTATCAATCTCCCCCCCCCTTCTTCTGTAGATAACAATTCGTTAACGTTCAAACGTAGTTTTTATAGTACACAATGATACACATTGCTTGCCTTGATTCAAGTGTCTGGCAATTTATTTAAGTACACTAAACAAGCAAATCGCTTTGCGCCCTTTTGTCATGGAAGCTCCAGGACAATGCTTAGGAACAACCTTTTGCGCCGAAACCAATCCGCCCACCAGCCACATCATACACCACCTCAAATGACCTCTGCTGTATGTTCCCGTAGATGCTGGGATCTGAGTCGGCGGGGCTCGATGCAAACGCTAGGCACATTTTTTATGGATTCACGGGAAACAACACACCGCTGGGGTCCAAGTCGACGGCAATTGGTCCGTTGAAGGAGAATGTGATCACAGGGGCAGTGACCATGGTGGACCCGCTCAAGTCGTAGCAAGTGTCGAAGGGAGAAGCCGGAGCTGACATGTTGTACTTTGACATCGCCTGCCGGAAGGCCGAGCGAAGGGTGCTGTATGCCGTCGGGGGCAATTGCGTGATTGTGGTTCCCGAGTCAATGATCGTGCCAGCATTTGAGAACACGGTCGATGGTATAGGGAGCGGTTTGCCTCCGACACTGATTCCTATTATGTTGATGCCGTAGAAGATTGAACTCTGTGAGACCGTTGATATCGGCGTGAAGCGGACTGAGGTGGATGTCCCGTTGCCCTTGCCAAAGGTTAAGTACCCCGTGGAGCTTATCAAAGGGGGGAGGCAATATGAGAATAATCGGCCGTATTTGGTTGCGCTTTGTTCTACGAGTGAAATCCGGTCCCGGGCGAGCCCCAACAATCCGGCAAATCCCGTGAATCGCCCTCCATTGTTCTGACCGCACCCAAATTCAAAACCGGAGATTGCATCCGTTGGTGATAAGGTCAATGTTTCTGTTGCAAAGAAGCCGATGGTGAAGGACTCTTGGTCACCGTACCGTGATTCGTAAACGCATGTCGAATCGCTGCAGCGAGGTCGTTGACCTGCATACCATGGAGCGACATGAAATTACAATCGAGACGAAGAAAACCTCCTAACTAGTCTTTTGTCCATTTTAATCGGATTTACTGGGTTTACCCTCCGTTTTATTGATCTATAAAATTGCTTTATGAAATAACGTCGAGACTAAACTAAGAGCTTGAATATTATTTAGTTCAACATATAGAGATTTAATTGGAATACCCCGGAATTTAAATTGAGGTTTAGTTAATTACCAGTCCCAGAAGGAAGCTGAGAGCAAGATGGAGAAGAGCAAGAGATATTGGCATAGGACGAGGACTGAGAGGGGTCAAAGATTGGCTCGGTTTGGGTATAGCAAGACACGATGCAGGGCTCGCACTGGGTCCACGTGAGTGCACTTCCGGTGTCGAACAAGAGGGTCAGGTCCTTCTTCGGCGTGCCGAGTCCTATCGTCACCAGGTAGCTCCCTCCGCCAGGACCATACTTAGCCGGGACACTGACGGCCGAGTCTTTTGGGCTGTCGGCGGTGTCAGTGCTAGATAATTTGGATCGAATCCACTTTGCTCTCGCAATGTCTTCAAGCAGAAATTGGGTGTGGTTCGCCGGTTCGCCGTTGAAAAGGGGAGAGCATGGACCGTGCTTGTGAACCAGCTTCAAGGTTGAGTTTGCTGCAAGAAGAATGAGAATTTGATTAATATGAAGGGCTTTCGAACGATTAACAAAGATTTATAAATCGGTGTAGACAAAGGATAATGTGCATTATTAAAGAAATGATACATCTTGTAATTTTTAAAGACCGTGTCGTTATCTTTAATCCCGGGTCCACCAAGTGGGAATTTTTTTAATTAGAAAAAATAATAAATCGACCAAAATAAAAATAAAGTGATAGAAATCGCACTCATTGGAAACATCATCCGTATAAAATATTTTTACATTCAATCTAAAAAAGAAGGTTTCTATTTCTTTATTGCAAGACAAAATGAATGTAGGATTCTTATTAGCAATATTCCCAATGTAAAATATTTTTCAAATTTAAAATGGTGCAAGAAAAATATCCATCATTTGACAAAGTGAACACAATTGTCAAAATAAAACCTCGGATATGTGTTAGTACTTAATTTTTGTGTACAAAGTAAAAATTCATAGATATATAGGTAGATGACCACTACATTCCAGGCAAGTAATGCTTATCATTGTTCAACCAAAGTCAAAAGGGACCGATAAAATTACAAGAAAACTGATAACTTAAAATGTACGAGACACATTGTAATGTACAAATTTTCGCTTGTTGGTTAACTCTCTACAATCCAATTGAATTAGGTAAAATTACTTGTGTGGTTGCTAATTTGACTTTCGTTGCACCTATGATAGGTGGAAATGCTTCGAGAGTACACTGTTAAAAGAATCAAGTCCTACATTCAAGTGATTATTCAGAGTGTATAAAAAAAGTTCACATGCAGTAATTATATTCTTATCTTTGTTGGTTTCAATTTCTTTTTGGAAGAAATATATGTGGTCCAAAATCTGAACATTTTCTATCTGAGTTTCTATTCAAAGTTTGCTTCGTGTCTCCAAACTGTGTAGGTTCCAGTTGCCTATTCTATTGTAATTGCAGCTCGTGATAAAAAAGGCACCTCTAGTCACGGGGAACATCGGTGCCGTTATCGTAGCACCACTCCATACGAGGCCGACAAGCTGCATTCAAAGGAGTTTTAGAATACTGTATGCACGAGTTCAATTCGAGAGAGAAAGAGGCCACCGAGGGTTTGGCTCATATGAGAACGGAGTATGCTCATTTCCTTGTGATTTTGAATTCAAATTTCGTTGAGAAATTCATACGTAAAATTCAGAATGTATTCAGGTCAACATGGGGAAGTGGGCTCTGAAAATCCGTTGGGGGGTGCACTAGTCGAGGTGCGCAAAAACATCCCGAGCACCAACTAACCGTCAAAAAAAAAAATCGGAGGGAGAGACTAAAGGGACTAGTGTCTATTTTTGGGCCTGGCCATTAGGGGGAATTATCTCTGCCACATGAATGACGGGCTTAATGTCACGAATCTATCCAATAGAACAACCACAAAAATATGTGGTGATTGATGGTAGGATTTTATGAGTACTGGTTAAAAATAATTTCTAATACTTAGGTTTTTTTCGTTTCACGAAAAATAATTTTTAAAAAACATTTTTCATATTTTTTGGAGTTGTTTCATGGAAAATAAACTAATCATGGAAAAGGAAAGGAAACAAGAGAAAAAAATTAATTAAAAATTAATTAAAAATTTGAATTTTTTTGGTAATTTTCCATAGAAAGTCAAATCGGATACCTAACAATGGAAAACATTTTCTAGTTAATTTTTAGGTCTCAATTGAGCACCGAAAAATATTATCATTTTCTTGAAAAATAACTTTCTAAAAAATATTTTCCAAAAACGTCACATTTTCTGTGAAACGAACGGAGCTAGTAAGAACAGATCATGGAGATGTACCTTTTGTTCCTATTAAATGAGTGGTCCAGCATTAACTATACTTCTTAACACTAGATTATTAATTCTTTTTCATAAAATTTATACAGCAAATAGATGATTTAAAAAAATTGAAGGAGTAGAGACTATGATGGGAAGTGTACTTTCTCCCTCGTGGGACTCTTCGAGAAGTCCATTTGTCCAGGTTTAATGTATTCCACAATTTGTCTTAGAAATGTGTAATTGAAAAAGAATATGAAATTAATAGAGTATTTATGTGGGATATGAATTGAAAATACTGAATGTGCACACTTTCTTTAATTCAATTAGACCAAAGTTAACAAATGATTCATATTGATTTGAACATTAGAAGCATTAATAGATATATAACTGACCATCTAAGCAATTACACGTTGAAGCCTATTTTGACTTTGAAATAGCTTAATTTAAGAGTAAATACGATGAAAAATCTCAAATTGGTACACTTATGAAAAATTGGCCTCAAATTAATTTTTTGACTGCAAAAAACCACAAACTGGTATACATGTAATAAATTTATCCAAAACTAATTTTTTGACCATAAAAAACCTTAAACTGATACATCTGCAATAAATTTAACCTTGATTAAATTAGATCAATATCACAAAAAATCACAAACTGGTAAACTTGTGAAAAATAAATGGGTAAAACCCTAAACTGGTGCACCCGTCAATTACCACGTGTCATTAAACTCCGTAATTTGATGATAAGATTTAATAAAAACTAATGGAAGGTAAAATTGTCACATGTGTACTAATTTGGAATAGTTTGGGGTAAATTTATCAAAAGAGTATCGGTTTGAGATTTTTTTGTGGTATTAAACCTTAATTTAAGCAACAATATGAATAAATAAGTTGCACTAGAATTCTTTGGTTTTCAGTTCACAAATGACGATTTTGCACATCACCACTTGACAATCTGAGTTTGCGTTTTCAACAACACTCCATGCGAATTCATGCAAGAATCTAGAGAGAGAGAGAGAGAGAGAGAGAGAGAGAGAGAGAGAGAGAGATGACCATTGGAAGTTGAAGCTTTGCAGTCTGGAGAAGGGAAAAGAGAGCTGACTGCGAGGGTGATCTCCTCAGCTCCATGGACAATGCAGCCATTCTCGGTTGAGTACAGAAGGCAAAGGAGAGAGATGCAGAGCAGGATCTCGATGAGGAAAGAGGAGCGCGGTGAAGCCGCCATTGTCGTCGTTGCCGTCTGTCCGTCTGTCTTCTTCTTCTTCCCTTTCTCCAAGTAATATGGAGTCACCTCCACGAGTCACGGAAATGCTTTTGCTGCTGTGTGTCCATTCATATCTGCCTTTTTGCAGACGTTATCGTTCGGTAGATCAAGATTTTCTAAGTTGCCTTAAAATTAGGGTCCCACGTCCCCTCCGCTAGCACTTCTCTCGGGCTCAAAGTTGCCTTAAAATTGAAGGAGTAGAGACTATGATGGCGAGTTCTGCTTTTCAATTGGTTCTTATCGGCCAATCTCGTGGCTCTCGCAGTTCGATTTTATTTAATGCGAAATATCCACGAAGTGCTAAATATATTTAAATATGGACAGGGTAGAACTCTATATAATAGTGTATAGACGTTAGCTCGTTATCTGCTCTATGTACATGAAATTGATTAGTTTTTTAAAGGAATTTTTGGACATTTTTAGTCGAAATATTAAATGTTTTTTTTTGGGGCGGGATTCAAAACTACACATTTTATCTCATGGTCAAGTACTCCAGTTTGTTCCTTTTTCATCCGATATGATCCATGGCTCTTGTGGTTGGGCGAGAATACCAACTTTTGCACAATGGACACCATATAGAAACGTGGTCACATTTTATTTAGAGTTAATATCACGAAAAATCTAAAATTAGTACACATATAATAAATTTACCTTAAATTAATTTTTTGATTATAAAAGACCTCAAACTAATACACCTGTAACAAATTTATGTACCGTTAATTGCTGTTAAATTTTACCGTTAAATTACTGAGTTAGATGATACGTGATAATTGATGGGTGTAGTAGTTTGGTATCTTACCTTCATTTGTTACAGGTATACCGATTTGTATATTTTTGTTGTATTAATCCAATTTAATAAAAACTAATGAAGGGTAAATTTATCATAAATATATCCATATGGAAATTTTGGCGGTCAAAAAATTAATTTGAATAAATTTATTACAAATGTACCAATTTGAGGTTTTTTTTTTGCGATATTGATCATTTTATTTATCTCCAAATACACATGATCATTAGTGTTCCGATATGTTAGTATAAATCCATCTTCCCATACTATTTTCATTTTCGAGCGTAGATTCTTGGGAGGAATAGTCTCCGAAAGTTGACTCGACATCTACTGTCATGTGTTGTCACTTGTCAGTGTCATCTCTCTCATTTTCCTTGTTTTCGCATCTCCTTTTCAGTTCACGGGCTCCTACGCCTGGGATGCTGATTTGCTTATGTTTAAGGTGCGGTCTGGAAAGGTTTTCATTTGATGTACTCGCCAGGTCACAGAAATAGCGACAGGTCGTCTTGTCTTGGATTCATTTTTCCTAGTTTGATGGGTCTCAATGGGTGATTTCCCAAGTCAAATTAGTACTGCTATTGGTTGGTTCACGAGAGTGAGAGTTACCACCAATTGACATCGAATTGAAAGTTCTAATTGGTGACCGCATTGATTTCGTTTACTCCTTTACCAAGGATCGGCTAGTCTTGATATGAATATTCATACGAAAAAAGGGTTCATTGAATCGAATCCAATTCACTAAGTTCTATTAGTCATGCCTTGCTTTTCTAGTTCTTTAGACAAGCTCAATTGCTGAACAAAGAATCAAAATTTTTTCCCATCATTTTTGGGTTGGAACTGAAGATCTAATTAGAGTTATGATTACCACTCAAAAAAGAGGATATAAAATGTTGAATCTTCTACCGACAATACGAATCAAAGTTCTCTTCCATATCCATCAAATTGTGCCAATTTAGAAATCATCTATATTTATAAAGAAACGAAACGAAGCTTTAGGAAGAGGGGCGAACATAACACCCATCGAAGCAATGAAAATGAACATCATTTAAATTAATAAGAAAAATCATACAGATGTATATTTACTTTTAGAGTTTTAACAATCAACAAGAACCTAGATAATTATACTTATGAGCAATAATAGATCTCGTTTTCATGAAGAGAGGAGCGAACATTCCAAGCAATAAGAGGATATTTATCCCTTTATCATATTTACAGCAAAAGAAAGAAATTATCAATAACCCACGTGATATGTTATTATCCAGTAACATGCTGCTAATAATTACATGATCATCTTTTTCCCTTTTATAATTTAAGGCATGACCATGGAGATCTGACTACTTGTAAGGCCATGAAACACTTTGCAACCCTTATAATTTAGCTAAGTCGAAACCTTTGATCTAAAGCAATTTACACACAGTTTGTGGAATTCAAACAAGTAACCTCTTGTTTCCGAGCCGGAAATTCTCCAACTTGTCAACCAAGTGCACCAACCTTAAGGACATATGATCATCTTTGTATATTTCCTGAGCTTAGTAGCCTCTCAAATATAATTCAAGCACGTTTCTCGAAACTTTATTACAATAGACTAAAGAACGCTTCCCAATGAAAAATGAACTAACCTACAAGATAAACAGAATTGCCTGTTCATCTAAATCAATACAAAAGGATTAGCAATTAGTAAACAAATTAAAACAGATTTTTTAATCCTCATAGAATAGAGCTCGCATCAATCACTATAAGCAAATAATGCTGTCAAATATTCATATAAATCAATGTAGTTATTTGATAAGAAAATGAAACAAACCGTATCTTGGCACTTCACTTTTTATTAAAGATTTCTCAATTGACTTGCATAAAAAAGCCAAACTGAGGGTGCAATTAGATAGTATTCGTCAAGAGCTTTCAACCAATATCCGATTCATCCAAATCTGACATTCTTACCATAAAGTATCTTCTTTGGATATGGGTCATCTGATCCTGACATCATTAGCCCTATGATCTAGGGGTCAAGTCAAAAGACTTCAAAGGTTAGTTTATGATTATGCATTGTTCTTCACACATGAATATATGGTTTTGTGCTAAGTTAATCCCCATGGATTTCCCCTCTTTGTTCACTTGACTTGCATCATCTTTTGACGGATACAAGTATTAGGTTCGGTTTTGTTAGTATTCTTGGCATGAAGGAGTTTATATCACTAAACAATATCACTTATCGGTCTGAACTGGTGTGGGGGAAAACAAAAATTTGGCCTTTAATAGGTAGTTATTTTGGGCATTCATAAGTTCCAATTAGTATAGAAACATGTCATAATTCCTCCATGTTGATTTCGCATAGCGTCCATGCGTATCACATGTTGATTTCATGTTTAGATCAATTTTACTTCAATTTCCAATATTATGTTGCTTTGTTTTCATTATTTTCAGGTTTACACTAACTCCGTTCTTGCAGGAAATTTACGGTTGAAAATCCAAGAGGAAGTAGGTTGATCCCTTGTGCTAGTTTTCTTGAAATCCATCGCTACATGTTAATTCAGCATATAGGTTGATTTATGCATGCAAGTTATATTTCATGACTACTTCAGCATATGGTCGATTTTTGGGTTTTAATTGGTTTATTAAGAAATAAAATAAAAATAAAAAATAAAGAAAAGACAAAAAAAAATAGATTAGAATTGCATCTAAATTGTATCGAAGTGATCATTGCACACAGTGTTCACGTTTGCATATTATGCATATTAAGATACAATCTCATGTTTTTATTTGCATCATGATAATGCTATATTAGAAAATTAGAGTTTCCATGAATAAATGTTTTCATGCATATTTAGCATATTTGCGTTGCACCCTCATAAAAAAGTTGAAAAAAAATGTTCAAGAATGCATGTGTTTGGTCATTTGAATTTCTAGCCAAGACAGGGCTAGATAGGATTAGGATATGAATCCATGAATTTTGCTATATCATATCTATTTTTTGATTAATTGTAGTAATAAAATCGAATATTTTCATATCCTAAGTAATTGCATATCAATGTGAATGACAAATATAACCTTATATGCTGCCTATGAAAAAAATATTGTTCTTCGTTTATTGTGATCCATATCTAATGAGGAAAAAGACAGAAACATTATGTACAAATTGCCAGGTAAATTAATAGCAAAATCATCCAAAATCCTAGAATTAAAAGGGTAAAAATCTTACTGAATCAATCCATGGTTATTGCTGGAAATGCACAAACAAAAAGTATTGTTGACTCTTTCTCACCATTCACTACTAAATAATCGAAAAATGAACAAATGGAAATTGTAAGAATCTCTCACGACTCACTGTTATACAAACCGGAAATGCACAAATGGAGACAACTTCCAATAATTAATTCTTGATTATTGTACATCTAAACCTTAAACCATAATTCCTTACCAAAAAAAAAAAAAATAAACCTTAAACCATAATTGACCCTTTATGGACATTGCTATGTCCTCATTGGGTCAGTGGATGGTTTTGGCTTTAGCTTGTATTTGGTGTTTTGAAAAGTAATACTATTCTTACCTTTACAAAAAAAAAAAAAACCTTAAACAATAAAGGAGCTCATTGCAACATTCCAAAACCACATGATCCATGACAAGAAATGTAAACGAGCTACATGAACCGGAGAATGTAGATCTATTAAGAGAGAGAAAGCATGATCATTCACTATTGCAATTCTTAAATGTACAATGCTTCGACTCTCTTCCCGCTTTCATGAGGCTTCTACGTGAACCAAAAAGTTATGAAGGAGCCGTGGAGCTACCATGTGAACTAGAGCTACGAAGGAGAAAGAGAAGGAGAGGAGAGGGTTTTTCAAAAAAATAATTTTTATATTATAAATATAAAAAATCATATCTATCCTTATCCTACTCCCCACTTAAAACTTTTTAATCTTAATTATATCCCTCTCATATCCGGTTTTATCATGTTTTAAACATCAACCAAACCTATGATAGGATGGGATAAAATATATTTTAACTTTTATCTTAACTATCAAATATAGCTTTAAGGAAATATTCATATTAACAGATAAATTCATTATCTTAAAATTGCATGACACTTAGATTGTATTAATTAGCTTATTTCCCTATATTAAAAAAAGAGAGCTTATTTCTACATTAAATAGTTCATTTTAGGAATGTAATTTATTTAGTAAATATTTTTAGAGCTTTATATTCGCATATTCACTTTCATTTTCTAAATAGAGATTTAATATCAAGTTTCCATTTATAGCTCATGGGTCCTATTTCATGGCTTAATAAATTAACAAGCTATGTTTAACTTTGCCCGACATGGCTCAGGTTCTTTACTTTCCCATCTCTTATTTGCTTTATTTGGTTATATATTGGGGCTCATTCCAAAAAAAAGTACCAACTTTACCTTGAGTGACAATTTTGGTCCAAACTTTTTTTTGTTTTAATAAAAAGTAGCAACTTTTACTCGAGTTCCAAATCCAACTCCTGTGATGTAAACTTTTCAAATTGTTCGGGCCAGATTTGTGATTTAAGTGAAAGTTTGTGATTTTTTATGAAACAAAAAAAAGTTCGGGCAAGAATTACTTCAAATAAAGTTGGTGCTTTTTTTTGGAATTAGGTCATATATATTGTGTTTGTTTGAGACATTTATGCATGATCACTTGCTTTACATATCTTAGATGAGGAAA
The DNA here is from genome assembly GCA_031216285.1 of Syzygium syzygioides. Classification (NCBI taxonomy): domain Eukaryota; kingdom Viridiplantae; phylum Streptophyta; class Magnoliopsida; order Myrtales; family Myrtaceae; genus Syzygium; species Syzygium syzygioides. The sequence continues at coordinate 21,551,975 of CM062244.1, read as the reverse complement.
CAGGAAAGTAAAAAGGAAAGATTGCATCAAAAAAATTCTTATAAATGAGAAAAAGGTACTGAAAACGGGTGTTAGGAGGACCCGTGATAAGTACGAGCGCCACCTTGCAAAAGAGATTATTTCGCCCACCGGTCTTCTTCGAAGATTTCAAGCGTGATCCCCCTCGCCAAAGAAGAAGAATTCCGGAAAATTTGGCAGTCCTAATCACGAAAATTATACTTCAAATACAATAGAATAACCGTTTACTTTGTGACATTCCAAATTTCGATCCATTTTGGGATTTATAAAACGTGTAATTCGTTAATGCGCTTATAATAAAATCTTGTCCGGAACTGATCACTTTTTGGTTATTATTTTTAAATTAGAGATTTCGCTAGAATTGCACTCGATCGAATTTGGCCGTTATTTAGAACGCAAACTTTGGTGTCAAATTTCTCGGCGTTCCAGGACGAATTTAATTTGACGGTGTCGATTTATTGTGGCCAGCGTCGATATTGTCCGGAATATGTAAGAAGTGGATTTTTGACCGTGTGCGAATTTAGATTAGTAGACCTCCCTCGTAGTGTGTTTTGGATTATTTCTTTTGGCCCTTTTTCCTAAATTATTAATTAGGATTTTTGTAGACTGTTAGATCATTTTCGAGTTCGAATGTGAGCCGTTGGATCCCGATCATGGCGTTAACTTTTGGGTCTCTCTCTCTCTCCTCTCTCCTCTGCTCGGGCATCCCCTCCCCCTCTACCCCATACATGTCCACTCCTCTCTCTCTCTTCTTTTTCTTTCTTTCTTCTTTTGTTTCTTTTTCTTCTTCTCTTCTTCTCCCTCCTTTCCCCTTCGGCCGCGACTGCTCTAGCTTCTACATCTACTTCATTTCGCTTGCCGCCGCCACCGCTGGCTTTGCCGTCCACCTTGCGCCGCTGCACACTTGACCAGCCACTACCTTCACAGTCGCCACCACTCAGTTACCGAATGTCATCGCCATCGCTGCTCGCTCGTTCGCACACTCGGTAGCTCACCGGACCGAGCTCATCCTGCGTCGCTTGTCGCGCCCAACCGCTACCGTACTGTCCGCCCTACTCGCCGCTTTACCGTCGCCCCAGCTGTCGCGACCCATCTCATGAGGGCCGAACTCGATGAAGCGAATTTAAAGATAAGTGTTCATGAAATTGTTCATATGGCATATCATAAAAAATGATTTTATTGAAGTATAAATCTTTTGGCTATCCATATGATCCATTGATCATGAACATGAATCTTCCCTAAATCCATATCTCGTGTGACAGCGGATCGATTTTGTCTTTTTTAGGAGTCGCCACTAGCTTAAATCGGGGGGCGGCTAGAATACCCAACCGAAACGCGGGAATTTCGTTTCAGTTTCCACGAAAATCAGAGATCAAAGGTTCGGGGACTAGCTTATGTTAATATTTCTATTAGCGCCCTTTCCGTACCGCTAAACTTAACATGATTGTTATCTAAGTTGTCATGCATTTGTTCTTTACCATTTTCATATTTAAAGTCTTAGTCCACTAGGTGGTTATGCATCTTGTTTTTGTATTTTCATTTAATATTCTAAACTAATCCTATCTTAGTCTAGAAAAAAAAAGAAATAATCAATTGTATTGAAAGACATTTCGTAAAGTAAATACTCGAAGTATTGAAAGGACGAGCTAATTCTAAGTACGAGAAAGTAAAAACCCATAACTCGTCGGGTGTTTATTACAACACGAATTGAAAACCCGAGACATGATCGGGGACGAATGAATTGAATACAAATTGAAATGGTTGGAGAGGACATCAACCATCACCGTATGCAAGGAATCGGGTCGGAACGGACATCGACCTTCGCCATCTTCAAGACCGCCATCTTCTTGGACTTATTCTAATTCTAAAGCTAAACTAGACCAGGTACATACATGGGAAATGAACATCATAATATTCACAAAACATACAATAATTGTCTATACAAGAGAACGCAATATGCAAGAAGATACAAAGATGCAAATGTAATGGCCTCGAGATTGGCCTTTGATTCAAACATGCATCGTCCTCATCTAACGACCTACCCACTCCATTTTAATGATGGCTTATGTACATTAGCCACCAAGCACATTCGTTTATAGTGACTAACGTGACATAGTCCCTAATCGGGGTTCTATGTGAAGCCATGGATATCCCATCGAGCATGCATCGGTTCCTATCATACATCTAGAAAGCACATGCATCAAGCTTAAAATAAGCATGCAAAGTAGGTCACAAAGACCTTGATTCTTATCCAATCACTTAATTTAGTGAACCGACATCGGGTCACTTCATTCCACTTATCACGCACCAATTCATTAAGAGAAAGACAAAGAACAGCAGAACAAGGGATACAAGATATATTCAATTGGAAAAGGACCCATGATTAAAAAGTTCTGGAACGTTTATGGTAGCCTAAGCATACAATGAGGAACAACTTTCGTAGAGAAATTTTTTCCGAAAAATGTTCACATGATTTTATAAAAATTCGGGAACACGATTAAATGTGTCAGGAAAAGAGGATTACTACCGTTTTTGTTGCAAAGATGAGGCCATTTGCCCTATCATTTGTTGTTCAAAATTTCCTAAATTTTGGCACAAGATAGTTCAAAGAGTGTCCTACAACTTTCATTAAGGGTCTGATCTCTGATTATTTGTAGAAAAATGGATAAAAAATCAACAAGAGGTCTGACTTATCTTGGACTGAACAGGGGTTCCAAATTTGCAAGTTGCTAATCCTAATGCAAACTTGTAGAAAAAAAGAAAAATGTCCTAAATGACAATCAAATGACATGTTCTTAATGTCTATGGAAGTTTCATGACATGTATGACAACTTACCAAGAGGGTATGAACCCGATTAAGTCCAAATTTAAGTTCGATTTTCATGAAAGCATGCCAATGCATTATCTAGTACCAAAGACACATTATGTATGACAAAGATGAACTAAAATGATGCATTAAATGCATGAAAATTTAACATGGATTAGGACTAGATGCAATGACAAAGAGGATATAGTCATCTTATCCTAATTACATGAGCAAATGACCATACAAGTCCATGAACTATTAAGCATGAATTAATGTTCACGATACATGAAATGCAATATGACAGAACGTGATAGCATGTTTGTATAAAATTTTAACCTACCAAATGACATGCAAAAAATACATGGAATATGTCAATGCGAAGCTTGAATAGCCCTTTACAAAAGTCTAGAAGACTTCATATTCTAATTATGAACAAAAAAATTCCTAAAAAATTGGCAGGAGTACTACATGAACAACTTAATCCCTAATTGACAGATATAGGGGTTAAGGAATTTCGGTTGATTAAACACACTAATGACGAGCAATTGATGCATGGAGAGTGTCACTAGTGAGTTAACATGATGCTCTATGATGTTCATGAAGGTCACTTGAACAATTAAGTCCAATTTCACAATAAATTTTGTAGGAATGCAATTCTGATCAGTACAGGGCAGATTGAACAACTTGAGAATATGAGATGATTTTAATTTTTTTTGGTAAGGGTAAGAATTTGTATAACTTTTCAAAACACCAATAACAACCTAAGCTCAAACCAAGTCATGACCATATTAGGACACAAAAATGTCCAGACAAGGTCAAGGATGGTCTAGCAGGAACTAGAAACAAGGCAAGCCAAAAGGCCAGCTAAATACAAGAAACAGGAAAAGAAAAGGAAACACTGACACCAATCCAAAGCTTGGAGGTCTTCCTAAGTCTTCGGAGCAGCAAGACAACGAACCAGCCAAAAAGACGAGGAACCGGGCTCACCATGAGTGGCCATAGCGCCGGCTAAGAGGCCGAAGTCACTTGAGATGAGGATAAAGTAAGGCCCCACCTTCTTTGGAAAATACGGTTCGCAGGAGTATCATCAACCGTCCCAATGGATATAGCTTTGTCCATCACCACTTTGAGGAGGTGTTTGCGCATACCCGGGATGAAGATTGTCTTGTTTCTGAATATTGCATTATTCCTTTCAGTCCAGATAATATGGCATAAAGCACCAAAGGAGAACCTCGATAAGCGGTGGGCAAAGGATGTACCCCCACATACTTGCATGGCCCACTCAATATGCTCTTGCCAAGGTCTGTTGCGCCAGGGAAGGCTACATTTAGTAGCCCAGAAGGAAGCCAGTCTACTGGTCGAGGAGCACTCGAAGAAGAGATGATTAATAGAGTCCGGAACTAGGCCACAAAAAGCACAAGTAGCATCAGCAATCCTGCGGTTTTGTATAAGGAAAACCTGGGTGGGTAGCCGATTAATAGAAATAAGCCAAAGGAGAAAGGCATGCCGAGGAGTAATGCTCCGATCCCAAACGAAAGAATGCCACGTGACTGTAGGACCTTTCCTCCTAATGTGATCCCAAGCATGTGTAACCGAGAAGGCTCCTGAGGAATGAGGCGTCCATGCAAGAACATCCAGTTGGTTATCCATAAGAGGTGGTTGTACGTCCATCCAGCCCAAAATAGAGTCCAGAGTATTGGAAGGTTGCCAGGATTGTTCAAAGAACCCCTTGACCGAAATGTCTCTTGGGATCCTTGATTGGTATATCTCAGCATTGCTGAAAAGCTGGAACATGGGGCCTCTGTTGTGCCACCAATCATACAAGAAGGAAAAAGAGGACCCGTTCCCAATTCTCCATCGAAACAGCAAATGGGCCACAGCTCTCATATCCAGGATTTTCTTCCAAGTCCATGAGCAGAAAGTGGGTTTGGAGACCACCCAGAAGTTTGCCTTTTGTAAAAAGTTGGAATGGATCCATTTGCACCACATAGATTCCTTGTCAGTAAAGAGAAGCCATATGTGCTTGAGGGTCAAGGCTCTATTATATTCCACAAGTCGTCGAAGCCCAAGGCCACCCTCCTCTTTGGGGAGGCAAATTGTACTCCATGATACTGTAGCACCACCTGCTCCCAGATTAGGGCCTTTCCAGAGGAATTGACGGAGAATAGTCTCAATCCTATCCAAGACAGATATAGGTATATAGAAAATGGAGGCCCAATACACTTGCATAGAATACAACACCGACTTGATCAACTGGAGGCGTCCAGCAAAGGAAAGGAACCTCTGAGTCCAAGACCGGGCACGAGCGGTTATGGAATCAACCAGAAATTTACAGTCCTCTTTGCATAATCTAGAAGAGATAATAGGCACGCCCAAGTAACGGAAAGGGAGAGAACCTTGTTGGAATCCTAAACAGTGGAGGATTTGGTCACATAACGTCGGGTTTCCCCCAGAGAGGAAAACGTTGCTTTTAGTAGGATTTGGTTTCAGTCCAGACCAATCAGAGAACAAATGAAGAGCATCTTTGATTAATTCCACTGAACTGAGGTGTGCTTCTGAGAACAAGAGCACGTCATCCGCAAAAAAAAGGTGAGACAGGCGGGTCTTTTTACAGCGCCAATACCAATGAAAGTCCCGACTATCCGTTTTAGAAATGAGGACACCGGAGAAGACTTCCATAACAAGTATGAAAAGGTATGGCGATAGTGGATCTCCTTGCCGTATACCACGGGAGCTACCAAAGAAACCATGCAATTCCCCATTAATAGCAACCGAGAACTTAGCCGTTGATACACAGGCCATAATCAGTTTAATGAAGGGTACGGGGAACTGAAAGGCCAATAAAACCTTCTCAATAAAGTTCCAGTCAACGGTATCGTAGGCTTTCTGGAAGTCCACCTCGATTGCACACTTGGGGAGGTAAGCGTTGTGGTGGAAGTCCGCAAACAACTCCTGGGCAATCATAATATTGTCGCTAATTCTGCGCCCCTTAACAAAAGCTGTTTGGGCCGGACCAATCAGAGAAGGCAGAATACGAGCTACCCGCCTAGCCAAGATTTTGGATATGCACTTGTAGAGGGTGTTACAACATGCAATAGGTCGAAAATCAGACATGACAGAGGCGTTAGGAGACTTCGGGACAAGTGTTAGAATAGTGTTGTTTAGCTCTTTGAGCATACATCCAGATTCAAAGAAGTTCCTGACTGCAACAAGGACGGACGGCCCAGTGATCTCCCAAGTTGTTCTAAAAAAATCAACACTATATCCATCAGGCCCAGGAGCTTTACCCTTCGCAAGTGAGAAAAGGGTAGATTTGATTTCAGCATCTGTAACCGGCTGGATCAATATGTTTCTCTGGTCCTCATGGAGAACTCTTCCAATGTAGACACTAATATCAGGGACGTAGGCCTGTATGGACGGGCCATTGAGTAACTCCTGATAGTGGTTAACAATGTGGTTTTTGACCTCTAGTGGATCATGCAGGAGCAACCCCTCCTCTGTCGACATCGAGAGAATGCGGTTATGAAGGCGTCTACTGTTGACAAAGTGATGGAAGAATTTAGTATTCTGGTCTCCTTCCTTAAGCCAGCGGACCCGGGACTTCTGTCTGAAAAAGGATTCCTCTTGAAGCCTCAGTGTAGAGAAGGAGCGTGAGAGTTCAACTTCCCTATTCAGCAGGTTTTGGTCAAAAGGATGTAGTTCCAGAGCTGTTTGAGCAGCAAAAAGGTCAGACCTGGCCTTGTCAGTCCTAGACGAAATATCAGAGAAGGAACTTTTGTTGAGTTGTTTCAACTTTGCCTTGAGCATCCGAAGTTTACAGCAAATAGAGAACATAGGAGAACCCACCACTGGAGAATCCCACACTCGCTTAACTATCTCTAAGAATGAAGGGTGAGTAGCCCAAAAGTTAAAAAACTTGAATGGCTTCTTAGAATTATATGGCAATAGAACTTTAATCACCATAGACGAGTGATCCGATATCCTAGGAGGAAGAAAAGAAGCTTCCGAAAAGGAAAACTGTTGAGTCCATATATCATTCACGAGGACCCGATCGATCTTGTGTAGTTTCCTATTTGCACCTGTAAAGTGTGACCAAGTGTATCTACACCCGACATAACGAAGATCTTAAAGTCCCGTCTGGTTCAGACAATCACCAAACTCATCGAAAGCTGGGATTCAAGGCGTTGAACTACCTATTCTGTCTTCAGGCTCTTTGATAGCATTAAAGTCACCAGCAACAGCCCAAGGTAGGCTACAAGAGGACAAACGAACAAGATCAGCCCAAAGGGAGCGCCGCTTAACAAAAGAGTGTTCACCATATACAACAGAATAGAGGCAAGTCTTGTTCAAAGAGAAGATTCTGAGCTGGACATGGATCAACTGGTCAGAAGAGGACAACAGACTGACTTCCATCTCCTCCGGATTCCATCCAAACCAAATTCTCCCTAGGGGGAGGAATCATAGTTAGATATCCAGCGCCAATTCCCACAAAGATCCCGAGAAATACTAGCAAAAAGGTGTGCTTTTATTTTAGTTTCCACAATGCCAATACAAGAGAGGCGGTGGTTCCTGATAAAGGAGCGAATCTCAGCCTGCCTTATCGGGTTAACTAGGCCCCTTATATTCCAACACCCAAAAAACATGGTAAGAGAGGGAAAATTATTTGTTGGGTTTCCTGGCCTTCTTCCTCTTGGCTTTCTTAGAGGAGGACGAACCAGGAACCTTGCCATGGTCACTCAAACTAGGAAGAGACTGTTTGGAGGCTTTATGACGAGACCGGGTGTTTGGAGGTGACATCGCAGCGAGTTCCTCCCCCAATAAGTCCTCAGAATCACTATCGTTCACTCCACCAAGAGGGACCGAAGAACATTCAGAGGAAGAGTGGGAATTGATGCCTTGGTCCTTAATTTGCTGGTCTGGAACAGAAGGATGAATCAGCCCTGTGTTGGGAACAGGTCGTAAGAGACCATGATCAGGGGAAGGCCTGAACGTAGAAGCCCGACCAGATGCCCCCCCTGGGGAATGTGGACACTCGCAGGTGTCAGGGAGATCAGGAGTCACCTGCCCTGCAACAGCGTCTGGACGAGAAATAGCCTGAGCAGTGGATGGACCAAAGGGAGAAGCCTGGCCAGACGCCCCCACTGGATTCACCTGTGCAGATGAGGTGAGGATTGCAGCAAGATCCATAGGCAAACAGTCTAAAATGGGGGAAGAATCAGGTCTAGAACAGTCCTGATGTTGAGAAGAAGGGCCAAGAACAGAGGGTTTAAAACCCTCCCCCTCCCCCCGGTTTCACAATAGGTGCACGTTCTGGAACAGAGCTGGTCCGAAGAGGAGCTGGATCCACTGGCGTTCTGCCTTTTTTCCGGGTCACTTGGGTCCATTCTACAGTTCCTCTATGGCAGAGTGAATGTTCTGGTCTGGTAATGGCCTGAGGATAGGGCTCAATGGCTGAAGCAGCAGCGGTTTGGACCTGAGCACAATCAAATCCAACTGATCCGGTTTTGTGCCCAAAGATGCCACAAGCAAGGCAAGCCAATGGTTTCCATTCGTACTCAACCTCGATCATGTGGACCTCCCCATCCCATCTAGTTTTAACAGATTCCACCCGCGGATTGTTGGCTTTTATTTCTACACACACGCGCGCAAAGGAAATTCTGGACATTTGCTCCGTCTGGGAATCCACATAAAGTGGCTTGCCAATGGCACTAGCTATCCTGCCAATGCCAGCCTGGGACCAAAGAGAAAAGGGAATGTCTCGAAGTCTGACCCATACTGGAAGGGAGTCCATGGCACCTTTTTTAAATTTGAGCTTTGGGTGCCACTGTTGGAGGATCATGGTACTGCTGAAAATAGAGACCGGCCCCCTGTCAAGTATCTTCCTGCGCATATCCTCATTCGGCACACGAAAGAAGTAAAACCCATTTTCATGAAGTCTCACGTCAGCTATTTGATCACCCCAAGTCTTCTTGAAGGCTTCCTCAGTGAGTTTGAAGGGGATTTTCTTGCCAATGTAATGGCCAACTATGCATTGCAGCAATTGGGGGTTCTGCTCAACAAGTACATCAGGGGTAATATCCACTATAATCTCTCCATTTTCCTCTACCGGAGGAACAAAAGTAAGGTCGTAACCTTTAGTTAGAACTTTGGCAATGTTTGCCCAAGTTCTAGTAGGTGGGGGACGGTTAGGCCGACTTGAAGGATGGGTAGAAGTCTGACCTTCCTGAGTTGGTTTTGCCGGGTATTTGGCTCTAGATTTAGAGCGTTCTGCAAATCCAGAGGAATTCATCCTTCTGAGAGAGCGACTCCTGACTTTCTGTCGGCCTCTACTCCAGCTACGACTGGGATGATTTTAGGTACCAAATGTTGTCTAAAAATTCTAAAAAAAATATATGACGTGCATGAGACCTGAATTTACAAGTTCACAGAAAGATGTAACTCGAAAATCAATTTTCCCTGTTCTGTACAAAAATAGTAAAATGTGTAGTTTCAGTTCAGTTACAGTAGACAACCAATTTACTCTTGCGGCAACTTTGAAAATAGATTTCAGGTACCAAATGAACTCCGATCAGGATATCTTTAGCATTTTAAAGACTGATTTGAGTGCTTTACAAACTTCGTTAAGGACTCTAAGCCAGAAAATGTCGATTTTAAACTCAAATGAAGATGTTTGTGCAAGTCCATTTCAGGTTCCAGTATAGGTAGATAAGAACTAAAGTTGAATTAAGGAATTTTCACCTATTGAATGAACTCCTAAAAATTTGAGAAAAAAGTATGTCATGATTGAGATCCTAATGAACAATTTTCGTGAAGGAAAGATCACCAAAATCAATTCACAAAAATCGGCATAAAATCAGCAAAATAATCAGACATTCAACAACAGATTTAAATATATTGCAGAAACATATTGTAGAACAGAGAGCTAAGATTTCGAAGGGATTTCGAGGTAGTAAACGAACTTCATTTTGGACACATAATATGTTGAATCGAAGCTTAGGAAGTATAGATCAAATGTCTAGAAGGACTCGAAGCATGATTTCAACATCTCAGACCTCGTTTTAGCGCTAACAGAATCTATGTTCAAAGAGCAACGAAATTGAAAGAGCACACAATCATCATTCAATCAGCTCACTCCGAGCCTCCAATCACACAATCAACTCATCATCCTCCATATATACATCAGCAGCACCCCTTAGCATCTATCCATGGCAAGCCTAAGGCGAGTTCTAGCCCCGAACGCCAAACGCATTCTTGCTTCATCAAACTCAGGTTAGAGGAGCATACCTTTGTGTGTTTAAGCTTTGATTTCGTCAAAACCGAACTCCACAGCCTCCAATGGATGATTTATGGACTGCTTAAAGACCTGAATCACAAGAAAAATTGCCAAAACGAACCTAAACAGGACCGGTTAAGCTGCAAGAACAGAATTGGGTCCGGTTTGGACTCGATTTGTTCACCGGCGGAAAAAGAAACACCAGAACTCCTCCGATGGTTGTCTGGTCATGTCTCGACCTCCTAGTGGCTGGGAACACGTCAAGGAAAGGCTTCAGAGTGATCGGACCACTTGGAACAGCCGTAATTAGCCGCAGCAAACAGAATCGGTTTGATTCGCCAGTCTTGCTCTCGATCGGCGAGGGGGCTGGATGAGATGACAGAAGGCTCTTCCGGCGGTGCTCTGACCAACGAGACGTCGAGGAGAGTGAGGCGGATGTCGAAGGTGGCGGACGTCGAAGGTGGTGACCGGAGGGGCGGCGATGTCTGCGTGTGGTCGTGGGAAGAGAGGAAAGCGGCGGTTCAACAGCGACTAGGGAGGAGGAAGAGAGAATGCAAGAAAGCGAGAGATGAGGGAGAAGAGAACGCGGGAGAGCACGAGAGAAAGAAAAACCAAAGAGTTTTGGATTTTTCTAAAAATGAGACCCCCCCCCCTCGGTCTTGAGTTTTGGAGGGAAAATGGGTTATATACCCTCTTCAAGATCCAATCTCGGCCATTGGTTTGATACGACGGTCGAGATTTGTGCTTGTTATTTACTTGGAGGTTAAGCAAAAATCTCATTTAAGATGTGCTAATTTGAATGGCCATGATTTAATCTTATCAACGATCTTGATTAATTTTGCAATTAAGAACCTGATTAGGGATATTTTTGTAATTTCACAAAATCCGCGAACTTTTTGCAAAATCTAAATATTGGAGAGTTCTCACATCAATTTCGCAAAATTGACTTCGGAGTCGTGTTTATCTCATAAAAACGAGTCAAATGATATCAACCCTCTGCGAATCGTGAACAATTGGTTCAAACCCCTAATTATGGCTAAAATTGTGGGTTTTCATTTTGAATTGCTGATTCACAAAATTGGTCGTGCGAGCAATCTTATGATGACCTTTGGATCAAATGTCATAAAAGGAGCTAAGCTAAAATATAAATAAAATGAAAAAAAAAATTGTTTTTTGACCGATTCCGAACCTATTTTCACAAATTGGGAAAAAATAGGTTCTTAATCAATTTTTGCAAAATTTCGAATGCCAAATTCAAATTGAATGTAAAATAAGATGATTTTTTAATTTTTGTATTTTTCAATTTTTTGGTCAAAGGTTTGACCAAAAGTCAAACCCTAGTTGACTCTTCACAAGGAGCTTGCTTTTATGATCAAATCTTTGAACTTTTTTTTGGAATTTCCACTTCTAAAGTGAAATTGGACTTGAAAGGAATCTTTTTATGCGAAAAGCCCCAATTTGACCCGGGGTTGACTTTTGGTCAAATTGTTGACCAAAAAGTCAATGCAAAAGTCAACCATTTGACTTTTCAGATTTTTACATGAAATGAATAAAAAATCGTCTATAGAAGCTAGGCCAACAGACAAAATTGGAAAACGACATTTTTGTTCAAGAAACGGGTTCCATTGCAATCGAAAACCGTAATCTTGAATTTTTTACTTTTAAAGACACGTTGGCTAAAAATTAGGTGTCAACACTAGCCCAACCACTGTCATCCTACTCCACCCAGCCGAGCCGCACTGTCGACCATGGCCCCTGTCCACCAGTTTACGATCGCGTCGGTAGCTCGCCGGTGCTGCTCAGCTGCTCGCCGTGCCGCCCCGTCGCCGCCGACTCAACCCCTCCTCTCACACACACTCTCTCTCTCTCTCTCTCTCTCTCTCTCACTCTCTCTCTCACCATCACCACCCCCGGTAGACCTCCCCTACCCTTTAGCTCATCGCCGCTGCATCGCCATCGCCATCGCCGCTGCATCGCCATTGCCATCGCCATTGCCATCGTCGTCGCCATCATTGTTGTCGTCACCGCCACTGCCGTCGCTCGCCCGCCTTGGCCAGCTAGCCAGCCGGCCGGCCAACCAGGCAGCTGGCCTAGGCCGTGGCCGAGCAGCCCAGGCCGTGGCCGAGCAGCCCAGGCCATGGCCAAACTCACCCAGGCCGCTGCCCGATCGCATACCCAGCGCCTCGCCCATCCAGCTCGTCCATGCACCCCAGGCATGCCGTTCGACCATCGCGCTCGTGTACCAGGCACGCTGTTCGGCCACCGTGCCCGTATTGGCTGGTCAGCGCGCCCATTTGCCCTGCACCCGTGCCTAGCCCAGCACTATTCACCCGGGCCATTTTAGGCCCAAGCCGACTTTTCCCAGCCCAAAATCATGTAAGTGACTTCCTAAACCCTACTTAGTATAATGGGTATGTTTAGACTTGTTTAGGGTGTAAATTAGTACCGGCTTAGGAATTAAATTAGGTGTGGATTAGTTAAATTGATTGTGTTCAAATTATAGATTATTGTGGTGGCAATTGTGTGGCTAGTTTAATAATTGATTGAGATGAATAACATGACTGAGCTGTCGTGGCGCTTGTGGGTGAAATGAATTAATTGAATATGCCGACTTGAATGTCGGATTGGTAGGCTAATGTGGAGAGCATGACTTGAATTGTGTGTTATGGCGTGTCAGATTGATATTGGTGAAAGTGGGGTAAGTTGTATTTGAATTATATGACTGAGGAAACGGTGAATTTTGTGTGTGGTGCATGCGCATGAGAAATGCTCGGATTGATTGGAGGGCTGACCTATGGGGTGTTGACCCGGATCGTGTGAAAACTTATTTTTGAAATGTCCAGTGAGGGACGAAACCCGGCTTGATCTGAGGGCTGACCTGAGGCATATTGACACGGGTCATGTGAAGGTGTGGAATGTCCAGTGAAGGATGGAGCTCGACTTGATCTGAGGGTTGACCTTTAGGGTGTTGACCCAGGTCATGTGAAAACTTATTTTTGAAATGTCCAGTGAGGAACGGAGCCCGGCTTGATCTGAGGGATGACCTGAGGCGTGTTGACGCGGGTCGTGTGAAGGTGTGGAATGTCTAGTGAGGGACGGAGCCCGGCTTGATCTGAGATTTGACCTGTGAGGTGTTGACTCGGGTCATGTGAAAGCTTGTTTTTAAAATGTCCAGTGAGGGACGAAGCCCGGCTTGATATAAGGGCTGACCTGAGGCGTGTTGACGCGGGTCGTGTGAAGGTGTGGAATGTCTAGTGAGGGATGGAGCCTGGCTTGATCTGAGGGCTGACCTGTGCAGTGTTGACCCAAGTCATGGAAAATTGCTCGGCCACGAATGCGAAATGATGGCGAAGTGTTTGTGGGATATTATGATATTCATGTGATTGTACTAATATACAGAGTTGGCACGTAATTCGAGGTGAGGTAAGTATGTTGTGTGTAATTGATTGTGTTGGCTGGTGAATTGCACGTTAGACTTGTCTGGATACGCATTGGCCTATGTGGGGTATAAGCTGTCTGCTTATTGAAATTTATTCTCATTGCTGTAGTGCAAATATTTTCAGATCCTTAACCTTGATCATGTCGCCACCTAGGCGTTTTGGGGTTCCCATGCATACGGTGCATGAGGAGAACGAATACCCAGGACTGGACCCGGATGAGACTTACATTAGGCATCGTACCATTATTTGGGTAGATGTGGGACTAGAGGAGCTGGAACGCCATACCTATTTGGCTTGGTCCCATAGGGTCGGATTGGTGAATTCTGGGCCAATCCAAGGTTTTAAAGGGTTGTAGCATGCCAACGAGGGTGCGGTGAATTGGGAGCCCCGAGACAAGTTTACTCCCGACGGCGAGATGTCAGATCCCGACAGTCCTCCGGAGAACCCTAGTCCAGAACCGGTGCCCGTTCTAAAGCCTGAACCCGAGCCCATACTGAGCTCGAGCTCGAGCCCGAGGCCAAAAAGGAGCCTATGGTGCCCGAGCATGAGGAGGAGGATGAGGAGGTGCTGATTGAGATCGACTCGGACTCAGAGTCAGAACCTTCAGGGTCCGATTCGGATTGGGCGCCGTAGAGATGTTTAGGAGTTGGGCCTACAAGTCTTTTTGGTAGCATCCATTTTTGTGCAGTTAGTAGTCTACTCGGCCTCCAATTCCTTTTTGATGACGAAGGTGGATTCTAACCCTAGAGGCCTAATGTATGAATACTTGGAAATTTCAAGCTAATGTTATGTGTTTATTGATTTACGTTCGTTCTACCCCGTTGTCGTTATTAATTGTCTAGGTCGTTTAAATTTCGCTTCCGCCTGCGTACGACTTTGGGTGATTCATTTGGGGTTGGCGACGCGTCTTGGGACGTCGCGATCAATACGACCGTGGAAGGGGTGTCGCGAGCCCGTCGGGGTTCGGGGCATGACATACTTAGATTTTCCAAATATATATCTAAACATGGTTACAAGAATTTCATAAAAATCCACGTAATGTTTTATGTATCTCTTTCAATTGGAGAGCAAACACACACAAAAGTCGCGATATCACACCATCACAATAGTAGAGTTTTTCGACTTGAAGTGACAAGGAGAACGACATTTGTCATTATTCTTCAAACCAACCAAGTACTGCTAAAGCATGCACTCGAATGATTCCTTGTCCTTTCGAGAACACCAAATGTAACCCAAGTGGACAGTGCCCATCTTAGGAACAACCCTGGGCGCCAAATCCAATTTGTCCTCCGAGCACATCATAGACCACCTCAAATGTCCTCTGTTGTATGTTGCCGTAGACGCCGACGTCGGTGTCTGCGCTGTTGGGCACGAATGCTAGGCAAACTTGCGATGCACTCACCACGTAAAACGTCCCGCTCACGTCCAAATCCACGTTAATTGGCCCGCTGAAAGAGAACGTGATCACCGGGAAGGTCATGGTACCAACCCCACTAAGGTCGTAGCAAGTGTCCAATGGCGAAAATGGAGGCGCAGTCGTGTAGTTCGCCATTGCCTCTTGGAATGCCGACTGGAGGCCGTTGTACGCAGTTGGAGGCAAATGCGTGTACGAGGTCCCCGAGTCTATGATTGTGCCGGCATTGGAAAACACAGTTGATGGTATGGAAAGTGGGTTCCCTGCTACGCTGATTCCTATTATGTTGATGCCGTATAACAGCGGTATCGTCACCGTCGCCATCGGCGTGTAGTTCAATGAGGGAGATGTGACCGTGCCCCTACCAAAAGTCAAGTACCCTGTGGAGCTAGTCGAAGAAGGGAGGCAGTATGAGAAGTATTGGCCATACTGGGTCGCACTTTGTTCTACTATCGATATTGGGTCTCGGGCAAGCCCGAGGAGTCCAGCGAACCCATTGAATGACCCTTGGTTGTTCTCACCACAACCGAATTCGAAGTTGGTAATAACATCCTTTGGTGTTAGGGTCAGCGTTTCCGTAGCAAAGAACCCATCCGAGAAGGACTTGTCACCGTATATCGCCCCGTAGAAGCATGTGGATCCGCTACAGTTAGGTTGATTACCTGCCCATCAGTAAAGCTGATTTATAAAGCGATTTTAAACGTGTTCTTAGAAACCCCTCACAACAAGCAGTCTTCTTCTTTGTCTTTATTCTGTTAAATAAAAATCTCGCCAACATGGTTGATCGGGCATGTTTTCCGCCATCTATGAGAATGGAGGAAGGCTTTCAATTGGCGAGTTACAAACATTGACATCACTGATTGGGCATGAGACCAGTACCCGTCAATTATTACCTGTGGTAGAAGAAAGCTGAGTGCAAGATGACGCGTTGCAAGATATGTTGGCATAGGACGATGATTGAGAGGGATCGAAGATTGGCTGGGCCTGGCTGTAGCAAGACACGATACAAGGCTCACATTGGGTCCAAGTAAGCGCACTTCCCGTATCGAACAGGAGGGTCAGGTCCTTCGTCGGTGTGCCAAGGCCTATAGTCACAACATAGCTGTAGCCGCTGGGGCCGTAACTCGCTGGGAGGTTTACGGTGGACTCCTTCGAATCACTGGTGCCGCTGACACTGTTGGAGACCTTGGATTGGATCCATTTCACCCTTGCCATGTCTTCGAGAAGAACTTGCGTGTGGTTGATGGGGCCACCATCGAACAGCTGAGAGCATGCTCCATACTTGTGAACTAGTTTAAGGCTTGAGTTCCCTAAAAAAGAAATAATGGAAGTCGCAAACGCATTAACAAGAGATTATATTACAGCGCAGAGCTATGTCAGGTGCAAGGAATGAGAATTCATTGGCAGCATATTATTGAAAATACTCATCAAAGCTCTAATGGTATCTAAGCAATCAAATTTTATGTTTATGAGTAGCTAATTAATTAATTGCAATATGGTTGGAGTGTAACACTCCTTATTAAATAAACTATCTGTTGTTTCATGAATGATCATGCTACATTTTGGGGTTTCTTCATCCACAAACCTTATGATTCAGTATGGTTATCCTTCCTTTTAGATTATGCTTTGCTATAAGGAATAAAGAACAATCCATCGGCTTTGTACATATGTTTGGTCTCTGCACAATGATCAATCCCAACTTAACCTAAAGTTGAGTCCACTTACAGACTCGACCCCAATTGGTTAAGTAGGGGAGATAAACAAGTACACTTTTAACTTATCTTAGGTACAACTCATCCTGACTGAGCATGCAGGTCTGCATTTATCCTAGCTCAAATATCCTAAGGTCTTCTCCTAAGTTTCTCATTGACATCTCCGTCTCGCTCACTTTTGAAAGACTTTCAGCTCAATTCAAGGCTGTTCAATATTCACGTATCTGCTGTGAGGGTGTGCAGCATATTATAATCAATGTTATTAGCAAAAAGAAATGGACTCATTCCCCTGCAAACACGTTGTTACAACTAACAAGAATTAGTTTGGACGAACTTGTTGGCAGTATACTTTGAGCAAAAACTGATAGATTCAACAGATCACAACCCAAAAATCAATCGCTCATCATTTTGAAGTTTGTTGAGCAGTCCCACGGAATATCACGTTTACACACACATAAGCACAAAGATACAAACTCTGAGAGAGAGAGAGAGAGAGAGAGAGAGAGAGAGAGAGAGAGAGAGAGAGAGAGAGACCATTGGTAGTTGAAGCTGTGCAATTGACAGAAGGAAAAATAGAGCTGAGAGGGACCGTAATCTGAGCTCCATGGACACGAACCTGCTTCTCAAAAGAGCTATGAACACTCAACACAAAAGCACACAGCAAAATCCTCATCAACTTGGACAAAAGAGAAGAAGCCATCTTTCTCATCTTCTATTTTCTCCCACAACTTGGGCTCTTTATCACAGCTCACAAAAAGGCTTTACTTGCACATCCTTTTATAACCTTTTCGATACCCAACTATCCTGTGAAGTATACCCTTCCTCTACGCGACACCCGTACTAAAATAGTAATTCATAGATACATTCTCATTCTCTTCTTCTAACTAATTGGGGGTTTACGTTGACCTTTCTACACTGGTACGTAGTTAGCAATAAAACCAAGAACCCGGTCAGTCGCACATATAAAAGGTCTGGAGAATTCAGAGGCAGTTTCTAACCCTAGATGTAATCTTTATGTTGGGCCATCTTATATTCGGGAAAAAAAGATTAAATTGAGTGCTCATAATTCTCTGCCGATAAAGTGACCAAGTACTACTCCAACTCAACAACAAGGTAAACTGTAGTAATTGAATATGTAAAAAAATGGGTTAATACCACGAAAAATTTCAAAGTGATATACTTGTAACAAATTTACTCTTCGTTAGTTTCCGTTAAATTTTACCGTTAAATTACTGAGTTGGATGACGGGTGACAGTTGGCAAATGTATCAGTCTGTGGTTATACCCCCTTCGTTTGTCACAAGTGTATTAGTTTGTGACTTTTCGTGATATTAATCTAATTTAACAGAAACCAACAGGGTAAATTTATCACAAATGCACCTGTTTGGAATTTTTTGTGGTCAAAAAATTACTTTAGAGTAAATTTATCACAAGTCTATCAATTTAGGATTTTTCGTGAACAGAAAATTAGTTCAGGATAAATTTGTCACAGGTATACTAGTTTGGGGTTTTTCATGATATTAACCCCATAAAAATATGTGCGCACAACCTACTCGAGTTTTTGACTTGTCTCTTATCCAGGACGTGAGATTTATGAGACTATTCATGGGTCTGGAATTTACATTTCGAGGGTGGACTTCCTTGTAATAACAAGAGAAAGTTATAAGGCAAATAGCAGCAAAAGTAATAGACATTCACTTTATCAAAATTGCAAAAAGAAAAAAAGAATATTTGTTTTTTTCACAAGAGAAAAGGCCACAAAAAACCCAAGACTATAGTCAACATATTTACATTGAAATTTTTTTGTGAAATCAAAAACCCCAAATTCCGCTCACTTATACCCTAAATTTTTTCTTATGACATGAAAAATCCCAAACTTGTACCTATGTGACACATTTACCTCCACCAAGATTTCGTCAGATGATTTTTCAATCAAAATAAAGTCATTTTTGTTTCGCTTAAATCATGTGGACACAATACAACACCGTTTGCTGTCCGATGCCCATTTAGCCATATTTTTAATAGTGTTCATTGGTGGACATTAACAGAGGGTAAATTTGTCTCACAGGTAGAAGTTTAGAATTTTTTGTGTTGCAGAAAAAAGTTTAAGGTAAATGTGTCACAATAAGCATAGTTTAGGGCTTTTGGTGATTTTTGCCCTTTTCACTATCTCTGACAGTCCCATATCAAAAAGTGTAGAGGTGTGCCGCTTCTGATTCAGGGAGGGTGGTCATGATCATGGATGAAGGTCGTGTGTTTTCTAAAGGGTAGTTTTTGGAAGAAAAACGTACGTACTTCTTCAAATTCAAACTTACACATGACATTCATAGATTAAATCGATTACCTTGTACAAGAAACCTACAGAAAATTGATGTGATTTGGAGCAGTTAATCTATCATAGCTTACACATTACCTTATTAACTTAAGCTTTTGATCGGGAGACGTGGGTTGATCTATAGTTATAGTACAACAGTTACTTTTGCTAGTATGCTTATAGAAACCAGAAAAAATGCTTGATTTGTTCGAGAACGCATGATCATGCAATATTATTTTCCACGCAAATAAAGGGTGAAATAACTGTTGGTTTTGCTCGGAACCATCGTTCTCGTTGTTATTTTAGTTGCACTATTGTCATTTGGAAAATGATATCCTCTTCCTCGGATTTGTATTGAGCAGATTACTTGTAATCTAATAAAAGGAAAAGAAAAAGAAAAGAAAAGAAGAAAGAACTTTAAGGAAGACTGACCCTTCGGTTTATTTCATGGCAACGGGATTACACCGTAATCAAGTGATGTAATTAATCAGGCGAGCAGGTACATATAGCACGTTACCTAGATAATGAAGAGAATTTACTTTTAAAAAAAGGTAGCATTATGGTAGAACATACTTTTGGAGGGATAGAGTAGAATCGGTCATAAACGATTTAGTCGTTGATTAATTAAGTTTTAACATTTTATTATTTTGAGGAAATACCCCACTCTGAAACCAATACTTCAAACATTTTTTTATCACCCAAACCCCCAAATTTGTACTAGTGTGAAAAAATCCCATTTGTCTATCACAAAAAATCATAAATTTTGTTCATTGTGATATTAATACCCTAAATCCTTTTTTTGTGTTGTCAATACCCAAACTTGTATCGGTGTGAAAAAAAATTAGGATTTTTTTGTCACTTTTATCCACTGCTACAAGTTTATGCTTTGGTGTCACAGTGAACCAACGACCATCTTCATATCTCCTCTCCCTCTATCACTAGATTCTTGTTGTCGCCGCCGCTGCCACCGAGACAATGCCGCCTTGTCTCGACTGCTGTTACTAGCAAAGCTATCACCACCACCTCTCTTTCACAGACAAACCTTGTCCTCTCTCTCTCTCTCTCTCTCTAGAGCTCGGCGCTGGGTCAAGCTCCGTCATTGAGAACAAGCGTAATACCCGCCGCCTCTCTCTGTGGATTTTGCTGCTTTTCTATGACGTGATTTGACTTCATTCAGTTGAATGGCTTTAGGTAGTCGTCTTGAGTCTGAAGCTCTTAAAGTACTTTTTCATTTTTTCTAAGGTTTACTCAAAGAAAGAATTGATATATACACTTTACCAAAAAAAAAAAGAATTGATATGTACAATTCTCACGACTTTGCACATCTTGGGTTATATAACTGCAATCCAAGCTAACCCTAGGTTTTAAAGACGACTTCTGTTTTTGTTAGCAACAAGCCCTTTGCATCAGGGTTACAATTTTTGCATCAACTGGGAAAGAAAAGGTGCCAATTATTTATCGGATTTGCATCGCCCGTAATACAGGGATTATGCTATATCACACCCCATTTTGTGTCACTAAGACAAGCCAGTTTCTCATTGTCCAAGGTAGAAAATTTGTGAAAACCAACTCCAGTTAGAAACAACTGCTTAAAGCCAATCGACAACATATCTATAGTTCCTCAACAAGAACTTGAAAAGTTCATATCAAGAGCAGGACATTTGTGTACTATTTATTTTTCTGATATTGCATGTTACCTCAAAGTCCGCTTATGCTTAAAAATTAGTCAAAGTTCGTAACCTCAAGTAACTAGCAAAACGGCTTCATCTTGCGTAATTTACAATTGTTTGGGGCAAGTTAATTTCCCGTTAGTTCACAAATGTGAGCTTCGCGCAATGATTTTTCTTATTCCTTTTGCCTGGTGATGTTGATTACAGGAAGCATCATCATTTGCAAGAACTAAGAGTGAATTTTCCACGATAAGAAATGACTAATTTTTTCAGTGAGCAATGTAAAGATTAATTCCTATCAACAAAAGGAAAAGGTTTGGATTTACTTGTGTTTGGAGTTAATTAAAAAAGAGCTCAGCCTAAGTTTGCATCCCCAATTTCCCAACCCTAACCACAAATCCAATATCTTCATGCAGACTAATAAGCTGAGACCATCCTTCCCAGCAACCAATTTTGCGAAAACTTGGTTTTATAATTAATTCCCTGTCCATTCGCATTGCTTTATCTGCTTGCTTCATACGTAGACCATGTTGGAAACTTTAACATGGTAGTAACAACTTCTGTGATCCCGCCAATCCCTTTCGAGAGTAGGTTTAGTTATGATTTTAGAAAGATTGGGAGGTCTCTCATAGAATTATTAAGCAGTGAGGAGAAATAGTTGAAGAAAAGCAGATGATATCATCCACATCGCAATCGATTGTTTCTTATCAATCACTTCAAACACTTGATAAAATGACTTAATCGTGTCCACGCGTGCATTACCCGTTCTCCGATATACATCTTTTAGAAGGCTGTTTTACCAGGTTTCCACAACTTAATTGGTTTCCTCCATGAGATTATACATGGGAGTACTCCGGTGGCGGCGATGGAAGCTTTGGTATTACAATTTGAACACATGAATCGTAGAGACTCACAAGAGCCTCTTGGTTATGCTTAGTAACTAATCCCAAAAATAGTTTGCAGAAGTATCTAACGCAACGATGAGAATGATTTATCTCAAGGCCACAACACTAATTATGAGATATTGAATTTCATCTGAAAAATTCAAATATTAGCAATTATTCCTTAGATAAGAAGAATTTCATTCTCTCGCAAAACTTATCATCTCCTGGATTGATCATTTCTTTATTTAAATTAGGCTGTTGGAAGAAAGTATATATGTTTACCTATCTGCCATGAAATCGAGAAGCAAATTCTTTCCGAACAAAACATAGAATACTTGATACCCTCCCCAAAAGATCTGTGTCCTTTCTGTATCTAAAGAAAATGAGCGGATTGTGTAAGTGCTTAGGAATTCTCAATTTTCCCATCTTATATTGCGGCTGGTCCAATTGCATGGAGCTAAATATCGGGCAAAAGAACCATTAGAACAATTAGGGCTTTCCTTCATATATTCCGTATAAACATTTCCAATACCAAGGGTAGATTGAATCTTTTGAATTTGATTGTAAAAGTGTAACAGTCTGAATTTTCGATTCTTTCCCGAGATTTATGAAATGAATATTTTGGTCAATGCACTTATAGTGAGATCTCACCTGGAATCGCGCATTCACGGGATGCTAACCTTAGGGGTAAGGTCATTACGGGATTGAGTTTGTATGACCAAAGAGCTCGACCTTAATTCAACCTTAGACCGTAAGGATTGACGAGGGAATGTTTTGGGCCAACAGAGAGCGATCTACTTGATTGATCGTGTCCGAAGGGAATTAGTGACATACCCTCACAATTATATGATAATCGAGGTCGCCTTAGTTCGAGCAAACTTAAACGTGATCTGACTTAGTGTCGGTCACGGGTCGAGAGCACGTAATTTCAATGAGCCACCCATTAGCAAGAGATAAGTTAAAGTCACAATTGTTCGATTCTAGTCATTTCTTGGAATTCGGGCCTATGAATCGAGAATTTTGAAAGTGACAATTTTGGGCGGCCGATGACGTTTTTGACTTGGCCAACCTTGGAGCCACCCATTTCTGCAAAAAAATGAATTTCGGTCCGGGATCGGAAAAATGACCATTTTGCCCCTGGGACCGCGAACAAATTTTTAAGGACTAGATTAAGTCGAGGAACAGAGAAATATCCTATATGGCTGAAAATAATAGGACAGGAATGCCCCTCTCCCTTTTTAAGTAATTACCATTTTTTGCCTTTTGAATTATTGGATAAGGACAATCGTAGGTAGTCGGATTTGAATAAGATCAAATAGTGGCCATTGGATCGGAGGGTAGTTAGAGGGGTGTTTTGGTAATTTCCGATGTGCAATTATTGGGGTTAGATTATAAAATTCATTTTCTCTCTCTCTCTCTCTCTCTCTCTCTCTCTCCTCACCCCCACCCCCACCGAAGCTCTCTCTCTCCCCTCTCCCCGTGCGTGAAGCCCCCCTTGGCCGATAACCAGCTCGCCACCGCCGGTCACCGCCCAGCCCAGCCGTCCACGCCGCCGTCTCTTCCTCCCCGGTCGCGCCCCACCGTTCGTCCGCCTGTCTCTCTCTCTCTTTCACTGTCCCGATCAACTTTGCCTCCACCGAGCCACCCTTGGCTGTCCTCCCTTGCCCTGTACGTCTCCATCGCCTCCCCCAACAGGCCGAACACCACCCCCTAACCACCCGCCCACGGCAGCTCAGCCGCTCACTCGCCTAGCCGCCGGTGCCCCTACACAGCTGCTACTGCTGTTCCGGTGTCCCCGCCTCTATCCAGCCTTGTTTGTCTCACTTTTTAGGGTAAGTGACTTCGCTAAACTCTCCCGAGGACCTTGGGTATCGTAGGACATGTTTAGGGCTCGGTTTAGGGGGTTTATGTGGCTATTTTGGAGCATAGATTAAGGCTGGATATTTGGTAGTTGTGAACTGATTTGGCGATGAAATTTCGAGGTTTAGGAGGCTTGGTTAGGGCCGTGATGTTGTGGATCGATCGGGATTGAATTGTGTGATTGATTGGAAATGTTATGGCTTGATTGAGCTTATTATGATAATTGTATTGTTTGTGATTGTTGGCTGATTCTGGATGGTGTCTCGGACTGATTGTGGCTTGGTCGTGTGCCTCGTGTGTGTGGCCGTGAGGTGTGGTGGTGTGGTAGTGTGATTGTGTAATGAATTCGCGTGCCAAGCGTGTGTGGTCGTATGGTGTGTTCATGCGACGAGAATGTGTAATTGTGTAATGTATGTGGAGTGTGAGATTGTGTATGGCCGTGTGTATGTGTAGCCGTGTGTACGTATGGCACGTGTGGAATGAGTGGAACGAAGGTACGGGAATGTAGGATTGGTTGGAAAAAGGTCCGTCCCGAGGCATGTTTGTTTACGCGGGACGATGCCATCCTTGATGAGGTGACGATGCCCGGTCCGACGGGGTGATGATGCCTGATGAGGTTAGAAGACCGTTGGCCTGACGCATTTTACGCGGGCGCAGTAGAAGGCAAGTTGAGTGTAGGATTCCGTCTTGAGGCGTGTTCGTTTACGCGGGACGATACCGTCCCTGACGAGGTGACGATACCCGGCCCAACGAGGTGATGATGCCTGACGAGGTTAGAAGACCGCTGGCCTAATATGTTTTATGCGGGCGCGGTAGTGATGGAAAGGTTGAGAATGAGTTGGACTTAACAAAATGTGTGATGATTGTGAAAGTTGATGCATGGTGTGAGTTCGTATGAGAGTGTGTTTGTATCGCGTGATATAGCATTCGATTATAGGGTAAAAACTGTTAGGCATGGTATAGAACGTGCCCAAGTAGGTTTTATCTTATAATCGAGGCACACGCATGGCTGTGATGCATTATTGTGGCATGTTGGCTGTGTTATTATCTGACGTGTAGGAACATGCTTGATGGATTCCAGGTAGGATCGCATGTGATTGTTAGTTTGGTTAATTGTTGTGTGTTATGCGTGTTTCGTCTGGTACATGAGAGCCTATGTGGGGTTTGGGGTTGTATACTTATTGAGATTCGTCTCACGGTTATATAACCACCACTTTCAAACCCCCAGCCTTAAACCTAGGAGGCCCGCCTCCTCGTTTTGGGAAGAGTCGCCATGGTGCCCTAGTGGAGCTGCAGGTGTTGTCCAAGTGATCCTTCAGAGCAGAAGCCAAAAGACTCAGGAGCTGAACGGAAGATGGCGACCAGTAGATCTCCCTAGGGCAGTTTAGGGGTTGGGTGAAATAGGTCCGACCGGTACCCTTTTAATTAGTAAGTCGATCTATAGTGAAGTTAAGTTAACCAAATCATCTGATTTTTTGTTATGTCGGTGGTTTCGAATGCTAGTTTACTAAATATGTTTATAATGTGATGTTTGTATGCTTGGTGCAATACTATTGCATAAAAATGTATGTTGATGTTGTTTGAGTGTTTAGATGAGCTATCCCGTCGTCATTTTTTAAGTCAGGGGTTTTTATATATTTGCTTCCGCATGTGTCTCTGATGTTGGGTTGGGTCGGCGATGTTCCTAGGACATCGCATTGATTCGATCGGAGCTGGATGTCGCGAGCTCGATGGGATTCGGGGCGCGACAATAAGATTATTGTCTTTCCTGAACTTTGGTAAAATATGTTCTCATCAAATTGAGTTCTCTTGTCGGTTGCCTGTATTTTACAAACCGGCACACCACTTTTTTAAGTCCAAAAGGAGGGTCGAAAAACATGGCAATTATTGCAGAATATATATAGATATATGAACTGATTTATTGATGCTGATATTATGCAGCAAGCTTTCAAGCACTAATTGAGGTTGCACTGTACTCTTGCCCGCTTTATTTTCTTCTGTCTTTCCTTTTTTGTTTTGCTAATTGCTGTCACTTTAGCTATTTACACAAGAAAACCTGTGAAGCCAAGTCCAAAATCATTTTGTTAATCTATAAACTGTATAAATTAAGCTTGCACACTTCTTCACAAAAAAAAATCAAATAGACTAAAATATTATCTACTTTTGATCGATTCGTCGACAGCATTTGTCGACACGTGTCTCAGACCTGCCCCTGCAAGTCTCATTACAAAATTATTTCCTGGGCGATTCGGTAGTTCTTTTTTTGCGGTGAAGTGGTTACGGGTGCTTGTCAACTAGACTCTCTAAAAGCGATGAATAACTCTGGTTGCGCCATCGAAAATTTAGTGGCTGGCATGCTACTTGCTTAATACTTCAAAGGAATATTGATTAAACAGCTGTTCTGATCTCTTAGTTACGATTTTTCCAGGCATGATTTTCAAATTATAAAACTACCTTTTCATATTTGCAAGAAAATTATTTATTAGAGGACGGTTGGCAATGAATTGTACCCAAAAGAGGATCATCCTATCGCAGTTGATGTTGTTACTAGGAGTAATATAAATGCTACAACCCAGGAACAGATGCGAAGTGTTCAAAGAGTAGTTATATGTCCAGGAGGGGAAGCAATTAACTTTGTAGGTATCCTATACGTTCCTCACTGATTAGCTTTCCTCCATTGCGAGTTTACAAAGATTTTCCCTTGTTTGAGATCACTATGTGTTAACCTCTTGATTTATACAAATCATAGGAGTTAGGTTTGAAGACGGACTCCTGCGCTCGAGAGAGATATGAATGTGTGTGCATGACAAGTCCCCAAAAGGAAGAGGTGTGATGGGAAGGGAAAACTGCGATGGTTCATATATTATAGTCATTTTCACTAACTCTTTGGAGACCCTTTGGATGATGTCTCTCATGTCTTGGGTGATGGAGTCAAGAAATGAACCAAGACTCGTTTCGTCCTGCACTAATTCCTGCAGGACAGCAAAGTACGTGTTTTAGAAGGGAAAGACCGACAATTACTGTTGACACTCAAAATTACCCCTACTGGGAGCAGGTTGATTGCAAGTCACAAATGACGTAAAACACGGCCCACATAGCATGAATCCGGAGAAATGCCGTGAGTCAGGCCCAGAAGCATCGAAAAGATTTGGAGTAGTTATCGATAAGACATGTCATATAAGTGTCGACAGGTTGACAAGTCCGAAAGCACAAGCGTTGCACATGACGCCAACAAATCTAAGATCACGAGCCTTGCACGTGACGTCGACAAGTCTAAGATCACGAGCCTTGCACGTGACGACGACAAGTCCAAGATCACGAGTTTTCCATGTGATGTCGATGAATTAAGCACGTTGTATTACATGGTAAAGAAATTCATTTCCACATGTCGAAAGGTAAAGACATGACCGAGGGCGTGAAGATCAAGAAAGCTAAATAGTGAAACGTGGGAAATAGCAAGAAATAAGGAGACACGTGAAAGAAAATCAGATATTATGTGATGCCCAAGGGACGTAAGCAATATCGACAAGTCAGGAAGCGGTTAAAGTACGAAATGTAAGGAAGTGAAAAATAACTTTCAAGGATAAGTAGCCAATTGACAGTTATCAAGCTGCTCTATAAATACTCAAAAATTTCCAACATAGAAGGGACTCTCCGAACAAGACAACAAACCTCTTATCTATCTTTATTTTCAGCACAATAGGAGTAGTAGTAGTTACAGCTTTTAGATTCCACATCGTAGATTCAATTTCGGCGCGAATCTTTATTAGGTCTAGCATTGTTGATTAAATTCCAATGTTGTGCCACTAGTTCAACGTTATTGATTAGATTCTAGCGTTATGTTTGGAATATAACTGTTAATTGGATTCCAGCCATATTCTTTAAGGCCACGTCGTTGATTAGATTCTAGCGTATCTTGAATTGCAATGTTATGTATTGGTTGTGTCATTGATTGGATTCCGACATAGCTTGGTCTTGGCATTTGCAAGTTGTCATCCTATTGTTAATATTGTTGAGTTGGGTGTATTATCGAGTTAAGTTGTAAGGCACAAGTTGGGTTTAATAGACGCATTTGACATTCTCTGTCCGAGCTTGATTCAAGACCCTGGTCTCCTCTAATAAAATCCGAAACGCAGCATTCGGTGAAAGATTTTCGACGTAATAAAATTGGCGAAACAACTACACACAAATGCGCACTGTGATAAGATTTGTTGGGACGTACTCCGTTACCTCAATTTGGAAAGCTAATTGCTTCAGTGATCAACTCTTCTATTGGGACTTGCGTTACAGTTATTCTCTCATTTATGGACTAGTTCTTTGGTTCCATCAGGCATAACTCCACCCAATTCTATTCTTGGATTCGCTTGAAGTTTGTTGCTCGTTTAAAATCAAACTAAATGTTTGTGTAGTTAGCCCTCATGAGCTGCAAAAGACCGTCGCGGGAGAGAGTTGTAAGAACCTTCAGGAATTATGTGCAACCCCGCGTCCATAAAACTATGAAGATCTTAGCGCAGAATTAGAATGATATCGGCTTATTGCGAATTCGAATAGCCTATGCAAGGTTTTGAGTACATGTTGCCATGAATGCAACTCGTCAGCGCAGTTAAAAGCTCAAGTGGTAAGCAAGCATGTACTCTTCACTCGGGGCTTGAGTTCCGATCACCACGCTCGTGCTTTTCCCATTGTGGTCGCCCCAAGGAGCACGATAGAATTGTGACGTCGGAATAGTTAATCGGGTAAATTTGAAGGAATGCTGTCGCATCTAATAAGAATTCCACGGCGTTCGAAGCGCCTGAAATGCTGTATTTGTCATCCATGAAAGGATTAGTGAAGTAATTCTTAAGACTTATAATGGCTTAGTCAAGATTCACCCAGACAGTGCACAACCTACAAATCCAAGCAGAATAAGCAATGCGCTAGGAGTAGGCAGCCCACAAGCTGGTGTGAGGTATTATTTGGGGAAAATCTGGAGGTGGCACGCGGTCAAGCCAACCGTTGACTGTGTTATATTTCCGTGGCGACTACCTAGCTAGTTTTACACATAAACTCCAACTCATGGGGAAGAAACTGGGACTTTGCCCTCTTTGCAAACATGGGATTTTACATAAGTTACACCCCAAATGTGATTTTACACAAGTACTCATGAATTGAAAAAACTCAAATATTAATGGAATGAATAGAATTGTCAAAATTTAAAAAAATGTATGAGCATCAACGCCTAAATCCCACTTGTGTAATGATTGTTTTACACTATTAGTGTTCCATATATATAAGTCAAAAGTGAGTTTTGTCTAATTTCTAATTGCTCTCCCAAATTGCCCATTGACTAAATATTAAAAAGATTAAAAAAAAAAAAGATACAATCAACGTTACCATCAACTTCCCATTTTTAACCACTTCCTTATGTTACCACCACATTTCATTTAAATCACAACTACCGAGCTTCATGAACATGCTGAAATATTAGTAAGGGCATCATCCTTTAGTTGTGTAGAGTTTGGAAAATCTCTATAGCATACACATCTCCTATGTTTTTCTAAACACTTTTCTTCTCTTCCTCAAGGTATGATGTTATTAAATGTTTAGAGTTACATTGTTAGCTTGATAAGGTGACTTGATTATGTGAGTATGCTCTCCACTTGTCACTCTGTGGAACTTGTGGATCAGAAAATTTCTGTGACATGAGAGTTTTATGAGATAGATTCATGGTGCCTGGAGACTAAAATGTATATATGTAATTTCCGGGGCTAATACATGAGGTTTCATTTTTATATACTTTTGTGCTAGACTACTAAACAACAACTTTTAATCAGGCCTAACGTGATTATCCGAGATAAAATTGAGATCCAAGAATAGAGGTTAAGTATGAGAAAATTACTGTCCTATAAACGACAGTCAAATCTTGATAGCCTCAAGACTGTCCTTTTCCATCTCTTTGATCTATGTCTGATAAAATGACAACTGATGGTACAAAATCATGGCCGGTTACCAATTACTAGTATCAGATAATAGTGACTATAAGATTACGCTAATTTAAGCTACTATATATTACATTAACACTCCTTGCACTTAAGTTGGTATCGTTCAGATCAATTTGAGTGTCCTAGAATAATTGAGAAAATGTGGCTTGGAGAAGAAATGGAGGCTAATTTGTAGAAGATATAAGCATAATGACAGATATGCTAATGCATGAATAGCTATCAGTTTTAATATGTTCCATTATAATTTTGTTATCGCACTAAAGAGGAATAGCATAACAACCTAACCCATTTCGCATGGGCCAAACACCGGAAAAGAAGTACACCAAGGTGGTGACAATCATTCCAGTCATCAACAATGTCTCTCTCATTAAGGTGAGAGACCTTGGAATGTTACAAACTTCCGTATATAAATAATGACATTCTCATCAGTGTTGATCCCATATCGCACAACCATACTCCTCATATTCAAAGTTTGATCCAATTCATCCTTGCGTCTTCCATCTTTCTAAAAGCATGCCGGGAGTTATACCTCTCCCGTCTCGTTAATCGCTCCCCGCCCTCATCAGTATGAGACCACACCCCTATTGGAGGGGTAGTATCATTTTCATCGACCTACCCATATGATGCAAGCCAAGTTTTCAAAACATTTAAAGTAACCATAAATGTGACATTCCGAATTTTGGCCCATTTTTGGGATTTATAAAATGTGTAATTCGTAAATGCACTTACAATAGAATCTCGCCCAGGAACTAATCACTCTCGGGTTCTTGTTTTTAAAATAGAGATTTTGCTAGAATCGCATTCGATCGAATTTGGCCGTTATTTGGACCCCGAACTTGGCAGTCGATTTTCGGGAGTTTCCGGACGAAATAAATTGGACAGTGTCGATATTATTGTGGCCAGTGTCAAGATTGCCCGAAATATGTGAAAAGTGAATTTTTGACTGGCTGCGAATTTGGACTAGTAGACCTCCCTCGTAATGTGTTTTGGGTTATTTCTTTTGGCCTTTTTCCCAAATTATTAATTAGGATTTTTGTGGACCGTTAGATTGATTTTAGATTTGAACCGTGGCCGTTGGATTCGCACTCGAGGACAAATTATGACTTTTGTCCTCTCTCTCTCTCTCTCTCTCTCTCTCCTCTGCGCCACGCCACCCACCCCCGTGCGACGTCCCTTCACGCACGCACAGCCCCCTGTCCTGTCTCCTCTCTCTCTCTCTCTCTCTCTCTCTCTCTCTCTCTCTCTCTCTCTCTCTCACGCGCACGTTCCCCCTCTGCATGGCTGACACCCCTTCCCTCTCTCCTCCTTGTTCCCTTCCTCCTCCTTTCCTTCTTCTTCTTCTTCTTCTTCTTCTTCTTCTTCTTCTCTAGTTTTCTTCCTCTACCCCCCGACTGTCGCTGCTTCTTGCTGGTTGCTCGCTTCTGCTCGCCCAACCGATGCCGACCACCTGAGCTCACCTGGCCACCACGCGTCGCTGCCGTCACCAGCCAGCTCGATCGCCGAGTCGCAACGTCCGCCAGCCGCCACCCCCGACTGGCTAGTCTCTTCCTTCGCGCACGTAGCAACGAGCTCGGCAGTGCTGCCCATCGTGCCCGGCGCTGTCCAGCCGCACCTGGCCGTCGCCGCCGTCGTCCCAGCCACCGCCGTGCCGCCGTTGCCCGGCAAGCTCGTCACCGTTGCCTTCCTCGGCCCCAGCCCCTCTCTTCCTCACCCTTGCCGCCCCGGCCGACTTTCACCTCCCCTCCAACTCATCGTCGCTGCATCACCGTCGTAGCTAACCGCTGCCATCGCCGTCGCCACACCGTGCCACCCCGTTGCCGCCGGTTCGCCACCTCCCCCCCCTCAGCCCCCTCTCTCTCTCTCTCTCTCTCTCTCTCTCTCTCTCTCTCTCTCTCTCTCTCTCTCTCTCTCTCGCCACCTCCACCCCCAACTGACCTTTTCCCCCTTCAGCTCGCCGTCGCCAGTCGCTGCCCCAGCTAGCTAGCCCCAACCAGCCAGCCAGTCGACCAACCAGGCTGTAATCGAGTAGCTCGGGCCAGCCCCAGGCCATGGCCAAGTAGCCCAAGCCGTGGCCAAGCTCGCTCGGCGCCTTGCCTGTCCAACTCGGTGCATCGCCCATCCAACCAGGCGCGTTGCCCGTCCGGTCGCCCGTGCACCCCCGGGCACGCCACACGGCCACCGCGCCCGCACACTAGGCACGCCAATCTGCCACTATGCCCACGTTGGCCGGCCAACGCATCTGTTGGCCCGCACCTGTGCCTAGTTCGGCATTGTTCACATGGGCCATTTTAGGCCCGAGCCGATTTTCTTCGGGCCAAACCTAGGTAAGTGACTTTCTAAATCCTATTTAGTACTTTGGATATTTTATAGACTTGTCTCGGGTTAGAATGGTTAGGGCATGATTTAATTTAGTTATATTATGATATAATCGTGTTAATTGGATTGGATAAACTAATATGCATGATTTGGGTGATCGTATGTGGCCGACTTGAACGTCGGGTTTGTGGATTGGTGTGGCGAATTGTGAATATGGATTGTTTGATGCAATTGGTGTGAAATTGATCGAATTGAATAACGTGTGCATGCCTGTTGAATTGAGCCCGGATTGATCGGAGGGCTACGGACTTAGGACGTGTTGACGGCGATCCGTGTGAAGGCATGAATGGCCGGTGTGCCAAATGGATGCGGGATTGAGACATGTTAACGATGGTCCGTTAAAGGTGTGTTGGACCGGAACGTGTTTACGTCGGTCATTGGAAATTGAACCCGGATTGATCGGAGGGCTACAGACTTGGGACGTATTGACGGTGGTCCGTGTGAAAGCATGAGTGGCCGGTGTGCCAAATGGGCCTGAGGCGCAGTGGTGCGGGTCATGAAAAAGATGTTCGGCTACGCATGCAAATTGAGTGTGATTGAATTGACTAGTTGAATTAGTTGGATTGATTAAATGCAAGTGTGGTTGGTATTTGAGCGATTGGGATGTGTTATTTAATTACTATTATTGCATTATCACATGACGACTAACGTGCAGAGTTTACATGAGCTCAATGACAAGGTAAGTACAATGATGCGAATTCTATGTGTTATGGGGTAGATTGCATGTATGACTTGTCTGGGTACGCATTGGCCTACGTGGGGTATAAAAAGTTATTTATTGAGACTCATTCTCACGGTTATTATATAACCATTTCAGATCCTCATCTTTGACCATGCCACCTTGGTATTTTGGGATACCCGAGCATATCGATCACATGGTGACGGAGTATCCAATGGGGGAGAACCGGGTATACTATAGGCATGCTAGTGTAGTATACGTAGACGTCGGCACCGTGAACTGGAAGCCCATGATGTTTTTGGCTTGGCTATATCGAGAGAACAATGGGAAATTGATGGAGCCGACACAAGGGTTTGACGTTCCTCAAGGAGGTTTAGTGTCGGGATTAGGGGACTGGAACCCAATGGAAGTTGTCCCTCCCGATGGTGAAGTTATCGATCCGGAGTTCATCCCCGAAAGCCTTGACCCGGAACCGGAGCCGAAGCCGATGGAATCTGACCTGGAGCCGGAGCCCGTAGTCGAACCCTCCGAGTCCGAGTCCAACAGAGAGCCCATGGAGTTGGAGTCCAAAGATGAGCCGGTTGAGATCGAAGCTAATACGGAGTCCAAGTCTTCAGGATCTGATCCAGATTGGGCATTGTAGAGGCGTCTAGGTGTCGGGCTTAGAAGCCCTTTTTGGTAGAGCCTTCTTTTTGTGCAGCTCGCTAACCTACCCTCCCACTTATCCCTTTTTGTTGATCATGGTGGGTCTAACCCTAGGAACATAATGTCTGACTTGTACGACCAAATGTTGTAAGTGACGGTCTTCTATTATTAGGCTATTATCGGTTTGTGTCATTGTTACCCTTTTGTCATTATTAATTGTCTGGGTCGTTTCTATTTGTTTCCGTGTGTGCCTAATCTCGAATGTTTGGGTTGGGTTGGCGATGTGCCTGGGACATTGCATTCAATGATCGACTCTCGAGGGATGATCGTGCGCTTGCAGGGTGCGCGGCGTGACAATAAAAGATGGTAACAATTGAATGGGTGTTTATCACTAGTATGAATAACTGAACAAGACCTTTTTCACTCAATGTGGGACTTTGGTTACAAATATACTGAAGATTCACGCCCATATATCTTCCAGTTAGCAATACTCGGCCACCATGATGACGGCTTGAGACTCGTCCTTAGCAGTGGATCAAAAGAACAACCATTAGCTTCTCACTTCCCAAAATAGGAAATCTTCTTTGTGTTGCGTTTGGTCACTCAGGAATAAAAGATCAGGTAGGATAGAATAGGAATGAAGAAGAGAAATCCCTCCAAATTTCTTTTTTTTTTTTTTGATAATCGAGGTGTCCGCGCGACCGGCAAGCGATGACTCAGCTATAAACCGGCGGTGATGCACGACTAGTCCTCGAGTGACGCTAGCGCAGGACCCACCACCACGGCGTCACACTTAAGAATCCCTAACGACTACGCTGGGGTTTGAACTCTGATCCCTTCGTGAGGGGACCAGAGCGCAAGCCAACGCAGCCGCTGCGGGCGGTGGTCTCCAAATTTCTTATGTTGGGTCTTTTACACGAAAAAGATTAAAAAACCCCAATTCAATAGCTAAAAGAGATAATAATCCACTGACTCTTTGGCGGACCCAGGACAAGATAGGATGATAAGTCCAATCTGAAATTCAATCATCAAAACACTCTTATGTTCCCTAAAATGACCTTAGAGGGGATTAGATAAACACAACTTGGAACAAGTTTGCAAGCATAGGAAAATCCCAATGTTCTAACCTTTTATTTTTCAAGACAAAGACCAATAATCCAGAGACAAACCATCGATACCAACGTTGACTCTCGAAACAAATGACTTTAGGACCAAAATGCAATGATTGAGACTCAAAAATCTTGTGGAAATGAATTTTTTTATAAGTAACGCATTAAATACGAAAGCTTGCTCCTCGGATTTCCTTACCAGCGTTCAGTATTTGGGGCATAACTTCCTCCAGAAGATTTTAGTTGCATAAAACCTGATCGATTTGAAACTAGACAAATGAGGATCTCCAATCATGTCTAATTTGCTTGCATCGGAGCACGAAAGCCTCCCAAATGTCCGAATAAAATGATCCTAATGTTTTGCCAACAGAGTTGCGCAAGCCTCCTAGCAAATTGGCATTCGTTGTTGGGTAACGCTCAGTCCTCTTTATGATAGTCCTTCGTCAAGTTGACTCTTGTGGGAATTGAGGGTGCGCAAGATAACCTATGGAACTGGCATGGTCGGGTAGGTTCGGGTGGTATTGGGAGCGGCAGAGTAGGTTCCCGGTTCTAAAATTTCAGAATCAATAAACAAATGGCAAGTTCCAGGGTTCTGAATCATACCCACTCTATACTTACCTTATACCGTTTACTCTATATACACTATACAGATTCCCATGTAGAAAAATAAGGGATACCCAGAATAACATTTGAGTGAATATTCATATGTGCCGAGCTATTCATCATTTTCTCTTTTCTGTACAAGTTTTCCACCTTTAAATGTGCGAAACTATTGGAGGAAACAGGTTCATTATTTCCATTTTAGTTTCGATCTTATCATGTCTTTGTATTATGTTGCCGTTAGACATGACTGCGTGCTTTATAATGTAGTGCACTCGTGTTTTACGTCGAACAGTAAATGTGTTAATAATTATAAATTGTGGCATGTTTTTAGCAGAAAACAATAAAGGTACAAGGTACCTAGAATCTATGGAATAAACAGGTTCTAAATTTCAAAATGGAAAAAGTTATGAAAAATCCCAAACTATGTCAACTATCGAAAAATTGAAAAAATCGTCCACATCAACAATAGTCATGATACATAGTACAGTCGACGCTATCTGGAGCCTCATGTTAGCCGTTTAATGCCAAAATAGGTCGGAAGGACTACATTGAAAAATTGTTAAATGGTATAAGATTAAATTAATCAAATTGAAAAGTTTATGATTGAATTGGCCGCCATATAATAGATTTATGACTTTTTTAATAATTATTCTCTTAATTTGTTAAATAATAAAGTAATAATATATATTAAAGGCCAAAAGGTGAAGAACCGATCCCCCCCTTATCCACCTTATCCGATTACAAATAATGTCAAGCATGTGTACGGACGTCCTGGGATAGGGAAGTCCTGGTATAGATTCTCATTGACTTCGTTTCAGCCTAAGGTACAGTTTCACTCTTGTTATCTGTTTAGCTACTTAAATAGGATTAATATCACGAAAAATCATAAATTGATACACTTATGATAAATTTATCCCAAACTAAATTTTTTATTATCAAAAACTCTAAATTGGTATATTGTGACAAATTTACCCTCCGTTAGTTTCCATTAAATTGGATTAATACCACGAAAAAACTACAAACTGGTACACTTGTGGCAAAAAGAGAATAAAACCCCAAACAAGCACACGCGTCAATTGCCATGTGTCATCCAACTTAGTAATTTGACAGTAAAATTTAATGGAAGCTAACGGAGGATAAATTTATCACAAGTATATATGTCAAAAAATTAGTTTATGGTAAATTTGTCACAAGCATACTAGTTTGGGGTTTTTCATGATATTAACCCACTTAAATAAGACTAGAAAAGGTAAGGCCCACCAAAAAATAAGAAGAGAGATACAAAATGATAGAAATAGATTGAGAAAAGGTAAGAACAACCGTTGGCATGGGAGCCAAAGGCATGCTTTGTGCGACTATGAATAGTGGCCATATGTGTACAAAACTGGAATAACTATTCATCAGGAGCTGACCATTTCCTAGAAAATAATATAGGTGGCTTATTTTTTTTAAGGACAATGGAGCATATTTGTTAGAAAATCCAACTCAAAGACTTAAATTAATAAGTGGAGAGAGATAACAT
Source organism: Syzygium syzygioides (assembly GCA_031216285.1). Taxonomy (NCBI): domain Eukaryota; kingdom Viridiplantae; phylum Streptophyta; class Magnoliopsida; order Myrtales; family Myrtaceae; genus Syzygium; species Syzygium syzygioides. The sequence continues at coordinate 21,515,670 of CM062244.1, read as the reverse complement.
ATTCATGAAGAGCATATAAACTCCATAACAAATGATGTTGCGAAACAACAAATGGAATTTGACGAACAGGAGCAGCTAGGGTAGAACCTGATTCTTGTACCATGTTAGAAATTCCAATCCAAAAAGCTTAAACTAATAAGTAGAGAGAGAATGTATGTATATAATGAACATATAAATCTAATAAATATTAGATGTTAGCAGTATTTGATAGATTAAGTTCAATCGGATGTTTGAGTGTGGAAAACCTTTTCTGATGGAATTAGTTGATTTCATTATTGTTATTTTAATTTAGCAAGCTCGCAATATCGCATTGGATGTGATTTGGTTACGTTTTGGTTTATCCTTTTCCCTGATTTAGTATTTTGATTTTTAGGGGACCAAAAAAGTTTGAAAGATATATTTTGATTGAGTTTCATTAGCGACTATATTAGAAATTTGAAGATATTGATTTGCTTTCTCTTAATTCTTTCCGATTATATTTATGCATTGTGTTCTTTAATAAATACTTGCTAATGCATATGATGTTTGATTCTAAATAACATGAGCTATATTGCACATCTTTTTGTTTCGCCTAAGCACATAAAAAAATTTATTTCTATAGATTGTGTGTCATGTCTAATATTTTACAGTGAAGCTATATGAAGATGAGTTGGATTGCATATTTTATACATAATTCCTTTTACAATTTTATTGCCTTTTTATTATGACAAAAAGGGGTAGATTAAATACGCATCGGTGTTAGGAGTAATACTAGCTTTGAATTTAGTTGACATTGTGATATCCTGAAATTCGACCCTTTTTGAGATATATGAAATGATTATTTCATCAATGCACTGTTAGTTAAATCTCGCTTTGAATTGATCATTTCTGAGATGACTAACCAATAGGAAATGGCTATTAAAGAATTAAATATGCACAACCCGATACATTGACCATGGATTGGTAATTCGACCATAAAAATTGACGAGGGACAATTTTGAGCCATTATAAAGACCGATCAAGGAACGGTTATAGAATGATTCGCCAATAGTCTACAATAGGATTGTAGGTGATTCCACCTGACCATTATATGGATTGCGAACGACCCTAAACCAATTCCTAACAATCGTGTTCTTTGGAACTAGCGATTAACTTCTCACAATTACATGACAATCGAGGTCACCCATGACTCGAGGAAGTTTAAATGTGGTTTGATATCAAATCAATCACGGGTTAAATACACGTGACTCTTAAAAGCTGCCCGTTAGTTTGAGAAGTACAAAAGTTGCAATTGATCGATTTTGACCATGAATTAGAGTCCGAATTTGGATATTGAACTTTCAATGATTTCAAGACTAACTTATTGGATGTCACCTCGTTAATCCTCTGATTTATCGATTTGCTCAAAATTCTCGGAAAAGGAAATTTTGGGCCGAGAATTGGAGCCCAAGAGGAAGTGGGCCAAGTGAAGGCCCATTGGGCCTCACGCCTAATGAGTGCTTCAGCCATTGGGCCCAAACAAGTCCAAGTGAGCCCACTAAGCTCACTTTACCATTTTCAAGCCCAATTAGCCCGTGAACTTTTCAAGCCCATTTCTATTCAATTGGGCCTGATCCAAGGCCTATCTTTTGACTTTGACCTAAGGGAAAATTGGGAAATTTGTGCCAAAAATGTGAAATGACCAAAATACCCTTCTTGCATTATTGAGCAAAGAGACAAAGGGAGATTTAGCATTGATGAATGAAGACTCCGGGTAGTTGCATTGATGAGAAGAGACTTTGGGGAAGTGGATAATATCTCCCAAACTCTCTCTTTGGTCTCTCATCTCTCTCTCTCTCTCTCTCTCTCTCTCTCTCTCTCTCTCTCTCTCTCTCTCTCTCTCTCTCTCTTTTCCCTCTCATTTCTGCCCCCCCCTCTCCCTCCTCTCTCACCCTTCGGTCGAGCTCAGCTCTACCTCCCTCTTGGCTTCTGGTTAGCTGCCGTGAAGCCACCTGCCACCGCCCGTCGAGCGCTATGGCCGTCCGTTGCCGTGCGTCGCCCATTCGAGCCGCTTTCCTTGTCGGATTGCCCTCACCGCAAGCCAAACCAGCCCCCACCGAAGCTGCTAAGCTGCTGTCCATGCAGTCATTGTCACCTCATGTCATTTCCGAACCGAGCCACGCGTAGCCCTCTCCGTCACCATCATGTCCTTGTCATTTGAATCGTTAACGCGTGAGTTAATACTCTAATCCTTCTATTAGTATGTTAAACTTACTTAGGATTAGTTTAATTAAGTTGATTAGGTGGTTAGTGATTAATGGTGATTAATTAGTTAATAGGTTATCAACTAGCGATAAGTTATCGGAAAGTTGGATGATAAGCTATCGCTAATTAGGCGATAAGCGATCAAAGTTTTGGTGATAAGGTATCGCCAAATAGGCGAAAGGAAGATAAGCTATCGGCAAAAGGAAGATAAGCTATCGGCAAAAGGGTGACAAGCTATCGTCAAAAGAATGATAAGCTATCGGAAAAAGAGTGATAATCTATCATCAAAGGGATGATAAGCTATCATAATTTGAGCGATAAGCTATCACCAATTAAGTGATAAACTATCGATAATTTAATGACAAGCTATCACCAAGAGGCGATAAGCTATCATTAATTGGACGATAAGTTATCGCAATTATATGGGTGTTGTCTGCTTGATCTAAGTATTGAATTATGCTCATTTCATGTCGTTTAATGCCTCTTTGCCTTGGATAATAATTGCCCTATGTGAAACCATATTATTTAATTTTTAAAGGGGTTTTTGTGGACATATAAATAATAAACCCCGAGTTGTCAGGTTTATATGTCAAATTTCATAAGTTAAATAAGGTAATGATGTTTAAAAAGGGAAGCATACAAAGTTTGACAATTTAATTGTGTGTTTGTGATCACGTGTGAATTTATTACTACATTTTTGGGCATGAAAGTTGCAGTATTTTGATATGTGAGCACAACCACGCCCACATTGGCTAAATGAGAAGAAATGAAATTGGCTTGAGTGGTTTAGGTGCTTGCATGATCACATAATGAGAAACCGTTAACCCCGTATAAGTGCGAGCGTGCCTTGAATGGCCATGATGAAACTCCTGCCTGAGTGCGGGTGTGCCTTAAATGGCCATGATGAATCCCCTGTATGATTGTGGGCATGCCTTGAATGGTTGTGATGAGACCCCCGATGGAATTTCGAGCGTGCCATGAGTAGTTATGTTCAATACCTTGTTAAATCAAAAGACCCCCATGTGAGGACAGGCATGCCCTAAGTGGCCGTGATAGATGTCAGTCATGTTGGAAGACAGTCAAATCGTAGGGTTGTGTCGTAGCCCTGAATGGTTTTAATTATTGGAATACGCATGGATGCATCGTGCATGAGAAAGTTGTTATGTGATATGATTATGTTATATGCTTGTTGCATTATTATGGCACGTGATGATTTATAACGTGCATGGCATGTGCCAAGATGAGGTAAGGATGTCTGCGATTGTGTGATGGTGTGTTTGTGTATGCTATGCTGAGTTGCTTGATACTGTGTATAACTAAAGCAAAGCAAGGGGTTGTATTGTTATTGATCTGCCATCATTACATTGCTACATGTTTTAGGTGCATCCGAGAGGAGTTTACTTCTTAAAAGAGGCTTGGATTGTTAACTTGTTGAGGTTCATATCTCATTTGTTGTTGTTAACTATTTTTTAGGGCCTTAGGATGGCGAACCACTTGATGCGGTTTGGGGTGCCGTAGGATATGGATAGTGTTTTATTGCTATCCATTGTTTTCCTGACAAGCCTCGTCTTTTTTAGCACCACTTGTCTACTTTGTGGATGGATAAGGATCTAGCTATGTGGGTTCCTCATCAATTTCATGCATGGTTCATCCGTGAGGGCGAGGACTTGTTCGACCCTTTGAGGGGCTTTGATGGTCCTCCAGATAGGGGCCCTAGGCAGGAGGTCTAGGACTCTATGGATATTGACCCACTTGACGGGTCATTGGAGGATCCCGATAGTCCTTAAGGGACATGCTAAGGATTAGTTCTTTTTGGTTGACCCACTTTTGGATGGAGTAGATTGACCCCCAGCTCAGTATCTTTTTGGTAGGCTCGTAAGGAAAGGTGCCCTTTAAGGGCTTGTAAATGCGTTTCCTTGGGATTAATCTAGTAAAGAAATAAAATGGCGTTTTGGCATGGCTGTTGTTGAGTGTTATTACTATCCCCGCTATTTATTGTTATGACTGGGTGATTGTTGTCCCTTCCGCATGCATAATCGAAAGATAAAATGAAAGGTTGGCGACAAGTCCTAGGATGTCATATACAAATGACTTAAGTGATTAGGGATTATTGCGTGCTCAAGGGTTGGGGCGTGACAGACATAACGAAACTTCATTCCTATTTAAAACTCATGCAACTAAGTAACTTGTGTAAAAGCAAGAGCTTCTATCACTCCTTTTCTTTACTCATAACTTTTCTACTTGCTATCAGGAAAATTATAAAAAAAATGTCATAAACCTATTGTACAAATGTCAAATCAGTTCTAAACTTTTCAATTTCGCTAATTTAGTATAAAACCTTTTGAAGATTTGCCAATATGATCCTTTTGGTCAATTTGGCCAGCAATCGCCGACATGAACGTCTTATGTGGCATGGACGGCACTAACATGGATAGTTTTTTTTTGTAATTTTCTTTATTTTTCTGAATTTTTTCTTTTTGTCCCTTTTTCCTTTTCTTTTCTTGCCTTTTTCTTGTATATTTTTTCCCAATGTCCCTTCACCGATCCGTGAACTCGGCAATGGCCAGCAGAGGGAAATAAGAAAAAAAAGAAAACAAAAAGAAAAGAGAAGGAAAACAAAGATTCAGGTAAATTTGCAAAAGTTGCTCATGTCAACGCCGGTCGTGTCACATCAGACGGCCGAACAGAATTGATTGGAATGATTATATCGGCAAGTTGTCAAAATATTTAGTATTAAATTGGCTAAATTAAAAATTTAGGACTGGATTGGCATTTGTACAAAAGGTTTATGAGTTTTTTTTGGGAATTATCCCACCTACTATCTCCTGATTACATTCATTGGATATCTTAAAAATTTGGAGATTGAGTTATGTTTTTATTATGCCCTCATCTAAATTCCTATTTTTTGAAAAATAAGCAAATTTATTTTACTTTCCAAGCATACAAAATTCTATATCTTTAAAACCATGACAAAACATCTGCATATTCAAATATTGTTTGGTCATCATAAGAAAGGGGGAAATTGTTAGGAAAATCTCCTATGATGTTTTAAAAATGACAAAATAATTAAAAGCAACTAATATGTGTATGTGTTGAGTAGAACCAAGTGATAAATGCACATGTCAGTATGCAGATGGTGTTCTAAATAGGCAAACTGATACGAGGAGTGTTTAACCTCTATCAAGGGTGAATGTCACACCCCGACCCACAACCGGCTCGCGACACCCCTTTGTCGGTCGTAATGAACGCGACATCCCATGACACGTCGCCAATCCAAACCAAACACCCAACGATAAAGGCAAGCGGAAGCGAAATAGAAACAACCTAGACAATAAACAATGACAACGGGATAGCATAGGCATAAATCAACAAACGCATTTCATAAAACTAACAGTCACTTACAACATTAAATCTAGATTACTAATTTCAAAACCACATTTATTAAAAGGGGGCGGTGGTTGCGTAGCCTACTTTACTATACAAAAAGGGGGTATCTAATAGATGAATGGAGCATCAAATGCCCTAAGTACTCCTGGTCTCTAGACCACACGTGACAACTAACCGTCACTCCAAACCTGAAAATGTTTAACAACGGGGATGAGATAAATCCTCAATAAGTAGATAACCTAAACCCCACATAGGCCAATGCGTACCCAGATGAGTCTCAACATGCAATCTAACAATCGACATACTAGAACTCACACAAACATACATACCTCGCCTCCATTTACACGCCAACTCTGCATAATAATGCATCCAGCATAACACATATTCAGAGCACGCAAAGAGATTTCCTATGCATCATACAACCACACTCGCGTGTGTCTCGATTATAAGGTAAAACCACTTAGGCACGTCATATACCATGCCTAATAGTATTCACTCCATAATCAAACACAATGCAACATGCATGGTCCAGCCAACTTTCTCACGACCTCCGAGGTCCTTTCACATAACCCGCGTAAATACACCTCAAGCCTATTCTCACAGCCTACGCTACTGCGCCTCAGGCTCATTCTCACAGCCCGTGCTACTGTGTCTCAGGCTCATTCTCACAGCCCGTGCCAATGCACCTCAGGCTCAGCCTTCCGATCAATCCGGACTTAGTCTCGCATAATTATGCATTAGGACCTCAGGACATTTCTTTCTTTCCAATGGCCCGCATAACCTACGCCTCAGGTCTAACTCACCTTCCACAGCCCGCGTAAACACACCTTGGGCTCAGCCCTCCGATTAATCAGGGCTTTGTCCAATGACCCACGCAAACATGCATCGGGTCTATCCTACCTCAGGCTATTTGGATAGGTACACACGTCATATGCTTCAATCGATTCCATGCCAATCACATATTCAAACCACATCTTAATACACTCAATTGCCAATCATTCCAATCAATCCATGCAAGCATCAAACTCAATTCGTAAAGCATCACAAGCTAGCCACATTGCACAGCCGTCATTCTAACACATTGCACGTACTCAATTTCAAGTTATGCGCTTGCCACTTTGGCCCACAATTCCAACATTTGACCCAGTAATATTCTAGCGAAATCTTTAATTTTAAAAACAATAACCTAAAGTGATCAGTTCCTGGACAAGATTTTACTATAAGCATACTGTCGAATTACACGTTTTATAAATTCCAAAAATGGACTGAAATTCGGAATGTCACGGTGAACAATGTATTAGGCGCCTAGGAGCCTACAAATGGTTTCCATAATAAGCGATGATGCAGAACGATAGGTGTAATTTGACAAACAGGGGCGGCTAGGGGTAGAACTTGACTCTTGTACCATGTTAGAAAGTTCAACTCAAAAAGCTAAAACTATTAGATGGAGAGAGAAGGCATGTATATAAATAGAAAGTCTCTATTTATAAGAACAAACCTGGGGTTGTCTATTTCCTTACTTGATTAAAAAAGGGTTAATACCACGAAAAACCCTAAACTAGTATACCTGTGATAAATTTACCCCAAACTATTTTTTTTACCATAAAAATCCTAAACTGGTACACCCGTGACAATTTTACCCTGAACTATTTTTTTGACCATCAAAAATCCTACACTGGTATACCTGTGATAATTTTACCTTCGAACTAATTTTTTAGCCACCAAAAATCCCAAATTGGTACACATATGATAAATTTATCCTTTGTTAGTTTCCGTTAAATTTTACTATTAAATTGCTAAGTTTAATAACACGTGGTAATTGACATATGTACCGATTTTTGGTTTTACTCCTCTATTTGTCACAAGTTTACCAATTTGTGATTTTTTGTGATATTAATATAATTTAACAGACACCAACAGAGGGTAAATTTGTCACAAATATATCGGTTTTAGGTTTTGAATGGTCAAAAAATTAGTTCGAGGGTAAAATTGTCACAAGTGTACCAGTGTGGGGTTTTTGGTGGTAAAAGAAAAAGTTCGAGGTAAAATTGTCATAAGCGTACCAGTTTGGGGTTTTTGGTGGTCAAAGAAAAAGTTCGGGGTAAAATTGTCACAAGCGTACCAGTTTGGGGTTTTTGGTAGTTAAAAGAATAGTTCGGGGTAAATTTATCACAGGTGTACCAGTTTGGGTTTTTTTGTAGTAAAAAAAATAATTCGGGGTAAAATTATCACTGGTGTACCAGTTTAGGATTTTTCGTGATATTAACCCATTAAAAAAATATAAGAATAAGAAACCTTTCCTTATAAATTGACTTCTAAGAAATATACTCTATAGGAAAACTCTCTTGTCCTTTAAAATTTGAATTTGACCATATATTATTCAATTACTCACCCAGTTTGTTCTTAATAAGACAATGTTTTCCACCTTCGCATTTTCCAATTTTCCAATGTCAATTTCGGCCATAATGTGTTCATGGGCTTGGCCAAAGTTTGATGCTTTCATGGACTCAATCCAGCTCATTTAAGCCCATCCGTCACTGGTCCAATTAATATGCAAATTATATGAGCTTGATTAACTATTGATGCAAATGCTCCTAATATCTATACGCAATTTAACTTAATATTTTTGTTTCGGGGCCGGGTTCGATCGCTAATTTTTTATGCAATAAATGCTTAAATTGATTGCCAAAATTTAAGTGTCAATAATTACCTCTCTTCGAAGGCGAGCTTGAAGAGGCTTCATTCAAAGACCAAAATGATACCTAAATTTTAACACATGCGATGCAATGTGATCAAAAATGATTTTTTTGTTTAGTTCACGGCATCTCAATGAGCCTATACCCATTTTCTAATGCAATGTAATGAAAAGTTACAAAAGATGCAAATGCTAATGCAAAAATAGAAAACATACATGCATCTAGTTACCTAAAGATTTGGGAAAGTTTTTGAAAACATGCCAAGTATCTGAAATTTTAGTCAGTTATTTGAGAGGCCTGGAAATTTTTTTTAGATGTTTGAGTAGACAACTTGAAAGCCCACTTAGGATGCCGAGAAAAAGTCATTTGGAAACTCACTCAAATGATTAGATAAACAACCTAGAAACCAACTTAAGTAGTCGAGAAAAAGTCGTATGGAAACCACTCAGATGATTAGATAGACAACTCAGAATCCAAACCCACTCAAATGATTGGATAGACAACTCGGAATCCTACTCAGGTAGTCGAGAAAAGTCATCTGAAATCCCACTCAAATGAATGGGATAGACAACCTGGAATCCTGTTTAGGTAGTCGAGAAATTAAAAAATATTCGGACCAACACGAGGCTACATATAGCAACTTGAGCGTCAAGTATTAGAAATATTTTGTCAAGGAAACATTACCTGTCAGACATGATCAGAGCAAAAGATATATATGCATTAATTAAATAGATAAACGATCAGGATTATTCGAGAACACACATTTCAAAATTCACCGAGGTTTTTACCAATTCCATTGAGATTTATGCATTATGGCATCACCAAATTTCTACTGGGAAGAATCATCATCAAGACAACTTTAACTCATAAAGTAGATTTCTTGAAAATGATAAACGAGAGACTTTCGATTTGAAAGGACTTTTCATTCACTCTCATTTAGGAAGGCTATTTTGCCTCGACCATTGATGTCGGAATATGAGAATTACTCGATCTTACCATCATTAGGTCAACAAGGGATAGAGTTCACTCACAAGTGGTATGACCTTACCACTCTAAGAGGTCTTTATTAGGGCCGTAATGTAGGCTCGGTCATAAGCTTAGCAAAGGGATAATTCAATTCGTGGCTATGGCTATGCAAGAAATGTTCTCCATTTATCATCTTCGTCGGGTTTACAAGTCAAGGACTCTGCAAAATGAGATGGAAATAATCTTGACTGCACTTTTTCGAGCAAACCTTTTAAACAATTGAATCTTCTACATTAATTCAAGTGCCCTAATCTGAAGAGATTTTGTAAGGGACGTAATGTAGGCTCGATTAATGGGTTTAAGAAACAAAGGGATTAGTTAGGCTCAAAGATTTCACGTTGAAGGGGTTTTTGAATTTGTTGATCGTCTCAGGATTGTTACCAATGTTCTGCTTCACTGGGGATTGTCTTCTCGTTATATACTCCATTGACCACAAGAGTCCAAGTTGGCTTTTGAAATTTGTGAAATCACCACCTTTTCACTGGAGATGACTTTGCGACATTGACACAAATACATTTTTTCACTCTTTTTTTCTTCTTTTTTTCTCACTCTTGTTTTTTACGGTGCACTCACGAACAAAGCAAACACTGACTTTTGCAATATCATAAGCTTTTCAACAATTCATCATTCTTCGACTCTCGGGGTCTGTTGATTTTCTATGGAACATACATAGTTAAATTAAATATAAATGCAGCGGAAAAATATAACCATATATGTATCTCCAAAGGCGTTGTTCATGCGTTTCAATCAAAAATATGAAAACCATAAGGGGTTAAACGGATTACCTTTCGTAGTGTGCCCAAAACGATTTCGGTTTAGATGTTCTTCAGTTCGAGAACCACAAGCGTCGGACCTCTAGTTCAGACACAGCACCAATTGCACGACGAACGGAAAGAAGAACTTGCGGGTAATCACCAATATAATTGTGCTAGCAATCTTGTGATGACAATTCTCCGCACTCTCTCAATATTTCAGTCACGGCGTCGGAAGAGAGAAAACGTATTTTCTTAACTCTCACGAACACATGATAATTGCATATGCACATTTTCATCATCATGCAACTGATGCTGATCGCACTTTTTTAATATGGCGATCAGCAACTGTTGCTGATCGTGCATGTGCACACGCTTAGCAATGGCTGCTGATCGTGCATGTATGCACATGCGCACACGATCAGCAACGGTTGCTGATCAAGATGCACACTGTGAGCAACCGTTGTTAACCGTGTGCCCCCTTTTTTTTTAATAAAATTAAAACGTACTATTGCTGTCCATGTGCACTTTTAAATTTATATATATACACACACACCCAAACATAGGAGTGCATGATCAGCATATGTGTATTTTTGTGAGCATCATATGCACACATGCCCGTGACAAAAATTGAATTAAATTAAATCCCATTTAATTTAATTTTAGTCCGACTCAATTTTATTGCAAACATATTTGTAATATCGTCTCTTCTGTACAACGTCATCCTAAATTGATTATGGTGTGTGACATCCCTAGGTTCATTACTGAGCTCGTAGTAAGACCTGTACTAACACATTAGTACTCCCAAGAGAATTGATTGTCTTGATCAATCTCTAGATACTACAAGCCATGATTGACATCTAGGTGTCACACCTCGAACCCTATCGAGCTTGTGGCACCCCTCTTTGATCGAATTAGTGTGATATCCCAGGAAATGCCGCTGACCCAATCAAACCATCAGAGATATAAAACACCAGTGAAAGCCACAAACACTCAGACAATATTAACTAGGGGTAAAAGGGAGAGCAAACATCCATTATTGATTCAAACTTATACAATATCCACCATATACAATCCACATAATATACATGCACACCGAACTTCTAAACTATACACCACCGATATCAAAAAGATCAATAGCCTGGGTATACCCTACTCCAAAAATGCGACACTTCAAAATCCTTTACTCAACCCCTAAACTAGCCCCTACGCCCTCTAAATGGTGCCCACTCCAAGTCTGACTCCTCAGAACTCAAATCTGAATGCCCCTGAGCCACCTGCTCCTCTGAGGACTCCGAATCAACCTCGATCTCAATCGGGTTATCCTCATCATCTAACTCTAATGGAACCTCAACCCGCTCCTCCTCATTAGACTCCTTTTCTGGCTCTTCCTCTAGCTTATTCTCTAGCTCATCCTCTGGTTCGTTCTCTGGTTCCACCTCGGGGTCTTCTACTGGCTCGTCCTCGGGTTCTTCTTTCGGTACTTTTTCAAGCTCTTCTTCAGGGTCTTCTTCTCCGGGTTCCTCGTCTGGTATTACACCTAGATCCACTTCCATAGGATCATACCCTGCTTGTGATTCCTCTGGCTCCGGATCAGGCTCAGCCACTGAAGGTTCAGGTGCTGCAAGTGCAAGCTGATGTCCGGACTGGGCAAAACTAGTATCTAGACTAGTCATCTCACCGTCCAGAGGGGGTATGGCTGACGGATCCCAATCCCCTACTTCGTCAAAGGGCACATCAAAGCCACAAACGAGACCAAACACATCCATCCCGTCCCGAAACATCCAAGCGATATAGGTGTGGGTCTGCCAGAGGGGTTGCCCTATGTCTACCCAGACTACCATAGTATACTTGATCCAAGTCATATTCTCGTTTATCGGATACTCTACAATTTTATGGTCGGTGTGCATTGGAATACCAAAACGCTGAGGTAGCGGCGGTGGTAGATTCATGGCTCGGGCCGGGGTTCTGAAATTATTTGGTTGAAATAACCATGAGACACGTCTCAGCAAGTAACACCCTAAACCCCACCTAAGCTAACACATACCTCCAAACAAGTTCAAACACCATAACACTCAATAAGCACATCACAAGCATACAATTGTACTTACCTAGGCTTTTAATACGTGCAACCTGCACATTAGCCATAATAACACAAATTCCAACCATAGGCACATTTCAAATTAATTTCATGTCCGATAAACAAGTCGAACACATGGAATTTCCAATTTCACATTCCACACACTCGTTCATGCCTCATCACACTATTTTCACTTGACTCGCTAGTGACCTGCGTAATAGTACCGCCTCAGGTCCACTGTGACCATCTCATATTCACAATACTTCTTAGCCCATGTAATAGTACCGCCTCAGGCTATGTCTTTTGCCCGCGTAATAGTACTGCCTTAGGCTCAACATCCACCACCTATGACATATTCCGCATTGAAGTATATGCCTCAGGTTGGCAGTCTTTCGATAATACCAAGCATTGTCCCGCCTTAAAAGTACTACCTCAGGACGACATAATTCCCCGCGTTAAAGTACACACCTCAGGGATTCCCCGCGTTAAAGTACACGACTCAAGGATCCTCGTGACCACACGCACGACACATCACGCAATTTCTCATGCTCAATTAACACCCAAATATAGCTAATTTCCAACCAATTCAATTCAGCCCATGCGTACATATAACGGTCCACATTTCAATCAATTAATTCACAAACCAACGAGCACACAAGGCTGCCAATAGACCCGCAATCACAGCATGATCATGGGCATAAATTAAATATTTCCATGTCTATTTCAAGCCACAATAGCCACACAAACCAGCCAATCCAATTCAATTCGCTCGTGCACAATTAACCCGAATTTCTACATTTTAGGCCAAATTCCGCCATTCACCGGTGTCGTACTCCTACCGACAACCCCCGAACCAACCCGCACTATATTTTAATCACCAATATGCACCAATTCAACCATAGCATGAGCAGTAATTTGGCCACAACAGAAAACCACCATAACGGCCCATTTAGGCCCGTTTTTCGCACCATAAGCCACAATAATCACCCGCAATCATTCCGATCACCTAACCAATCATTTCTAACCTCCAATCCACCTCAAAAATCATCACAATTTTACCCAAAACACTTGGCTAAATCAATCCAACCGTTGTTCCACGATTAATCCCTAAAACTCACTAAAACGGCCTCGAACTAATCCAAAAATACCCGTTATCCTAGGCGAGGGTTAGGATATCACTTACTTGTGATTCCTACGCAAAATTGAGGCCTCTACAGCGGCTAGATAGAGGGTAAATAGCAGTGGCAGCAATGTCTCACGAAAGGGATATCGGCATCCACGAGCGGTGGCGATCGGTGGCGATTGGCTACTGGTTTTCTTGGCTAAGTCGGGGGGGCTGAGATGGGGCTGGTGGTGTTTCGGTAGGGACAAAAATAGGGGAGAGAGAGGTGTGAGGTGGTGGTGGTGGCTCTGGCTCGGCGGTGGAAGCAGCGGCGATGGGAGTGGCCGACTGGCCACTTCACGGTGAGGAGGAGGAGGCTTAGCTAAGAGAAGGGTGAGGAAGAGAAAGAGGTTGCCGTGAGAGTGAGAGAGAATGAGGGGAGAGAGAGAAAAATGGAATTAAATAGTCTAAGGCTAATAATTGATGTCGCACCCCCCCTAAAATGACCATCCTACCCTCCTCTCTAATTCTAAATCAACGGCCACTATTTGATCTTATCCTAAGATCAACGGTCAAAATTAATTCTTACCAAAAATATTCAGAGGCAAAATTGAAATTTCACAAAATTTTCAATGGCAAAATTGTCCAAAAATTTCTATTTCTAAAGCTAGTGTGAAATGACCAAAATGCCCCTCCCCCATTATACTTGGCCTTAATAAAATCCTAGGAGTAAAACGATCATTTTCCATTTCTCGCCAGAATTCAAATTTTCTAAAGAATCCGGATAAATCTAAGGCTAACTAAGACAATAACAACATCATCCAATTATCCAGTCGTGACATTCATAGTTTCCAAGGCCCAATCTTGATCGTTAATTAATGACCAAATTTAATTAACGTAACTTGAGCATATCTCAAACTAATGGGTGGCTTTTGTGGAAATTCGCACATTTGACTTGTGGCCGATACTAAATCAAGCCACATTCAAGTTTTCTCGGGTCGTGACGATCTCGGTTGTCACTTAATCGCGAGGATCGATCACTAGTTCCAACGGGCGCGATCGTTTGATATAGATTTAGGGTCATTCGTCAGTTCTTCTCGTGGTCAAACGGAATCACCCGCGATCCACTAATATGATAGCGACAAATCGATCCCTAACTATCCTTAGATCGGCCTACATTGGCTCAAAATGTCACCTCGACAATTTTTATAGTCGAAAGTCGATTCACGATCGAGTTTCTTTGATCGCGCAACTTTAAATCTCTAATTAGCTTTTCCCTAACGGTTAGTATCCCAGGAGTGATCAATTCTGGACGAGATCTAACTATAAGCACATCCATAAATCATCAATTTCATAAATCTCAAGTGGGTCAATTTTCAGAATGTCATAACTTTTCTCCTCTTATAAAAATTTCATCCTCGAAAATTACAATTCAACCTAACCACTCAAACAAGTGGGGGTATTGACGTTGCATTAGCTTTTCACTTTCCCACGTCATTCTTTCTGTCCTGTGATGTTCCCAAACAACCTTGACCATCAAGATCATCTTGTTCCTTAAAACTCGTTATTTCCAATCTTGGATCCTTATTGGCCTTTCGATATGCGACACCCTGTCGTCCACCTCTATTTCTTCGTAGTTCAACACATGAGTTGAGTCTGGTTCATACTTTCTCAACATCAATACATGAAAGACATTATGCACTTGCGACAAATTTGATGGCAATGCAAGGTGATAAGCTAAGTCTCCAATCCTTTCCAAAACCTCAAAGGGTCCCACGTAGCTCGGACCCAACTTCCCTTTCTTACTAAATCGAGACAATCCTCTTATGGGTAATATCTTAAGGAATACGCGATACCCTACTTGAAATTCCAAAGGTTTTTACCTTTTGTATGTATAACTCTTTTGACAGGTTTGAGCTGTTTTCAGTCTTTCACGAATTACCTTAACAGCCTTAATTGAACTAATTCTGGCTCGGTTATACTCCTTTCTCTAACTTCATCCCAACACACGGGCATTCTACATGCTCTGCCATACAGCGCTTCAAATGGCGCCATTCCGATACTCTGCTAAGAACTATTATTATACACAAATTCTGCTAAGGGCAATTGTTCTTCCCACTTGTTCTGAAAATCCAACACACATGCCCGAAGCATATCCTCTAGAGTCTGAATCATCCTCTCAGACTGGCCATCCATTCGTGGATGGTAAGCTATACTAAATTGTAACTTTGATCCTAATTATGTCTGCAGACTTTTCCAAAACTTGGCGGTAAACCTAGGATCACAATCTGAAGTAATTGTTACCGGTACCCCATGCAAACAAACTATCTATTGTACATACAACTCAGCATACCGATCCAATACGAAGTCCTATCATACGACCAAGAAGTATGCTGACTTTGTCAATTTATCGATAATCACCCAAATGGAATAATGGCCTCTTTGGCTCCTTAGTAATTCCATTGTAAAATTCATAGTAATGTGTTCCCATTTCCATTCTGGGATTTTTAAAGGCCGCAACAATCCTCCGGGCTTACAATGTTCTGCTTTCACTTGCTGGCACGTCAGATACTTAGCCACATGCTTAGCTATATCTACCTTCATGCCATTTTACCAATAGTACTGTTTCAGATTCTGATACATTTTCGTACTATCGGGATGGATACTATAACTACTACAATGCGCTTCCGACAAAATTTCTACCTTAAGTTCCGCATCGTCAGGCATACATAATCATCCACGGAACTTCAATATCCCGTCTTTGGATATCTGAAAAACTAGCTTTCTCTTGATAGCATCCATTTCCAGAATCCTTTGAATTTCTTGGTCCGTAGACTGTAAAGCCCTAATCTTAGCCTGGATTTCTAGTTCGATTCTTGAAGTGACAAACAAACTCGAGACTTGACTTACTTTAAATCTAAATTCCGAGTCTCGCACTCCTTCCAATAAAGTCCATTCCTTGACCATCAAATGTGCAATGCTTAACTTTCGACTCATTGCATCGGCTACCCAGTTGGCCTTTCCGGGGTGATATAAAATATCACAATCATAATCCTTAAGTAATTCCATTCACTGACGTTGTCTCATATTCAACTCCTTTTGAAAAAATAAATATTTCAAACTCTGATGGTCCGCATATATTTGAAATTTCTTTCCGCATAAATAATGTCATCAAATCTTAAGGGCGAATATAATCGCGGCTAATTTCAAATCATGCATCGGATAATTCAGTTCATGCGGTATCAACTGCCTTGATACATAGGCTGCCACTCGCTTATGTTGCATCAGCACACATCATAATCCTTTCAACGACGCATCACTATAGATTTCGAAATCTCCAAATCCTAACGGAATAATCAATACTGGTGCCATCGTTAATCTATGCTTCAATTCCTGGAAACTCCTTTCACACTTGTCAGTCCACTCAAACTTCGTTTCTTTCTTTAACAGACGCGTCAACGGCATTACTATAGTCGAAAATCCTTCCACAAAACGTCTATAGTATCCTGCCAAATCCAAGAGCTTCAAACCTCAATTATCGTCATTGGCCTCGGCCACTTTATCACGACTTCAATCTTTGCCAGATCTACTGAAATTCCATCTCCCAATATCACATGTCCAAGAAATGCTACTCGATTGAGCCGGAATTTGCATTTACTAAACTTAGCGTACAATGCGTGTTTCCTTAAAATCTATAAAACTTTACTCAAATGAAACTCGTGCTCTTTAGAGCTCTTCGAGTACACCAATATATTGTCTATGAAAACTATCATAAATTGATCCAAGAATTCCTTAAACACCTAATTCATTAAGTCCATAAAAGCACCAGGGGCATTAGTCAATCTAAACGGCATTACCGTAAATTCATAGTGTCCATATCTTGTTTGGAATGCCGTTTTCGATATATTCTCTTTCCTAATCCTCAATTAATGATATCCCGTTCTCAAATTGATTTTAGAAAACACCGAAACCCTTTGTAACTGATCAAACAAATCATCAATCCTTGGCAAGGGGTATTTATTCTTAATCATCACTTTATTTAACTGCCGATAATCAATACATAACCTTAATGACCTATCCTTCTTTCTCACAAATAAGACTGGCGCTCCCCAAGGAGATGCACTTGGATGAATAAAACCTTTGTCTAATAATTCTTGCATTTGCACCTTTAAATCTTTTAACTCTGACAACGACATTCTATAAGGTGGCTTAGAGATTGGCTCAGTCCTTGCGGCCAACTCGATTACAAACTCTACTTCTCTCTCTGGTAGCAATCTCGACAATTCCTGAGGAAAGACATCGGGATAATCGCGCACCATGACTATGTCCTCTAGCCTCGACTCCTCAGCCATCGAATCAATCACAGTCACTAGAAATCCTTGACACCCTTCATTCAACAACTTAGTTATCTCTAGCGACGAAATCTAAGGGATCGAGGTTCCCCCTCAATTTCCCACAAATTCGAATTTCGGATGTTCAACTGGATTAAATTGGATCGCCCTGCTACTACAATCCATTACGGCCCTCTGCTTAGTCAACCAATCCATACCCACTATCACGTCAAATTCATACATCACTAAAACTGCTAAATCAATTCTCTCTTCCCTATCACCATTTACGATCTTACAATTCGAGCACCCCAACGAAACCAACACCTTATCATTTAAGGGAGTTATAACGCACAACACAACATCAAGTAACTGCAGTTCTATACCAGTCAATTTAACAAACTGCTGATATAAATAAATGTGACGCCCTAGGGTCAAACATACGTAGCATGATCGCATAGAGAAACCGTACCTGTGACTACCCCTGGCGCGTTCTCAATCTCTCTTCTGGCAATGTTGTACACCCGTCCTTGGGCTTGTGGCCTATTCTGATTAGCTAGCTGGGTAGCTCCAATTTGGTTCCCGTTTCGGGGTGGCGACAACACAAGCGATCTATTTTGCCTAATGTTAGGGCAAAACCTTATCCGATGACCAAACCTGCCACATCCAAAACAGGCTCCACTCCTGCTCGGACAAGGTCCACTTCCATGTCTTTCTCTACATATCCGACATGGGCCATTTTGAAAACGGGTCGATTTCCCTATATTCCTTCTAGTAGGAGGGACGAAACGTCAATTACCCATCATTGGCCTCTTCCCTAAGTGATGATTGTCCCTACCCTAGGCAAATCTTAACCCAGAAGCGACAGTCCTATCCGCTAAGTCACGCTCAATCGCTTGAGCCCGGTCATAGATCTCGTTGTAATCCGTCAAATTCAACGAAATCATTTGGCTGCGAAGGTCTGGCTTCAAGCCGTCTTGGAACCTCCGAGCCCTATCCAACGAGTCCTCTACCATCCTTAGGGCAAACTTAGATAATGGAGCAAATTCAGCCTCATACTGATCCGCTATCCTCTGCCCTTGACGAAGTCTTATAAACTCAGCTAATTTCTATTCCTGAGCACTTTCAGAAAAATATTTATCATTAAAGACTTCCGTAAACATCGCCCAAGTCTAGACGATACCAGCCGGGAACACCCTTCCTCTTGTGGCTTTCCACCAATCATTTGCATTTCCTTGGAGTTGGTACACCGCCAAGGTCACTTTCTCTTTTTCGGTGCACCCTAGTACATCAAAAGCCTTTTCTAACTCTTCTACCCATAGTGATACGACCTCAAGAACGTCTTTATTATCAAACTTAGGGGGCTTTAACTTTAAAAATTGCTCCACTAATTGGTGCATCTGCTTATTCACATTCACTTGCCCCTACCCTTGATTCTCATTATTATTATTGGCAGCAGCGGCCACAGCGGCCTCGGTAGCTTAGGCAATAATGGTAGCACACTCCTAAGTCTGTCGTCCTATCAGATTACCAATCTTCTCTAGGATCCTCATGACCGCATCTATTCTCGGATCTCCTACAAGTCGGGCTCGTGAGCTGGATAGACCCTCGATTCCTCTACCTCTCGAACTCATCCTCATGATGTTTATCTCTCACCTACCTGCTATAATTCTACTCAGGAATTAGAGACCTAGGCCAACTATACCGGTCTAGTCCTAAGCAGCGAATTAACACAATAATTCACTCAGCAGGTAAGTAATCACAATAGCACAAGGCCACAAACAATAAGGTCTATGCACTTACCTCAGGTCTAGACGTACCACTATTCCAATTATTATAACACTCAATTCACTCAGCAATTACAACAAACAGTCTAGAGGCACGCGTAGCTCATTCCACCCTATGACTCACTAAAGTCTCCCTAGATGACTACCCCAGTGTCTCTGCTCCTTATCACTCCTGGCTTCGACCAATTTAGATCGAGCTGTCCTTGCTTTGATACCAAATCAAACCGGGATGTCATGCCCCGAACCCCATCGAGCTCATGGCACCTCTCTTTGGTCGAATTAGTGCGACGTCCTAGGAAACGCCGCCAACCCAAATCAAACCATCAGAGATATAAAATACCAGCGAAAGCCACAAACACCCAGACAATATTAACTAGGGATAAAAGGGAGAATAAACATCCATTACTGATTCAAACTTATACAATATCCATCATATACAATCCACATAATATACATGCACACCGAACTTCTAAACTATACACCAACATCAAAAAGATGAGTAGCCTGGGTATACTCTACTCCAAAAATGGGACACTTCAAAATCCTTTACTCAACCCCTAAACTAGTCCATACGCCCTTTAGATGGCGTCCACTCCAAGTACGACTCCCTAGAACTCAAATCTGAATCCCCCTGAACCACATGCTCCTCTGAGGACTCCGAATCAGGTTTGATCTCAATCGAGTTATCCTCATTACCCAACTCTAGTGGAACCTCAACCTGCTCCTCCTCATCGGACTCCTCTTTTGGCTTTTCCTCTGGCTCATTCTCTGGCTTATCCTCTGGTTTATCCTCTAGTTCCACCTCGGGGTCTTCTTCTAGTTCATCCTCAGGTTCTTCTTCCAGTACTTCTTCAGACTCTTTTTCGGGGTCTTCTTCTCCGAGTTCCTCCTTTGGTATTACACCTAGATCCACTTCCATAGGATCATACCCTGCTTGTGATTCCTCTGGCTCCGGATCAAGCTCACCAACCAAAGGTTCAAGTGCTGCAAGCGTAGGCTGATGTCCGGACTGGGCGAGACTAGTATCCAAACTAGTCATCTCACCGTCCGAAGGGAGTATGGTTGACGGATCTCAATCCCCTACTCTGTTAAAGGGCACATCAAAGCCACGGATGGGACCAAACTCATCCATCCCGTCCCGAAACATTCGAGCGGTATAGGTATGGGCCTGCCAGAAGGGTTGCCCTATATCTACCCAGACTATCGTACAATGCTTGATCCAGGTCATATTCTCGTCTATAGAGTACTCTACAACATTATGGTCGGTGTGCATCAGAATACCAAAACGCTGAGGCGGCGGCGGCGGTAGATTCATGACTCAGGCTAGGTTCTAAAATTGTTTGGTTGAAATAACCATGAGACACGTCTTAGCAAGTAACACCTTAAACCCTACCTAGGCTAACACGTACCTCTAGATAAGATCAAACACCATAACACTCAATAAGCACATCACAGACACACAATTGTACTTACCTGGGCTTTTAATACGTGCAACCTGCACATTAACCACAATAATACAAATTTCAACCACATGCACATTTCAAATTAATTTCATGCTCGATACACATGTCGAACACATGGCATTTCCAATTCCACATTCTACACCCTCATTCGTGCCTCATCACACTATTTTCACTCGACTCGCCAGTGACCCACGTAATAGTACCGCCTCAAGTCCACTGCGACCATCTCATATTCACAACACTTCTTAGCCCACATAATAGTACCGCCTCAGGCTCAACATCCACCACCTACAACACAACCCATATTAAAGTACACGCCTCAGGTTGGTAGTCTTCCAATAATACCAGTTATCGTCCCGCGTAAAAGTACCGCCTCAGGACGACACAATTCCCCGCGTTAAAGTACATGCTTTAGGGATTCTCGTGACCACACGCACGACACATCACGCAATTTCTCATGCTCAATTAACACCTAAACATGGCTAATTTCCAGCCAATTCAATTTAGCCCATGCGCACATATAACGGTCCACATTTCAATTAATTAATTCACAAACCAACGAGCACACAAGGCCGCCAATGGACCCGCAATCACAGCACGATCATGGGCATAAATTCAATATTTCCATGTCTATTTCAAGCCACAATAGCCACACAAACCAACCAACCCAATTCAATTTGCTCGTGCACAATTAACTCAAATTTCTGGATTTTAGGCCAAATTCTGCCATTCACGGTTGTCGTACTCCTACTGACAACCCCCAAACCAACCCATACTATATGTTAATCACCAATATGCACCAATTCAGCCACAGCATGAACAGTAATTCGGTCACAATAGAAAATCACCATAACGGCCCATTTAGGCCTGTTTTTCACGCCACAAGCCACAATAATCACCCGTAATCATTCCGATTACCTAACCAATCATTTCTAACCTCCAATCCACCTAAACAATTATCATAATTTCACCTAAAACACTCAGCCAAACCATTCTAACTATTGTTCCACGATTAACCCCTAAAACTCACTAAAACGACCTCGAACTAACCCGAAAATACCTATTATCCTAGGCGAGGGTTAGGATATCACTTACTTGTGATCCCTATGTGAAATTGAGGCCTCTACAGCGGCTGGATAGAGGGAAAATAGTAGCAGCAGTAGTGTCTCAAGAAAGGGATACTGGCGTCCACGAGCGGCAACGATCGGCGGCGATTGGCTGCTGATTTTCTTGGCTGAGCCGAGGGGGCTGAGATGGGGCTGGTGGTGTTTCGGTGGGGACAAAAACAGGGGAGATAGAGGCATGAGGCGGTGGTGGTGGCAACGGTGAGTGGCCACGGCGGCGGCGATGGCTCCAGCTCGACGGTGGAAACGGCGGCGATGGGAGTGGCTGGCTGGCCACTTCATGGTGGGGAAGAGGAGGCTCAGCCGAGAGAGGGGTAAGGAAGAGAGAGAGGTTGCCGTGAGAGTAAGAATGAGAGGAGAGAGAGAAAAATGGAATTAAATAGTCTAAGGCCAATAATTGGTGTCTCACCCCCCTAAAATGACCATCCTACCCTCCTCTCTAATCCCAAATCAACAGCCAAGATTTGATCTTATCCTAAGATCGACGGTCAAGATTAATCCTTACCAAAAATATCCAAGGGCAAAATTGAAATTTCACAAAATTTCCAAGGGCAAAATTGTTCAAAAATTTCTATTTCTAAAATTAGTGTGAAATGACCAAAAGTGCCCCTCCCTCATTATACTTGGCCTTAACAAAATCCTAGGGATAAAATGGTCATTTTCCATTTCTCGCCAGAATTCGAATTTTCTGAAGAATCCGAACAAATCTGAGGATGACTAAGCCAATAACAACATCGTCCAATTATCTTGTCGTGACATTCATAATTTCCGAGGCCCAATCTTGATCGTTAATTAATGACCAAATTTAATTAACGTAACTTAAGCATATCTTGAACTAACGGGTGACTTTTGGGGAAATTCGCACATTTGACCCATGGCCGATAATGAATCAAGCCACATTCAAGTTCACTCGGGTTGTGACGACCTCAGTCGTCACTTAATTGTGAGGATCGATCGCTAGTTCTGACGGGCGCGATCATTTGGTATAGATTTAGGGTCATTCATCAGTTCATCTCGTGGTCAAGCGGAATCACCTGCGATCCATTAATATGACAGCGGTGAATCGATCCCTAACTATCGTTGGATCGGCCTACATTGGCTTAAAATGTCACATCGACAATTTTTATTGGTCGAAAGTCGATTCACGATCGAGTTTCTTTGGTCGCGCGAATTTAAATCCCTAATTAGCCTTTCCCTAACTGTTAGTATCCCAGGAGTGATCAATTCCGGGCAAGATCTAACTACAAGCATGTCCATAAATTATCCATTTCATAAATTCCAAGTAGGTCGAATTTCAAAATGTCATACTAGCAATATGTTATGGCTACCCAGACAGTGTGAATGGTTTAAAAACATAATGAACCTGCCAGCTTTGGTTACAGTGTAATCCAATCCTTCTGCCTTACTATGTCCCGATCAAACAAAGACCATGAAATATTTGTCAAGTCACCAATTCGATCATATACATAAACCTAATTGACATGTATTTTATATGAGACATAAATAGTTCATTCTCAGTTACAACCCCAGCCGAGGATTTTCATGCAGTGTCAAGATTAGATTACATAGAACATCATTATTGTACTTTGCATATAACAAGGAGACAGATTCCATTTTGTGCACACATGTAACTTCGTATGTGAATGAACTATGACCATCAAGTATAAAGAAGGATCAACGAAGCTATAATATGCGCACTTGTGAACCATAGCCATCCAACACACAAGTCAACACTATTCCTCAAGTCTAAGGATTATTTACACAAAACTAGAGCATGAACGATTAGGCATTTACCATGCTAAAAGCTTCCATGTTGCTAATTGTTATATGCGTGTCACATTCAATAAACTTGTCTGGTACAAGCACCTACGTTCTAACTCGAGCATCACAATACCTAATGACTTGTGACTCGTCATTCCCTTAAATATCCAATACTTAACGATGAAGCTAAGAACATACCGGTCTCAACAGGATTATTGATATCCACTCAATGATCCATTAACCGGGAACAATTTAAAGATTCAGTCTAACTGTGAACCTGTCACACATATTCTTAATATCTCAAGAATAGGTCCAGTCACAACTGATCTTATGGAATCGTTCATATATTTAAATAATTGGACAAATGAATGAATACGTCATTGCCATTAAATAAATAATGAAATTGAAAATACAACTTAAATCCCTAACATGTAACTATTACATGATGACTTTAGGGCATACATTTAATAATCTTCCACTTGCACTAAAGCCAATTTGTTTGGTACCTCAAACCCATCTTGTCAATGTGTCTTTCAAAAGAAGATTGAGGTAAGGCCTTGGTGAAGGGATCTGCCACGTTTTTTGCTGAAGCAATTTTCTGAAAGGTGATATCACCTCTCCTAATAATTTCTCTAATGAGATGGAAGCGTCTCTCAATATGCTTGGACTTTTGGTGAGACCTTGGTTCCTTTCACTTGAGCTATTGCCCCATTGTTATCACAAAAGAATGTTATTGGTTGTTCAATGGAAGGAACGACTCTAAATTCCGAAATGAACTTCTTCATCCAAGCGATTTCCTTTGCTACTTCTGAAGCAGCTACATACTTTGCCTCAGTGGTAGAATCAGTAGTTATGCTCTATTTGGAACTCTTCCAAACTAACTATGCCACCATTAAGTGTAAAGACAAACCTAGTATAGACTTATAATCATTAGGATTCGATTGAAAATCGGAATTAGTATAAGCTTCAACTTTAAACTCTCATTCTCCGTAAACCAAGAATAAATCCTTAGTCCTTCGCAAGTACTTAAGGATATTCTTGATTGCCATTCAGTGATCTTCCCCTAGATCAGACTGATATATGCTAGTAATGCTTATAACATGTGCAATATCAGGTCTCGTACATAGCACAGCATACATTATGCTTCCAATAGCATATGCGTAAGGTATATTTTCCATTCGCTCTCTTTCTTCAGGAGTGTTGGGACACATCTCCTTGGAAAGATGGATTCCATGCCTAAAAGGCAATAATCCTCTTTTGGAACATTGCATGTTAAAATGTGTTAACACTTTATCTATGTACGTAGACTGTGATAGGCCAATCAATCGTCTTGATCTATCTCTACAGATCTTGATACCAAAATATAGGTTGCCTCTCCTAAATCTTTCATGGAGAATTTCTGTGACAAGAATAGTTTGATTGATGATATCATCGGTACATCGTTCCCGATCAAAAGTATATCATCGACGTACAAAACTAGAAATGCAATTGCACTTCCACTGACCTTCTTGTATACATAAGGGTCATCCAGGTTTTTTATGAAACCAATCGATTTGACTACTTCATCAAAACGGATGTTCCAACTTCTAAAGGCTTGTTTGAGTCCATAAATGGATCTCTTAAGCCTACACACCTTTCAACTTTCACCATTGGATTCAAAACCCCGTGGTTGTTCCATATAGATGTCCTCCTCAAGAAAACCATTTAGAAAAGCCGTTTTGACATCCATTTGGAATATCTCATAATCTAGGTGTGCAGCTATAGCCAACATAATCCGAATGAATTTTAGCATAGCTACAGGTGAGAAAGTTTGGTCATAATCGATTCCTTCTTTTTGATGATATCCTTTCGCCACCAGCCGTGCTTTGTAAGTTTCAACTTGACCCTCAGCATTCGTCTTCCTTTTGAAGATCCATTTACAGCCAATTGGTACAATACCATCAAGTAGGTCAACTAAGGTCCAAACTTCGTTGGAATACATTGAATCCATTTTGGATTTCATGGCTTCGAGCCATTTACCCGAATCAATGTCCAACATCGCCTCCTCATAGGTGTTTGGATCACCAGGTTGATCACCATCATTCACAATGAATAATGGTTCAATATGTTTACGCAAGTGTCTATAATGAGCAAGTGGACGAGACATTCTCCCACTCCTCCTAAAAGGTTGTATATAAGAAGCTCCCACTAAATCAGAGATTGGTGTTTGAACTTAGTTATTTGGTACTTCATTGATCTCTTCTTGTAAGACTATTTTCCGCCCAGCACCACCTTCCTGAACGAATTGATTCTCCAAAAAAGAAGCATGCCTGCTAAAGCATGAAAATAGAAATAGTATCCAAGAGACTCTTTTGGATATCCAATGAAGCGACCTTGTTTCAGACCTAGCCTCCAA
Organism: Syzygium syzygioides; assembly: GCA_031216285.1. Classification (NCBI taxonomy): domain Eukaryota; kingdom Viridiplantae; phylum Streptophyta; class Magnoliopsida; order Myrtales; family Myrtaceae; genus Syzygium; species Syzygium syzygioides. Next base: position 21,489,546 of record CM062244.1, on the reverse strand, counting down.
TTTTTCCATTTTCAGCTTCTTGATGAAAGCTGGACAACCCCAAATATTGATATGATTAAAACTTGGTTTCCTACTATGACATATCTCATAAGGCGTAGCCGGAACAGATTTGGATGGCACTCTATTCAATACATATGCGGCTATCTTGAGGGCATATCCCCAAAGAGATATAGGCAAATTGGTGCAACTCATCATAGATCGCACCATATCTAATTAAGTGCGATTTCTTTTTTTAGATACACCATTGTGTTCTAGAGTTCCAGAATATGTCCACTGTGATACAATGCCATTATCCTTAACATAGTCCAGGAATTCAGTACTAAGGTATTCATCTCATCGATCGGATCGAAGAGCCTTAATACATTTTTCTGTTTGTTTCTTAACTTCAACCTTAAATTCCTTGAACATTTCAAAAGATTCAAATTTATACTTCATTAAGTACAAATAATCATATCGTAACTGATCATCGGTGAATGTAATGAAGTAAGAATAACCACCTCTAGTATTTTCATTTATTGGTCCACATATATCTGTATGTATCAATCCCAGTATGTCAGCAGCTCGCGCATTATGTCCCACAAAGGCGCTTTAGTCATTTTTCCTAGAAGACATACCTCACAAGCCGAGTATGGCTCAAACATTGATGGATTAATGTACCCATCATTACTCAACTTGTTGATTCTATCTTCTCCAATATGACCTAATTGAAGATGCCAAACATACTTTGGATTTGGACTATCTCTAGGGCATTTTTTAGTTATTACATTTATATCATTATTGTATTGCTTATTGGCATTGGTAATCGCATTACTAGACATTGTAATGATATAAAGATTATTGGTTAATAAACCAGAACCAACACATCTCCCATTATGATAAATGGAACATACATCATCAGCAAAAGAAAATTCATAATTCTCTTTACTCAAACGAGATATAGAGATGATATTCCTAACATCATTCTCATAATGCAAGCAATTTTTTAATATCAATACATGTCCAGAAGGTAAACATAAACAAAAAATCCTTATAGCTAACACAGCAACTCTTGCTCCATTTGCAAATGGTAGGACAATTTCATTTCGCCCCACTATTCTACTTATTTCCAAGTTCTACAAAGACATACAAATATGTGAGGTTGCAACAGAATCTAGAACCCATAAGTTGGATTTAGCACTAACTATAAGATTAGTTTCAATAAGCATAGACACCATACCTTTGCAAGATTGGTCCTTAGGCTTGACCTTCAACACCATACCTTTGCAAGATTGGTCCTTAGGCTTGACCTTCAAGCTCGTGAGGTACTTCCTGAAGTTCCTCCTCCAGTGCCCTTTGACACCACAGTAGTGACAATTCCCTTTTTTAACCTTGGCCTTTGATTGCACAGCATGTTTCATAAGCCTCTTCCATTTCTTTTTCTTTAAAACAGTCTTACTCTTTGAAGAACTGTTTTGAAGAAGATGCCATAGCCATAGCTACCACATCAGGCCTCGTGTTGTGCATTTCCTTCTCATAAACTACCAGCATGCTAAGTAACTCAGCAAGAGTTTTCTCCATCTTATGCATGTGGAAGTTTTGGACAAAGCTAGAGAAGGAATCGAGCAAAGATTGGAAAATCAAATCCACAGCTAACTCAATATCCATGACAAGATTAAGTCTAACCAACTCTTCTATGTGCATGATCATTTTCAAAGCATGATCATTAACCGATGATCCTTCAGCCATTCTCATATGGTACAATGCCTTAGATATCTCATATCTAGAGGTTCGACCATTCTCATCAAATATTCTTTTAAGTGCAAGATGATCGATCTAGCATCTTCCGTAGTTTCATACTTCTTATGCAATTCATTGTTCATTAAAGCAAGCATGTATGACCTAACTTTTAAGTCATCATCACGCCACTTATCATAAGTGACGCACTCCACTTGGGTCCCACCTTCAGGAAAGGAGTTTGGCATCTTTTGATCAAGCACATACCCGATTTTCTCCTAATTGAGAATAATTCTCAAATTCCTCACCCAGACAGTGAAATTGGGTCCAATCAAACAATTCTTGTCAAGTATAGAAGCGAGTAAGTTTGTGGTCACCATTTTCAGAGTAATAATATATATGTGCAGAAAATAAATTATTAGCCGTTGTCTTTCAAAATAACCATTTCATTTTGGTCGTTAAATGAAATAGTGTCTCCCACTAAATTTTTCAAATCCCATACTCCTTAAAATAGGAAAATGGTAATCTTTGTTGGGTAAAGATTACTAGTGGGGATTAGAGTCCCACTAGCCCATAGCTCCCTCACCTAACAGTTATTGGTGTTTTATGAACTTAGTAAGTAAACCAACTTGTTCAAGGTATGATATGCAATTCCCAATCATAACTTCGGCCTCTAGACCATGAAAGTCTCGCCTAACAGTTATTGATATCATGATCATAGTTAAGTCTAACCCATTATCTCATGCAAGTATTGAAAACACAAACGATCCCCTCACCTTACAGTTATTGGAAATTGTTCAACTTCAACCCCCACAACATCATATGCATAATGGAGTGATCCAATATTATAAATGGCAATTGACCCCTATGTGTCCATAGCTGGTCAATCAACCACTATAATGTTGGACCAAACCACGGCAATGGAAGGCCACGAGTCCGAAACTCATTTCGACTTAATATAATTAATAAGGATGTTTAGGTCATTATTAATGATCTCACTTTACACATTGACCAATTTAACATGCATAACAACTTAATAAATAAATAGATATCAAATGCATAAAAATCTATCCTACGTGGTGATCATGGAATTGTGGCTCAATGGGTCTCGAGCCAATGAGCCCCATTTAATCATTTTAATGTTTTAATAATAGAGACATGCTCTTCACTTCTTCTTGGATCCTTGAACTCTTCACGGACCGGGCCCATAGAGCTCTCTGGCTTAATGGCTCCTCCTCGTGTAATGTTTATATCAGCAATTGATAATACTAAACTATACTAAAAATACATTACATGAAAAAATAAAAGGAAAGACGCAGCCTCCATTTAATAATTACAACCCCAAAAATACCTGTGAATATGATACATTCATCCATACATCAATCATATTGATTAAGGGTTTTTCCATGATTACCACCCTTCCTCGCGAGCCATAAATTCTAAATTCAAAGCTTTGGAAGGCATAAATAAAATTATGTACTGAATCAAGTTCATGACCAAGCAATGCAAGTCACGTCAAGAAATCAAAGCCTGTGAAACAAATTTCACGTGCATGATTCCAAGTGAAGATGTCGTTGTCACCTCTAGATTCATAGTTGTGAATCATTCTGTAGAAGACAAGAGCAAAAAAAAACAAGGTACGGATTTTTTATTCAAAATTGATTTAGTTCCAATTTTTGCTTAGTTGATCAAACTTATCATATAAATTAATCAACTTCCATAGGCCACTTAAAAGCAAGCAATTCTCTCAACAAACATAAATTGGCCACTGGATCACAAAAATATATGTGAACTAAAATCAATTAAACGCACGAGAACGCCTAAGGATTGGCTCTGATACCACCGTTGGTTTTCTACAGAACATGCATAGTTAAATTAAATATAAATGCAGCGGAAAGATATAACCATACATGTATCTCCAAAGATGTTGTTCGTGCGTTTCAATAAAAAATCGAAAAATCATAGGGGTTTAAACGGATTACCTTTCATAGCGTGCCTAAAACGATTTCGGTTCGAATGTTCTTCAATTCGAGCCCCACAAGCATCGAACCTTTAGTTCAGACACACCACCAATTGTACGGCGAACGGAAGGAAGAACTTGCGGGTAATCACCAATATAATTGTGCTATTAATCTTGTGGCGACAATTCTCTGCACTCTCGCAATATTTCAGTCACGACGTCGGAAGAGAGAAAATGTAGTTTCTTAACTCTCACGAACACATGATAATTGCATACGCACAATTTCATCATCATGCAACTGTTGCTAATCGTGCTTTTCTAATATGGCGATCAGCAACGGTTGCTGATCATGATGCACACAATCAACAACCGTTTGTTGACCGTGTGCCCCCTTTTTTTTAACAAAATTAAAACGGACGCTTGCTGTCCGTGTGCACTTTTAAATATATATATACAAACATAGAAGTGCATGATCAGCATATGTGTATTTTTGTGAGCATCATATGCACACACGCCCATGACAAAATTAAATTAAATTAATCCCATTTAATTTAATTTTAGTCCAACTCAATTCGATTGCAAACATATTTGTAATATCGTCTCTTCCGTACAACATCATCCTAAATTGGTTATGGTGTATGACATCCCTAAGTTCATCACTGAGTTGGTAGTAAAACTTGTACTAACACATTAATACTCCCAAGAGAATTGATTGTCCCGATCTATCTCTAGGTGCTACAAGCCATGATTGACATCTAGCAATATGTCATGGCTACCCAGACAGTGTGAATGGTTTAAGAACATAATGATTCTGTCAGCTTTGGTTACGGTGTAATTCAATCCCTCTACCCTACTATGTCCCGATCGAACAAAGACCATGGAATATTTGTCAAGTCACAAATTTGATTATATGCACAAACCTAATTGACATGCATTTTATATGAGACACAAACAGTTCATTCTCGATTACAACCCCGACCGAGGATTTTCACGCAGTGTCAAGATTAGATTGCATAGAACATCATTATTGTACTTTGCATATAACAAGAAGACAGATTCCATTTTGCACACACGTGTAACTTCGTATGTGAACAAACTATGGCCATCAAGTACAGAAAAGGTCAACAAACCTGCAATATGCGCACCTGTGAACCATAGTCATCCAACACATGAGTCAACACTATGCCTTAGGTCTAAGGATTATTTACACAAGACCAAAGCAAGAACGATTAGGCATTGACCACGCTAAAAGCTTCCATGTTGCTAATCGTTATATGCGTGTCACGTTCAATAAACTTGTCTGGTACAAGCACCTGTGTTCTAACTCGGGCATCACAATATCCAATGACTCGTGACTTGTCATTCCCTTAAATATCCAATACTTAACGATGAAGCTAAGAACACCCCGATCTAAACAGGATCATTGATATCCACTCAATGATCCATCGATCGGGAACAATTTAAAGATTCAGTCAAACTGTGAACCTATCACACATATTCTTAACATCTCAAGAATAAGTCCAATCACAACAGATCTTATGGAATCATTCATATATTTAAATAATTGGACAAATGAATGAATACGTCATTGTCATTAAATAAATAATGAAATTGAAAATACAACTTAAATCCCTAACATGTAACTATTACATGATGACTTTAGGGCATACATCTAACAGGGTCTTCATCTTTAGTTAATGCTCCGGACCCTATTGTCTAAAATATGGCAACTCTACTACCTTGCCCCAATGTGAGGGATGATCACCATCTGGATTTTAAAAATGAATTTGCAGGTTCAATTGGGCTATGCAAAGGATAGAAGTATGTATGATAGATAAAGAAATGGTATTCATTACTTTAGGCACTTAAATTCTTGTTTGAGTTCATCTGAAATAAGACACTCTAAGATTGATCCAAGTGAGAGCAAGAAAGTTCTATTCATTTTCTCACCTTGTAATGTCACCATTACCTCTATTTTTCCCCGATGTGGGGTATTTCTTGACAAGGTTAATATGAAAGAACTTCTTTCAATCATTTTAGGCTCGTAGGGTTCAACAATAGATTACCCGCACTATTTAGGATAGAGAAATGAAATGCCCCTCATCATTTCGGTTGTCATACACTTCACGAGAAAACCCGTTACCTTATGGACATGGAATTTTTTACTTATTTCACAGAGTATAAATAGGGGATTGTGTACAGGACAGGGCTTGCCTTTCATCATCCTGACACATCTCATTCAACATTTTCAATCATTACATATCAATCATTGAATTGGTCTATCTTGGCAACCCCTAGTGGAATTAGTAAATTAAATAGGTAAGATTATCATGTAGAATATCTTTTCAAAAGATGTGTGCATTTTGAGCTTATCAACTTTAAGCAAGAGAAAGTTTGTAATATCATAACAAACCATTTATTGTACACAAAAATTTCATCAAAGCATGAGAAGTATTCATTTTTCATTTAAGAAAAATGTCCTTATAAGATGTGTTAGATCTCAAGAACATCATAAACAGAGGGACTATCTCAAAAATGGATGTCCATGGATTGCCCCTATTCAAGGGGAAAGGACACATGAACAATTAATCGAAATTGGAAATATGATCCTTGATTTGATGGACTCTTTGCTTTTGCTTTTTCCCTTGCAAAAGAGAATGTGCATGAATAGGTCACTATGCAATACAAAAGCAAATGCAAGCTGGGACTCAGGAAATTTATCATAGTCTATCAAGGTACTATCCCTGATCAATCTCTATCAGAGCCTGTCAAGCCCCCAATCTGTCATCAAGCAAGAATTGAGAAGTGTTGAGCGCTTCTTTTGGCTCTTCGGGATTAATATCTCAAAATTTGCCCTATTTTATTTTCCTTTGAAGGTGTATTCCCAACTTTGTTAAATATCAGTCAATCCGATGAGTCCATCTTTTCATGTCGCAACAAGCTAAAGAGTTACATCTGAAACATGAATTGAAAAGATCAGAAAAATAAACAGGGTTAATATAATGCATGCTTGGAAATTCTTTTATTTTCGAAGAAATTTTGGAGGGAATATGTACAGAATATTTCCTTGCCTTGTGTTTTCATTTTAATGGTAGGATTTCATTAGAAGGCTAGTTTGGTATTCTTCAACATGCCCTCAAAATGGAAACAAACTTGTAATTTCATTTAATAGAATTAAATGAATTACATTATTGGAATGAGAAATGCAAACAATCAAGCCCTAAGAATCAAAACATTAGCAAGAATTGAAATCCTAGAAAGTGGGAAATCCTAAAAATGCTTGAAATCCTAGAAAGCAATAAAAGATCCCTTCTCTGAGGAGTATAAAAATTGGAACTTCTCTACTCAATGACAATATCTGCACTCCCGACATGGTTGGGTAGAGGGTTCTACTGGGCATCCGGTCGTGCTCCGTGGAAAGAGAATGCCTTCATGTCAAGGAGGTCTTGAACTTTATGCTTCAAGATGAAGCAATCATTGGTGGAATGGCCAACTTCCCCATGTGATAGTAACATTTCTCAAAGAGGTCATAATTAGGAAAACATTTAGGGTTTGGATGTTTTGGCTAATTAGAAAGTAGCCCCTTCTTTTGGAGTACCAACAAAACCTTAGACAGAGGTCTGGGTATAGGTGTGAATTGATGCCTTCCAAAACCTCTTTGTTGACCGGACAACTGGCGTCTTCCACCTTGTTGACTACTAGAAATCTAAATTGTAGTGGCATGTATAGGGGTATCACAACCTGATTGAGAGTAGGTCATGTTCACTTCAGGTGCAGGTGCAAGCTCTTTATCTTTCTTCGGGATGAATCTCTTAGTGGAGGGAGTATGCTCTGTAGCCTAACTGTCACATAAAGCTATCTCAATGCGTTCTCCCATGGGAATCAGCTCAGCTAAAGAATTGACCCAGACCCTAGCATACGGTTGTAGAATTCGAACGGCAAGGTTTCCAAGAACATATCTAGCATCTCCTTCTCTATCAATTTTGGAGCTTTGCATAGCTAAGGCCCTCTTCATGGCACAGGCCTTGAAAGTTTCGGTCTTCTTCTTCTTGGTGCGGATTAAATCTTCCCATGATGGTGCCACATCCATGTTGAACTTATAGTGACAAAGAAATGCGTCATATAGGTCCTCCCATGCCTTGAGCAAATCGATTTTCTTCATGGCAAACCAATGCAAGACAGGCCTGGTCAAGCTCTCTTGAAAAGGTGAATCATGAGTGGTACTTTTTTAGCATAGGGAGTCACCTTCTTCAAGCATTACTGCAAATGGACCTTAGGACAAGAAAGTCCACCATATTTATTAAAGTGAGGCACCTTAAATTTCTTGGGGACTTGGACCTTAACTATGTGATCAAGACCTTATGGGCGTTGAGCTTCAAGACCTTGCATTTGTCGAAACTTCTCCTCAAGCTTAGCAAGACACTTATCCTCTTTGAGTCTTTGGTGGTTTAGAAGACGCCTCAATCCCATTGGTTACGGTTAGAGGGGCCTTATCAGTTAAGGTCACGCCATGCCCAGTCGAAGTGCCAATGACAACGCTCTTCCTTTTATCCTTTATCTCAACATCAGGAGAGTCATATGGCAGCACAATCTCTATGCTCAGTTAAGCATGTACAGAAAGGGTGGAAATGTTTGTATTCAATGAAGCAATTTGCTTGGAAAGAGCCTCAAGCATGCCCAATACTTGCTTTATCTCGATCTCTAGGATGGCAACAAGAGCCTGCTCATTTTAATTGGTCATTCCTATTCTTTAGCAAGTTCAGATTGGTGAACGTTGGCGATCTGTAATGTGGTAAAAGTCACCTAGACAAATGAGATGAAAGAGACAATAAGCACAAGGACTTTACGCAATGGCCCATGACAATGGTCAAATCGATCACTTTCATTCATTTATGAGATTGTTCGTACACAAAATCAGATCCCTAAACATGTGGATAATTGTTCGTTTAAACTTTTTTCAAATAGCTCATTTTATTTTGGAAAATTGTTCGTTTCTATGTAATCAAATCCCTAAGAACATTGAACTAGAAAGCATCAGTTTAAAGTGTTTCAATTGGCATAATGATCGACTCATTTGTCATGGACCGACACTAATGTGGATATCGAACCCTATCTAAGAGGAGGTGCTAGGGACCCATTATTCTATCCGCTAGGCCCGATCACTCGAGCGAGAGCGAAGGAATTCAAACAAGCTGTCGGCATCATGGTTCAAGATATTTGGAATGGAGACAATTTGGATTCGAAACTTGAAGATTCTGAAGCTTCTTGGCGCAACATGATTACTCTTGGTCCAACGAATTCCGAAGGAGCTTAGAATTGCCGAACTCCGAATTGGCTCAAATTTGGATAGACGCTTGAAAATGGGCCGATGATCAATACACACTACTTTAGTTGTGATTGATGACATTTTTTAGCAATTTGGAGTCGTTTAGATGAACTTTTAGGCCTTTTTCCATTTTTGGATGAAGTTTTAGTAATTAAGGTTATTTTTGTAATTTTAATCCTAATAGGATTAGGATTAGATTTAGCACCCTATATAAGGTTGCTTATAGATTTCTAAGAGGAGGCAGAATTTTATATAGAGAAGTTTTCTTCTTGAGTTCTCTTAAGAACTAGATCTTATCAAGGCTCCCATATGGCGATCGAATTCAACTTATCGAGTAAGATCGCGAATTCTCTTGTTCATGGCATTATAGTGTAAATTGGTTGACACAAGTTCATCAATAGGTCGTGTTCATATCGAGATTACCAATCACAAGTTCGATTGGGTGTCGAGGTCAGCAATTCGTAACTCACAGATCTTCATAGAACGATCATCTTCCGCACAGATTCATATCATCTGGTATCAGAGCTGGTTCTACAAGGTTTAGTTATCCTACGTTTACTGCTTTTCATTCATCAATCTAGGGTTTATAAAAACTAGGGTTTATAGAATTAGGATTTCGTTATTAATCGAATTAGGGTTCTGAATTTGTTCTTGCTGTGATTTCAATTTTGATTTAGGGTTTTCGGTCCTAGTTGTTTTTTTTATATTGTACTTGAGTTCTTCAAAATAAGCAAAGGAAAAAAAAGCCAAAAAAAAAGCAAAGAAAAAAAAATTTCAAAAGAACGACTCATTTTTTTTTATCATTGATAGTCAAACGGAATAGAAAAAAAATTTCAATAGCATAAATTGAATATGAGTTCGAATCTCGCGAAAATTTGCTGAATTGCTGAGTTGAGCGGTATATTGTTGAATTTGATCTTGCTTGGTGGTTTATCGATTGTTGTGAGGAGCTTATGAGACTAGATTCAAGTCTGAATAAAAGAACTTGCTTGAAGGAAACAAGAGGTAAAAAGCAAAAGTGTGTGAGTTTAATTGAGGGAAGAAAAAGCCGAAATTGAGTTAAACACGAGAGGAGTACAAACACTTTGAGTGGAAAACGTGAGGGAGTGACTAGTGAAATTTCTTTTATAGGGAGAATCGCACTGATCCAAGGGATGATGCGATTCTAGCAGACATCCAGCAATTGAGTTTACAAATTGAAGCACTTAGCAACCGAGTTGCAAGATGTGAGACGAGATTTGAAGATAACCGAGAGCCACCATGAGGGAGGCCACAAAATCAGCGAGAGGAGCCTAGGGCACAACCTAGATGGCAGCAGCAATTTGATGATGCATATATGTTGGATACAGAAGATGATCAAGATGGCAAGTTTGAGAGAAGAAACGGACACCAAGGATTTAGACGTCAAGAAGATGAGCTTGGCAACATCAAGATAAAGATTCCATCTTTTCAAGGAAAGAATGATCCTAATGTGTATCTAGAATGGGAGAAACGGATGGAGATGGTATTTGATTGCCAGCAATATTCGGAGCTTAAAAAGGTAAAAATTACAGCTGTTGAATTCATTGATTATGCTATAATTTGGTGGGATCAACTTGTGACTAGCAGGAGATGCAATGGTGAAAGACCAATAGAAATGTGGGATGAGATGAAAGCAGTGATGAGGAGGCGCTTTATACCTAGTCATTACCACATAGACTTGTTCCATAAGCTGCAAAATCTCACACAATGTAATAGGAGTGTGGAAAAATTATCATAAAGAGATAGAGATTGCTATAATTCGTGCTAATGTGGTGGAAGACTGTAAGGCCACAATGTCACGATTTTTGTGCGGTTTGAGCCGAGATATAGCAAGGGTGGTAGAACTGCAACACTATGTTCAATTGGAGGAATTAATTGATAAAGCCATCAAAGTTGAACGACAATTGAAGTTGGATCTAAATTACAAGAGTAGTGGAGGTTCAAGCTCGAATTGGAAGCCTAATTGGAAGAGAGACGAGAAGCCGAATTGGAAGGGAAACAATATCAAGATTGAAACTTTGAAGGAGAAAGAGAAGGATGGCACAGTTGATTTGAATCCGGCTTCAAGTAAAACTGAAAACCCTAACACTAAGACTCATAATATTAAATATTTCAAGTGTTTGCGCAGGGATCATACGGCAAATCAGTGCCCTTATAAGAGGGTGATGATCATGACTAGACATAATGATATTGAAAGTGAGAGGGAGGAAGAGAATGATGACACGCCATCATTGGAAAATTGTAGTGATGTTGAGATGCCAGCAAAGGGTATATTGATGGTGGTTAGATGTTCTCTTAGAAGAGGAGCATCACCAGCAACGTGATAACTTGTTCCATACAAGATGCTTGGTGAATGGTAAGATTTGTAGCTTGATTGTTGATAGAGGTAGTTGTACAAATGTAGCAAGTTGTACCATGGTGGAGAAGTTGGATTTGAAAACTACAAAGCATCCAAGACCATATACATTGCAGTGGTTGAATGATAGTGGTGAAGTAAAAGTATCAAAACAAGTCCGAGTTCCATTTGAGATAGGGCGATATAAGGATGAGGTGATATGTGATGTTATACCTATGCAAGCAGGGCATCTTTTGCTTGGTAGGCCATGACAGTATGATTGAAAGGTACATCATGACGGATATACTAACCGATATTCATTGATGATGAATCAGAAAACATACACATTGGTGCCAATGACACCAACTAAGGTGTATGAAGATCAATTGAAACTACAACGTGAGGCTGAAAGAGAGAGAGAAAAAAAAAGTGATAAAACTAAGGGCCTACGTGGAAACTCTGAGACGCAAGTAAAAGGAGAGGAAGATAAGAGCAGAGTGGTAAAAACTGAGAGAAATGAGAAAGAAAAGAATTTACATGCAAAATCGAGCGAAATGAGGAGAGCTTTGACTCTGGACTGACCGATACTTGTACTTTTGTACAAGGAGGCACTGTTTACTACTAACGAACTTGACCTGAATTTGCCAAGTTATGTCATGTCTTTATTGTAGGAATTTGAAGATGTCTTTTCTGATGAACTTCCTGGAAGTTTACCACCGATTCGAGGCATAGAGCATCAAATCGATTTGATTCCTAGTGTACCATTGCCTAACTAACCTACATATCGAAGCCATCCTAAAGAGACAAGGGAACTTCAGCAGTAAATTAGCGAAACTAAAGCAAGGATATGTAAGAGAGTCTCTTAGCCCGTGTGCTATTCCTGTTTTGTTGGTGCCAAGAAGGATGGGTCTTGGCGAATATGTGTTGATTGCCGAGCAATCAATAACATAACGGTAAAGTATCGACATCCTATTCTTAGGCTAGATGATATGTTGGATGAATTGCATGGAGCTTGCATATTTACTAAAATTGATCTGAAAAGTGGTTATCATCAAATTAGGATGAAAGAGGGAGATGAATGGAAAACTGCATTTAAGACCAAGTACGGGTTATATGAGTGGTTAGTCATGCCATTCGGTTTAATTAATGCACCTAGTACTTTCATGCGACTTATGAATCATATTCTACATGTTTTTATTAGTCGATTTGTAGTTATCTATTTTGATGATATCCTGATATATAGTCGAAGCCTTGATGACCATATTGAGCATGTGCGAGCTGTTTTGCAGGTCTTAAGGGCTGAGTAATTGTATGCTAATCTAAAGAAGTACTATTTTGTAACTGACAAGTTAGTATTTCTAGGCTTTGTTGTTGGTGCCGATGGAATATAGGTTGATGAAAAAAAGGTGAAAGTAATCTGTGAATGGCCAACACCTAAGACAGTAAGAGAGGTGCGAGCTTTCATGGTTTAACCAGTTTCTATCGTAGATTTGTAAAAGATTTCAGCATCATCGCCGCACCTTTAACCGAGATTATCAAGAAGCACGTGGATTTCACATGGGGAGAAAAGCAAGAGAGAGCATTCAATCTATTAAAGGATAAGCTGACTAATGCTCCTTTGTTATTTTTACCAAATTTCAGTACTACTTTTGAAATAGAATGCGATGCTTCTGGTACAGGAATTGAAGCTGTGTTGATGCAAGGAGGACGTCCCTCAGCGTATTTTAGCGAGAAGTTAAGCGGAGTGATATTGAATTATTTAACTTACAATAAGGAGATGTATGCTTTGGTGTGAACTTTGGAGACTTGGCAATATTACTTGTGGTCAAAGAAGTTTGTGATCTATATCGACCACAAGACCTTAAAGCACTTGAGGGGGCAGCAAAAGTTGAACAAAAGACATGCCAAATGGATGGAGTTCATTGAGACTTTTTCATATCTAATCAAGTGCAAAAAAGGTAAGGAAAATGTGGTAGCCGATGCAATTTCTCGAAGGTATGCAATTCTAACTACTCTAGGAGTAAAGTATCTAGGTTTCGAGCATATCAAAGGTTTATACACTGACGTTGATGATTTTGGAAGAGTATTTGAAGCTTGTGAGTATGCTGCATTTGAAAAGTTTTATAGGCACAATGGATATCTCTTTCGTGAAAATAAGTTGTGTTTGCTTATATACTATTTACGCGAGTTGTTAGTGTGAGAGGCACATAGTGGTGGTTTAATGGGGCATTTTGGAATCAATAAGACTTATAAAGTGCTGCATGAACATTTTTTTTTGCCACACATGAAATGGGATGTCACACGAGTTTGCGAGAGATGTATCGCATATAAGCAGGCTAAGTCTACGATTAAACCACATGGTTTGTATATACCTTTGCCTATCCCAACGCATCCTTGGGTTGATATCTTTATGGATTTTGTGTTAGGATTGCCTAGGTCTAAGCATGATAAGGATTCTATTTTTGTGGTTGTTGATCGATTTTCAAAGATGGCTCATTTTATACGTTGTCATAAATCTGATGATACATCGAATGCTGCTGAATTGTTCTTTCGTGAGGTTGTACGTTTGCATGGCATGCCTAGGTCCATTATTTCTGATCTAGATACTAAATTTCTAAGCTACTTTTGGAAGACATTGTGGAAGAAGTTAGGTACATAACTTTTATTCTCTACTACTTGTCATCCACAAACTGATGGTCAAACTGAAATAGTTAGTAAGACTTTAGAAACATTGTTGCGTGCTATCATTAAAAAGAACATTAAGTCTTGGGAAGATTATTTACCGCATGTTGAGTTTGCTTATAATAGGAGCGTGCATTCTTCTACTAAACCCACACTGTTTGAGGTTGTCTATGGTTTTAATCCCTTAACTTTATTAGATTTAACCCATTTGCCTGTTGCTGAGTGTGTGGATTTAGATAGTGCTAAAAAAGCTGAATTTGTGAAGACTTTGCATAAGAAGACGCGGCTGAATATTGAGCTTAAGACAGAGCAGTATGCAAAGCAAGCCAACAAAGGGCGTAAGAAAGTAGTGTTTGAGCTTAGCGATTGGGTTTAGGTTCATATACGCACAGAGCGTTTCCCCAAACAACGATACTTTAAATTACTACCGTGAAGAGACGGACCATTTATGGTATTGGAAAGAGTCGACGATAATGCTTACAAGCTTGACCTTCCAAGTGAGTATGGTATGAGTGCTACTTTTAATATTTCTGATTTGACTTTTTTTATGCAAATGCTGATTTGAGGGCAATCCTTTGCACGGGAGAGGGAACGATGTGGACATCGAACCTTATCGAGGAGGAGGTGTTAAGGCCCCGTTGTTTTATCCGCTAGGCCTGATCACTCGAGCGAGAGCGAAGGAATTCAAGCAAGCTATCGGCATCATGGTTCAAGATATTTGGAACAGAGCTAATCTGGATTCGAAACTTAAAGATTCTGAAGCTCCTTGGTGCAACATGATTACTCTTGGTCCGGCGAATTCCATGGGAGCTTAGAATTGATAAACTCCGAATTGGTTCAAATTTGGATGAACACTTGGAAACGGGCCGCTGATCAATACTCACTGTATAAGAGTGATTGATGACGTTTTTTAGCGATTTGGAGTCGTTTAGATGAACTTTTAGGCCTTTTTCCATTTTTGGACGAATTTTCGTAATTAAGGCTATTTTTGTAATTTTAATCCTAGTAGGATTAGGATTAGGGTTAGTACCCTATATAAAGTTACTTATAGATTTCTAAGAGAAGGCAGAATTTTATATAAAGAAGTTTTCTTCTTGAGTTCTCTTGAGAACTAGATCTTATCAAGGCTCCCATGCGGCGATCGAATTCAACTTATCGAGCAAGATCGCGATTTCTCTTGTTCATAGCGTTATAGCGTGGATTAGTTGACACAAGTTCGTCAACAGGTCGCGTTCATACCGAAATTACCAATCACAGGTTCGATAGGGGGTCGAGGTCAGCAATTCGTAATTCACAGATTTTCGTAGAATGATCATCTTCTGCACAGATTCTCGTAGAATGATCATCTTCTGCACAGATTCATATCAAGCACGAAGCTAGAAATATAAGGAAGTAAATGAATTGCATAATAAAGAATCCAAGGAACTTACTTGACCAATGAAAAAAAATGGTAACCACATGGACATGCGCTTGAGACATGAGGTTCGATTTCCAACTAAATGGCTCAACAAAGTGGAGCTAAGAGGATGGTATGACCAGTCATAGGCTCGCGTACTAAGTCAAATCCTCGTAACTGTGGTATGGTAAAAAAGGCTACCCAATTGTGATGCAAGCTTGCAGACAAAGGTAATTACTTTTGACACCAAGAAAGAACTTTCGAGATTGAGATGGGCACCTCCTACTATGCAACCTCTAAGTCAGAGTTGTATCCATCTTGATACCATCCTAAATAATTCTATGTGGCCCAAGTCAGCAGTAGGTTGTATGTACAAAAGTGTAATGCTAAAGCATAAAGGCATGCACAATAGTTTATATCAAACACCGCTTCAGAAGTTCGAAAAAATAAACATACATTCCCAACTCCAATCTATAAAACAAGAGTTAACAAAGACTGCTCCCCTTATAACTCCCCATATGCAAAAAAAATTTAACACTCAAAATTAGGGACGTACCTTGTGTAAGCACTGCCAAGCATAAGTATTTTTAAAAAAAGAAAATTCAGCCTAAGTCCTTTAAGAGCTTTAACTCAAGTAATCCTAGTGGAGTCATCAAGCCATCGCAACCTTCCCTTTGGGCAAATCACCTAGGGTTTGACTAATGAATTACTAAGTCTAGACTTAGCTTAAGCTCTCCTTAGCCCTTATCAATTTTGCAAATTTCAGTTCAAATTTCTTAACATGCAAAATCAATTTATTTCGGAGTCGTCATTGATCAATTTTTGGTGGGTCAATTAAAAATCCAAGTATGGGAAAATACTTTACTTCTAAGAGCCAAAGATTAAATGGATTCAGGCACTTGATTACTCTAGATTACTCTAACACTCTCTTGGTACCTTTTTTCTTTTATTTTCAAAAATATTTCGATAAGCGACTTGGATTAAATTTAAATCTAACCACTAACAAGTGAGTGATGGTCATGCAAGTGTGTAATCAATAAATAAATTGATAATAAAATAAATCAAACACATCGAAGCAATCAATCATTTTTGGCTTTTCAATTTATCTCAAAATAAAGACTATCCTATAAGCAATGCATGTAATGCAAATTAAAATTCTAATTATGACTTAACTCTAGGAACATAACATCATCCTAACATGACATGCAGTTCCAATTTAAAATGACCCTAAACATGCGATCACTAAATGACATGTAAATGATGACATGGCATATGACGAGGCATGTGACATGGCATAGATGATGTGGCAAAAATGACATGGCAATGTGAATGACATGGCATCAATGACTTGGCAATATGCAACTAATCCTATATGACATGAATATGTTTATTTTTTTGGATTTTTATTAAAATTCGTAATTAACTACTTATAAAAATTAACTACTCGAAGTGAAAAGTTATCCAACTCAAACTAAAAAATAATTTAGATTAAATCCTATATTAATTCAGAAACTTATCCTAACTAGATAAATATTATCCTAACATGCAATCCTATCTAGAAAATAAATCTATCTATCATGTAATGTTATCTTTTTGTGTTATTCAAACAAGGAAGTCAATCAAACAAGATAAGCATCAAAGATATTAAGATAAACACCAAATTGAAAAACATAAGCACCAAATATTCAAGGATAATTCAATCCAATCAAATTTGGAAACAAATAAAACCGACACCCTCATCCTATGGCTTAAGGATTAGGTTGCCAATTTTCCACGCAATCAATAACCCTATCTCGTTGCTATAGATCAAGCAACCGATTATGAGCACATTGTCAAATTAGGAAATAATCCAATTTTTTTTGGTAGAAAATAATCCAATTTTTTTTGGTAGAAATGCCTAAATTCTCAAGATATTTCGGTCAGATTATACTCTATTCAAAATAGGCAATAATATCGAGAAAATCAAATCGCATAAGATAATTACCTAATTTGAATGATTTGTTTCTAGAATTGGTGATTGGTGGATGGCGGCTGGCGAGACTCATGGCCGGCATGCGGTGAGGACCAGTGGAGGTGCAAATTCTGGACACGGCTATGAATTGCTTAAAACTTGCTGGACACTCGCTGGTGATGGCTGAGTTGCATGGAACAGGTGTCTTGAAGATGCAAGAGTTGGATCACCGTCCGTCAAGGTTGATGGAAAGAGACGGTTGTGGCCTCGTGCTCCAGAAAAACACCAAAAACCTGCGGAAAATTGTCGTAACTGCTGACAGGAGCGTTACCAAATCTGGACAGCAGCGTCGGAAGCAACAAAAGGCAGCCAGACACGTAGGAGAACTCGTCGGGATTGCAAGAAGGTGCAGCAACGGCGGCGAAACTGGGCTGGACGCGAAGAAGGCTCTCCGGAAATCTGAGCGTGATGGATAGCAAATGCTAGAGCAGAAATTTGATGGATGCCTGCAGGATCGTCGGCGAAGCACTGAACCGCAATGGTAGGAGTTCTTGGCAACGATAGAGGGGTGCTGCTATAGTGCGAGCAAACTAGTGAAGTACTGATGAGGAGCTGGGCACGTCGGGCAAGGGCAAGACAGCGACCGGTGGTGGCTGCTGGGAAAAGATTAGCGGCAGCACAAGGTTGCAGTTAAATTCTTCGTCGAAGCACAGGGAGGAGAAGCACCAAAGACGAAACACTTAAAAAGAAGAAGACACTTTTTCTCTTTGTTGGCTCTTGCTTGTGTTGCTTTTTCTCTGTGTGTACCTTTTAAAGCCCCTTTTGTGAATGCCCGAAGACTATATACAAGAACAAACCTAGGCTGTCTATTCCCAAAGTCTCTATTTATAAGAACAAACCTAGGGTTGTTTATTTCCTATCTTGATACAAAAAACATAAGAATAAGAAACCTTTCCATATAAATTGGATCCCAAGAGATATACTCTGTAGGAAAACTCTCTTATTTTTAAGACTTGATTCTGATCACATATTCTTTAATTACTCACCAAGTTTGTTCTTAATAAAACAATGTTTTCCACCTGCGCATTTTCCAATGTAAATTTAGGCCATAATGTGGTCATGAGAGCTTGGCCAAAGTTTGATGCTCTCATGGGCTCAATCCAGCTTATCCATTTAAGCCCGTCCGCTGCCGGTCCAATTAATATGCAAATGATATGTGCTTAATTAACTACTAATGCTTAGAATATCTATATGCAAATTAACTTGATATTTTTGTTTAGGAGCCGATGTCGATCCCCAATTTTTTATGCAATAAATGCTTAAATTGGTTGCCAAAATTTATGTATCAACACAAGCGAACCAGAGCTATGAAGGAGAAAGAGAAGGAGAGGAGAGGGTTTTTCGGAAAATTAACCTTTATATTATAAATATAAGAAATCATATCCACCCTTATCCCACTTCCCACATAAGACTTAATCGTGATTATATTCCCTTCATATCCGGCTTTATCATGTCTTGGACAGAAACAAAACATATGAGAGGATAAAATAAAATATATCATTTTATCTTGACTACCAAACGTAGCTTTGAGGAAATATGCATATTCACATATAGATTCATTCTCTTAATATTGCATTTCACTTAGATTGTATCAATTAGCTTATTTCCAAATTAAATAGTTTATTTTAGGAAAGTAATTTATTTAGTAAATATTTTTAGCACTTTATATTCGCATATTCACTTTCATTTTCTAAATAGAAATTTTTTGTCAAGTTTCCATTTATAGATCATATAGGTCCTATTTCAGGGCTTAATAAATTAACGAGCCTATGTTTAATTTGCTCGACATGGCTCCGGTTCTTTACCTTCCCTTCTCTTACTTGCTTAATTGGTTGAATATTGTGTTTGTTTGAGACATTTGCGCATGATTACTTGCTTTACATATCTTAGATGATAAAACAGGAAAATAAAAAGGAAATATCACATGAAAAACGTTTTAATAAAAGAGAAAAAGGTACAAAAAAACAAGGGTTAGATGAATCTAATGTAACCAAGTTCCTATAGCCAAATCTCTGGTTCACAGTGCGAGCTTTGCTTCTTACCCGGCTCCTAATCGGCACATAATATGTTAGTGGCAACTCATAAATCTTATATTAAATTAATAATTAAATAAGAAAATCAAGTTGCGATTGGTAGAATTTAGGAGGGCTCACAATAAGAGCAAGCGCTACCTTGCAAAAGGGATAATTTCGCTCACCAGTCTCCTTAGAACATTTCAAGCGTGGTCCCCCTCGCTAAAGAACAAGAAGAAATCCCAAAAATCAGGCATTCCTAATCGCGAAAATTCTGCTTCAAATACTCTTTACCAAAAAAAAAATTCTGCTTCAAACACGAAGAGCAACGGTGTACTTAGATTTTCCAATATTTATCTAAACATGGTTACTTCGATTTTTATGAAATCCACGTAATGTTTTTTGTATCTCTTTCAAATGGAGAACAAGCACTCACAAAAGTCAATATATCACACAATCACGATAGTAGCGTTTCTCTACTTGAAGTGACAGAAAACGACATTCTTTATTATTCTTCAAACCAACCAAGTACTACTAAAGCACAAACTCGAATGATTCCTTGTCCATCTGAGAACTCCAAATGCAACCCAAAAGGACCGTGCCCATCTTAGGAACAACCCTTTGCGCCAAACCCAATTTGTCCTCCGGGCAGATCATGGGCCACCTCAAATGTCCTCTGTTGTATGTTGCCGTAGATGCCGATGTCAGTGTCTGCGATGTTGGGCACGAATGCTAGGCAAACTTGTGATGCACTCACAATGTAAAACATCCCTCTCGTGTCCAAATTCACGTTAATTGGTCCGCTGAAAGTGAACGTGATCACCGGGACGGCCACGGTACTAACCCCACTAAAGTCGTAGCAAGTGTCAAACGGCGATAATGGAAGCGCACTCTCGTAGTTCGCCATTGCCTGTTGGAATGCCGACCGGAGGGCGTTGTACGCAGTTGGAGGCAAATACGTGAGCGTGGCTCGCGAGTCTATGATTGTGCTGGCATTGGAAAACACGGTCAATGGTATGGAAAGTGGGTTCCCTCCAGTGCTGATTCATATTATGTTAGAAGAGCGAAGCTTGTCCGACCGTCGCCATTGGCGTGAAGCTCAATGATGGAGATGTTGACGAGACTAGCAAGTATCACCTAGAGGTGAGTACATAGGTGATTTGAGTACTTTTTGATCAATTTAAAGCGGAAACAATTGATCTCGGGCAAAGTTTGAACAATGTTTAGATTTTGAACAAGCTTTGAATAGCAAATAAACAAATGTGCAATTAACAAAATTTGCACACAGATATATAGTGATTTGGCTTAGATCAACCCTACATCCACTCTCCCATGATGATAGCCTACTGATTGGATTCCACTAGATGATCAATTAAGAGATTATAAAATTCTGAGTAATGACTTTTCTGAGAAAGATAGGTCACTCTATCTCACCAATCATTCTTACAACAGATCTCTCAATATCACAAATTTTTTCTCAAGAAGGATAAGTTTCACTGGTCAAAGTTTGCTCAGACGTTAGAATTGATGATTCTGGATATCGTCTCTTCACTTTTGCTCCTCGACAATTTGACTCCTTTTATATTCCTCCACTTCCAAACTAGCTATTGGATAGTTTTCAGAGGATCATCTTCCAATCTTCACCTTAGACAGATTTGTATAAAAAGGATTGAGTAGCTGTTGAGTGACAAAATCTGAATCTCGTTGATTCTGATCGCCCATATAACTAGAACTTTGGTTTTCATAAGCAGAGCTTCTCCATTAGAAATAAACTTGTCGTGGGGTTTATTATCAATCAATTAAGGATATCTCGCGATACAAATATTCATTGTAAAATAGCCTTTTAAGATTGAATCAATCAATACTTTCCATTTGGGAAATTCAAGCTAGATTACTAGCTGTTGTTTACTGAATCTTATCTTGCACTCAGAATTTGAGTAAGAATGGTTTGTCCTGTAAATTCTGAATCTTTTGATTCTAGTATATAACCTGAAGTTCTTCAACTTCTGTGTACAAAGTCTGAACTTTGTCTTTTGCGATATAGAACCTAAACTTATTCTTCTGATTCACTTAAAGTCTGGAGTTTCAGAATATAACTTCCTGGACTTAGAATACTTGAAAAGCATATGTCAGACTTACTCATGGACAATTTTGTCAATATTAAAATCTATTAGGAAATTTTCTCAACAATCTCCCCCTTTTTTATGGAGACAACTTTTCATGCAGATAAATAGATTTTGTAAAATATTGAGTAATCAAAGCATGTAATTGAGCAGCATATATTCAAATATAGCACTAAGGCACAAATAATGATAAATAGCATTTAATGATTGAAATATTTTAGGTATACAATCTGTGACCTTTCTTTGTTCCATATCCTACACTTCAAATCTGATCATGATATTTTGCATCAAATATGCATACTTTCTCCCCTTTTTTTGTCAACAACACAAATGGATAATCATAGTAACATAACATCCAGAATAACAATTCAATCAAACCAGAATTCTAAAATAAAACACTTAGTCCAAAAATGTTAACACAAGAAATGGATTTTGAAAAATTATGGCTTGAAAGGGGCTCGAATGAGTTGAAAGTTCTCCAAATTCTGACCAGCATTCTCAACATTTGACATGCATTGACCAATAGCTTTCTCCATTGTTGCCATATTCTGTTCTGCTTGAAGATGGACATTTTGAATTCTTTCTTCAACAATCGTCTTCAAATTCTGCATATCTTCTCCCAATGCAAATTGTTTTTCTTTAATTTCAAGCAACAAAGAAAGAATGGTCTCGTCATGGGAGGTCTGACCTTGAAGATCTGGCTATTCAATTTGGATTCATTTGTCTTTCTTAAGCTCCCCCTGAATATCAGCACCCATAGAAGCTGTTTCTGGAATCTCCTCAAAGTCTTCAATATCTGCAGCTAGTGGAGATCTGCTTTCTTGAGTATGAGCAAGAGCTTCACTGATATATGTTTCCTTCCTTTTGACATGTTCTTGTTCTATTTGATTTTCCACTATCTTCTCAACATTGATCTGGACAGTTTCCGATGCCTCTGCATTCTAATTTTCTTCCTCATCCTCTTCGTCGCTCAGAATAGTCTCTATTTTTCTTTCCTTCCTTGAGACTTGGGCAGATTTTTTAACAATAGGCTTGCCTTTTTCCGTTTGTTCTGACTTTTCTGAAGCCTGACCTTTCTTCTATCATTTCAGACTTTTCTAGGGTTTGTTCTTTGGTACTCACTTCAAGCTGATTAAATCGCATTTTGAATACCATCTTTTTACCCACAGACATTTCGGAAAGACATATCTTTGTGAATTCAACAGGAATTTCAATGTTAAGAAGATTAAAAATCCTGGTGATTAGAGCACCATATGGAAGTTGCCCTTTGTTCTTAAGCACAAATCTATACATATGGAGAATAATGATATGAGGTAAAGAGAATGGATGTAACATCTTGAAATTCGACCTACTTTCGTGACTAATGAAATTGATATATTTCTCATTTTATTTTAGTAAGTCTCGTCCGGAACTAATCATTCTCAGGATACTAACCCATAGGGAAAGGCTAACTAGAAAAACGGTACGTAGACCCAAGAACTCGACCGTGATGTGAGTCCGATCCCGAGATACAACGAGAGAATATTTTGTGCGAATATGGGCCGGTCTACGGAGAGTGACGGATTTGGTTTGCCGACGACGTATGATCAGATAGCGGGTGATTCCGCACGACCGAGAGTACGCGCGGCGAACGATCCCAAACTTATTTCGAACGATCGCGACCCCTGGGACTAGCGATAAATCCTCGTGTTCTCTGGAAAATCGGGACCATCATGACTCAAGTAGTCCTAGGTCGATACGCGTAACCCCTCAACAACCGCTCGTTAGTGAGAGACGCTAAAATTGCAAATTGAGTGAAATTGATCGTGAAATTTAGTCCGGACTTCGGTGTCGATTTTCGTGGGCGTGCGCGACTAATTTTCAAGGATGACGTCATTTTTATGTGGCCACGCATATTTGGGATCGATTGAGTCGAAAATTAGAAAATTTGACCCGGGACCGGAAAATTACCGTTTTACCCCTAAGCCTAATTATAAGGTTCCGAATTTTGGGGTTATTTGGGGATTATTTTAGGGTTTTTATATTAGTTATTTCAGCCCAATAATGTTAGAAATAATGGTCAATTATGCCCCTAGATATTTTTATTAGTTTTTATTCAAGCCCTTAGATTAGGGGCAAGATTGTCCAAGTGGGAAAGCAGTTCACCAACCCCACTTTGCAATGTCCTCTCTCCTCTGATTTTCTGACCACTTCAGCTGGCCATTTCGTCTCCCCCACGACAACTTCATCTTCTTCTTTTTCCTTCTTGTTTGGCCATGAAAGGCCAAGCTCGCCGGAGGAGCCGTCGCCGCCGCCACCGCCGATGTCGCCGCCATGAGCCACTATTCCTCTTGCCTCACCACCACCACCAGTCCGTCCCCCTCACCTCTCCCTCTCACCGTATCTCTCTCTCTCCCATTCCCTCTCTCTTTCTCGGCTGCTCAACGGCCTCGCCGGAGCCGCCGCTCGCCGTTACTGTTCCGGCGTGGATCCACAGCTATCCAGCCGTCCTCGTCGCTTGCTCAGCCCTATTTGAAACCTAGGAATCCAGGTGAGTATTACCCTAAACCCTAATTAGGCTAATTTACATTTTTAGAGGAGTTTTAGGGGTTAATTAGGGTATTTTAGGAGTTAAATGGTGGAGGCTATTAAGGGCTGATTTTGTGGCATTTTCGGTGACCGAGGATGATGATTTGATCAAGCTTTAGCGGCCCATATAGTGCTGTGATGTGGCGAGGCATGGGTGCCGTGATTTGGACGAAATTGTGGATTTAGCGAGTGAAATTGGTAGACCGAATGGTGGCTGTTTTTGTGGCTATTTTACGGGCTTAGTACGATAAATTAATGGAGGTTTAGTGGCTGGAGAGGCATTGTTCAATGGCTAGACAGATCGGATCGGAATGGCCCAAGTTTAGAGTAAGTTCGAGCCTTAAATATGGATTTTAGTGCGCACCTCATTTGGTCTTTGTGGTGGCTATTTAGAATGATGTTTTGGGAGTTTAATGGAGCATTATGAAGATATTTATTGGTCTAGAATGACCAATGCGGTGGCTGCCTATGAAGGGATTGAATTGGGCAAGGCGCGATCAATTTGGAGTTTAATCATGCAATTACCGGGAATGATCGCATTGATTGATTGACTGGCTGAATGATCCTTGTTTGTGATTGATTTTGTGATGCCATGTCACATGTATAGCGGGACTAGGAATGGAATAGCTTGGTGGGCCTCGAATGCGCGAATTCTTGATAACCCGATTGTGTGATTATGTGCATGGATTGTGTGTCAAGTTGTGCCATGACTGTTTTGAATTGATTGTCTGATTGGGCATGTTGATTCATGAGATTGAATATGCGTGGTACAAGTGAATTCCCAAATATGAACATTATAGTCATGAGTATGCATCTTCAGCATTGGCACGGCATGTGCATATACAAGTGTGCCCGAGTGACATGTGCATTGTGATCACCTAAAATGCCCTGATATGTTTTACGCGGGTTCAGATAAAAATTGATGCCTGTGAATGTGTGATCACAATAAACCCTGATGTATTTTACGCGGGGTAGTGAACCTGTCCTGAGGCGTGTCACGCGGGACGATGCCCGGTTTACTGGAAGATGATCGACCTAAGGCGTTTTACGTGGGTAATGTGTCATGAGCCTGATGTGTTTTACGCAGGCCAGAAATCGATCTCGAAGTGATAAACCTGATGTGTTTTACGCGGGTCAAAGGAGAAATTGATAAATGACAAGAGTGCTAGCATGCAAGTGTGCGATAATGCATTGATGAGGCATGAGCATGAGTGCAAACACGAGCATATGCATGACATGCGTCGTGACGTTGTGATACACGTTTATGTGCCGTGATTGAATTCTGTGGCGTGATTGCGATTATTTATCAAATGCCTAACTTGCAGGGTCAAGTAAGGTTCGGATTTGGGCCCGAGGGCCTGAATCATTTATGTTTCGACTTGTGTGGTTGTTTAGTGCTCGTCAGGAGGTGCATGTTAGCCTAGTTTAAGTTTAGGAAACTACTCACTGAGATTATTCTCACCGTTGTATAAAACCAATTTTTCAGACCCCCAGCCTTGAGATGCCTAAAGTTTCAATACGTTTTAGGATTCCGCATAACATAGGGCGGAAGAGAACGATACACCTTGTAGGGAACGGGGAGTCGTATATTAGATATTATACCTTAGTATGGGTGGACGTGGGGGAGACACATTACCAGACCCACGAATACGTGACTTGGTGCTTTAGGGATGATCTCGGAGAGTATGATCCTCTCCGAACTTTTGATGTCCTGTTTACCGAGCTGGGCACAAGGTATCCTCGGTGCCCCAATGGAGAAGTGGCTGACCTTGGCTCTTCAGCCGAGGAGAGTGCAAGCTCTGATGGTGTACCAGTAGAGTACGAGGTAGATAAGTTCAACCCGATGGACTTTGAGCCAGTCGACGGGGATGCTGTTCCAGAGCCGATAGAGTTGGATGACGAGGAGCCGGAGCCGATCGAGGAGGACCTCATACCGGAGGCCGAGCCTATGGATATGGTCTCGAAAGAGGAGGCTGCAGAGGCCGAACCTGAGACGGACTCATCAGGTTCCAAGGAGGAGATTCCTGACAACTCTTCTTCCTCGAAGTCTTCTGATTCCGACCCAAACTGGGCACCGTAGGAGTTAGCGCTTGCCTCAGATTGGTAGGGCTAGTACCTTTTTGACCAGTGCCCCGCCTTCAGTAGTAGAATGACCCCCGAGCCACTTACCCCTTTTTGTCAGTAGTGGCCTTTGACCCGTTTTTGGTTTCTGATGATCGGGCTGTACATGGATATTGTATATGGTTCCCAGTGGCAGTACAAGTCTTTATTTTGTAATCATTGTTGTTCGTTGTTTTGTGGCTATCCTTGGTTATGTGTTATGATATTGTACGAGTGGTTTTAAATACTTCCGAATGTGCTTTAAATCTCTGTGTTGGGCGTTGGGTCGGCGACGCGTCCTGGGACGTCGCACTCGAATCGACCTTTGCGAGAGATGTGGTGCGCCATAGAATGCTGGGCGTGACAATGGAACCTCTTTTATGATAGCCCATATTATTTTTGCTTCAAACTTGGATAAGTTTGTCCAAGAGGATGCCTTGGGTCTCAGGCAATTAATGATCATCTTGTCCAAAATCATATTCTTCTTTGTCAAACTGGAGTAAGAAATGTGAGTCTTGGATCCGCGACCAAAATCTAGATTTCCAGAAATTACCCTATAGGCTTCCTCTGGGGTGACATTTGTGGGGACAAACTTCCAGGATTGCACACTGATAGTTTCAGCCATAGTAGATATATCCATATCATACTTCTTTTCATAAACAGTAAAGCTTATCTAGTCTGGAGATAGAAAGGATATGTTGGAATAAAAATATGCAGTCAATTCGAGATAAACAAGAGAGGATTGCTGACAGAATACTTCCACTCCAAGTTTTACAAGATGTTTTCTCACCGAGATTCCAACTGAGTCGAGGAATGAGAAATCCACAATTCAGTGATTCATAACTCCTCTAGACAAAAGAAGATTGTGATACTCTTGATGCAACTTAGTTCTGAACAATTTTCCAAGATAAGTTTTTATCCCTACAACAATGCCAGTCTTAATCTCAAAATTTATGAATAGCCTGTCGTCATCATCTTCTTTCTTTCCTTCCCTTTTTTCACATAGTCTGCAAAGCCCTCTCATATGAGGAAGCGCTTGGTTGAGTCCATTCCATGATGGTCGTGTTTCGATGCCAATTGCAATGGCTGCATCACCTAGTCGAGCCTTTCACGAAGGTGGCTTTTCTTTTGATGCCAACCACATAAGACGCATCGCCCATTAACTATTTTCCCAAGCCAGCCTATGATATCCAGAATTTTCCACGTTTTATAATAATATTCAAGATGATTTTCCATTATCGTTATTGCCTGGACTCTGATATGATAGAATGTTGATGTGTACATTGATAGTGTAGTGTGAAGGTAATTCATTGATGACATATTAGTTCTAGAAAGGATTGATATGCTCCAAGTTTCATATTGGATGATTTTCAAGTTTTAAAATATATTGATTTGAGATTTTCTTGACATCCGTTATTTTTACTAATGTTTTTAGTGAGCTCAAAATATTTTCTAATTTACCAATGCTTGGAAATGACACTGACTTCTTTGTTTACATATTGATTGACTAGATATATTGATAGCTTAACAAATATCTACTTTGGAACCACATGATTCTACCACATGTAACTTTTCTATTTGAACACCTCTTTAGCTCATTAATGCTCTTTAAGCTTGCAAGCCAAGAGTCCTCATTCATTATGTCGTATTTTCCTCATTTTCAACCATAAGTTTCACCTATTGAATTACATCATGCGTGACCTCACCTTTTTTGCTTCAATGATTACAAATCAATTCATGATTGTTTACATACTGATTTACTAGATATATTGATAGCTTAACAAATATCTACTTTGGAACCACGTGATTATACCACATGTAACTTTTCTATTTGAACACCTCTTTAGCTCATTAATTCTCTTTAAGCTTACAAGCCAAGAGTTCTCATTCATTGTGCCACATATCCCTCATTTTTATCCATAAGTTTTACCTATAGAATTACATCATGCATGATCTCACTTTTTTTGCTTCATGATTACAAATCAAATAATGATTCTTATTCATGCATCTGCTTGGGTGATCTTATGTCATCTCTAATCATTATCTTTAATTAGCTACTCAAAGTATGCCACTTGTAATCTTTTAATTTACACATCTCTCTCATTCTCTACCAAGTGTTTTTAACCCTAATATAGTCGTAGCTTTTAACCTTAGTTAACTAATATGTATTACTTATGAGAAACCCAAGTCAAGGTCTTCTCCATCTTTATCATTAATGCTTGAATGATTACAACTCAAATAATTTGTCCTCTGCATTTTACTTGGCCAATGATGTTCTCTTTCTTTCCAATCAAATATCTTCATCTTTCTATCTAAAATCATGTCATTTGTCATTCAAATAATAACTCACATGCTTTTAAATTGAGACATCGAACATAGCTTAGTAATGATATAATGCATTACCTCATTCATTACATCATTCATAAAAACCTTAGCCAATTAATGTCCTTAATGATTCCTCATTTTACTTGGCCAAGAAGCCCTTTCTTGAAATATCTCCTCTTAGCCACTCTCATTGGGCCACTTGAAGCTTTGGTATTGGAACACCTATCTTTATCTTTACACAAAAGGCTTTTAACCCAAAAGTCATTATTATCTTTAAGTTTTGGTCTTCTAAGTTCATTCCTCTTAGTCACATCATTGGAAGAAACCATATGATTTTGCCGTTTGTGATTTCCTAATTTGACCACCTCTCATTTAATCTCAACCTAGTGTTTTCAACCCTATTTTATCATTGCTTTTAACCTTGGCTAAAAAATCTTATCCAGCAAAAGGACACTATAAGTACCATAAGTTGTGTATGGAAATCACTTTGGTGCCATAACTTTTTTTCGAATCAATTTGGTGCCAACTTTTTTGAAAAATGATCACTTTAGTGCCAATGCTGACATGGCCGCCGGAAATCTGATGTGACTCTTTTTTTATTAATTTCCGATGCTGACATGGCTAGCCGAAAATCTAACGTGGCTTGCCGGAAATCTAACGTGACTCTTTTTTTGGCCGGAATTTTGGCTGGAGTCACTAAAGTGATCTTTTTTCCTCCTACTTAGCACCAAAGTGATCCGAAAAAAAGTTAAGGCACCAAAGTGATCTCTGTACACAACTTATAGCACTTATAGTGTCCTTTTGCCGATCTTATTCCTTTGTAACTCATGAAAGTCATTCAAATACATCCATTCTTGATAAAAAGCCACTGCAAGAGAGTTTCGACTTGTTCTTGTGAGAAGAGAGAGAGAGTTCCCTATCACTTTCCCTTTTTCATTTCTCACTCTTTCAAATCAAAGGCGAAAGTCCCACATTTGTGTTTCTAAAGCTTTCAAATTGATATTTTGAGTATTTATAGGGTGAATTTTTGGGTTTCCTCTTCATCTTATCAAATGAGTTCTATTGTTTAAAAAGCTTGGGAGATGTTAATTTATGTTCTTGATTATTTTGCTTTGAAGGCATCTAAAGCTTTGATTCGCTCAAGTCATTTCTCAAGGTAAGTGAAAACTCTAGGAGCTAAGTTGGATTGATCCACTTAGTACTCTTGACTTGGTTGGTTGTTGGTTGTTTACTTGTTTTTGGCTTTTGTTGTCAAGTGTAGTTAAGCTACAATCATGGTATGTGAAATTTTTTTTGTTCCCTTGAATTGGATCATTAAGCTTGTTACATGCCTAGGATGTGTTTGATGGATTTCTTAGGGGGTTTTTGATTGTTTCTATAAGATGTGATGGCAATTCTTTAGTGATAAGAATGTGGAAAAGATGAAAATAAACCTAAACGTGATAGCTTTGTAATTTGACTAAGTTACCAATTTACTAGCTAAGTGTTGTTGATTAATTACGTGGTCGATTCTTTGCATTAGCAACGTTCGCGTTGTAGAATATTTGAGTTATCAATGTTCACGTTCCGATTCTCTGAGTATATTATCATTGCTTGCATGAGAAAATAAATGAGATAACCATGTCATTATCATGTGATCATTGAAAGACATGATGATAAATGAAGAGAGGTAAGCATGTGAACATCATTGCCCACGTATGTGATCATTAAAAGGGCAAGGTAATATTATGCATGAAAAAATGTGTATTGGATGTCGATTGTTGAAATGAACGTTGATTTCGATGTTGATGCAAGGGAGATCATGTTATTATAATGTTATCATATGCATTTGTTGCTGTGTAAGTAAATATAGAAAGTATTATGAAAAATTATGTCCATCGCTTACATATTAGTGGCGATGATGCCTCGTAGAGTCGGGATACCCTGGGAGTGTTCGGGATGCCTCGGACTGGAGATGCCCCATAGAATCAGGATGTCTCGAAGCTGAGATGCCCTAGAGTTAGGATGCCCCGTAGAGTTGGAATGCCCCGAGAGTGTTCAAGATACCTCGGAGTGAAAATGCTCCATGTGTCGAGATGCCCCGGAGTTGGGATGCCCCAGGAGTCAATGAAATGAGATGAAATAATTAATATGATGCATGACTGCATACATGTTTAAGAATTATGTAAAATAGTCACGAAATGTCTAAGTTGATTTTCAATGGCTTCATATCTTGGGCTAATCGTTAGATGGACCACTTAATTCCAAATGCTAAAAGCAGAAGCCGCCCCAAACACCCACTAACATGCTTTTGGGCCGTAAGCAAACCTTGATTATCCCGAAGTCAAAGTTATCATCGGTTGGCCTCATAAGTAAGAATGACTACGTTTGTAATGAATGTATAGTACCAGATATGGTACTTTCTAGGGTAAGGTATGAGTTTGCTCTTTAAAGTTTTACATTTAGTTAGGAGATAAATATCATCGACCATGCAGAACCCGCAAGGGACAAAGCCTAAAGGCGAGTGGCTCTCTATGTGAGAGCCACTCGATTCTCCCAAAAACTCTAATAACCAGCCTTTCTCTTTCTCTTACCATTTTCTTAAAAACATTGACTTAGGGTATCGGAGTCTTATCAAGGGAAGCTCGGATTGACTTGCCGTCTCTGTGGTGTGTAGATCTAATGGTCCTTTTTTTTAACATAACAGAGACTTATCATTTCATTTAACAACTAGCCCTCAAGAGTAAGGAACATCAAAACACAGGATCTCCCATAAAGGGGGTGGAGGGTAAGAAACCCAATAATGTGGAAGGGTCTTAAATCTTAACACCTTTACAACCCAATTTGCTAATTTATTTGAATCTCGAGGGGAGTAGGCTAACTCAAGACTCTCAAAAAGGGTCATAAATCCTAAACATTCTGTGATAAGGGGCTTAACGTCCCACGAGCATAGAGAGAAATCTTGTAGGAAGTTTATCAAGGTGGAGCTATCAATTTCCAACACAAATTTATGTCTAGATCAGCTAGCAAAGTGTCTAAGAGCGTGGAGACAAGCAAGGGTTTCAGAGTGAAGGGCGGAGGACAGTCGGATTGGTTGCGTAGCTCCTTCGATCAATCTCCCTTCGGAATCGCGGCACACAAAAGCAAAGCCCCTTCCGTAGGCCTCGGGAGATGTGATCCATCATTGTTAATCTTCAGCATCCCTAGCTGTGGTGGTCTCCACCTCGAAGGTAAATCCTTCGATGCTCGCTCTCCCGCCTTGTTACTCCCGTTCCACTTCACATAGTTGTATGGTCCTTGAAGGAGCTCGATGTTGTTGGGGATTTTGCACATTGTCAATTTTATCGGTACTTCAATCAGTCGGCTTGTTGGTGCTTAAAAGCCGAGCCCCGGGATGTGGAAACTCTAGTTGACCAAAAGTACAAAGAGAAGGAAGTGTCAAAAGAGGATCGCATGATAAAACAGCCTCCTTAGTTCTAGTTAGAAAATCTTAAACCACCTTCATAAATTTCAAGAGATTAGTTCACGCATCATTAACAATTAAATTTTTTGGACAAGTTAACCGGTATTAAGCCGGACAGAGAGATTTGAGAAACTTCAAGAGTCAAGAGTTTCATACCCATCGTGGGCTTTGAGGCTTTAGCCTTCAGGGCTTACAGAAGCAAAGATGGATTAAAAGGCCACCTCTTCCCAAAACTCCATTCAAGCCTGTACTGAGTTTAATGCAGAACCACCTGTCACTCTCGTCCGATTCATGCTGTCACAACAACAACAAAAACGCTTGAAAATTGCGTGAAAACTTCTAAGCAAAGTCCACTTCGGATGGTCTTGACGGCAATCTCCTACTTTTCCTAAAATTCATCGACCGACTCGTCTACTTCCTCGCAGTTCCCGAAACGCCGTCCTATCTGACCGTAAGTATCTCCGCAGAAACAACAAACGAACCCTCATGTCACGGTATTTACACCCACGAAGCCGTTTTCTCTTTTCCGTGTCGAACGACGGAGGCTTTGCGGCAGACTCGGTGCGGTGTTGCTCCGTCTGTGTTCTCTAGTGTTCTTGGATGATGGGTTGGAGATACAAAGCTGGTTTGGGTCTGATTGGCACGGTTGTGTTCATATGGGTCGCTTCTGCCGAGGTGACTCAGGTTAGATTTCTTTCCTTTAATTGTCTTTTGCGTATTATCTGATCTTGGTAGTTCTTCGAAATTTGAATGATGTCCGTTTGGTTGCTGCGAGAAAAGAAAAGGAGGGGTCGACCGTTTGGAATTTAAATTACACCGTGAGATCCGAAGTTAGTGATTCACTCTGCATTTGCTGCTCTATAACCCAAGAATTGATACTGATTTCTGGGAACATGACAATTGTTCCGTTCTTGATTATATGTTTTACTTGAAGGGGTTGCTTCTTCATCCCTGGTTTGGTTTCTGACTTGATAGAGGAAGAGTTGACTTCTGAAGAAAAGTTAGAAAGGATAAATATTTTGCCTGTTTGAGTGCCCTAGAAGCGTTATCGCAGCCTACATTCGTGCCAAAATCTTATTTCTGGATTATGGTAGTGCGTACACCTTGAATTGTTCATTGAATTTGGCGAATATTGTTCTTACTAGGTGTATGCTGGTTGAGATAGCGGTATCTTTTGATGGGTGTCATTTAAAACATGTTTTATTTGCTTTTGGAAATATTATGTTGTCTATCCAAGTTCCTAATTTTTGTTTTTTGGGTTCTTGGTGTTCAGAAAATTTTTGAAGAATACAAACAGCCATTTGCCATTACATATCTTATGGTCTCTCTCATGGTCGTCTTTTTTCCTATCGCGTTCTTTAAGGACCGTGTATGTGACTTACTCAGAAGAGACCCTTTCAGAAGACTCTACTGTAAAATCAGTGGCAAGAGCAGCAGTTCAAGTGAACTTAACATTCCCCTTATATCCAGTGAATTGTACGATGATGCAGAGACAGCTTCAAAGAATAACATAATTCCTGACTCGGCCTGGGATATTAGTGAGAGGGAAGAGGGTTGGCCTTTGAGGTCAATGAATGAGGAATGTGAACATCCGTTGATCGGCGAGAATCCTGGACTTGGTTCATTGGATATTGTCAAATGTAGCTTATATCTCACCCCTATATGGTTTCTGACAGAGGTAATACATCTTTGCAATCTGGAAACCTAAGTTGTTCTTTTATATGAAACAGCAATTTCTATAATCAGAAGGTGGTTTTTGATTCTTATAAGAGAGCTAGATGTGGAAGCTTGTTTAATATTTGTAAGTTTGTTGACTGCTTCCAGTCCATTATAATTTCTTAGTATTTTTGTTCAAGTGCACTGGGATAACTTGATGTTGTGTACTAGATGATAGTGAATGGGGTATCTTGTCTGCATGTGACGGAATCAGATATAGATTACCCTTTCCCCCCATTCCTGTGTAATTCTTGAATACCTGTTTCTGGACAAGTTAGTAATTGACTGGTTAAATCACATGCAGTACTTGATGAATTCCGCTCTGGCAAATACCAGTGTAGCAAGTACGACTGTCCTGGCATCTACATCTTCCCTCTTCACACTTTTCTTTGGAGCTCTTCTCGGCCAGGAATCCATAAGCATTGTGAGGGTGGTCGCTGTCTTTATCAGCATGGCTGGTGTTGCCATGACCACAATTGGAGAAACTTCAGCGTCTGATGAGTCCTTAAGCGCATCAGAGTGAGTATGAGGATATAGTAGGGTTTTGCTTGCAAGATGAAGTCTTTTCCATTATTTAGTCAGAGAAGAAGAGCATATTTGAATTTCCTAATGCCAATATCCTAAAACTTTTGTGAAAAACAATACTTTGGTAGCTTGCATACTCCGGTGTACACCAATTTTCTCCCCAAATGAAGTGAAAGATAGGGAACTTGCACAACTAAGATATGGAGTCTGCATGGAATGTGAAAATAACTGATACTTTTTTGAAAATTTTAGTGATGTCTCTTCTACTTAATTTGGAGTGTAACGAGCTTGTTGAAGATGCAGGAAAAGTTGAGTCTGCATTTCCCCACAAGGGCCGATACATTCCTTTTGGAAGATGATCCATTGTAACCTTTTATGCCAAATTCACATTGCAGCTAAACAATTACCTTTTTACATGCATCAATAAACTGAATGCTTGCCGCTTATTACATCATGTCTGTGTGATATATCTTGTGTATTTTTCCTGATACCTTCTGTTCTTGTTGCCAAGGATCAAAAAGCACACATTTATAGGGAACATTTTTGGCCTTCTGTCAGCAGTATTATATGGTTTGTTCACAGGTGAAAATCCCTGCCTCAAAATCAGGATTTTCGTAGTACTTCTTTAACTCTCTTTTCATTGTCTTTAACTGCCTGGGTCTTGTGCAGTGCTGCTAAAGAAGTTTGCAGGGTCAGAGGGAGAGAAGGTAGGTGTGCACAAGTTTTTCGGATATATTGGCCTCTTCACTCTTCTTGGCCTTTGGTGGTTTGGTAAGTGGTGCGGAAGCAGAACTGAAGCAAACTTATTCCGGTTATCTTCTGCAATGGAAACATTGAGCTGGATTTAGTGTTGACAGTTAATTTGCATGAATTTTGAGATTTAAGCTGTGGTTTTGAATATTCTAGTTGGATGGGGGAATGCGAGCTGGCTAGCTCACCTTAGTAATTGATAAGATTTAGCATTTAATTTCATGCCTAAAAGTTTAAAAGCCCAACCTTCCGGTTTTGGTTTTTCAAACATCTTTCCTTGATGATTTGTATTTTAGTTGATAGTTCTCCCCATTCCATCACATTTTTCTACTGCTTCCATAGCAGAAACTTTTCTCAGAGATGTTTGCCTCATGCAGGATGGCCACTACATGCTTTGGGGATTGAGCCCAAATTTAGCCTCCCGTCATCGACATCTATTGGTGGAGCCTTGGTTTTAAATGGCCTTGTGGGGAGTGTTCTTTTGGATTACTTTTGGTATGTCTCGCCCATTCTCATTCCATGAAGGGTCAGTAAAACTTACCACGGTTGAAAATATGGTTCACATGAAGTTTAGTATGCTTTTTGTGTAGTAGATGGATAAATGACGGAGCCTTTACTAATGGTTCTGAAGTGCTAATAGAATTCACTAAGTTCCAATTGACGGTTACACATTTTCTTGTTTGCAACATTGGCTAATACTTTCTATCTACAAGTTGCCGCATTCTTTGGTGAGTAATGTCGGAAAATGTTGAAACAGGGCACTATCAATCGTCTGGACAACTCCGCTGGTTGCAACGCTTGGCATGTCCTTGACGATCCCCCTCGCAATGGTGGCAGACATGCTTGTACACGGCCGTCATTACTCTGCAATTTACATTATCGGATGCGTCCAGGTATGCTCAGGTTCCTTGCCTTTATGTCACATTTGATACAATTGAAAGTTACAAGCTGAACTTGTGCTTTCATAAACGTATGATATTGGTGCAAGTATGATAAACGAAGCCTGGTTTGGACATTCTCACCAGCTCGTTCGTTTCAGGTTTTTGCAGGATTCGTCGTAGCCAATCTCTCGGATATGTTTGCAAAGAAACCAGAATTATGACACTCCGAGTGTGTTTGGGTGAAAACTTTCCAACTAATGGTGCAACCACCTACATGAGATCTTCCTCATTGTAAATGGCCCTCAAGTCTATAATACACAGGCAAATCTCTGTGCCATGAATATTGCGAACGTGATTTTCACAGTGAACAATGAGTTTATGCGCGAAATGATAAGGAGGAAGATGGTGATTACAACTTAACCCAAAATAACTTCGCATCCCGAAATACTGGTCTTTTCTTTTCTTTTTACCATGATTATTACCTTAACAATTTGTTTATGACCCTACCATTTCCCCACGGGATATGCTCTTATGTCCCGTGGTTTTAGTCAGCTTTGTATCCCATCAAATATCAAACAGAATCACTAAAAAATATGTGGATTTACATTTTCTGATCTCGAATCAAAACTGAGATTCACAAAACACATTGCTTGAGATCTTCGACTCGTACAATTTTTCCGGGAGAAGCTAGAGCAGTTTCATGCAGCTATGATCCATAATAAATTAGCGGGGGCCTCGTTGCTCTCAGAGAAGATAACATTCATCTTCCTCTAGTTGACCTGAACCCGGAGGCCGCAGTCACCGGCCAGTTGCCACCCCCAATCTCTTGCCCCGAAATGATGGAGATTTAAGAATGGAAATGAGGCCATGGGGGTGTCGACCGGAGCTGCATTGAAAGCAATCGAAAGCCGAACGTTCACAGCCACGCTAGAGGCATGCCGGATCACCTCATCCTTTTCTATGACTACCATCAGCCTCCTCGTGGCTTTTCCTTCCCCTGTTTTCATCTCAAGAAATGGACCCGTCATGAAGCACATCGCCACCAAAAATCCAGAATGACATATCATAATAGTGTGATGAGTACCATCAAAGCGGCGCATTCCAAGCCTTCTCTTTGCAGCTTCACGTACCACGGCAAATGCCTCTTCGAGTAAGAAAACCAAAGCAGAATGACTGCCTCAAAAGGGTTGAAACTACATTAAATTAAAATGTAAGACCCATAAAAGAATAGCAAAGCTACCACCACTCTGAATATCAGCAAGTGCTTTGCCCTGCCCCAGCCTTCATCTGAATTCCAATGTCTTCGCAGCCAACTATCAAGCACACGACAAGGACATTTGCAAAACACAGTACCTCTAATCATTAAAATTGCGGGCAAATTTATTCCAACTAAGCAGCTTCTCTGCCTCGTCCATCTCTTTGAACCTCCAGTAACAGTTAATCAGTGTATTGTATGTTACCAACACAGGTGAAGTGCAGCAAGCAGTCTAATAGACAAACTATCCAAAAGTCTCAACAACAGAGAATCGGCGTTTTATTCGATGTCTTTTTCACTCTCTGCATCCCCTCTTACCAGTTCATCATCATAACCAACAACGGAGAGTGAGAGAGAGAAGACAGAGAAGCACATACAGATAACCACAAAGCATCACCATCTACACTCATTCATAACATGTTTATAACAGGTTTATGTAAGAATGTCATAGCAGCCCAACAAGACACAAGCACAGAGCTACAAGAAACTGCAATCAGGTGACAACACTGAACCTCTTAAACAAGCAAGCATTCTAATAACAAGACCGAACGAACCATCACACCACTAATGACAGAACTAATTCAAGAATAATAGCACTTAACCAAACACTGAACCTGTGATAATAGCATTGAACCAACCATAATACCACTGAACCTGTTATAAACCAGCAAGTATTCTTACATGAACCTGTATGAACAAGTCATAACAAGAAACCAAGTATAGCAGTCCAGCAAGACACATGCATAAAACCACAAGAAACCTGTTACAAAAATGCCTCACAACCAAAGAAAAAAAATGTTGAATAGCTTGCAGCTTGCTGAGTAAAAATAGTTCAAACCAAAGACTGATGCAGTGAACTGATGCTGCATCAGTTCACGTACCAATTAATCAAAAGCAGACTAAATAGCATTAGATAAACTGATCCACATTATTTGATGGAAATGACAAACATCCCAACATAGCAGGCACAACTCAACACATAGTACATAGCCAAATCCACTCATAAACAACATGATAACTAGCACTTTCTAGTCTACAACTCAACGTCCTTATCTAACAGCATGCACTAAAAATCCACAGCATTTGCCAGTTTGCAACTTCACAGCCCACCACCAATTAAGGATTCCTGAGTGCATGGAGATTCTGAGAAACCAAATGAAGCTTGGCTTGGGGAAACTTGAACATTCCTTGCTCTTGTCTGTCTATTGAAGATGGATGAACCTAGAATATCAATAACTCTATCACAACCAGACATCTGCAGTAAACAAACATATCAACTTGCTTTTCTTTTCGATATACATATAAAATATTAGACAAAGAGATTACCCTTAAATATGCATTCCAAGTGGCTTCAGACCCAAAAGTCCTTTCATGCCTGGAGATACGAAATGAGCATAAACCATTAACTTCAACAAACTCAATGATACCTAAATCAATCGAATGTCATAGACACGAGTTCCATACCTAAACATTTGATGAGAAAACCCCAGGCAAGTCAAAGAGTTCTGAGGAAAAAGTGGAAAAAGGGAAGTGCTAGACAAGTAACTAATGTGAAAAAGATCAAGAAAGAAAAGAGGACTGATAAAGAATAGTCTTGTGAATTTCAAATTTTATTCAGCAGAGTATTCCGCCACCATGATGCAACAGAAGGATAAGGACTTTGAGCCACTTGACCTGACAATAGAATTACTTAGGGTTTCCCTTTTCCTAGACTCGGTCAACAAAAGAAGCAGAAGACCAGGCTTCTAAAGCACAACATACTAAGTGAAACCCGTTGAGTCAAGTTTCATATGTCCACTTAGACCAACCATGAACCCCACTGCAGTGCAACCAAAAAACTGTTACACTTTCGATTAAAGAACTGTGTAGTTATACTTTCGAAAGTATAAACCTGAAAAGTATCATGACAAGCACACACAAGTAAGAACTCCGTCACTAAGTTCAACAGAAGCCACAAGTTTGAACAGCCCAAAAGTATGAAATTCAACTTAAAAAGCTGAACACAGGAGTTGGCTAAATTCCGGGCATAGTGACATGATAAAGAAGATCTACCAGACTTGCAGATCTCGGCATCCTAAATAATGTCCATGACAATAATATCTGTAATAACCTTAAAGTCACTCCGCAATATCAAAATAATACATTTCTTAGAGCATATAAGAGAAATTGACATGGTGCGCAACCAACGAAGTAACCATTCCACAAAATTGGAAAGGAAAAAAATGAGTTACTAGATAATACAATTCTTCTATTTCTCAAGATCATGGTCATTCAATGCCCTTACAAAGATCTGAACAATAGGAACAGAACAACCCTATGTATGAGCAAACCCTCATTTAAAGTTCATCCTCCATCCTCAAGTACTCCCCAATATCGGCCTGATGAAGCACGACAAGCCCATTTGGATCCAGCTTCCTACAATCCTGGGTTGACCTTTGCGAAATCCCAAATCCCAGAGGAACGTCAGACATGGAAAAAACCACCACTCCATCACCTGTCATAACATTTGTCTTCAATCATCAGATATCTTTCAAATGAACCATTTTTCCCCACACAAGTGTGAAGATGAGGAAGACAAATTGAACACGGTAATTCTTGAGTATTGTTCTAGGTGGACTAAAATCTTGTCCCTAATTAATCAAGTTTTAACAAATCTGAAATGTAAGGCACAAACAAACAAGTCGTTATTCGATTAAAATAAACAGCTATTTATCTTCGACATCAAGTGAAATGATTGCACTATTGTGTTTTCATTGATCTAACCTTTTGTATAAGAACCAAGACATTTCACTAACCAAAACCAAGTGCAGGAAGACTGAGTTAAATCATTTAAACAGGCTAGATCCTTAATTTCTACAAAAAATAAATCTGGATCTTCACCTCTCTCTCAGTCAATTTAGAGTGCTTACTCAAAGTAAGACAACATAACGTATACAACCATTCACAAATTAAACCAAAAGTGATCGCAGCAAGAAAATGTTATAGGAAGAAAGGATGATGGTAAGAAAAATGGAAAAGTGGGAGTAGGAGCTAATTCGGAGGGAATAAAGGACTGAGACGGACAATGTGATAAAGCCAAGAGGAGAGGGCCATGGAAAGAACAGAGACAGATGGTTGCAAAACCCAATTAGGGATTGCAACTACAGTCAAAGTGGGAGTTCCCTCCATCATCTCCATCGAGGCCACATTTTACCAGCAAATTACAGTCAATCAAGCTGAATTTTCAAGCTATTTAGATATATCATTCACCCCTTAAAAAAAGGACCAGGAAGACAGTGCATCTCCAATTTAAACATAGACTAATACCCAATTAGCACAAAGTGACAATCCTAAGTTCAATTTATACAATAGCATATGAAACTTCAGATAAAGTTCCTTTGTTTCGCCCCGATGATATTCCATTCTATCTAAGTTTCTGCATTTGACACTTCACATCTCTCTCAGATTCCAAAACCCAGACCCCATTCCACAACACCTCAAGCAGAAACATAACATTCACTGAACAACACTTAAAATCGCAAAATTTGAGCTGAAATTGACAATTCACCTGCATTGATGTTTTCAGTGATCCTTCCCAATCCGCCCTTCAACACATGATTCCCGTAAAGGAATGACATCTCCGAGGTGGGCTTGAGCCAGACCTTGTGCTTCGTGTTGGCAGCCAAAATGCTCAGCGCCTGGATTGTCAGGTGGAAGCTCCCGCCCTTGGTGAACTTGCCGATGCAGGTGCCTAGGGACGCCAGGTTGTGGCGGCTGATGTTGGTGGCTCGCTTGACCAGTGACTCGCTGACGTAGTAGACCCGGTTCTTGCAGAGCCGGAAGCAGTAGCGGCCTGGATTCGGGTCGGGCCCCTCATGGGAGGGGCTCTCGACGATATTCTTGAGGTTGTTGCCAGTGAACTTGAACAGCTTCTCAAACACCTGGGTCGTCTCCTTCTCATCCAGCGTC
This sequence comes from Syzygium syzygioides, assembly GCA_031216285.1. Lineage (NCBI taxonomy): Eukaryota > Viridiplantae > Streptophyta > Magnoliopsida > Myrtales > Myrtaceae > Syzygium > Syzygium syzygioides. The sequence goes on along the minus strand of CM062244.1, from coordinate 21,448,457 downwards.
CTCATCACACGTTCTTGAATTTGAGCTCCTTTGGAGGTCTGTGATGAACTTTAAGGCAGAGAAATGAACCGCTTTGGATAGCCAGCTAGTGGAAACCCAGGCAGAGGACAACCTGCGGGAGGATAATTAGGAGCAGGATAGTAAGCCTGCGGTGTGGATAACAAGAGAACCGGCCTACCCTCCTATAGGAACAAACTTTAAACCTTAATTCAGTGCCTTATAGCGCTGGGGCTTAACAAAAATGGAATAATCACGTTTAAAAACCTCTAGTGTTGGCTGGAATGAAATATTAACGTCAAAGAGGTATTTCATCAAACATGCAGAGTGACTTATGGGGCCGGGGCTTAACAAAAACAGAACACTCCTATCCAGAAAACATTTACAGAAAAATGCGTTTAAACACCAAGAGTGTTGGCCTGAATGAGCAACATCTATATCAAAGAGGTATTTCATCAAACACGCAGAGCGCCAGTACTTTCAGCACCTCCGCCCACATGTAAACACCAGAAAAACAGCACCCACGATTCCATGGGAAATTAGCTGCCGAAGAAGGCGAGAAATCTCGACTCCCTTAACCATCAAACCGGCAGACATAACACTGGGGAAGGCTCTCACACACTAGCACACCAAAACCCAATTTCCATAAACGATACACAACTCGATAGTACCCAAAATCACTGCCTTCCACTTCACTCAATCTTAATGCTAATCGATGACTCTGTGGCTCAAAAGTCAGGTCTTTACAGTTGATACGGTATCCGTGATCCTCCTACGTATGGCCCAGGAGAATCGCAGCAACACCCAAATCGAGACATTCAACGATGCAGTAGAAAACGAAACCGACATGGACAGAGAGTACCTCGGAGTGCAGAGGCGCCGGACGTGAGAGACAAGAGGGCGGAAGCGTGAGAAACTGAGACTGATGAACGACGACAGACAGAAGGGCGGCACCTTTGAAGGACAAAAACGTAAAAAAGACTAACTTAGGGCAGGATGAATTGGTTCACAGTCGAATATCGGTTCCCATTTTTCTCCTTTTCAAATTAAATTAGTTAAAATTAGTATTCAAAATTAGATTTGGACCAAAACGGATTATTTTAGACACGTCATCGTCACGTAGGTTAGAGAAGATAATAAAAAAAAAGTCATGGTGTTTTTCGTTAGCCAAATTAGACATAATTAATGAAAAAACTCTATTGCATAAATTTGATAAATTTTAGAATTTGATTGCACTTGTTTGTAAACTTTTTGAACTCAATTATATTTTTGTGACGAGTTTTAAAACTTTCAGTATATTTATCAAAAAAAAATTATACTTTTTTTTCTCCTCCCTGAAGATTTGCCAAAAGATTATTTCTTTTACAATATTTCATATATGGAAAAATTTGACCGGAATAGCTTATAATTCTTTTAATGGTTGTCTTTCTTTTTAGCTGGGTAGAAACATGTGCCAAACAAAACGTAGAGAATTGAAAGATAAACACCATCCAATCGAAAAACATAGTATGAGAAAACCAAATTGGGCAGTGCAACGCCGTTCTCATCCGGCCATCTGTCGACCGGTTCGATCGGAGGCTGCGAACCCGGTCGATTGCAGGCTGAGAACCCGGTTCACTCTCTCTCTCTCTTCCTCTCTCTCTCTCTCTCTCTGTACGTGTTCGCCTAAACATTTCGGAGGCTACAGAGCTCCGGCCTCCGTCCGTCGTCCCATTTTCCCGGAAGCAGCATCTCCGCAAGCCCTTAACCCCCGTTCGCCATGGCGTCAGCCGCCCGCGGAAGCGGTGGGGGCCTCCTGGGCGGCCTCCGCGGGGCGATTGCGCGACGGAGCTCGGTCTGCGCGGGCTCCCGCGTCGACGGAGCCATTCTCCGGGAACGGGTAAGCGAGATGGTCTTCCGGGTCGATTGGTGGTTTCCTGTTCTCTTTTGCCTTTGCTCGTTCGCCCGGGGATCGGAGGATTCTGGGTTTCGCGCGTGATTGTCGTCCCTGGCTTGCTGCTTAGCTCTTGGATTATCGCAAGTTTTCATCTTTGTTTTGAACAAAGAGTTTGGTTATTAGGACGATGATTTGTTGAGCCATTCGGTGATCTCGGCCAAGCATGTTCATCCCATCTGCAATGCTAGCTTGAGCTCTCTCTTGGGCTGTAAAAAATGGGTAGTGTTGGTTCCAGGTTACTTGAATTCTTATGCGCCGTCTAGCGGTAAGAAAAGTAGCTCGATAATTGAAGGGCAAGTAGAATATATCTTATACGGTGTCTTCAATCAATCAGCACGAAGCATAGTTAGGGCATGTTTGTGTAAAGGGAGAACATGGTTTCTGTTAAGTCCTCCCTATTTTTTCAATTTTGGTGAAATCCTTATTGTCGTTACTGCCGTTTTGAGTCGCCGATAGCCGGTGAAATCTCTCGGGAAACATCCCGGGTATGTCATTTGATGATGAGGGTTTCTGCGAGCATGATTGATGCTTGGTACATGCGATGATTTGAGTTGTGGCGGTCATTGAAAAGGCTGCAGCGGATGGAAGAATAGCGGTAGAAATGGCGGGCACGGATAAGGGGAAGTTAACTGTTAAGTTACAGGGAGCAGAGGGATTAACTTTACAATGATTTTGATTGACAAGGAGCATTAGTATGTGGAATGTATGATTTAGTTAGATGAATGGCGGACATAATTGTTATAAGTCTTTGACCTTGCTGGTGTAAATTTTTCTTTTGGAGACTTTTTTTTTCCTCCCAGTGGTTGAAAATATCCTTCGATCCCTTTGATAGCGAGAGAAATTTCCCAATTACACGTCGGTCTTACTTTAATGTTGGGTTGTGGGACTTCCTTGTAAGGTTCTGATCCTGAATACAGGCCGGATATTGGGAATGTTTAATGCATGCTCGCCATGGCAGAAACTATGCATTGAGATGGTTTGATTAGGTCTAGCTCTTATTACCTATAGAAGAAAAGGTCTATCTCATTTTACTTATCAAAAAGAATGTCTAGCTCATATTGAAGCAACTCAGTCCTACCCATAATAACACATTTGCCACTTGAGGTGTGAAACTTTTCCTTGTGTTGTCTCTTCATAGTCCCCTGATACAATATAAGTGGTGACTTCTCTTATCAACTGATAAAGGATTTTTTTTTGGATTCTCAAATTATGTAGAAGAAGACTAACGTTTCACTACCCTGGAAACATACAACATGGCATAATGGTTGATGAATGACTACTCTGTTTTTCTTCTTTATTTTTTTTTCCAGATTCACCAAGCGAAGCAAGACATGTCCCGATCATCATCGATGTCATTGATGAAGTGTATAAGTCCATTTTTTGCTGGTCAAATTCGAGATAACCATAGGCTTTTGAGCTCTTCCTCTTCTTCTGCACTTCATGAAGTTTCTTCCTCTTCATCACCATCTGTTGATGATGTGCATATGACGGCTGCTTGCATCCAGGTATTTATTTCCCTTTATTTCATGAAGATCGACTTAGTAGATGTATAAAAATTTGAAGCAGACTCACACTTAACACAGGACCTGCATCTGATCGACTTCCAGATGTGTATGAAAGAATAAAAACGATCACGATCTCTGTGTTGTAACAATTTAAGGTCGTAATGTCAACATTAGTGCGATGTTCCTGATTTTGTACAAATTGATAAAAGCAAGATGGACCATAAAACCATACTTTTTTTTTCTTCGAGTACTTGAGCTAAGTTCTCTGCAGCAAATATGGTAGCAATATTGTTTGTAACACTTCCTTCTTGTCAGAATTTGTAAAACTTTCATCTTGTCATTGATTTTATGTAGGGGTGGCAGGCACCCTCAGTACCTTATCAATGACATCTTTCTCAGAGAAGCAATGCTCATATAGAATTTAAGGCTAAGCCTAGGAAATATCCATTGTAACCTCATATAAGATGCATTCAAGAAATAAAGGTGGATATTGCTTCCCAATTCAGGAAACGTCTTGAAGTGGCTTCATGTTTCATATCTTGTATGGGTAGACCCATGGTTGAGCTCTCATTGTCATCATAAGCTGCGGCTTCTCTATACAGCTGTGAAAGATTGTCATGATGAGCACCATGCAATAAGAGCACGCTAATTTTGCTAATCTAGTGTTGGTAATTTTCCTTATTTTGTTGAGTCATTTTGTGCACTGATTGACATTAGAACTGTTTTTTAGAGAATGAAAGAACTGCAGGCTGCTGAAGGTTCCCTTAAAGAAAAAATGCTTCGTCTGAGTGTAGAAACTGGTGGATGTTCAGGATTTCAATATGTTTTTAATTTGGATGAAAAAGCCGATTCAGATGACAGGTACTCATTAAATGATGGGAGACAGTTTCTTTTCCCTATGAGTTTCTCAAATTTGATGACCATGTGCTAACACATTCAATAGCTTATACTTTTTTTCAGGGTTTTTGAGAAAGATGGAGTTAAACTTGTTGTAGACACTATTTCATATGATTTTGTGAAAGGGGCAACTGTCGATTATGTCGAAGAGCTTATCCGTGCTGCTTTCCAGGTAGCTCAAATGCCCTTTTTTGTCCCCGCGCCCCGTGCCCCCCCCCCCCCCCCCAATTCTCAATGTAGTCTATCGATAATAAAGAATGTTCCTTCATGCCAGCTATTTTTATGGTACGGTTTGACATATTGTTGATAGTGGAGACCATTGGCAATAGCAGTTTGCTTCTCTGTAATTCTGAAGTGATATTCTAAGCTGAGGGAATTTCTTGTTACTTTTTCCCATATTGTTTTATGTATGTCTACTGTTAGATTAAATTGCAACAGCTAATTTCCGGTGTAATGTGCAGGTAACTGCAAACCCAAGTGCAGTGGGAGGGTGTGGCTGCAAAAGTTCTTTCATGGTAAAACAGTAGTCCTCCAATTTGCTGTTTTCCAATCGTCAACCCACTTACTAGCAATGTGTTCGTCTTTTGAGAAACAATGCATTCTTTGATTGTAATTCTGGGCAATAAAACCATGGAGCCATTGTGTAATCCATTGTAAAAGAAAATAGCCATCCATTCTTCTGGAAATAAAAGGCGCACCGATTTGTGAGCTGATAATGCTAATATTTGTAAACTCAATAAACTCGACCGGCATTTTGGACTCGTAGCAATTGTTGGGATCTTGAGCAATGATTCTTTCGATATCTCGTGGTTGTGCATTTGTGGTCTGTTGCTTTTGCGTGCCTACATAAAGATCTGGCAACATGAGCAAGAAGGATGTTGCAAGAAGTTCGGTAGATGCCTCTTATCGATGCTGCTTCGACGAGGACAATGACAGGATCAGTTAGAATCTGTCTAGTGGTCTTGATGACAAGCTCTTATGGTGCAAATGGCTCACCCAGTTTAATAGAATCGCATGGAGAACAAAACCCGAATATGGTTTTTGCGGACGGCAGCGAATCCATTTTACTACAAAAGATGTCTGAGAAGAATGGAGAGACGCGCAGGTCGCTACTCGAGAAGGAAGATGAAGGAAAAAGGAATCATTCGGATCACGACAGTAACTGATATAGCTTTTGTTATTGTAAAACACTAAAATTGCCAGCGGATATGTGGCCTTCTAAGACGAGGGAAGATTCGATCGACCCGTTTCTTGAATAAGACGAGCGAGTTTATCCGAGAACCTATAGTCTGAGTTTACATGTGGCCAAGATATTCCGATGACAAATTATGATTCACATCGCTAGAAATATGAATCATTCGGTACGGCTCAACCAATAGAAAAACCAACATTTGGTAGAATTGAAGGACGCAATTGCCTAGGTGTATGCATCATTCTTTGAAATGCTTTCCCCCAAAAGTCATTTGCTTCAACTGTTCACATGTGATTTTTCTTCACAGATCATCATCAACAATACCATCGTCTCCTTCAATATTAAAATCGAAATCTACTTCTTCCTGACCAATTGCCATCGTGTGCCGTCGTGTTAATATTTGTTTAACTTATTGGAATTGAAGCTCGCCAATGGTAAACCTTCGGGCTCTTTTCTTTAATTACAAGACGGTTTTCAACTTGTGCGAATTCTAACTGATATGAATTGTCAGACCCCATCTTATCGATTTAGATCTATGGAGTTCACATGAATCTTAAAGGACTGATAATCCTAATCTATAGGATTGACTATGCTCAAGCTAATCTGATATATTTGTGTGATGTTCATAATTAGTGACCAATCGGTTATCTCATGGCCACAACCTTTCGAGCAAAAGGAAAGGAGAAAACAACAGCAGGAAGTCTTTCCTTTAATAGAGAACACCAATACCATCATTCAGAGACCAAATTTGAGGATGTAACATATAATGAATAGTCTTACCATTAATAATCGATACTATAATTTGCTCAGTCGCCTCGACCTGTAATGAACATACGCTCACCATCTTTAGATATCTCTACATCCATGAACGAGGGAAATGATGAACAATAATAAGAAGTCTTTCCTTTAACAGAGAACACCAATACCATAATTCAAAGATCGAATTTGACTATGTACCATAGAAATGAATTGTCTTACCATTAATAATCGGTACCGTACCTTACCAAAAAAAAAAATAATCGGTACTGTAATTTGCTCGATCGCCTCGATCTGCAATGAAAACATCTGTCTTTCGTTCGTCTAATACCCTAGAAAAAACAAGAAGTTTTAGGTGCAGTATCAATTTTACCATAAACTTTTTGTGTTCCAAAAAAACCTCTAACTTTAGATCCAATTCCAACTTTACCATAAACTCTTTTTTGTCCCATAAAAAAAAATCAACTTATACTTGAGTCCCAAATTTGTTCCCGTTAACCTCCATCCAAAATTTCTCTTTACAACTAAGAAATGGAAAATTTTGGAGCACGAGCTATTCGAGCGTTCTAACCTAAGGATTCCGAGCACAAGTGATTTGACCGCAAGAGATAGAAGACTCCGAAGCACGGAAGGTTGAAGACTGAGCGCAAAACCGAAGATCCCCGAGCGAGATGGAAGGTGACTCTATTAAAAGTAAAAGTAATTGAAATAAACCAACCCTAATTACTTTAATTTTTACCCAAATTTTAGATCCAAGAAGACATCATTTAAGCCCCCAAAACATCGTATTCTTGAATGTGAAATTTGGGTAAAAACTAAAATAATGACATGACAATACGCTGACAGCGATTTTGAATGGAGAGTTAATGGAGGATAAGATATGGAACTTAAGTAAAAGAGATCATTTGCTATGAGATAAAAAAAATTTAGGGCAAAATTGAGTTTTAACTTAAAATTTGAAGTTTTTTATGAGTTACAAAAATTTATGGTAAAATTGGGACTACTCGATCAAAAGTTAAGAATTTTCTGTGAGACGAAAAAAAATTATTGTAGAATTGAGAGCGAAGATAACTCTGAGATTTTTTTTTTTTTTAGGGTATCAAAGCCTTGTTCCCTTTGGCGGCTAGAGCTTGGTCAAAATTCGAACCGTGGTAATCCAGACAGAAGCTACCCAGATCAAGAAAGCATTGGCCCTCGTGTTGCTGCCAACAACACTGCCTCTGATTGGTGAACAGGGGGATCTCTGTAATAACTGCGCTTCCAGTTTCACCGTGTCTTCTGGTTCGGATCAAGAACAAGAACTGTCTCGTGCGCAGCTCGAATCTTTGCATCGACTTCCGCGAGCCCATTTCTTCGGAACGCCGATTCATCACCTGTACGTACTGCGAGGATACCCAGATCCAGCACAGGCAGAGATCTTCCCGGAAAGTGGGGGACGCTTCCGGGAAAGTACCCATCTGGGTTCAGGTCAAACATTTCAAGAAAGAGAAATTCCATTGTGAAAGTGAAGTGTCGTCGTGGTTATGGTGGAGCGAGGTGATGCCTTGGCCTCTGAAGAGGAGGAGGAGGAGGAGGAGGTGGAGGGTGTGGAGGAAGGAGGAGGAGCGCCCGGACCGAGGGGGTGCGACTGCCTTGGTGCCTCGATCCAGTGGCTGAGAATGCTGTCGGCGGAGATGCATTGGAGCTTCGTGCTGGCGGTGGTGTTCGTGTACGGGATAGGCCAGGGGCTCGGCGGCGCTCTGTCGCGGGTCGCGACGGAGTACTACATGAAGGATGTCCAGAAAGTCCAGCCTTCGGAGGCTCAGATTTATTCCGGGATCGTCAATATTCCTTGGCTTATCAAGCCGATTTGGGGGCTTCTGACCGATGTTGTCCCGGTCCGCGGGTACCGGAGGCGCCCCTACTTTGTTTTCGCAGGTATATTTGGTTTTCTGCCTCTCTTGAGTTCTTAACTACTTATATTTGGGTCATATGTCTGAGTAGATGGTGGCTTATGGATATGGTTGTAAGTATGAGCTCTATCACTGTGTTAGAAACCTTTAATGAAAGATATGACGTCTGAATGCACCATCCCCACAAGGAAAAGTTGCTGTTGAGAGTTATTTAGGTTTTGTTTCAGTGTGTTTTGCCCTTTTTGCTTTATTGGTGGCACTTTTACATGCCTACTTAGTGGTTAGCTATTTCGAAGATGTGCATTTATTTCTAAAGAATGTTCATGTTCATGTGGCAATGGATCGGTGCTCATTTGTCTTGTGGTGGCCAGGAAAATAATTTTGTCGACCATTTGTTCAGAGGTGGACGACTCTTGCTACATGCCCCTTATGAAAGAATTAGTCTCTCTGGGAGAATGGTCCGGTGAATTCTGTATGCTCATTACTCTAAATATAACAGTAAAAAACTAATATTTACTCGAGGTAGAATCTGCATGCTGCACTTTGCTTCCAATGGGGTTGGATTCCTCATTCTCCACATGTCGCAGAGTATCTATAGTTAGGCAATCTTATACAGATTTTCCCTATTAAAGTTCTTTTCGAATTTCCAAATGCAAATCAGCATACTTGGCCGTAGTCTATTCTCTGCGATTTACACATCTCCTAGGTGGCCTTTGCACCAGACTCCTTTTGCAGAAATGACAAACAAAGAAAAAAGTGATCTCTTGTTTCTCATTTGATCACGCATACAGCGTAGAGACAGTAGGCTGCGATGATGACATTCTTACAAAATTAGGCAGCTTACGGATACTGAAAGTCATGTTATTGCTACATACTGAGGGGCAATTGAGAACCAAACAAGGTGCTGCAAATGCACTCTTTTCTTCCTCCCAAAAATCTTCTGTATATTAGAAATAGAAGATTTGGCAGGAGAAGCTATATAAAGGAGTATGTCCTTAGAGGTTGGAGAAGGCGTAAGTGAACTACAATTAGATGCAGGAACTTTCACTAGGTAATGGGATCTAGCAGCAGCCCAGCATCATTGTCTGTGCACTCTAACTCTTCCCTGCAATCTTTTCCTGAAGAGCATCATTTGAATCATAAATCAATCTGAGTGGTCAACAAAGCACAAGAGAAACGATAACCCTGTCTGATGAATGAAAGTAGTGTAAGGAAACTTTGGTATCAAGTCATTAAAAGAAAAGGCCATGGGGAAACTTGATCAGGCTCTTCTGCATATTCCTCAATGAGAAGCTCCGCGCATGAACGCATTTTTGAAAACAAGTTTGGGTCACAAGAATGTCACTTCTGTCAATTTGATGGACAGTTTCTGCCTCATGTGCTTCCAGCCTAGAAATTTCTTCTTTACTCATCTCCAAATTTGATGGTAAATTTTCATGTCATCTGGTCAGTGGTAATTGTTAGTGGTGCGTGGACTGGGGTGTGGAGAAGTGCTATATACCTTTGTCCCTAGGTTGATAGCATGCTGTTCAAGATGTTTGGACCTTGTGCTAGTAACATTGTTGGTAACTTGGTGAAACAAGTGGATGCATGATGCGTGAATCCTAAATAAAAATGCTCCATGCAAAAAATTTTCCTTATTTATAGTGCACTTTGTATGTAATGCATTCTGATCATGGTATAGACCTGATATACCAACTCTGCACCCACTCAGGTAAACCATAAGGTCAGCAGCCACATCAAACTGTCAAAATATTTTTAGCTTAACACATGCACAATGCTTTCATATAGAGAGCCCAGATTTCAGTAGTTGAAAGCAACTGAGAGAGAGTATAAATACAATCATGGCTCCCAAAATGGCCTCAATTTACAACAATGATACTTGAGTACCAACTGCATACTTGTCTTTGGCGAAGTCTTTACAAGCATGGATGAGACTAAATACAACACATGTATGATTAATTGTGGAAAATACAGTGTCCAAAATGTACCCAACACAATGCAATGTCGCTTCTTAGATGTTCTGACTCTTAAACAGACTATGAAGGATTTTGTGTCACACTGCCTATATTCCTATAGAGTCGAAAAGGTTAAATGCACAGAACAGTACAGACGGATCTTGACATGACCTGAAGCATAACTTTGAAGTCTTAAGTCTCTGAAAAGGCAGCAATCCATGTTTAATTTGTTTAGTGTGTTCTCTTTTTTTTTTCTCCCTGGATATCCCTCCGTCCAAGAGTAGTTTGTTAGACAAGTTCACATATAGTGACATGTATAGCTCGGGTGTGCTGACCTGATCCATCATTCTCTCATGTTGTAGGTTTTACCGGTGTATTCTCCATGCTCGTGTTGTCATTCTACAAGGTGCACCTTGTTCTTGCCCTAGTGCTATTGACAGCAGGAAGTGCTGGTGTTGCGATAGCAGATGTCACCATTGATGCTTGTGTGGCACAAAACAGCATCAGTCATCCCTCTCTGGCAGCTGACATGCAAAGCCTGTGTGCTTTGAGTTCTTCAATCGGAGGACTTGTGGGCTTCGTCATTAGCGGTATCCTTGTTCACCTAATTGGTCCGATGGTTTGTCAACTTTGAACCCTATTACTCAATGCAGCATTTGTATTTTGGGTTCACCAGACATAGCAATCCCTCATCGGAGAACTTGTTTCCATTTCTGGTTAGGGGGTATATGGTCTTCTGACAGTACCGGCTGGCCTTATGATTTTACTGGGAATCATACTCGATGAGCCTCATGTACCAAATTTTGATTACAGACAGGTGTGGAATTTTGGCATCTTCACATTTTTGGCTCCTTTAGATTCATATATTAATATTTTTCAGTCGTGGTCAGGTCAACCGGAAGTTTTTTGATGCTGGGAAGGCCATGTGGACGACTTTGAAAATTCCAGCTGTTTGGAGACCATGCTTGTACATGTATACATCACTTGCATTGAGTTTGAATATTTTCGACGGGATGTTCTATTGGTACACCAATGCAAAAGGAGGTCCATTGTTCGCTAAGGTATGTGAACTTTGATTCATCCAGGACTTCTTATATGAAAATTATTGACGGAGTTACTGTGCATGAATAAATTGTGTTTAACTGGCTTGGAAAATATGATCTAAAAATTTTCTAGGACATGCGGCAAAATAATGTGTTTGGCATAGTTGGTTAGGACTCTTAAGAGATTTCCTACTTAGGAACTGGAGTTCACTTGTTCAAATTCCACCAACTGTGTGCAAACTGCTCTATGACCTTATCAACAACAGATCATTTTGACCTTGTCTCCTGCAGATGTATTAATTATCATTTTGTTCAAGCAGGAGACCGTCGGTTATTTGTTCTCAATTGGCTCAGTTGGCTCACTCCTAGGAGCACTACTATACCAGCACAGTCTTAGGGATCATCCGTTCCGGGATTTGCTGTTGTGGACCCAGTTGTCCTTTGGTCTATCAGGAATGCTTGACCTATTCCTGGTTCTGCGACTGAACTTGAAGTTTGGCATTCCGGACTATTTCTTCGCCGTGATCGATGAGTGTGCGTCCCAGATGATCTCGAGACTGAAGTGGATGCCTCTACTTGTACTCAGTTCGAAGCTGTGCCCCTCTGGCATAGAAGGCACCTTTTTCGCCCTGCTCATGTCAATCGACAATGTCGGACTTCTCTCATCGTCATGGGGAGGGGGATTACTACTTCACTTACTCAGGGTTACCAGGACCCAATTTGAAAACTTGTGGTTAGCTATCTTGATACGAAACATACTACGCATATCTCCGCTGTGTCTGCTGTTCTTGGTTCCGAGAGGCAATCCAAATTCTTCCATACTTCCGAGCGAAGTATTGGCTTCTGAAGAGGACGCCGAACCTCTGGAACCAGAGAAAATTGAACTGGTTTCCCTCGTTAAAAGCACTGATAATGGCAGATGATTTTAGGGGGGTCATTGGAGTCGGTCCACTTGCCATTTCTTGGAAAAGGACATAAAAAGAGAAACTGAGTTAATACATCTTCACGGATACAAAGACTGGACAAAGAAGTTCTGGTTGTATTTTGATTCCTAACTGTAATTTACGTTACAATAGGTTACATTTGGATATACAATTCTTTGTTTTCATTGCGTTTTGTACTCACAGGAGCAACCAATCAATGGAAAGAACAAATATTTAGGCTCCATTCGTTCCATGGAATTTGGATTTTTCCGACTAGAAAATGCGAATACCCTAATAATAGACAAAACCCAAGGAAGTGTCTATTGATATGATGCCACCAAGGCTTGCTTTTCTGTTCGTAGCCGTGTGCCTTGTGGAAGTTGAACCCAATTTCTTTAAGTAGTAACAATTTGATTGGAAGAGAAGGGGGCGAGGTTTGTTCGATAGATCATATGGTGTTGGGTCACATCCACGAGTTTTTAATTCGGGTGAACTCCATAAATGTGTTCCTTCTTTTAACGTGTCAATATCCACGTGATTGTATCTTCAAATTCTCCATGAATCTTTTTCTTTCACGTTGAGGGAGAATACCCTCTAAGAGTTTTACATTCCGATTATCTCGAAGTTCGGATAAGAACAAAGATAAAGCCATTTAAAAAGTTGCTCAAATTTAAAATACCCTAACAATAGATAAAACCCAAAAAAGTGTCGATTGATATGATGCCACGAAGGCTTGCTATTCCTAGCCATGTGTCTTGCGGGAGTTGAACCCAATTTCTTTTGAGTAGTAACAATTTGGTTGGAAGAGAAGGGGGCGAGGTTTGTTTAATAAAATCGTATGGTAGTGGTTCACACCTATGAATCCTTGATAATTAGCTTCGAATTTGGTGAGTTCGAGCCTCACCGGACTATGGCAAGGCTCCAACTTGCCTGTGGTCGGTCATTGGCCATTGCCATGGACGGCGACCGGCCAAGGAAGAAGGAAAAAGAAGAAAAGAAAAGGAAAAGAAAATGAATAAAACTTAAAAGTTAAAAGAATAAAAAAATTAAAAATATTCAATTTTTTTGGTAATTTACCCTAAAAAATCAAATCGGATACTGAACGGCGGAAAATATTTTCCAGTTCATTTTCTAGTCTCAGCCGAACATCGGAAAATATTGTTATTTTCTTGATAAATGACTTTCCAGAAAGAATTTTCCAAAAATGTCACCTTTTCTGCGAAATGATCGGAGCCTTCATTTGTTTTGCAAAATATGAATAATTTAGAAAATATTTTCCTAAAAATAATCGCTTGTATCATTTACAAACATAAATGAATGAAAGATATTTTTATCGTCCATGAAAATATTTAGACATAATTTATTGTTGATGATGAAAACATATTACATAGACTAATTATTTTTAGCGATAAATACGATCTGTTTTAGAAGAATATTTTTTAAATAATCCATTTTCAGCCTAATAAATGAAGAGTGGAGAGAAAGATTTTAGTATAGATTTGCTAGTAGGTTTTCTATTTCTCGGAGAAACGTCTTTCATTGGAGAATGTAGGATGACGAGCTGTCTTGTCTGCTTCTGACAGCGCCATCATATGTAGGAATCTCTTTAGCAAAAATTTTTGTCTTAACTTTTCTAAATAGAAATTGATGAAATTTTTTATAATTACAATGACGTCCTTCGACACATTTCCACCGATCTCTAATAGAAAATTATAGAGTTAATATCATAAAACTCTCCAAACTCATAGATATATATGATAAATTTACTCCAAATTAATTTTTGATCACCAAAAATCGTGAACTAGTATGTCTATAACAAATTTACCCAAAATTAAATTTTTGACCGCTAAAACTCCAAACTAGTATATTTATGACTAATTTACCCATCATTAGTTTATATTAAATTATATTAATTCCACGAAATATCGCAAATCGGTACACTTGTGACAAATAGAGGTAAAACTCCAAACTGGTACACCCATCAATTGTCACGTGTCATCCAATTCAGCAATTTAATGGTAAAATTTAACATAAACTAATTAAGAGCAAATTTGTCACAGGTGTACTAATTTGAATCTTTCATGATATTAACCCAAAATTATAATTAGGAGAAACAGCATCGACAATTCTAAATGTTACATTTGATGTGTAATTAAGTCCTAAAAGTTTGAAAAACTGCAATCGAGTTTTGAATATTCTAAAATTGGCACAATCAAATTCTTCCACCAAAAGTTCATTCGATTTCGCTGCCGTGGTACACCAGAAAAGGCTAACGTAGCTTCTTTCTATGGTTTTTGCCATATGTGACACTGACGTTGCGTTCATGTGGCACCCCGTAAAAACTGCCAGCAAAATTAGCTAAATGGTCGGCAAAAGGATATGAGTGCACTGGATTCAAAAATTTAGAATTTGAATTATTATTGTTGATGTATTGTGGCAATCGTAGAGGCAAAGTGGAGTGCCACGTAGCGGTGCAAGAGCAAATGCTCATTCATTTTCGGCTTTAATTATATAGATCATTCGAATGTCAATCAAAGCTCGAGATAAACGCTCTTTTTTTTTCATTGTTTTAATTTTGTTTGAATTCTGGTATTTGAAAATATGTCCAACGACAAACTTATATATTAAAGCTTATGAAGTGCTCTCTTATTTTTTTTCTAATCAATTTCCAATCACATGTCCTTTACATAAATCATGTTCACTTTTTCTTCTACTGAATAATATTTTCTTTACAGGATATAAGAAATATTTTAAATAATTGGATTTTCAATAGGACCTAAAATTGAACATCTGCCTGTTTCAAGTACGTTATGTGTGTGTGTGTGTATATATAGTGTCATTAGGATATACTCAACAAGTAAAAAGTCATAACATAAGCTATCCTTCAAGTTGAATTAATATTTCGACCAAAAAAAATAGGTACCTGGGTTCGCCGACCGGTCAAATGCTCACCGACCGGCAAGAAATTTACTGTTCCGGCTACCGGAACAGTATTATTTAAACTTTTTTTTCTTTTCCTTTTCCTTTTCTTTTTTTTTCCTCTCTTCCCTCCGTCACCGTGGCCGGCAGAGGTCGCCGGCGTCAGGCAAGGGCCGACCCTCACCGGATCTGGCGAGGGTCGCCCTCACCGAAATCGGGCAAGGGTTGCCCTCGCCGGCGTCGAGTGAGGGCGGTCCTCGCCTGGGCTGGCGAGGGCTGATCCTCGCCGATATCGGGCGAGGGCGGCCCTCGCTTGGGCTGGCGGTGAGGGAGAAGTCGATGAAGATGGTGATGGACTCGCTGGCTTTCATCGCATCGAGTCGATGTTCGCACCGGAACGATGACTTCTCCTTCTGCACAGCGGTTTCCTTCCAAGGGTTTGGAGTGGAGGAAGAAGGTCCGGCGAGGGTCGGCCCTCACTGGACGCAGGTGAGGGCGACCCTCGCCAGCCTAGGCGAGGATCGCCCTCGCCCGACACCGGCGAGGGCGACCCTCGCCAGATCCGGCGAGGGTCGGCCCTTGCTGGACGCAGGCGAGGGCAGCCCTCGCCTAACGCCAACGACCTCCGCTGGCCACGGTGGCTAGCGGAGGGAAGAGAGAAAAAAAAAAAGAAAAGAAAAAGGAAGAGGAAAAGGAAAAAAATTTTAAAAAAATATTGGTCCGATAGCCGGAATAGTAAATTTCTTGCCGGCTGGCGAACCCAGGTACCAAATTGAGACCGAATGGGCACTTTGGGTACCAATTGAGACAATGTCCACTTTGGGTACCAAATTGAGAAAAAGGCCTCACTTTGGGTACCAAAACGAAATTTTCCCTAATTATAATATAGAAAAGACATGTCTCTTTTAATTTTTTCCAATTTAAATCGATGAGAAAACAGTTGAAAGAGATATATTACGGAACGCATTTGATATTCTTTCTCATTATCCATTTTGTTCTTTGGAATTTAAGCTCAATAAAAATAAAATTTTGGAAGTGACAAGTGAATAAATCAATGTTGATTGGTCGAGTGTGAGTCACATGGCAAAATTATGCAAAATACCTTGCCACGTGGCAATTTATTGAGTCAAAATGAAATGCCACGTGGCATTCACAAGAATTCTCTCAATTCCGGCTTATACTATATAATATAGATGGTACAAACATAGTAAGTGTACTATAGCTATACGATGTGTGACATCCGGAAATTTCGTAATAATAAATAAGTGACGTGGGAAATTTTCTATGGTCGAGAATGATACGGGGATTATAAAGCCAAGAACTACTTAAGTTGGTATTTGTACGGACGAGTAGGAATTTTCGTCAAATCGTATTTTGCGAAGCGCGGATTCGAAATCGTAATCATTCCGAGCTCGACGTGTTTAGTATTTTAAACGTTATCGGGTACGCTACTCGTAGAGCATTATTAATTAAATTACCGTCGTTTTGGTAATTAGTGGGTACTACTATTATTATTATTAATATTGTTAATCTTGGTTAAAGGTTTGGTTAAAGGTTAGCCTTTTTCTATTTTGGCCATTAAGGAAAGGGGATGAAATATTTTAATGAAAATATCTTCTGGACTCTCCATTTCCTCACGTGAGCATTGAAGATGAAGCTTGACCGAAGCCACCTGCCCCTTTCGTCATCTTCTGCCCACTAGACACCTAGCCTAAGTAATGATTTTCCTTGGCCATCACTTCTTCTTTGATTTCTTACACGTGGCCATGATGGAAGGAGAAGATGCCACATGTGGGTGCATTGAATTTCCTCACCCTTCGTATGCTTCTCAGCTTCATCTTCGCCTGGGTAATGACAGAAGAGAATTTCACTCAAACTAACATTCTCTTCTTCACTTTCTACTCTCACCATCACCGATCGAGAATTTCCGAGAGAGTCTTAATCTTTGGTTTATGCAGATTCTACAAAAGGTAAGTGAAAACTCTAGGTTTAAGCTAAGTAAATCTACTTGGTACTTGCAACTTGGTTGCTTGAAAAAGGGTTATTTTGAGGTGCAATAATGAGGTTGTGATGATGGTTGAATCTATTTTGCTGATTCTGTGCAAGTTTAAATGGATGTGTTTTGCTTCTTTAAAGGATGGTGATAATCGGCAAGTGGAACGATTAAATCGGAGCGTGTAAATGTTAATTTTGAGGTGATTGTGGGATTCTTATTACTGGTTTGTGTATGTTTAAAAATGGTAGGAATTCGTTTTACTCAAAGTGATGAGGATGTTTATTTTGATACTCAAAGGGATGATTCTGTTTTTGAAACTGGGCAGATTTTAAATCCTCAAGATATGGTTTTGTGTACCTTGAAACTGTTAAGACTTTATTATCAGAATCTGGTTCTGTGTACGTTTGAAAAATATTCAGACTTTAACTTCAGACTTTATCTTCAGACTTTAATTTTTCAGACTTTATCTTCAGACCTTACTTTCAGACTTTACCTTCAGACTTTACTGTTCAAAAATCTACTGTTCATTTTTACTGTTCAAAAATCTACTGTTCATTTTTACTGTTCAAAATCTACTGTTCATTTTTACTGTTCAAAATCTACTGTTCATTTTTTACTGTTCATAGTTACTGTTCAGATTCACTGTTCAAAAGTTACTGTTTCGGTTCTGATTCTGAATCTGAATTTACTTCTGTGAGTCTGAATCTGAATTTACTTCTGAGTCTGAATTTACTTCTGTGAGTCTGAATCTGAATTTACTTCTGTGAGTCTGAATCTGAATTTTCTTTTGTGAGTCTGAATCTGAATTTACTTCTGTGAGTCTGAATCTGAATTTACTTCTGTGAGTCTGAATTTGAATTTACTTATGAGTCTGAACTTGCTTCGAATTTGCTTCTGAACCTTAATTTGTTTATAAGTCGAGTTTGCTTCTGAATTCGAAAGGTTTTGGTTCATATTTAAATTACTCGAAGGATGCATTTCATGGCTTTAAAGTACAAAACCCGTGATGGCTCGGTATGGGACGGGCCAAAGCGGACTTTTGCATACAAATACTTGGTTGTCATGACTTGCATGGGAATAATATTAATTCCGTCGCCCATTTAGTGGTGTGTGACGATGCCCCATGTGTCGGGATGCCTCGTTGGTCGGGATGCCCCGGGGAGTGTTTCGGGATGCCTCGGGAGTCGAGATGCCTCGTTGGTCGGGATGCCCCGGGTGTGTGCCGGGATGCCTCGGAGTTGGGATGCCCCGTTGGTCGGGATGCCCCGGGAGTGTTCGGGAGGTTGAAGTAACGAATCTAATCGCATGAGCATAAATGTTTTACCTCATGCTTGCGTTTGAGTGGAAATGTCATGATATGTTGCATTATTCAGATTTTGCGGCACATACATATGGAAAATGTATAACTTGCATTCAAATTTTATGCATATCGTTTGCTATGCATGCGTATGTGTTTATGCCAGGTAAAGTGGTAAGCTGATTTCCCTAACTTAAAACTAGAGATTTCATTTACTGGGCCTCGGCTCATCCCACTTTTTTCAGACATGTAGGAATGGACAAATCTGCTACCGATGCTTGCTGGTTTTCTTCTAAATACTATGAATGCCAGTACGTTGATATGTTTGCCCGAGGGCGGATATAGTTTGTACAAGATGTATACCTTCTATATGAGTTGATGCGGGACAAAGGTTGATATGAAGGTGACGGCATCTACAACTTATTGAAAGGTCTACTTTTGTGCGGGCCGTTTTTGGAGTAAATGGTAGTATGGAGATAGGCAACCTCGACCTACCCAGATGTTTGTTCTTTGTGATTTTATGATGTATTGCCTGGTCTTGTAACTCTTACAAGTATTGTTAATAAGAAGAAAAAGTCTTTTGACCAAATTTGTGTGATATTCATGATTAGTCTTTGACTTCCGCTGGCCATTTTATTAATAATATTAATTGGTACGTGTCGCGCGTGACGTTTTGGGGCGTCACACGATGTCCAATCACATTTATGAACTAGAACATTTGTGTCAAGAAACTAAAAAATCATAACTCCCAATCTTATTGGTCCTTAAAACCCAATTTATTCGTCTTTTTCTATAAATGATTAATGAAATATAGTTGAAAAATGACAAAGAACAAATAGATAGAAGGGAAAATTTCAATTTGCTGCTCAAAGTGGAGTCATTTTCTCAAAAAGGGGTCCAAAGCAGATAAAATGTCAAATAAGGGCCTAAAGTGCCTAATCAGTTTCAAATAAGGGGCCGAAGTGTCCAATTGGTATTAAGTAAGGGACCGGGTTCACCAACCGGTCAAATGCTCACCGGCAAGTCAAGTGCTTACCGACCGGCAAGTATGTCATTGTTCCGGCAATCTGAACAGGGGCAATGTCGTCTTTTACTCTCTCTTTTTTTTTTTCTCTTTTCCTTTTCCTTTTCTTCTTCTTTCTTTTTTCTCTTTTTCCTCCGCTGGCCATAGTTGGGGCCGCGCGAAGGTGGCTAGCCTCAGGCGGAGGTCGCCCTCACCGGATCTAGCGAGGGTTGCCCTTGCCCGCCCAGCGCAAGCGAGGGAAACCCAGGGTCGGCCCTCGCCAGCGTCGAGCAAGGGCCGCCCTTGCTTGGGCTAGGGGGCGAGAGTCGACCCTCGCTAGATCCGACGAGGGCGAGGGTTGCCCTCGCTCGACCCTCGTTGTCGGGTGAAGGCTGCCTCCGCCTGAGACCGGCCACCTCCGTCGGCCTTGGCTATGGCCAGCAAAGGGAAAAGAGAAAAAAAAAAAAGAAGAAGAAAAAAGGAAAAGGAAAAGAAAAAAAAGAGAGAGTAAAAGACGAAATTGCCCATATTTCTATTGCCGGAATAGTGACGTGCTTGTCCGCCGATAAGCATTTGACCGGCCGGCAAACCCTGGCCCTTACTTGAGACTGATTGGGCACTTTGAGCCCCTATTTGAGACTGATTGGGCACTTCATGCTCTTATTTAACACTTTGTCCACTTTGGACTCCTTTTTAAGAAAATGACCCCACTTTGGGTATAAAATTGAAATTTTCCCTAGATAGAATGAAGAAAAATTATCAAAAAGTCTAAACTTATTGTATTAATGTCAATCCAATTATAGACCTTTCAATTTGATTAATTTATTGCTCAACCTTTTGAAAATTTGTCAATTTAATCTTAAACATTTCAATTATATCAATTTAGTCTTAAACATTTCGATGATTTGCTAATTTAGTTCCCAACCTTTTAATGCATTACCAATGTAGTCCACTAGCTAATTTTGGTTGGAAATCATTGACGTGGTAGTCTAATCAACGCCAGTCATCCTATGTAGCATAACCAACGTTGAGGTGGATAATTTTTCTAATTTTGTTTTTTATTTTTTTCTTTTCTTTTCTTTTCTTTTCTTTTTTCTTCGCAGGGCTAATGGGCCCGCAGGCCCCTAGGCAAGGGTTGGTGACCCCCGCCGACTCTTGGGCAAGAGTCACAAAGTCCTCATCAGCCAAACAAAGGCAGGCGACGGCTTACAACGCCTTCGTTGTAGCTAGCAAGGGTTTAGGTGAGGACTCGTATTGCCCTCACCAGATCTAATAAGGGTCGCAACCCTCACCAATAGCTAGCCAGGGCTTTGTGGTCCTCACCTAGGGGTCGGCAGGGGTTGCTGGGCCTCGCTCAATGGTCGTCACCCATGTCAGCCTTGTGAAGGAAAAGGAAATAAAAGAAAAGAAAAAAGAAAAAAGAAAAAATCAATAAAAATTTTAAAAAATTATCTACTTTAGTACCGATTGTGCCACATCGGACCACTGCGTCATGTCAGTGATTTCTGACCAAAATTAGTCGAAAGCGCTACATTGGTAATTCATTTAAAGATTTACAACTAAATTGGCAAATTCATAAAAAAGCTGAGACTACATTGGCACAATAGAAAGGTTTATAACTAAATTGATAAATTATCAAAAAGTTTAAGATTGAATTGGCACAAATACAATGAATTTAAAACTTTGTTAGTAATTTTCCCAATAAAATCACACCTTTAATAGTATGCGTCGGATAAATGATTTTTGCGTAGTCTCATCATTTAATTGAATACTCGATTTTCAGACATTATGCAAGTTTCTTAACAACAAAAAACAAAAAATCGTGCAAGTTAAAATACTCAACTTTGCTAATTAAAAATTTTAAGGGATCCATTTGTATGCATTGCACAAGTTAAATCAATAACAAAATCATCATTTTAAGGGTCTGTTTAGTAATATTTCTGTTTCTCTACTTTTTTGTTCTTTTGTTATCCGGAACAGAAAAAGAACATAAATCCATTTAGTAACGTCAGTTAGTTTTTTTGTTCCCCAGAATAGAAAAGTGGTCAGGGAATAGATTTATAACAGAAATAAAAAGTAAAGAAAGTATACTTTTCTGTTTCTGAACAAAAAGAGAAATAATAGAGAAACAATATCAGCTCTCTCTTTTTTACAAAATATTTTCATACTAAACCCTAAACTCCAAATCCTAGACCATAAAGCCCTAAACCTTAGCTCTCAAACCCTAAACCCCAAAACCTTAAACCTCAATACCCAAACCCTAAAATTCTAAGCCCAAACCCTAAACCTTCTAAACCCCAAATCCGAAACACTAAACCCTAAACCCTAAAACTCAAAACTCGAAATCCTAAAACCTAAACCCTAAAATCGTAATTCCAAACCCTAAATCCTAAAAGGCTCAATCACAAAATCCCGAATCCCGAATCCTAAACCATAAACCCCAAACCCTAAATTGTAAATCCTGTACACTAAATTGCTATCCCCAATACCCAAAACCCTAAACTCAAACCCTCAAACCCCAAATGCGAAACTCGAAATACTAAACCCAAAATCCAAAACTCTAAACCTAAACCGTATAATCCAAAACCTAAAACCCAAAACCCCAAACGCGAAACTCAAAATACTAAACCCAAAATCCGAAACTCTAAAACCTAAATCCTAAACCCTATAATCCAAAACCTAAAACCCAAAACCCCAAATCCCAAATCTTATATCCTACACCCTAAACTGCAATTTCCTCGACCACCACCAATATTGCTTTGTCTATAAGGAGTAATTTTATTTATGATTGTATTAAGGTCATCAAATTCTATATCATAATATATTATTATTCTATTTTTAGTCCAATTTTATATAAACATGAATTGTTAAGTCCCATAAACTTCAATTTCCTCGACCACCACCCGGTCATTTACTTTGTTTATAAGGAGAAATTTTCTTTAT